>NW_026847438.1:246567077-246642184 GCF_025583915.1 Anolis sagrei ordinatus
CAGATACACAGCGAGGAGAGGGCCCCAGCAGGCATGATAAAAGCTGCAGAGAAAGACACAACAGTACAACTTCATATCTGAACTGAAAAGTAAGGCGAGACACGGAAAGGGCGAAATATAACATAGCAAGCTTCACGGACAGCATCCCCCACAGGGGAAAGGACCCTTGATCATTTTATCGCTCTCCTCTGGACACATTCCAGCTTGTCAATATCTCTCTTCAATTGTGGTGCCCAGAATTGGACACAATATTCCAGGTGTGGTCTAACCAAGGCAGAATAGAGCATGGGGAGCATGACTTCCCTGGATCTAGACACTAGGCTCCTATTGATGCAGGCCAAAATCCCATTGGCTTTTTTTGCCGCCACATCACATTGTTGGCTCATGTTTCACTTGTTGTCCACAAGGACTCCAAGATCTTTTTCCTGCTCTCGATTCCTTTCCTTCGTCCTTTTCTTTCCCTTCCTCTTTCTCCCCTTTCTTCCTTCTCTACCTATTCTTGGACTGCAACTCCCAGCAGTCCTCCTGATCAATCTACTTACCTACCTTCTATCTAATCTATCTATGTTATCTATCTGGAGGGTTGCTGGGAGTTGCAGTCCAGGAATAAGAAATGGGAAATATGCAGGGATTGGGATGCTCTCAAAGAAATCCAAGGAGAAGGAAGCTTGCATCTTGGAAGCAGTGCATTTCGATCATCTTCTTCTCCTAAAGGGCCTGGTGTAGAGGATGCTGGGAGCTGTAGTCCAGGAGAGAGTGTGGATATGCTATTGTGTGTTTTGTTTGCTGGGAGGGGGGAGTCATTTTGTGCATGCGTTTTGTTTTTTGTTTATTGGCTTTTTTTGCTTTTTAAGTCCCTTCCACTGTATTTTTCAGTGTTTTTATGAGTGATGGTCACTCATTGGCCTGATAGGTGTCTTGTGTCCAAATTTGATGTTAATTCGTCCAGTGGTTTTTGAGTTATGTTAATTCCACAAATGAGTATTACATTTTTTATTTATATAGATAATATACACAGAGAGACGTATACAGGAATGACTCCTCTTACTTACTTAGGCAATCCCTCGTAGTCTGAGGATGATGGTCCTCCAAGTTCAGTGTCCTGGCGGTGGGTCCGTAGGTGACTATGGAGCCCTATTCTTGATCTGCATATTTTTCCGCAGTGAGTACATTGGTTTCCAGGTGGAAGGCGGTCTCAGTCGGGGTTGGCTTGACGCGCCTTCCTCTTGGCACGTTTCTCTCTTTCACCCTCCATTCACTCTCTATGTGGGGTTGCCTTTGAAGACGGCTCGGAAGCTCCAACTAGTCCAACGCTCGGCAGCCATGATTTTAACAGGAGCGGAGCGCAGGGAGCATACAACCCCCCTGTTGCGCCAACTCCACTGGCTACCGATTTGCTACCGGGCTCAATTCAAAGTGCTGGCGTTGGCCTTTAAAGCCCTAAACGGTTCCGGGAACCTTTGGCCCTCCAGGTGTGGTGGACTTCAACTCCCACAATTCCTTGAGGCTCGGCATTCGCCCCAAAGGCTTACCTTGGCCCAACGAGGTTTGTTTGGCTCTTTTTCATGGAGGACGGGCAGCAAAGGGGGAGAGACGAGCGTAACGTAGCTGTGCAGATGGCGAGGAAGGATGCGGAGCCTACAGACTGGCCTCGGAGGGAGAGAGCGGGCGGAAACCCCTGCGGGCAACGCGCCTCCTCGCCGCTTAAACAGCGCAGAGCCCTTTCCCTCCAGCCTTCGCCTTCCCTTTTCCCCGACAAGCTCTGCACGACGTCACTCAGCCGGCGTCGTTGCTAGGGAGGGGGTCCATGCGGGGCGGGTGCTAAGGGCCGAAGCGGCGAGGAAGCGCGTTGCCCGCAGGGGTTTCCACCCGCTCTCTCCCTCCGAGGCCAGTCTGTGGGCTCCGCATCCTTCCTCGCCATCTGCACAGCTACGTTACGCTCGTCTCTCCCCCTTTGCTGCCCGTCCTCCATGAAAAAGAGCGAAACAAACCTCGTTGGGCCAAGGTAAGCCTTTGGGGCGAATGCCGAGCCTCAAGGAATTGTGGGAGTTGAAGTCCACCACAGCTGGAGGGCCAAAGGTCCCCTACCCCTGTAAACGGTTCCGGCCCAAGCTACCTATCCGACCGCATCTCTGCCTATGAACCCACCAGGACTTTGAGATCTTCCGGGGAGGTCCTGCTTCGATCCTGCCTGCTTCTCAAGCACGGCTGGCGGGGACGAGAGATAGGGCCTTCTCGGTTGGCTCCTTGGCTGTGGAACGCCCTTCCCATGGACATTAGGCTTGCACCATCTCTAATGGTATTCCGTAAAAAAGTTAAGACCTGGCTGTTTGAGCAGGGGTTCGAATAATTAGTGCAATAATTGGTAATGAACATAGGAATGGAAAATGGTTGACGAGTCTGGATTATGTTTCTGTGGATGAGACGATAGTGAATAGTTATTGTAGTAGTGTTTATTAATTGTGTGTTGTGCGGGATTGTTAACTGTTTTATATCTGGCATTGAATTTCTGCTGTTCTTATTGGTTGTGAACCGCTGTGAGTCGCCTTCGGGCTGAGAACAGCGGTATATAAGTAAAGTAAAGTAAATAAATAAATAAATTTGTGCCTCTTCAAATTCTGCAGCACTGCTGGTCACAGCTGATCTCCAGTTGGAGCGGTCAAGGGCCAGGGCTTCCCAGTTCTCAGTGTCTATGTCAGAGTTTTAAAGGTTGGCTTTGAACTCATCTTTAAATCTCTTTTCCTGCCCACCAACATTCTGTTTTCCATTCTTGAGTTCGGAGTAGAGCAACTGCTCTGTGAGACGGTGGTTGGGCATCCGAACAACATGGCGGGTCCAGCGGAGTTGATGGCGGAGCACCATCGCTTCAGTACCGGTGGTCTTTGCTTCTTCCAGCACGCTGACGTTTGTCCACCTGTCTTCTCAAGAGATTTGCAGGATTTTCCGGAGGCAGCGCTGATGGAATCGTTGGAATAATGGAATGACTCCTCTATTAGAGGACACACAACCCGAAAAAGAAGTTGTTCCTCACTCTTTGACTCATTTGTTTTCAGACCTTTTTCCTTGGGGCAAAACTTCTTTTGACACTTTGATCCAAGAAGAAGAAGAAACATATTTGAGTAGATTTTCTGGAAGGCAGTCTGCTTTTGAAGAAACTGGTAGTAAACAATACCATACGTGTTGCATACACATCTCTGTGTAATTGTTGGGGCCTCAGGAGGTTTCTGTGTCGTGTTAAGAGTTTCGTAAACTCAACATGCCAATCCCATCGAAGCATGTCATTGAGTGCTTTACAAGTCCTTCTGGGTGGTCTAGTTGAAAACATATATTTTACGGAGTCATAAATGTATGGCAACAAGGGAAATGAAATCTCAAGAGCCATTTAGTCCAAAACACATCCCAGTGGCTATTCGTGACATCACAAGTATATACATATATAGTTGTCCCCCTGAATGTGTGCATTCTCTATCCCAAGATTTAATCCTCAAAGGCTTGAAAAAAATATGAGGGTTGAATGAAAAGTAATGCTTCCACCTTCGTAACTCCTCAACAGATGGCAGTACTGGTATGTGGCAGGTACTGACTTGTTCAGTAGACTCTCCTCTACAGTTCCATTTTGGCGGAAAGCCTTAGCATTAAACAGATGTGTTTTTAAAGTGCAAAGTATGGAACACTGCGCAGACGGTCAGTCAATGCGTCTTAAGCAATGCTCTTACGGAAAGAGGAGAGAGGTGGGGCCTGTCTTATTTCCCTTGGAAGGGCGTTACAGAGGCAGGGGGCCACCACCTAGAAGGCCCTCTCTCTCGTTCCCACCAGCTGTACTTGTGCCGGTGGTGGGAGCGAGAGAAGGGCCTCCCCGGAAGATCTTAGAGTGCACGCCACTTCATAGAAGGAGATGCAAGAAAAGGGTGATGGAGGTGGTGTGCATGCGCACAATGGATCCAACCAAAGCAGACTCAATTCAACTGTCTAGATGGCCACAAAGATCTTGGATACGTCAGAGTTTCCTCCAAAGTATCCCCTTATTTTATTTAGTGTGAACCAAAGTGGGACAAGGGCTAAATACTCCAGAAGTCAACATGCGTCACGAAGACGATGATACCAGATTCAGGGTATTTGTGTGTGTGCTTGTGTACGTATGTGGACATGACCTCATTCTCCCTTTTCACGTTGTTCTCTGCCCTGCAGGCAGAAGAACCGGATGGAGAAGACAGAAGGAGGGACCTTGCGCAAGTGGGATATTGCCTTCGGAACAACTAAGTGGCTTCATAAGAAGGTTGCCAAGTTCTCAGAGCAAGAAGAAGGGCTCCTTGGGGATCTCAAAAGGACACAGAGGAACTGCTGAAGGAAATCCCTACCATTTCATCTCCAGCCATGAATGTGGTCCTAGCTGCCTTGCTGACTCTTCTAGCATCTATGGAACTTGGTAAAGTTGCTTTTCATGCAGGAATATTTCTACACACCTGGGATCTGTCTCTGAAAATTGTAGGGGCAAACGCAATGAAAAGTCTACCTCTGAACTGTACTAGCTCAGATGTAGACTTTTCATTACAAGTCTCTGAGACGTGGAAGTTTGCATTATGCTGATTCTTATAATACTGAGTAAGCATCCCTTATATTAGTGTTTCTCAACCTGGGGGGCGGGACCCCTGAGGGGGTCGTGAAGGGGTGTCAGAGGGATCGTCAAAGACCATCAGAAAACACAGTATTTTCTGATGGTCCTGGGGATTCTATGTGGGAAGTTTGAGCCAATTCTATCGTTGGTGGTGACGGCATTAGGAAGGCTGAGAACCACTGCCTTATCTGAAATGCTTAGGAGCAGAAGCCTTGCATATTTTGCGATACTTGCATATACATCATGAGATATATTGAAGGTGAGGGCCAAATATAAACACAAAAACACAGAACTGGATGTGATTATTGCAGGTGAGGTCAGATAACAGCAGAATAGACTTCCCTCAATCTAGACACCATACTCAATGTGGAATCACATTGGTTGTTTGAGCTGTCACATCACACTTGTCTCGTGTTCAGCTTGGGGAAAACAACAGGAGTCGTAGAATCATAGAATCAAAGAGTTGGAAGAAACCCCATGGGCCATCCAGTCCAACCCCCTTCCAAGAAGCAGGAAAATCACTCCGGGGCAGAGAGTTCCACTGCTGAACAGCTCTCACAGTCAGGAAGTTCTCTTAGGAGACACCAGTTGAACATGACTAAACAGTGTGATGCAGCACTTCCAAAAGGCAATATGATGCTAGGTTGCATCAATAGGTTTATAGTGTCAGATTCAGGGAAGTCATAGTCCAATCCCTTCTGCTTTGGTCAGGTGTCATTTGGAGCATAGATCATAGAATCATAGAGTTGGAAGAGACCTCATGGGACATCTGCCAAGAAAGCACCCCCGAAGATGGCCATCCAGCCTCTGTTTAAAAGCTTCCAAAGAAGGAGCCTCCACTACACTCTGAGGCAAAGAGTTCCACTGCTGAATGGCTCTCACAGTCAGGAAGTTCTTCCTCATGTTCAGATGGAATCTCCTCTCTTGTAGTTTGAAGTCGTTGTTCCGCGTCCTAGTCTCCAGGGAAGCAGAAAGGAAGCTTGCTCCCTCCTCCCTATGACTTCCCCTCACATATTTATACATTGGCTATCATGTCTTTCAGTCTTCTCTTCTTCAGGCTAAACATGCCCAGCTCTTTTAGCCGCTCCTCATAGGGTTCCAGTCTAAGCAATTAATTTCCTTATGTTGTCTCCATACGTTATTGAAAACACTCTCAGATCCCTTTCACATGGGCACAGTTGTGCCAAAGAGGAGCCAACAAATTTTGAATTAATGCTCTTAACACCATTCCCTTTGGCTCTTTCAGCTCATGCTCTGCGGTGCTACACCTGCAAGAGGCCTACAGACCTTGCAAAATGTGTCTCCATAACAAACTGCTCCGAGGAGATGACTGCCTGCAAGACCACCGTGCTCTCTTTGGATACAGGTAAGGGAAAACTCATGATCACAGAGGGTGCATCTATACAACTTAACTACACTTTACCTGCCATGGTTCAATGCTACAGAGTCATTGGAACTGTAGCTTTCCAAGGCCTTTGCCAAAAAGGAAACAAAATATGTTTAGACATACGAGGGTTGAATGAAAAGTAATGCCTCCACCTTCGTAACTACTCAACAGATGGCAGTATTGGTATACGGCAGGTACTGGCTTGTTCAGTCGACTCTCCTCTACAGTTTCATTTTGGCAGGAAGCCTTAGCATTGAATGGTTGTGTTGTTAAAGTGTGAAGTATGGAACCCTGCGCAGACTGTCGGTCAATGTGACTTAAGCAACGTGCAGTCCTTGAATTCTTGACAGCAGAAAGTGRCACCCCGAAGGAGATTCATCAGAGAATGCAAGCTGTTTATGGTGATTATGTTGATATGAGTACTGTACGTCATTGGGCAAGTAAGTTTAAAGATGTTGAGGTGACACCTTCTGCTGTCAAGAATTCAATGACTGCACGTTGCTTAAGTCGCATTGACCGACCGTCTGCGCAGGGTTCCGTACGTCGCACTTTATCAACACAACTGTTCAATGCTAAGGCTTCCCACCAAAATGGAACTGTAGAGGAGAATCTACTGGACAAGCCACTACCTGCCGCATACCAGTACTGCCATCTGTTGAGGAGTTACGAAGGTGGAGGCATTACTTTTCATTCAACCCTTGTAGCTTACTAAAGTTCATATTCTAAGAAAGGTAAAAGYGTAAAAAGTCAAAATATTCATGCAGTTATATTTTGCCTGGAGAAAGGCAAAATGTGTCCCCACTGGAAGGAAGGCAAAGGTAGAGAGAGGGCAATGGAGAATGACCACATGCCCAAACTGAGGGCAATAGAAATACATTTAAAGAGGAAGTAACCTCATCCGTCAATGCAGGGTTCCATACTTCGCGCTTTAACAACACAACTGTTCAATCTAAGGCTTCCCACCAAAATGGAACTGTAGAGGAGAGTCTACTGGACAAGCCAGTACCTACTGCATACCATTACTGCCATCTGTTGAGGAGTTGCGAAGGCGGAGGCGTTACTTTTCATTCAATTCTCGTAGTTTTTTGTTCTTCATCTTCCTCTGACATTGCTGCCTCATTACTCTATTTCAGGATACCCGTTCTTTGGAAACGTATCCGTGGAGAAGTCCTGCTCCAAAAACTGTGTCCCTTCTGATCCAGATGCACTCGGCGAGCGCCACCCTGACTATTGCTGCTACACGGATTTGTGCAATGTTCGTGCGGGGTCAGAGGTCAACACCACTGTCTCCACCACGACCATCATGGTCACTTTGGCCCTGGCCCTTCTCTGGACAGGATTGTAAGGTTTCGCTTCGGAGACGTCCGGTAAAGAAACCTTCCCAGTACGAAAACTGCAGAGACTTCTAAGCACTTTGGGTGGGTTTCTTGCCCAAAATGCATTGATCCAACTGTACCAAAAGTTGGGCCTTGAGATCAACAACAACAATGACAACAAGACTTCATTACGGGCCATGACCAGCAGAAAGTGGGGCACAAACACCCTGGGAAGGGGAATCATGAGAGATCCAGAAAATGTCAGGAACAGACATTGATGATCTTTGACTCCAGAGAAGCTGCATAAAGAGGTTCATAATATATGTTGAAAATTAGCATAGTGGGTCATCGATAAAGCCAAATTGGTAACAACGGATCCACTGTCTGATTCAAGAGATATTTAAGACTGGAATCCAACAAAAGCCGGAGTTGTTTTTATGGGGAGTGTTATAGGAGAGTGCTACAACATACAATTAGTGCCGGAACATGCAATTATCGCGGCAACGTATCATTACTCCAGCAAAACTGTTATATGCAAAGGAACGGAAAAATACAGAAAAATACTATCTTGGGAAGACTGGATGATGTAAATGCTGAAGAAGTTGCGAGGCCTGAGGTAATTATTATTAGTATTAGTATTATTATTATTATTATCTTTATTTGTACCCTAGCATCTCCGAAGGACTCGATGCGGCTTACAAAGGCCAAGGCCTCAAAACACAACATAACAATACAAACACCTAAAGCAAATTAAAAACAGTTAAAGCAATATTACACAACAAGCAGTAAACAATACAACAAGACACTATAAAACTGGCCCGGGTCAGAGTAATGGGTACAGGGTTAAAAGTGCTGATGTGACAGGTGATATGTAAGGATTATAGGGTAAGTGCAGTGTGCAGTGTGCGGCAATCTCAATTCTAGTAAAGTGCTTCTGGGACTTGTTGTGGAGATTCCTATTCTGGAAAGGCACATCGGAACAGCCAGGTCTTCAAATTCTTTCTAAAGACTGCCAATGTAGGGGCCTGTCTAAGATCTTTGGGGAGGGTGTTCCAGAGTCGGGGGCCACCACAGAAAAGGCCCTGTCTCGCGTCCCCACCAAACGCGCCTGCGACGCAGGTGGAATCACGAGCAGGGCCTCTCCGGATGATCGAAGTGAGCGCGTGGGTTCATAGACGGAGATGCGGTCATGCAGGTAGGCAGGTTCCAAACCGTTCAGGGCTTTGTAGGTAAGCACCTGCACCTTAAATTGGGCTCGGAAAATAAACGGCAGCCAGTGGAGCTCCTTGAACAGGAGGGTTGACCTCTCTCTGTAAGGGGCCCCAGTTAACATC
Source organism: Anolis sagrei ordinatus (assembly GCF_025583915.1). NCBI lineage: Eukaryota > Metazoa > Chordata > Lepidosauria > Squamata > Anolidae > Anolis > Anolis sagrei. The sequence continues at coordinate 246,575,730 of NW_026847438.1, forward strand.
CTGGCTGCTGCCCGTTGGACCAGTTGGAACTTCCGAGCCGTTTTCAAGGGCAGCCCCACGTAGAGCGCATTGCAGTAGTCCAATCTGGAGGTGACCAAGGCATGGACCACCCCGGCCAGATCAGCCTTCGCGAGGTACGGTCGCAGTTGGCGCACGAGTCTCAATTGTGCAAAAGCCCTCCCGGACACCGCCGACGCCTGAGCCTCAAGCGTATATAGTCATTGGGAGGAAAGTTGAGCATCGACTTTGCTTGTTGTTAACCTGTGTGTATTTCTTATTTCTAGTATTAGTTTTAGTAGTTGGCAGCACAGTAGTAGATAATACTATGTATATATGTATTATATTATGTTGTCGGTGACTATTGTATGTACATTTTACTAAAAACATATTAAATTTTTCTAAAATAAAACTTCGGAAAAATGAAAGAAGTGTTTATATAGTCAATATTCAGCATATATTGATTCTGTTTCTCCTAAATAAATTGAAAGCTAATTCTATTTTCTTCTAAAGCAGAGTCTCAACCTACTTCGATGAGTCCCAAACCCATTATTATTAGTAGCAGTAGTTGTTATTATTATTATTATTATTATTATTATTATTTATTTGAAACACAACAAGATGAGTCCACAGCAAACAAGATCACTCTGCTGGCTGTTGTATTGGATCACAGTCGGACCCTTCGCAAGTGTCAAGGACTGTGTGATATATTATTATTATTATTATTATTATTATTATTATTATTATTATTGAATCATAGAATCAAAGAGTTGGAAGAAACCTCCTGGGCCATCCAGTCCAACCCTCTGCCAAGAAGCAAGAAAAATGCATTTAAAGCACTCCCAACAGATGGCCATCCAGCCTCTGTTTAAAAGCTTCCAAAGAAGGAGCCTCCACCACACTCCGGGGCAGAGAGTTCCACTGCTGAATGGATCTCACAGTCAGGAAGTTCTTCCTAATGTTCAGATGGAATCTCCTCTCTTGTAGTTCAAAGCCATTGTTCCGCGTCCTAGTCTCCAGGGAAGCAGAAAACAAGCTTGCTCCCTCCTCCCTGTGGCTTCCTCTCACATATTTATACATGGCTATCATATCTCCTCTCAGCCTTCTCTTCTTCAGGCTAAACATGCCCAGCTCCTTAAGCCGCTCCTCATAGGGCTTGTTCTCCAGATCGTTTTAGTCGCCCTCCTCTGGACACATTCCAGCTTGTCAATATCTCTCTTGAATTGTGGTGCCCAGAATTGGACACAATATTCCAGGTGTGGTCTAACCAAGGCAGAATAGAGGGGTAGCATGACTTCCCTAGATCTAGACACTATGCTCCTATTGATGCAGGCCAAAATCCAATTGGCTTTTTTTGCCACCACATCACATTGTTGGCTCATGTTTAACTTGTTGTCCACGGAGACTTCAAGATCTTTTCACACGTACTGCTCTCGAGCCAGGCATTGTCCCCTGTTCTGTATCTTTGCATTTCGATTTTCCTGCCAAAGTGGAGTATCTTGCATTTGTCCCTGTTGAACTTCATTTTGTGAGTTTTCGCCCTTCATCTCTCTAATCTGTCAAGATCGTTTTGAATCCTGCTCCTGTCCTCTGGAGTACTGGCTCTCCCTCCCCATTTGGTGTCGTCTGCAAACTTGATGATCATGCCTTCTAACCCTTCATCTATTAATAAAGATGTTGAACTGGGCCCAGGATGGAAGCCTGCTGATGGCACTCTGCTCGTCACTTCTTTCCAGGATGAAGAGGAAGCCTTGGGGAGAATCACCCTCTGCGTTCGTCCATTTAACCAATTCCAGATCCACCTCACCGTAATTTTGCGTAGCCCACATTGGACTAGTTTCCTTGCCAGAAGGTCATGGGGGACCTTGTCGAAGGCCTTACTGAAATCCAGGTACACTACATCCACGGCATTCCCCGCATCTACCCAGCTTGTAGCTCTATCGAAGAAAGAGATCAGATTAGTCTGGCATGACTTGTTTTTGATAAACCCATGTTGATTATTATTATTATTATTATTATTATTATTATTATGTTGATTTATATCCCGCCTTCACTCTCCATATGGAAACTCAAGGTCTCCCCAAGATGTACTATCCCAGCATTTCTCAACTTGAGGGTTGGGGCCCCTGCGAGGGGGGTCACAAGGTGGTGTCAGAGAGGTCGGCAAAGACCATCAGAAAACACAAAAGTCTTTTCTGTTGGTCATGGGTGTTCTGTATGTGAATTTTGGCCCAATTCCACCATTGGTGGGGTTCAGAATGCTCTTTGATTGTAGGTGAACTATAAATCCCAGCAACTACAAGGAGGGAGCAAGCTTGTTTTCTGCTTCCTTGGAGACTAGGACGCGGAACAATGGCTTCAAACTACAAGAGAGGAGATTCCATCTGAACATTAGGAAGAACTTCCTGACTGTGAGAGCCGTTCAGCGGTGGAACTCTCTGCCCCAGAGTGTGGTGGAGGCTCCTTCTTTGGAAGCTTTTAAACAGAGGCTGGATGGCCATCTGTCAGGGGTGATTTGAATGCAATATTCCTGCTTCTTGGTAGAATGGGGTTGGACTGGATGGCCCATGAGGTCTCTTCCAACTCTTTGATTCTATGATTCTATGAACTACAACTCCCAAATGTCAAGGTCTTTTTTTTTTTTCCCCAACTCCATCAATGTTCAAATTTGGGCATATTGAGTATTCGTGCCAAGTTTGGTTCAGATCCATCATTGTTTGAATCCACAGACATCACAACCTCTGGGGATGCCTGCCATGGATGTGGGCGAAACGTCAGGAGAGAATGCTTTTGGAACATGGCCATACAACCTGGAAAACTCACAGCGACTCAAAGATAGGAAACATTTCATTGCAACACCCATTAGGAGCAGCAGGTGGCGCTGTTGGGCAGCAATGCAGGCCTTACATAAAAAGCCATCCAAAGCAAGGGGAGGATTATTTAGAGCAGGATCAAACCAAGTAGGCAGTGAAAGCAGGGGGAGAAAATGACAAGCGGATAAGGAGGAGGGTTTCCTTGGCTCTGTGCTCCCCTCCGCCTTGCAGAAGTGGCCTCTCCCGACCTGTCAAAGCTGTCAAGGAGGAAGCCGGCATTGGAGGCTGCTTGGCGTGACCTCCTGCCCTCTTGGAGGCCTGGACAAAAAAGGAAAGCCACCTTTCTCTTGAGTTTTTTTTAAATTTGTATTTGAATAATTTCTTGTTCTGTTTTGCCATTTGCACCATTTCAGGTCCTATTTTGGCATTTGCATAATTTCTCGTTTTGTTTTTGCATTTGCACCATTTCTTGTCCTATCTTTGCATTTGCCCATTTCTTACCCTATTTTTGCATTTGCCCATTTCTTGTCCTATCTTTGCATTTGCCCATTTCTTGCCCTATTTTTGCATTTGCCCATTTATTGTTCTGTTTGGGCATTTGCACCATGGGGGCCCTGGCCTGGCTTTTGGGGGGTGCCGCCGCCTTCTTTGGCCTCCTGGACGGCTGGTACCTGCTCCGGATGCCCGTCATCTACATCTACGCCCGCTGGGTCCTGCCGACGGTGTGGGACCTGCTGCAAGAGCAAAGCTTCCAGAGCCGGGTGCTGCTCTCCGATCTGGACTTCCTGCTGCACATGAACAATGCGCGCTACCCCCGCGAGGCGGATCTGGCCCGCTCGGTGCACTTGACCCGTTGCGGCCTCTTCCGGGCCATCCGGGCCCTCGGGGGCCACACCGTCCTGGCCGCCTCCTGCTGCCGCTTCCGACGCTCCTTGCAATTTTGGGAGCCCTTCGAGATCCGGACCCAAGTGCTGGGCTGGGACGAGCGGGCCTTCTTCCTCGAGCAGCGCTTTGTCAGCGGGAGGGACGGATTCATTTGCGCTGTCCTGCTGGTGCGACAGCATGTGGTGGGGGCCACGCCGGAGAAGGCCGTGCAAATGCTGTGCCGCAGAAAGGTAATGCTGAAGATGGAAACTCAGGTGCATCTGCACCAGGCATAGGCCAACTTTGGCCAACCCTTCATGCGTTTTGGACTTCAACTCCCACAATTCCTAACAGCCGATAGGCTGTTAGGAATTGTGGAAGTTGGAGTCCAAAGCACCTGGAGGGCCCAAGTTTGCTCATACCTGATCTTCACTGTCAAACCAACCCTGGGAGTTGCAGTTCCGTAAAGTCAATAACAATAAATTGCACCAATACAAGACTTGGCTCAGAAATAGTCCATGTCAAGTCTTGCTGGGGTTGCCTTTGAAGACTGCCCGGAAGCTGCAGCAAGTCCAACGCGCAGCAGCCAGATTACTAACGGGTGCTGGGTACAGGGAGCACACCACTCCGCTGTTACACCAGTTCCACTGGCTGCCAATTAGCTTCCGAGCACAATTCAAAGTGCTGGTGTTAACCTATAAAGCCCTAAACGACTCCGGCCCTGTTTACCTCTCCGAACGTATTCTCCCCTATGAACCATCAAGATTATTAAGATCGTCTGGAGGGGCCCTGCTCTCGGTCCCACCGGCCTCGCAAGCGCCTGGTGGGGACGAGGGACAGGGCCTTCTCGGTGGTGGCCCCGCGACTCTGGAACTCTCTCCCTCTGGAGGCCAGAACCGCCCCATCCATCCTAACATTTAGGAAACAGGTGAAGACGTGGCTATGGAGTCAGGCCTTCGATGAATGAGGCAACACCATAGGACCCTGGATGGAAGTTGATGTAGATCCATCTTAATAGGACGACTGACCACTGTAGTTTTATATATAGTGTTTTTAAAGTTGTTTTTGTAATTGTGATATATGATATTTTAATGAGCGTATATGTTTTTTATGGCTGGAAACCGGGCTGAGTCCCTCAATGAGGTTGAGAAGCTCGGTATAGAAAACTGTTAAATAAATAAATAAATAAATAAATAAATTGCTGCTACTTCATCACACTAGCAGGCATGGGCAAACTTTGCCCTTCCCTCCAGGTGTTTTGGACTTTGACTCCCACAATTCCTAACAGCCTTTAAACAGCTGCCCCGAGTCACTACGGGGAGATAGGGTGGGTTATTATTAAAGTAGTAGTAGTATTATACTAATTACTCTACCAGAAAAGCCCTGAGCCTCACTATTTATTTATTTACTTTACTTTACTTTACTTTACTTTACTTTACTTGTATACCGCAGTTTCTCAGCCTAACCGGCGACTCAACGCGGTTTACAACAAGGGTAAAATCAATCACAATATACAATTTAAAACACAAAAGCACAATATACAGTATTACACAACAATAACAACACAATGCTTCTCATCACTAGAGTCATGATCCAAATTCGTCGTCCATATTTCCATTCCTGTAATCGTCACATTCATTGCACTGATTAACCAAATGCCTGTTCGAACATCCAAGTTTTTAATCTTCTTCGGAACACCATTAGCGAGGGGGCTGATCTTACCTCCATGGGAAGGACTTAAATCAACATCAACGACTTAAATCAAGAAATAGTGGATTAGGGATCAGTTGGTTTTCCCTGTAATAGGCAGTAAGAGCACCTAGAGCTTCGGTGGCGGGGAATAAATAAAGTATTATTATTATTATTATTATTATTATTATTATTATTATTATTATTATTATTATGAATTGTCATATAAAACTGGTTCCCGCCATGCGTTGCTGTGGCCCACATGGGTGTTCAGTGTAGGAGGTTTGGCCCAATTCTATCATTGGTGGTGTTCAAAATGCTCTGTGATTGTAGGTGAACTATAAATCCCAGCAACTACAACTCCCAAGTGTCAAGATTCTATTTTCCCCAAACTCCACCAGTGTTCACATTTGGGCATATTGAGTATTCGTGTAGAGTTTGGTCCAGATCCATTATTGTTTGAGTCCACAGTGATCTCTGGATGTAGGTGAACTACAACTCCAAAACCAAAGGACACTGCCCACCAAACCCTTCCAGTATTTTCTGTTGGTCATGGGAGAACTGTGTGCCAAGTTTGGTTCAATTCCATCATTGGTGGGGTTCAGAATGCTCTTTGATTGTAGGTGAACTATAAATCCCAGCAACTACCAGTCCCAAATGACAAAATCAAACATTTTTGAGTGAAGGACATACATTGGGTTGTTAAGTGTCTTGTGTCCAAATTTGTTGTCAATTCGTCCAGTGGTTTTTGAGTTCTGTTAATCCCACAAACGAACATTACATTTTTATTTATATAAATTTGAACCCTGCCCTTCTCACCCCTGAAGGTGGACTCAGGGCGGCTTCACAGCAAGCACCATTCGTTGCCATCACAATAATAAAAACAATCAACAGATTCATTAAAAACAGAACATTAAATAAACAGTTGTTAAAACACAACAGTTAAAATCAGTCCGGGTCAATTCATTGTCACTTCAAGTTGCTTATATTATGCTGTCGCACGTTGGGCCTGTGCATAAGACTGTAGACAGGACATAAATTCTGTGTGCCCAACGGGACGCCGGGGCTGCCTCAGATTAAAGGCCCTTGGATTTTCCCAAACAGAGTCTTTAGATTGCTTAAAGGTTCAACAAAGTTCTTTACTAATGAAAACAAACAGGTACTTTAAGGCTTTCTTAACAGTCTATTGGCTCTCTCTCTCAATCTTGTCCACGGGGAACAGGCACTATCTTCATAACTGTAACTAATGGAGAAATCCTAATCTGGGCAGTCTGTCTTTGCCTCTGTTGGCGTGGAGCCCCTGCACCCGGTACCAACTGCGTCTGGCTTCCACGAGTAACCCTTACCAAGCAAGGCTTTGTAGACTTCCAGGGAAAAAGGAGTTCAGGTTTCAGTGATGGCTGGCTGAAGTCCCTCAGCAAAGGAGCTGTAAGGTTGTATGATCCTTGGCCAAGCTGTGGGCTGTATATCTCCCCGGCCAAGCCGTAGAAGACGAAGCTTTCTACAGGAGCTCTTGGTATTATGTCCTGTATGGAAGGCTTCTCTGTGTGGACTGAACCCAAACTGGCTCCTATTCCCTCCAAAACCCAAAAAGGGGGCAGGACCAGGGAACCTAACTATAATTGACAGGTGGCTTGCCCTATGATTGCAGCCAAAAGAAGCCACCTATCTGCAGAGTCCCTGAAACGTAGGACTACAACAAACATTCAATGCAAAGCAAACAAAATTGGAGCTCCTGGTGCAGTTGTACCTGCACATATATCAAATGCAAGGTCCCACAACCAAGTCTTGAGTTTCCTTCTGAAGGACAGGAGGGAGGTGGCCAATCTGATGTCTCTGGGGATGGAATTCCACAGATTGGGAGCCACTACTGAGAAGACCCTGTCTCTCGTCCCCATCAATTGTGTTTGTGATGGTGGTGGGATCAAGAGCAGGGCCTCTCCGGATGATCTTAAACTTTGTGATGGTTCATAACAGGAGATATTTCGGATATATAGTTTGGGTCAGAACCGTTTAGGTCTTTAAGGGTTAAAACCAGCGCTTTGAATTGTGTTCGGTGACAGATCGGCAGCCAGTGGAGCTGGCGTAACAGAGGAGTTGAATGCACTCTGTACGCCGCTCCGGTGAGCAACCTGACTGCCAATCGTTGGACTAATTCAGTGTTACTCAACCTGGGGGTCGGGACCCCTGGGGGGGGTCACGAGGGGGTGTCAGAGGTCACCAAAGACCATCAGAAAAGACAGTATTTTCTGATGGTCATGGGGATTCCATGTGGGAAGTTTGAGCCAATTCTATCGTTGGTGGAGTTCAGAATGTTCTTTGATTGTAATGAACTATAAATCCCAGCAACTACAACTCCCAAATGTCAAGATCTATTTTCCCCCTACTCCACCAGTGTTCACATTTGGGCATATTGAGTATTCGTGCCAATTTTGGTCCAGATCCACCATTGCATGAGTCCACAGTGCTCTCTGGATGTAGGTGAACTACAATTCCCAAACTCAAGGTCAATGCCCACTAAACCCTTCCAGTGTTTTCCGTTGGTCATGGGAGTTCCGTGTGCCAAGTTTGGTTCAAATCCATCATTGGTGGAGTTCAGAATGCTCTTTGATTAGAGGTGAACTATAAATCCCAGAAGCTACAGCTTCCAAATGACAAAATCAATCCTCCCCCAACCCCACTAGCATTCACATTTGGGTGTCTTGGGTATTTGTGCCCAGTTTGGTCCAGTGAATGAAAATACATCCTGCATATCAGATATTTACATTATGATTTATAACAGTAGTAAAATGTATTGTCGAAGGCTTTCATGGCTGGAATCAGTAGGTTCTTGTGGGTTTTTCCGGGCTATAGAGCCATGTTCTAGAGCCATGTTGAGACCTCACTACCTCTGAGGATGCTTGCCATAGATGCAGGTGAAACGTCAGGAGAAATGCCTCTAGAACATGGCTCTATAGCCCGGAGAAACCCACAAGAACCTAGTAGTAAAATGACTGTTATGAAGTAGCAACAAAAACAATGTTATGGTTGGGGGTCACCACAACATGAGGAACTGGATTAAGGGGTCGCGACGTTAGGTGGGTTGAGAACCACTGGACTAATTGAAGCTTCCGGGCAGTCTTCAAAGGCAACCCCACACAGAGCGCATTGCAGTAGTCTATCATCCATAGATTTCCATATTTTCTCTCCCTTCCGCCTGGTTTGCAGGTGGAGTCTCCAGAGCTTCCTGAAGAAGTCCTCCACTGGATGAAATACAGCGAAGCCAGCAGCCGCCGACTCCGGGCTGAAAGTGACTTCCCGCAAGATAGCAAAGACCAGTAGCGAGATGCCTCCGACCTGTCCGTTTACTTGATCTGTTTTGGAGTATACTTGATGATGCCTCTTCTTTCTGATAGCCGTTGTGACGTCAACCGTTGACCCTTCTCTATACTTTTGACGATGGTAGCACCAGAGCCAGGGAAATGGATGGTTAAGAGCAGCATCCCCAGAAACACGGAAGACCGCATTGGCAACACTTTAGAAGCACTGAGCTTAGCTCTAGGAAGGCGAAACCTCACTTACCTTCTAGATTTGGAGGGTCACCACAAATCCAAAGCACTGGAGAAGTCAAAGGGTTATGCAGTTGAGTCTTATTATGGACTGAAGGGTCATCTAGATCCAAACAAATTAATCAATAGCCAGGTGGGATTTTTGTGGCCTTCCAGGTGTCGTTGGACTACAACTCCTAGCATCCCTCACTGTTGGCTATGCTGGCTAGAGCTGCTGGGACTTGTAGTCCAGCAACTTCTGGGAAGGGCACGCATATTCCCAAAGCAACCGACTCTCTCTCGCCCTTAATCTTTATGCCTTTATGCTACCTCTTTATTGCTTTACATTGGCCTTCCTCGACTCTAGGTCTTTGGGATCACAACACCCATTGTCCCCTGATCGTTGGAAGGAAACGAAAATGATATTTGGGATCACAACCCCCATTGTCCCCTGATCATTGGAAGGGAACGATGGGAGGTGTTGTCCTAATCAAAACAAAGTCTCGAGATGGGGAAGGTTGGTTTAAACGGAAACAGAGGCGTTTCCATCCAAATGAACACGCAACACAAAATGCGGAGTGGGTACAAAAAGGGACCGTTGTGGTTTCACCAGGGCATTAAATCCGCTCCGGGTTTTAGTCTGAACTTTAAAAGGAGTCATCCAAGATGGTGAATGTATTTAGTAGCTAAAGTTCAAGGCTTTCGGATAGCACCCTTAAAGTTCAGACTAAAATCCGGAGCAGGCGCACACTGCTGATACAGAAGCCACCAACCCTATATCTTATACAAGCCACTGGAAGGAACAATACCTCCCCTGCTGTGGGTGCGATGTTCATTTGACTGAATGTACCAAAGGAGCACCTTCCACACTTGTTCATGTGTTACAGTAGAGTCTCGCTTATCCGACCTTCGCTTATCCGACATTCCGTCTTATCCGACGTCCCCGTTTTCCTTCAACATTTCCACTTCAATTAAAGGAGCGCTCGCCAACTCTCTCTCCATTCCCAATAAGTGAAAAAGGCAAGACAAGGAGGAGGAAAGGGTGAAAAGAGGAGGGACCGGAAGCGGAAGCGTCCTCCCTCCTTCCCTCTGTGATTTCCATGCTCCTCTTCCGCATCTGGGCACTTCCTGCTGGGCCTCTCTAGCCCCGAAGCGTTGCCTTGCTTTAACTCTTTGAGTCCCTATTGTTAGTATTCTAGGTGTCGGACAGATAACAGTCGGAGACTCCCTATTATCCAACATTTTTGTTTATCCAACATTCTCCCGGTTTGTTTATGTTGGATAAGCGAGACTCTACTGTATTTTCATTTCTTGGTATTTTCAATTACTTGACAGTAAAGCACTGAGAAGTTTCTGACAGATTGATCTCAAAGCACTTAGGGAAGTTTGTTTGTTTGTCTTTAGTATTCAATTGCTCAGAGTTGTTTTACCTCTTAGAGTAGAAATACATTTGTCCCTCCGCATTTGTTAAGGGTGCAGAAGTGGAGAAACCTTGCATATACCATATTTTCCGGCTTACTAGATGGCTGGTTGTATAATATGACCCTCCAACCTTTCAATTCAAAATTTCAATTTTTTGGATATACTCGCCGTATTAGACTACCCCTCTTGCCAGCCCCTTCAGGCCCCGAAGCCTCTTTTCCTGGATGTTTAGGCAGCTTCTCAGCTCCATAGAAGCAGCCTCTCCTCCACCAGCAGCCAGCCCCTGCCACAGCTAGCCAACCGCCATACTCATCACGTCCTGGATCCAAAACAAGATGGGAGCTCCTAACAGGCAAGGGAGGCGGGCAGCTGCCCTGCGCTGGAGCAGAGTGCCCAAAGCTGCACTCCTCTGGCACCACTTGCCTCCCACTGCCAAGCTTCAGCCTCACTGAGGGACTCTTCCACTCCAGGCCGGAGGAGGAGGAGGCGATGTGGCTGTCCAGCGAGTATATCACCTCCTCCACCGCCACACTGATAGCCGAGGCGAAGCCCACCTCAGCTGTCAGTGCGGCGGAGGAGAAGGAGGAGGTGACGTGGCCGTCCAGCAAGTATATCACCACCTCCTCCACCACACTCAGTGAGGCTGAAGCCCGGTAGCGGGAGACAAGTGGCGCCGGAGGGCAGCCCTCTGGTGCCGTTTGGCTCCTGCTGCCGGGCTTCAGACTCATGGAGGAGCTCTTCCACTCCAGGCCCACCTCAGTTGTCAGTCCGGTGGAGGAGAAGGAAGAGGAGGTGACCGCTGGAGCAGGATGCTCGAAGAAGCAGCAGCTGCTGCACTCCGCCCGCACCGTTTGGTCCTCACTGCTGGACTTCAGCCTCACCGAGGGGGTCTTCCACTCTATGCCCTCCTCGGCTGTCAGTGCGGCGGAGGAGAAGGAGGAGGCGATGTGGTCGTCCAGCTAGTATATCACCTCCTCCACCACACTGACAACCAAGGTGGACCTGGAGTGGAAGAGCCCCTCAGTGAGGCTGAAGCCTGGTAGCAGGAGACAAGCAGTGTTGGAAGGCAGCCTTCAGGTGCCGCTTGGCTTCTGCTGCCGGGCTTCAGCTTCATTGAGGGGCTCTTCCCCTCCAGGCCCGCCTCAGCTGTCAGTCCGGTGGAGGAGGAGGAGGTGACCACTAGAGCAAGACACTCCTCCAGCACCGCTTGGCCCCCACTGGTGGACTTCAGCCTCACTGAGGGACTCTTCCACTCTATGCCCACCTCAGCTGTCAGTGCGGTGAAGGAGAAGGAGGTGATATACTCAATGGATGGCCGCGTCACCTCTTCCTCCTCTGCCTCCGCCGCACAGACAGCCAAGGTGGGCCTGGAGTGGAAGATCCCCTCGCTGAGGCTGAAGCTCGGCAGTGGGAGACAAGCGGCACCTGAGGGCTGCCCTCCGGCACCACCTGGCTCCCGCGTGGGCTTCAGCCTCATTGAGGGGCTCTTCCACTCCAGGCCCGCCTCAGCTGTCAGTCCAGTGGAGGAGGAGGAGGTGACCACTAGAGCAAGACACTCCTCCAGCACCGCTTGGCCCCCACTGGTGGACTTCAGCCTCACTGAGGGACTCTTCCACTCTATGCCCACCTCAGCTGTCAGTGCGGTGAAGGAGAAGGAGGTGATATACTCAATGGATGGCCGCGTCACCTCTTCCTCCTTCACCACCACCGCACTGACACCTCCTCCTCCTTCTCCTCCACCGCAGTGACAGCCGCACTGATGGAAGATCCCCTCGATGAGGCTGAAGCTCAGCAGTGGGAGCAAAGCGGCACCTGAGAGCTGCCCTCCAGTGGCACCTGGCTCCTGCTACTGGGCTTCAGCCTCATCGAGGGACTCTTCCACTCCAAGTCTGCCTCGGATGTCAGTGCGGCGGAGGAGGAGGAGATATACTCGCCAGACGGCTGTGCCGCCTCCTCCTCCTCCACCACCACCACCGCCACACTGATAGCCAAGGCGGGCATAGAGTGGAAGAGCCCCTCGGTGAGGCTAAAGCCCGGCAATGGGGGCCAAATGGCGCTGGAAGAGTGCAGCAGCTGCTGCTTCTTCAGGCGCCCTGCTCCAGCACTGGGCATCTGCCCGTCTCCCTCGCATCGACCCAAAACAAGAAGTTATATTTTTATACCCGGTGTACTAGACAACCCCAAAATTCAACAAGGATTTTCCAGGGTTTAAAAGTCATCTAATACGCTGGAAAATACGGTAAATGGAAATGACAAACCCCATTGTTTTGATCCGATATAACATTTTTAAGGTGTTTGTAAGCCTTTCAGTATGATTTTTATCTTCACCAAAGATTGACCATCGAATCACACTTGGAGGCATTAGTACAGCAATGGAGGCAGCAGTATATAAATACGGTATGTTTAGAAATAATTACATCCGTGACTACCTAACTTTCCAAGTGTGGAAGGACAAATGTATTTGTGTTCAACATCAACAGCACTTCAAATCTTTGTGTGTTATTTATTTATTGCCGTATCCAAGGGGAGGAAACTGTGTTTTATTTTGCAGCAAAACCAAGAGATGTGTCTTTGTTATTATTTATTTATTGTTGACCTGTATGCTGCTTTTTCTCCTGCATTTTAAAAAAGAGTGCTTTAAAAGCAAGTGTATCGTCAACGTGATGCAAAGGGAGGAGAAGGGCAGGGAAAACAGATTTATCCTGATTGTGCAAGTCCTTACGTAATTTAATACGGGTTACAGAGGGCTAGGGTTGGAGGAACACAAGTGGAGGCGGATTTAGGATAATTGGAGCCATCGCTGGGTCCAAATAAACCGGTGGATCAGGCCTGCAGTTTCACAACCATTTTTCCACCGACGGGATACAATTTCTCACTCTTATATCAGATTAACCTCAGATTTCTTATGGGAGAAGAAATACAAAACAAAGTTGGGTTCTGTTTTCCCTTTTGTTGTCAAGCTCCTCACCAGTTCTGACACCACACCATTGTGTTCTGTTTGTGTCGTGATAAATAAACATATCAATTCTTTAATAAGCTGCTATTAATTGAGAAACAAAGCTGTTTTCTTTTCACCCTCCTACATTTCTTCCATATTTCTTCAAAATGCTGTCATTTTCAAAGTCATTCTCTAACTCTCTGTTGTGTTTACTTGCTGTCAAGTCAACTTGGATGTACGGCACTCCTATGAATTAATCACCTCCAAGTTCTTATTAATGGCTGTCAATTTGGCTTTTCCTTATGGCAACCCTGTGAATGAAAAGACTTTGTTATGGGCAGCTCTGCCCCAGTCTTGATTGAATCAGTCCCTGCTGTGCTGCCATGCGCTGGGCCTGTAATAATTGATTTTTTAAACAGGACGTGCTCTTTGTGCCCAGCAGGGAGCTATGGGTGCCACAGGTGAGAGGCCTTCAAGGATTTTCCCATACACAGTCTGTGCAGGTACAACTGCACCAGGAGCTCCAATTTTGTTTGCTTTGCATTTAATGTTTGTCATAGTCCTAAGTTTCAGGGACTCAGCAGATAGGTGACTTCTTTTGGTTGAAATCATAGGGCAAGCCACCTGTCAATTATAGTTAGGTTCCCTGGTCCCGCCCCCTTTTTGGGTTTTTGGAGGGAACAAGAGCCAATTTGGGTTCAGTCCACACAGAGAAGCCTTTCATGCAGGACATAATACCAAGAGCTCCTGTAGAAAACTTCGACTTCTACGGCTTGGCCGGGGAGATACAGCCCCACAGCTTGGCCGGAAGATATACTTCCTTACAGCTCCTTTGCTGAGGGACTTCAGCCAGCCATCACTGAAACCTGAACTCCTTTTTCCCTGGAAGTCTACAAAGCTTTGCTTGGTAAGGGTCACTCGTGGAAGCCAGACGCAGTTGGTACCGGGTGCAGGGGCTCCACACCAACAGAGGCAAAGACAGACTGCCCAGATTAGAAGTTAAGGAATTCCCTATTAGCTAAAATACAGTTTATGAAGATAGTGCCTGTTCCCTGTGGACAAGATTGAGAGAGAGAGAGCCAATAGACTGTTAAGAAAGCCTTAAAGTACCTGTTTGTTTTCATTAATAAAGAACTTTGTTGAACCTTTAAGCAATCTAAAGATTCTGTTTTAAGGAAATCCAAGGGCCTTTAATCTGAGGCAGCCCCGGCGTCCCATTGGGCACACGGAATTTATGTCCTGTCTACAATCTTATGCACAGGCCCAGCGTGCGACAGCACACAGTCCTTAAAAGGCTTGAAATATTTAACAAAGTTCTTTATTATTGTTTAGGTCTTCAATAAAACAACAAACACTTCTTGGATCTTCAACAGATTAAACAAATGCTTCTTAACTTGCCCCAAAATGGACAGGCACCTTGCTTGGAGAACTATTTCCTTCTTTAACAAGGAAAACCCTTTTTTAACCCCTCCCAGGCAATCTACTGTCTAAGCTTTGCTGATACGGGTTCTACTACCGGTTCCAATCTGCGTCTCGGGTCCCAAGTAGACCTACCAGTCAAGGCTATGTAGATTCTCCAGGTGGAGTTCTTTGGGTCAGTAAACTTTTCTTCCAAAACTTTAGGACTATTTCCCTCAGATGGTGTAAAGCTGAGAGGCTGTAAGCTCCCAGCCGGAGCTTTGGGACTGTTTTTCCCCGGAATTTCTGCCCCGGATGCTGTAGGAAATGAAGTTTTTCTATGGATAGAGCTAATCCACGTCCTGTAGCTTAGCTTTCCACTATAAGACTGAACTAAAAATGGCTCCCTCTCTTCCCATGGCCCTGGGGAAAGGGGCAGAACCAAAACTTAACAATGATAGACAGGTGGCTAGCCCTATGATTGCAAACCAAGGGAAGCCACATTTGCAAAAACCCTGAAACCTTGAAATGCATGCAAACATTAAATAGAAAAAAAATGAAGTTGGAGCTCCTGGTACAGCCGTATCAGCACACCTGCCTTTACTTTATCGGCAGCTTAAAAAGCCAATGTAATGCTAGGCTGCATCAATATCTAGACCAGCCATGGGCAGACTTTGGCCCTCCAGATCGGGACCCCTGGGGGAGTCATAAGGGGGTGTCAGAGGGGTTGCGAAAGTTGGCCATGGGGGTTCTGTATGGGAAATTTGACCAGATTCTATCATTGGTGCAGTTCAGAATGTTCTTTGATTGTAGGTGAACTATCAATCCCGGCAACTACAACTCCCAAATGTCAAGGTCTATCTTCCCCAAATTCCCCCAGTGTTCACATTTGGGCATGTTGAGTATTCGTGCCAAGTTTGGTCCAGATTCATCATTGGGATTTTGGGCTGCATCAACAGGAGTCTAGTGTCTAGATCCAAGGAAGTCATGCTCCCCATTCTCTATTCTGCTTTGGTTAGACCACACCTGGAATACTTTGTCCAATTCTGGGCACTACAACTGAAGGGAGATATTGACAAGCTGGAATGTGCAGAGGAGGGCGACTAAAATGATCAAGGGTCTGGAGAACGAACCCTATGAGGATCGGCTGAAAAAGCTGGGAATGTTTAGCCTGCAAAAGAGAAGACTGAGATGAAACATGATAGCTATGTATAAATATGTGAGAGGAAGTCATAGGGAGGAGGGAGCAAACTTGTTTTCTGCTTCCTTGGAGACTAGGACGCGGAACAATGGCTTCAAACTACAAGAAAGGAGATTCCATCTGAACATGAGGAAGAACTTCCTGACTGTGAGAGCTGTTCAGCAGTGGAACTCTCTGCCCTGGAGTGTGGTGGAGGCTCCTTCTTTGGAAGCTTTGAAACAGAGACTGGATGGCCATCTGTCGGGGATGCTTGCGATGCAATTTTCCTGCTTCTTGGCATGAGGTTAGACTGGATGGCCCATGAGGTCTCTTCGAACTCTCGGATTCCATGATTCTATGATTCTATTGTTTGAGTCCATAGTGCTCTCTGGATGTAGGTGAACTACAACTCCAAAACTCAAGGTCAGTGCCCACCAAACCCTTCTAGTATTTTCTGTTGGTCATGGGAGTTCTGTGTGCCAAGTTTGGCTCAATTCCATTCCTGGTGGAGTTCAGAATGCTCTTTGATTGTAGGTGAACTATAAATCCCAGCAACTACAACTCCCAAATGACAAAAATCAATCCCCCTCCCAGCCCCACCAGTATTCAAATCCGGGCATATTGGATATATTTGCGCCTGTAAATGAAAATACATCCTGCATATCAGATATTTACATGACGATTCATAACAATAGAAATATTACAGTTATGAAGTCACAAGGAAAATAATGTTATGGTTGGGGGTCACCACAACACAAGGAAGTGTATTAAGGGGTGACGGCATTAGGAAGGTTGAGAAACACTGGCCTACGTGGACTCAAGATGGCGTTCCATATCGGCAACAATTCAATACCTTAAAAACATACAATTGATAAAAACATCTACATTAAAAAGGGATAATTAAAACACATAAAACCAATTACATCACATAATCCAATGTTGTAGTCCAGGACTATTCCAAAATGTCATTGCACAGATTCTTTGTTCATTTATTCCACTGCTGTTGACCTCCAAAAGCTTGGTCCCATAGCCATATTTTGACTTTCTACCTGAAGGTTAAAAGGGAAGGCGCTGATTGAATACCACTGGGGAGGGAGTTCCATAGCTGAGGAGCCACCAATGAGAAGGCCCTGTCTCTCGTCCCCACCAACTGTGCCTGCGGAGAAGATCGGATCGAGAGCAGGGCCTCCCCAGGTGATCTTAACCTCCGCAATGGTTCATAGAGGGAGATACCTTCGGATAGGTAAGCTGGAGTTGGTGCATTTTACAATCTCATCCTTCATTTAAACCTTTTAAGTCCTAACGTGGTAGGCCAGTGTTTCTCAACCTGGGGGTCGGGACCCCTGGGGGGGGGGGTCGTGAGGGGGTGTAAGAGAGGTCACCAAAGACCATTAGAAAACACAGTAATTTCTGTTGGTCATGGGGGCTCAGTGTAGGAAGCTTCGCCCAATTCTATCGTTGGTGGGGTCGAGAATGTACTTTGATTGTAGGTGAACTATAAATCCCAGCAACAAAAACCCAAGGTCAATGCTCACCAAACCATTCCAGTATTTTTTTTTTTATGGTCATGGGAGTTCTGTGTGCCATGTTTGGTTCAATTCCATTGTTGGTGGAATTCAGAATGTGCTTTGATTGTAGGTGAACTAGAAACCCCAGCAACTACAACTCCCAAATGTCAATGTCTATTTTCAACAAACTCCACCAGTTTTCACATTGGGCATATTGAGTATTTGTACCAAGCGTGATCGAGACCTATCATTTCTTGAGTCCACAGTGATCTCTGGATGTAGGTGAACTACAATTCCAAAACCCAAGGTCAATGCTCACCAAACCATTCCAGTATTTTTTGATAGTCATGGGAGTTCTGTGTGCCAAGTTTGGTTCAATTCCATTGTTGGTGGAATTCAGAATGCGCTTTGATTGTAGGTGAACTAGAAATCCCAGCAACTACAACTCCCAAATGTCAATGTCTATTTTCAACAAACTCCACCGGTTTTCACATTTGGGCATATTGAGGATTTGTGCCAAATTTAGTCCAGATCCATCATTATTTGAGTCCACAGTGCTCTCTGAATCTCGGTGAACTACAACTCCAAACTAGGTGAACTACAACTCAAGGTCAATGCCCACCAAACCCTTCCAGTATTTCATAGAATCATAGAATCAAAGAGTTGAAAGAGACCTCATGGGCCATCCAGTCCAACTCCCTGCCAAGAAGCAGGAATATTGCATTCAAATCACCCCTGACAGATGGCCATCCAGCCTCTGTTTAAAAGCTTCCAAAGAAGGAACCTCCACCACACTCCGGGGCAGAGAGTTCCACTGCTGAACAGCTCTCACAGTCAGGAAGTTCATCTTGGTCATGGGAGTTCTGTGTGCCAAGTTTTTTTTCAATTCCATCATTGGTGAAGTTCAAAATGCTCTTTGATTGTAGGTGAACTATAAATCCCAGCAACTACAACTCCCAAATGACAAGGTCTATTTTCCTCAAACTCCACCAATGTTTACACTTGGGCATATTGAGTATTTGTACCAAGCTTGGTCCAGATCCATCATTTCTTAAGCCAACAGTGCTCTCTGGATGTAGGTGAACCACAACTCCAAAACTCAAAGTCAATGCCCACCAAACCCTGAACTACAACTCCAAACTAGGTGAACTACACCTCAAGGTCAATGCCCACCAAACCCTTCCAGTATTTCAAGTTGGTCATGGAAGTTCTGTGTGCCAAGTGTTTTTCAATTCCATCGTTGGTGAAGTTCAAAATGCTCTTGGATTGTAGGTGAACTATAAATCCCAGCAGCTACAACTCCCAAATGACAAGGTCTATTTTCCTCAAACACCACCAGTGTTTACATTGGGCAAATTGAGTATTTGCACCAAACTTGGTGCAGATCCATCATTGCTTGAGTCCACAGTGCTCTCTGGATGTACGTGAACTACAACTCCAAAACCCAAGGTCAATGCCCACACAAACCACAACCCCACCAGTATTCAAATTTGGACATATTGGGGATTTGTGCCAAATTTGGTCCAGTGAATGAAAATACATCCTGCATATCAGATAGTTACATTTGCGATCCATAACAGTAGCGAAATTACAATTATGAAGTAGCAACAAAAATAATTTTTTGGTGGGGGGGGGGGTCACCCCAGCATGAGGAACTGTATTAAGGGGCCGCGGCATGAGGAAGGTTGAGAACCACCGTATTAGGCGGAGGCTTCTGACAAAACCAATCAGTATCAGGTCTCCTGGAGTTGATTTCAGTTGATCCCTTTGAGGTGTGTCACGTTTTCGTCATAATAATGTGAACATTGCAAAGGGGATAAAGCTGGTATTTTCCTATTAAAATGCCATTCCAGGCAGTCACTTGACCGAGTGGCAGGGTGAGGTCTCTGTTTGCTTAATATTTTGCCCATAAGGTGTGGGGACTGTTTGAAAGGACAATGCGTTCCTACCAGTCCGCTTGCACGTATTTAGGTGTGCCCTTTAAAAAAAAAAGACAATGAGTGCATCTGCACTGTTGATTTAATGCAGTTTGACACTGCTTCAACTATCCTGAATCGATGCCGTGGAATTCTGGAAGCTGTAGTTTTGCCAAAGAGTGCTAGTGCCTCACAGAATAGAATCATAGAATCCTAGAGTTGGAAGAGACCTCATGGGCCATCCAGTCCAACCCCATTTGGCCAAGAAGCAGGAATATTGCATTCAAATCACCCCTGACAGATGGCCATCCAGCCTCTGTTTAAAAGCTTCCAAAGAAGAAGCCTCCACCACACTCCGGGGCAGAGAGTTCCACTGCTGAACGGCTCTCACAGTCAGGAAGTTCTTCCTCATGTTCAGATGGAATCTCCTCTCTTGTAGTTTGAAGCCATTGTTCCATTGCGTCCTAGTCTGCAAGGAAGCAGTAAACAAGCTTGCTTCCTCCTCCCTGTGGCTTCCTCTCACCTATTTATACATGGCTATCATATCTCCTCTCATCCTTCTCTTCTTCAGGCTAAACATGCCCAGCTCCTTAAGCCGCTCCTCATAGGGCTTGTTCTCCAGACCCTTGATCATTTTAGTTGCCCTCCTCTGGACACATTCCAGCTTGTCAATATCTCTCTTGAATTGTGGTGCCCAGAATTGGACACAATATTCCAGGTGGCCATCCAGCCTCTGTTTAAAAGGTTCCAAAGAAGGAGCCTCCACCACACTCTGAGGCAGAGAGTTCCACTGCTGAACGGCTCTCACAGTCAGGAAGTTCTTCCTCATGTTCAGATGGAATCTCCTTTCTTGTAGTTTGGAGCCATTGTTCCGCGTCCTAATCTCCATGGAAGCAGAAAAAAGGTTGCTTGCTCCCTCCTCCCTGTGGCTTCCTCTCACCAAACTACAACTCACAGGATCCCATTGTATTGTTCCATGGTAATTCAGGGTAGTATCAAACTGCATTAATTATATAGTGTAAATCAGTGGTTCCCTACCTTGTTTTGACCAGGGACCACTTTGATTTTGTTGTTGTTGTTGTTGTTAGTAGGGACCACAAGGTTCAGGAATAATAAACTGCATTAATCTAAAAATAAACTTTTAACATCTTTGTTAAACTTAATAATAACATTAATTTAAAGTACTATTATAATATAAAAAATAACATTTTAAATCGAAAATTACATTCGATTTGCATCAATGTGATTTTTGAGCTTATGTCATCTTTGCAAGTTGGATAATCCTGGAGCTAATATTATTGCTCAAGGAAGCAGGAGGGAGGGAGAAAGGAAGGTGTGGGGAGGAAAGGAAGGAAGGAAGGAAGGACCAAGGAAAGAGGGAAAGAAGCAAGAAGGGATGGAGGGCTGGAGGGAGAGAGGGAAGAAAAGAAGGAAGGATGGAAGCAAGGATGGAGACAAGGAAGAAATGGTGGAAGGGATTGGACTGAGGGAGGGATGGAGCAAGAGAGAGGAAGGGAAGAAAGGAAATGAAAGAAAGAAGGGAGCAAGGAAGGAAGGAGGGAGAAAAGGAAGAAAAGAAGGAAGGAGGGAAGCAAGGAGGAAGGCAAGGAAGAAATAGATGAAGGGATTGGACTGAGGGCGAGAGGAAGGGAGCAAGAGAGAGGAAGGGAAGGAAGGAAACGAAAGAAAGAAGAGAGCAAGGAAGGGGGAGGGAGATAAGGAAGAAAAGATGGGAGGGAGGCAAGGAAGAAGGGAGAGATCCTGGAGCTAATATGATGAAGAAGAGGAAGGAGGGAGGGGGAGGGAGGGAGGAGGGAAGGAAGGAAGGAAGGAAGGAGGGAGGAAGGAAGAAGGGAAGGAAGGAAGGAAGGAAGGAAGGAAGGAAGGAAGGACCAAGGAAGGAGGGAGAGAAGCAAGAAGAGATGGAGGGCTGGAGGGGGAGAGGGAAGAAAAGAAGGGAGGAAGGGAGGAAGAAGGAAGAGAGAAAGAAGAAGAAGGAAGGAGGGAAGCAAGGATGGATACAAGGAAGAAAGGAGGAAGGAAGGATGAAGGAGAGAGGAGGGAAGAGAGGAAGGAAGGAAAGAAGAAGGAAGGAAGGGAAGGAAGGAAGGAAGGAAGGAAGGAAGGAAGGAAGGGAGCAAGGAAGGAAGGAAGGAGGGAGGGAGGGAGGGAGATAAGGAACAAAAGAAGGAAGGAGGGAAGCAAGGAGGGAGGCAAGGAAAAATGGAGGAAGGGATTGGACTGAGGGAGAGAGGAAGGAAGGAAGAGAGAGAGGAAGGAAGGAAACGAGGAAGTAAATAAGGAAGGGAGCAAGGAAGGAAGGCAGGAGATAAGGAAGGGAGTAGAGTGTGCAGTGTGGATGCACCCAATATGAAAACCACTAAATTAAAAGTGTTTTATCATGATGGAAGCATTGGATATGGGGAACAGGTTGGATACGGGGAATTGAAATATATCTCTCAACCTAAGTGTATTTTAAGTGTTTGTAATAAATATGGTTTATTTAATACTAGTGATATTTAATTCTCTTTTTTCCACTTTTGCACTCTAGCTGCATCTTTTAAAAATAATTGTAAACAATCTGGAATCCTGTTCGGGAGAAATGCAGTCATAATCTCATATGGATAAGATCTACATTTTCTAAACTCACTTTACATGATCATTGGTTGGATTGAGAAACAAACCACTCCAATTATCTGAAGCCTAGTCCATGCTCCCAACTGGTACCCTAGTATCTATTTGGAAAAAATAGACCCTTGTCTGATCCCACAGCAAGCTGGCTTCAGGAAAGGCAAAAGCTGCACATTGCAAGTGCTGAACCTGACTCAGCACATAGAAGATGGCTTTGAAAGGCAGCAGATCACAGGAGCTGTCTTCATAGACCCGTCAGCAGCCTATGATACTGTGAACCACCGCCTCCTCCTGAGAAAAATGTATAATATCACAAAGGACTACCACCTCACCCGCCTCATAGGAAACCTGCTACAAAACAGGAGCTTTTTTGTTGAGTTCCAGGGCCAGAGAAGCAGATGGCGGAAACAGAAGAACGGCCTGCCTCAGGGGAGCATGCTTGCCCCATCCATGTTCAACATCTACACAAATGACCAGCCACTGCCAGAAGGGACAGAGAGCTTTATCTATGCTGATGATCGTGCCATTATTGCTCAAGCAGGGACCTTTGAGACGGTAGAACAGAAGCTTTCCGAAGCTCTAGGTGCTCTTACTGCCTATTACAGGGAAAACCAGCTGATCCCTAATCCATCTAAAACACAGAAATGTGCTTTTCACCTTAAGAACAGACAAGCATCCCGAGCTCTGAGGATCACCTGGGAAGGAATCCCACTGGAGCATTGCAGCGCACCCAAATACCTGGGAGTCACTCTGGACCGTGCTCTGACCTACAAGAAGCACTGCCTGAAATATCAAGCAAAAAGTGGGTGCTAGAAACATCATACGAAAGCTGACTGGCACAACCTGGGGATCACAACCAGACACAGTGAAGACATCTGCCCTTGCGCTATGATACTCTGCTGCTGAGTATGCATGCCCAGTGTGGAACACATCTCACCACGCTAAAACAGTGGATGTGGCTCTTAATGAGACATGCCGCATTATCACGGGGTGTGTGCCCCCCACACCACTGGAGAAATTACACTGCTTAGCCGGTATTGCACCACCTGACATCCGCCGGGAAGTAGCAGCCAATAGTGAAAGGACCAAGGCAGAGACATCTCCAGCTCATCCCCTGTTTGGGTATCAGCCAGCACGTCAACGACTTAAATCAAGAAATAGTTTTCTAAGATCTACAGAGACTCTCGCTGGAACATCTCAGCAAGCGAGAGTCCAAAAGTGGCAGGCTCAAACCCAGAACCTCAATCCATGGCTGATACCAAATGAGAAACTCCCCCCTGGGCACACAGAAGACTGGGCGATTTGGAAGGCGCTGAACAGACTGCGCTCTGGCACCACGAGATGCAGAGCCAACCTTCAGAAATGGGGCCACAAAGTGGAATCCACGACATGCGAGTGTGGAGAAGAGCAAACCACTGACCACCTGCTGCAATGCACCCTGAGCCCTGCCACATGCACAATGGAGGACCTTCTTGCAGCAACACCAGAGGCACTCCAAGGGGCCAGATACTGGTCAAAGGACATTTAATCAACTACCAAGCTTGCAAATTCTGTGTTTTGTCTGTTTGTTTGTTTGTTTTTGTTAAAAATGTAATACAAATGTCTGGTTGCTGATGACACGATAAATAATCTATTTGCAGGACACCATGGAGAAAAGTAAGATGAAATGAAACAACTAAAAATTTTTTACTGGCTTTATTAATCCTTCATCCCTATGACATGTAGACTGACAATATTATCTTCTACCTTGGCCATGGTTAATGCAGCTCATAGGCAAGCAAATTCCAAAATATGCATAAATCTTCAAAATCAGGTGTGAAATGCAGCGTGCAAGTGAAGCAACGAACATTGTCCCTCATTGGTAGCTGGTATGTCTAATGTCAGGTGGACAGCACATCCGCTCTGGCTTTTAGTCCAAATTTTAAGGAGTTACCTAAGGTATGGAACCTCCTTGGCTTGAACCTATGGTTGGTTCAGCAATCCAAGATATGCAACTTGTTTTGCTGAACCTACATAAGGATGCATCTTGTAGAATCTGGACTAAAACCCAGAGTGGACTCAAACCTATTGACAGTGCTACCACTGCTGTAGTGTCATCTCAAAATAATATCATGTTGCCATTTCTGATTGGAGAAAGCAAAGTTGTATTTTTTTTTCAGAGCAAGTAGTGATTGTGTCTTCTTGCCTGGCAGAATGAGGTTGGACTAGATATTCCTTGGGTGTCCCTTCCAACTCTGTGTTTGTATTATTCTAAATAACTCCTGCACTCTTTCAGGCATTGTTGACCCAAGGTATAATCCCACCTGAGGCACCTCCTCCCAAATAAAGATGCCCAGTATCAAAGCCAGATATGCTATGTTGACACCCAAAGCACAAAGTCCTGCAACCGTTTCTTCCCATCATGGGTAGCGAAAATAAAATTAAGGCTACTACACACAGTTTGCCCCACTTTGAATCCTGAGGCAGCCACCTTGTTCTTCTTAGCGGGAGGGGCAGCTTTGCACCAGTTTGTTTCCCTGGTGATCAAAACAAAAGTCCAAAACTTTAGGAAATGGCAGGCAGAGACGTGACTTTCTAGGAGGGAATAGAGAGTGCGAGTTGAAATAACTTGACAAAATGGTATTGGAAACTTCGATATCTGCATCCTTGGCCTTCTGCCTCACAATTGGTACCCAAGTAGGATGAAGAAGGATGCTATGGAGGTTCCCAACAGGATGTAACTCATTTGAATGCTGGTCGCGCCATCATAATTGCAGAGGTCGGTGAAGCAGCAACTCACAGGGCGCGTTGTGCCAATGCCATCCACATCGGATGGTTCGCATACTGTAGAACAAGCCCGGGTGACGGTGGAATCGCCCAGGAATGGAGGAAGAGAAAGGGAGGAATAGTGGAAGGAAGGAAGGAAGGAAGGAAGGAAGGAAGGAAGAAGGAGGGAGGGAGGGAAGGAGGGAGGGAGGAGGAAGGAAGGGAGGGAAGGAGGGAGGGAGGGAGGAAAGGAAGGAAGGAAGGAAGGAAGGAAGAGGGGAAGGGGAAGGGAGGGGAGGAAAAAGAAAGAGAGGAAAGAAGGGAGGGGAGGGAGGGAGAAGGGAGGAAAAAGAAGAACCAGAAAAGAAGGAAGGGAAAGGGAAAGGAGAGGGAGGAAAAAGAAGAACCAGAAAAGAAGGGAGGGAGGGAGGGAGGGGGGGGGGGAAAAGAAGAACCAGAAAAGAAGGAAGGAAGGGGAAGGGGAAAGGAAAGGGAGGAAAAAAAAGAACCAGAAAAGAAGGAAGGAAGGAAGGAAGGAAGGAAGGAAGGAAGGAAGGAAGGAAGGAAGGAAGGGGAAGGGGAAGGGGAAGGGGAAGGGGAAGGGGAAGGGGAAGGGGAAGGGGAAGGGGAAGGGGAAGGGAGAAAGGGAAGGAAGGGAAGGGGAAGGGGAAAGGGAAGGAGGAAAAGAAGAAAGAGAAGAAGGAAGGGGAAGGGGAAGGGGAGGAGGAGGAGGAGGAGGAGGAGGAGGGAGGAGGAGGAGGAGGAGGAGAGGAGAAGGAGGAGGAGGAGAAGGAGAAGGAGAAGGAGAGGAGAAGGAGAAGGAGAAGAGAAGGAGAAGAGAAGGAGAAGGAGAAGGGAGGAAAAAGAAGAACAGAAAAGAAGGAAGAAGGGAAGGGAAAAAAGAACAGGAAAAGAAGGAAGGAAGGGAAGGGAAAAGGAAGGGAGGAAAAAGAAGAACCAGAGAAGAAGGAAGGAAGGAAGGGAAAGGGGGGGGGGAGAGAAGAAACAGAGAAGAAGGAGGGAAAGAAGGGGGAGGGGAGGGGGAGGGGAGGGGAGGAAAAGAAGAACCAGAAAAGAAGGAAGGAAAGAAGGAAGAAAAGATTGATTAAATGACAACTGATGAGGAAAAACAAATAAACAAGAGTTGCATCAACACTATAGAAGAAATGCAGTTTGACTGCCATGACTCAATACTATAGAATCATGGAAATTGTAGTTTGACAAGGTATGTGGCCTTCTTTGTGAAGGAGTGCTGGTGCCTCCCCAAACTACAACCCAAGTTAACGGTGCCGACACCAAGTTTCTTACCATCCTCAAGGGAGTACATTGTGGTTTTGCACATCGTATCTTCCGCCGAGCAGTTGACAATGGTCATACATTGCGAAGCTGTGGTCAGCTCCTTACATGAGTAACAC
The DNA here is from genome assembly GCF_025583915.1 of Anolis sagrei ordinatus. Lineage (NCBI taxonomy): Eukaryota > Metazoa > Chordata > Lepidosauria > Squamata > Anolidae > Anolis > Anolis sagrei. The sequence goes on from NW_026847438.1 coordinate 246,601,773, forward strand.
TGCAAAGCTTCGGCTGTAAGAAAAAGAGAGGTTGGGGAGTCAAATAGCTTTCGTTAGCAGAACCAGTCTTTAGGCTATTGTTGGAGAAGCTTTACTCTTGGAACTGAGGATGTGAATTTCATCCATAGATTATTTAGAACAAGGGTAGTCATAGTGGCACTGTCTTCTGCTTTGGCCAGACTTCACCTGGAATAACTGTGTCCCGTTCTGAAAGCATAATTCCAGAAGTTGGAATGTGTCTGGAGAAGGGCAACCAAAATGGTCAAAGGTCTGGAAACCATGGATCCCTATGAACAGGCACATTACATGAGGAAGGACCTAGGAGTCTTAGTAGACCACAAGTTGAGCATGAGTCAACAGTGTCATGTGGAAGCAATGTGATTCTAGGCTGCATCACAGAATCATAGAGTTGGAAGAGACCACATGGGCCATCCAGTCCAACCCCCCTGGTCATTCAGGAAAACCACCCCCAAGAGATGACCATCCAGCCTCTATTTAAATGCATCCAAAGAAGGAGTGTCCATCGATACATCAATCATAATCCCACTCCATTCTGCTTTGGGAAGACCTCATCAGAAACAGCCCTAAGCCTTAGGCTGCATTAATAGGAGGGCCGTGTTGAATCGAGGAAAGTCATGTAGTCCCACCCTCTTTTGCTTTGATCAGGCCTGGAATAATCCTGTGTCCAGTTTTGGGCCCCACAATACAAGAAGAATATGGACAAGACGGAAGGTGTCCAAAGAAGGGCGACTAAAGTGGTCAAAGTTCTGGAAATGAAATGTTTCCCAATCCTGTTTTAAGACCTTCTTCAAGATACTGCATACATGCCTTTTACAATTCCAGATCAATTGTGGTTTTTAACCAATTTTTCTAAAGTTTCCTAAATGAGATATTAATAAAAATTTATTGATTGGTTGGTTGGTTGATTATGTACCTTCAAGTCACTTATTTACTTAGGGTGACCTCATGAATTTCATGTTTGGGAGACTTGGACATGGCTTTGTGATTTCCTTCCTCTGAAATAGAACCTACAGCACCTGGGGTTCCTTGGCAGTCCTTTGGGGCTTGGGGAAGGTCCTTCTTTATGGACTCCCATTTCCAGAAACCCTTATCTAGTAGAGTTGGGCGCAGAATTCATTTCTCCTGTTTCTTTCATTTCTTCGGGAGCATGGACAGGAAGGCCCCTTCCCTTACAAAAATCAGCTCAATATGAAAGCAAGCAGGCTCCTGGCCTGCTTTTCAGCATCACAAAGGTGCTTGGCTGCAGGCACTGGCAGATGTGGACGCTCTGGGCCTGCATGCCACACACTCACTCTCTTTCCAAGGCGAGTGTATGTGTGGCATGCAAGAGTGGCTGCAGCCTAGTACCTCTTACTCTAGAGTAAGAGGTGCTAGGCTGCAGGCACTGACAGGAGTGGGCACTCTGGGCCTGCATGCCACACACCCACTCTCTTTCCAAAGCGAGTGTGTGTGTGGCATGTAAGAGTGTTTGCACCTGCCAGTGCCTGTAGTTGAGTGCCTCTTATTCTAGAGTAAGAGGTGCTAGGCTGCAGGCACTGACAGGAGTGGACACTCTGGGCCTGCATGCCACACACCCACTCTTTCCAAGGCGAGTGTGTGTGTGGCATGTAAGAGTGCCTGCACCTGTCAGAGCCTGTAGCCGAGTGCCTCTTACCAGGGCCGTAGCCAGAAAAAAAATTCGGGGAGGGTTGACAATTTCGGGGGGAGGGTGGTGAAAATTTCGGGGAGGGTTGAAAAATTCAGTGGGGGGGGGGGGTTGAAACCTGCCTCCTAGCTCACACTGAAGCAAAGAGCACAGCAGGGGGCAGAGCAACCTTCAATAGCCTGCAGCTCTGCCCCTGTCAACCATCTCCAGCAAGTCTGGCCTCCTTAATGAGAGCATTCAACACACATATCCCCAACTTGGTTGCTTCACTACATCGGCTATTGCTGCAAGTAATGACAGTGTGAATAAATTGTCAATATTTGCTTGAGATAGTGCTTACAGTTCTGGAGGGACTTAATTTTTTGCATCTCATAGACTTAGCATGGGGATTTGGTTAACCAGTTAAAATTCATGAGTAAACCAGGTTTTTTAAAACAAATCTGAAACATTTCAGGGGGGGGGTTTAACCCCTAAAACCACCCCCTCGCTACAGGCCTGCCTCTTACTCTAAAGTAAGAGGTGCTAGGCTGCAGGCACCTGCAGGAGTGGGCACTCTGGACCTGCATGCGTCACATGCAGTCTCTTTTCAAGGCGAGTGTGTGTGTTGCATGCAGGAGTGCCTGCACCTGCCAGTGCCTGTAGCTGAGTGCCTCTTACTCCAGAGTAAGAGGTGCTAGGCTGCAGGCACTGGAAGGAGTGGGCACTCTGGGCCTGCATGCGCCACATGCACTCTCTTTCCAAGGAGAGTGTGTGTGTGGTGTGCAAGAGCACCCACGCCTGCCAGTGCCTGTAGCGGAGTGCCTCTTACTCTAGAGTAAGCCCTGTTGGTGCTGCTCGACCTCTCAGCGGCCTTCGATACCGTCGACCACGGTATCCTTCTGGGACGCCTCGCGGGGATGGGTCTTGGAGGTACTGTTTTGCAGTGGCTCCGCTCATTCCTCGAGGGTCGGTCTCAGATGGTGTTATTGGGAGACTCCTGTTCAACCCCACAACCTTTGTCTTGTGGGGTTCCTCAGGGTTCAATACTGTCTCCCATGTTGTTTAACATCTACATGAAGCCGCTGGGCGAGATCATCCGGAGTTTCGGAGTGCGATGTCATTTGTACGCAGATGATGTCCAACTCTGTCACTCCTTTTCACCTGCTACTAAGGAGGCTGTCGAGGTCCTGAACCGGTGCTTGGCCGCTGTGACGGTCTGGATGGGGGCGAACAAATTGAAATTGAATCCAGACAAGACAGAGGTACTCCTGGTTAGTCGTAAGGCGGCTCAAAGTGTGGGATTACAGCCCGTGTTGAATGGGGTCACACTCCCCCTGAAGACACAGGTTCGCAGTCTGGAGGTGCTCCTGGATTCATCGCTTACCCTGGAACCCCAGGTTTCGGCGGTGACCAGGGGAGCATTCGCACAATTAAAACTTGTGCGCCAACTGCGACCGTACCTTGGGAAGTCTGACTTAGCTACGGTAGTCCACGCTCTGGTTTCATCCCGCCTTGATTACTGCAACGCTCTCTACGTGGGGTTGCCTTTGAAGACAGTCCGGAAGCTCCAGTTAGTCCAACGGGCGGCAGCCATGATTCTAACAGGAGCGGGGTGCAGGGAGCATACAACTCCCTTGCTGAACCAGCTCCACTGGCTGCCGATATGCTACCGGGCTCAATTCAAAGTGCTGGCATTGGCCTTTAAAGCCCTAAACGGTTCTGGCCCAACTTATCTATCCGCACGTATCTCAGCCTATCAGCCCACCAGGACCCTAAGATCTTCTGGAGAGTCCCTTCTCTCTATCCCTCCAGCTTCAGAAGTGCGGCTGGCGGGAACGAGAGATAGGGCCTTCTCTGTGGTGGCCCCTCGGCTTTGGACCCTCCCTATAGAGGTACGATCAGCCTCTTCGCTGATGGTGTTTAGGAAGAGACTCAAAACATGGCTGTTCAAACAAGCATTCGGCTAATCTGTGGCAATTCGAATATTGATGACTAAGGACAGGAAACATGGACAACGAATTCTGGATTGCGATTTCAACTCGAGATATATGGGATTATTATTGGTGGCCCAATAATTTGTTATTGAATTTGTTATGTATATATGTTTTTAAATTGTAGATTGTTTTAACTGCTGTAAACCGCAATGAGTCGCCGTTCTAGGCTGAGATATTAGCGGTATACAAGTGTATCAAATAAATAAATAAATAAATAAATAGAGTAAGAGGTGCTAGGTTGCAGGCACTGGAAGGAGTGGGCACTCTGGGCCTGCATGCGCCACATGCACTCTCTTTCCAACGAGAGAGTGTGTGTGGTGTGCAAGAGCACCCACGCCTGCCAGTGCCTGTAGCCGAGTGCCTCTTACTCTAGAGTAAGAGGTGCTAGGTTGCAGGCACTGACAGAAGTTGTGCACACTGGGCCTGCATGCCACACACACACTCTCTTTCCAAGGAGAATCCATTTGTGGCATGTGGAAGCAGCCTCGCATGCCAGTGCCTACAACTGCGCACCTCGTACTCTAGAGTAAGAGGTGCTCGGCTGCAGGCACTGACAGGCCCAGGAACTTTGGGTCTGTATGCTACACAAGCACTCTTCTTGGAAAGAGAGTGTGTGTGTGTCATGAAGGCCCTTAAAGCGCCCACATCTGCCAGTGCCTGCAGCCTAGCACCACCTCTAGAGTAGAAACAGCAGATAAGAAGAACCCTCCTTTAAGCATGCAATAAAAAGGGGAGCCTGAGAAGGAAACCCCCCCCCCCCAATAATGGGTCGATAGAAAATTGATCTTTTGGCACCAAAAAGCAAAAAACAAATATCTGCCCTCCTGATTTCGGAAGGCTTCCAAAAATAGATTGGGGACCCCACTGAAAGCCGGGGCACGAAGCAGGTCAAGGTTTGCTCCAAATGCACAACCCTACTGCAAGCACAGCTGGGAGTGAGAGTCCAAAAATGCATCTTTTATTATATTCTGGAAGCTCTAGCGTGCAGCATTTGGAGAAAAGGACCAGGATCTGATTTTGCACATGCATTCACATACACACCCTTCCTCATTTGGGTTTTTGAGGCAAGAAATGTTCAAAGTTAGGTATTTTCTCAGAAATATTGTCCATGGCAGCTGATATTGGTTGGCTATCCACCATGCAAGTACCAACAAAGTCTGGCCTTGCTGAGCTCCAAAAATAGGTAAGATCTGGTGCTGTTACAGTTTGTAGCCCTCCAGAACTATAAATCAACAAGAATAGAATGCAACTGGCCCTAGATGGGGGTCCCTTTCTGCATACATCCACACCATTGTGAGCATTTCTGCTTCTTCAACACTGAACTGAATGCAGCTGTTCTATAGGTCAGGTCAACGTTCCTGACCCTCTCCATCTCTTAATACGTTCACTTGGGTTGTGGCCAAGGAGTGCGCTTTGTCCAGTTCTCTTAATAGTCATGAGGATCCTGTGAAATACTTTCTGTGCTCTTAAAGCACCTGCCCAGCCTCAATTGTCAATCTGCCAGAGGAAAATCACAGGTGGAAACTCCCATAAATGCCAGGATTGCAACATCTTCCCCCCAGAGAGAGAGATATTTCGCAGTTATAATTTTACTAGGACCTCTGCAGCTTGACACATGCATGCACCGTATCTATTTCTCATGATCTATCCATTTTCTAGGTCCTCCAGAAAGATATTGTAGTATTTTTGGACTGGAAATCCTTCATTTCACAAAGTTTTGCTCTTATCAGCAGTAATGCACACCCACGCAAAGCCCATCTCACTGTGTTTATGTTATCGTTTCATCTATATACATTAGTTCGGGGCAGATTTCTTTCTTGTGTTTCTATCCAGAATATAAACATATCCAGCAAGATCCCTATCGAGAATGATCCAGATTCATACCATTTCCAAACTGGTTTCTTATTTCTGAAACATTCACACACATTTCTCCTAATATGTACATTTTTGAAATTTCCCCTAGACACAGTTGGCTTGAATATTCTTGATAGTCCTAAAATCATAGAGTTGGAAGAGACTCCAAGGGCTGTCCAGTCCAATTGCATTCTGCCAATGCATGAAAGACACAATCCAAGCCCTCCCGCCAGATGGCCATCCAGCCTGTGTTTCAAAACCTCCAAAGAGGGAAACTGCACTGGATTCCCATGCAGCTGCAGATTCCTTTGCTGCACTGCTCTCATCATGGTGAAGCTCCTCCTAATATTCAAGTGGAATCTCTTTTCCTGAAGTTTGAATCCATTGCTTCACGTCTGTCTCTCTGGAGCTGCAGAAAAGAAACTTTTCCATCTTCAACATGACATCATAGAATCATAGAATCCTAGAGTTGGAAGAAACCTCATGAGCCATCCAGTCCAACCCCATTCTGCCAAGAAGCAGGAATATTGCATTCAAATCACCCCTGACAGATGGCCATCCAGCCTCTGTTTAAAAGCTTCCAAAGAAGGAGCCTCCACCCAGGGCCGGCCCGTCCATTACTCGAGGGGCTGAATTTTTTTTCAGGGGGGGTTTCAGGGGGGCTGAGTTTCGGGGGGGGCTGAGTCTGAGTGAAAGAGGGTCTAGCCTAGCAAACCTTTTGTATCATTACCCCAATACCCCCATGCATATGGGATATATTGAGTATGGTGATCAGCTCATGATATGAATTTTCGCGAACCACCATGAGAATTTCGGGGGGGGGGAGGCTGAAGCCCCTCAAGCCCCCCCCCCCCCGGCAACATGCCTGCCTCCACCACACTCCGGGGCAGAGAGTTCCACTGCTGAACGGTTCTCACAGTCAGGAAGTTCTTCCTCATGTTCAGATGGAATCTCCTTTCTTGTAGTTTGAAGCCATTGTTCCGTCCTAGTCTCCAGGGAAGCAGAAAACAAGCTTGCTCCCTCCTCCCTGTGGCTTCCTCTCACATATTTATACATGGCTATCATATCTCCTCTCAGCCTTCTCTTCTTCAGGCTAAACATGCCCAGCTCCTTAAGCCGCTCCTCATAGGGCTGTTCTCCCGACCCTTGATCATTTTAGTCGCCCTCCTCTGGACACATTCCAGCTTGTCAATATCTCTCTTGAATTGTGGGGCCCAGAATTGGACACAATATTCCAGGTGAGGTCTAACCAAAGCAGAATAGAGGGGTAGCATGACTTCCCTAAATCTAGACACTATGCTCCTATTGATGCAGGCCACATCATATTGTTGCCTCATGTCTAACTAGCTGTCCACGAGGACTCCAAGATCTTTTTCACACGTACTGCTCTTGAGACAGGCATTGTCCCCCATTCTGTATCTTTGCATTTCGTTTTTTCTGCCTAAGTGGAGTCTCTTGCATTTGTCCCTGTTGAACTTCATTTTGTTAGTTTTGGCCCATCTCTCCAATCTGTCCAAATCGTTTTGAATCCTGCTTCTGTCCTCTGGTGTCTTGGCTCTCCCTCCCAATTTGGTGTCGTCTGCAAACTTGATGATCCTGCCTTCTAACCCTTCATCTAAGTCATTAATAAAGATATTGAACAGGACCGGGCCCAGGACGGAACCTTGCTTGTGGCACTCTGCTCGTCACTTCTTTCCAAGATGAAGAGGAAGCATTAGTGAGCACCCTCTGAATTCGTCCTTTGAAATAAACATGGCTCTCATATCTGAAGCTTCTCTTTTCCAGGCTAAACCTACACAGCTCCATAAGACCCTCCTCGGAGCGATTCATGTCTCCAGATCTTTGGCCATTTTGTCTGGACACATTCCAGGTTTTCAATATCCTTCTTGCCTTGTTTTACGCAGGGCTGTAGGCACTGGCAGGCGCAGGCACTTTGGGCCTGCACGCCAAACATGCATTCTCTTTCCAAAGAAAGAGAGAGTGTGGCGTGCAGGAGCACCGGGTTATTCCAAGTGAGGACTAACCAAGCAGAACACAGCAGGGCTATTTCTTCCATCAGTCTCTACACTGATGCTGCCTAGATGTCCTCTTGATGCCACCTAGAATCACATTGGCTTTTTTGGCTACATCACACTGTTTACTCATATCAAGCTTGTGGTCTCTTGAGATGTCTAGATCCATTTCATGCATACTGCTGTCACCATACTCCTAAACAATGAAGGCCAGGCATGGGCAAGCTTCAGCCCTCCAGGTGTTTTGGATTTCAACTCCCACAATTCCTAACAGCCAGTAGTTGAAGTCCAAAACACCTGGAGGGCCGAAGCTTGCCCATGCCTGATGTAGAGCCACTGAATGCTATCTTAACAAATTCCACTCAAATACCATTTGACAATTTAACCTCATGCAGGTAGATGCAATCTCCCTTCAAAGCAAAAGGACTGTGTTATTGCCTTATCACTATGCCATATAATGCAGATATTTTATGGAACTGCAAATGCCAGAGTGTAGGTATCCCTTGAGTCTGTAAAGGTGAGCAAGCCTTCTTTTAATCCTGAATCTGATCCAATGTGTCCACTTCTAAGTCTTGCTTTGCAAACACAGCCCTTCAGGGACTAGCTCCTCAAAAGGTAAAATTGGATCCATCTACACTGTGGAATAAATGCAGTTTGAGATTCCTTTAACTGTCATGCCATTGTAGAAGGTTAGCCATTCTTTTTTGGCCAACAGGTCCAGTGCCTTCCCAAATTACAAATTCCAGGATAGCATGGAGCCACAGCAATTAAAGTGCTGCTGAACTGCATTCCTTACACAGTATAGAATAGGCATGGGCAAACTTTGGCCCTCCAGGTGTTTTGGACTTCAACTCCCACAATTCCTAACAGCCTCAGGCCCCTTCCTCTTCCCCCTCAGCCTCTTAAGCAGAAAAGGAAAGGGAAAAGGAAAGGGCCTGAGGCTGTTAGGAATTTCACCAATATGAGACCTGGCTTGGAAACAGTCCACATCTCCAAGTCTTGCTGCTACTTCATCACATTAGCAGGCATGGGAAAACTGTGGCCCTCCCTCCAGGTGCTTTGGACTTCAACTCCCACAATTCCTTACAGCCTTTAAACCCGGAGCACCAGCTGAGTTCTGCGAGTGCAGCTTTTTCCCAAATGAAGCAGACAGTGTTTGAGGACCGGGACATCCGTAGGGAGACCAAGGTGATTGTTTATTAAGGTATTGTTCTCCCAACCCTGCGAGATGTGGACTGTCTACAGACATCACATACAACTCCAGGTCTGTTGGAACTGATCTCACTACCTCTGGGGATGCTTGCCATAGATGCAGGTGAAACGTCAGGAGAAAATGCCTCTAGAACATGGCCATATAGCCCAAAAAAAACCACAACAACCCAAAGTCCAAAACACCTGGAGAGCTAAAGTTTGTCCACGCCTAGCGTAGATGCATCCAAAAGACAGAAGATCTGGACAGGTGCATTGGATATAGCATGAAGTGCCATTCAGTCAACCTGCGTTATTCTTTTCTATCATCCTCCGAGCGAAATAGGGAAAAGGGACAAAAATAAGAAGGTTCTTACCAAATGTGGTATAGGAAATAGCAGCCAACAACACTGAGAGGAGCATCTTGCTTCTTGCCAAATTCTTCTCCATCTTAGATTTCCAGTTTGGCTCCTCTTCTCACCGCAGCTGCTGCCAACACAGAGACAAGGCTCCTCTCCACCTTTTGCAGCTTGAAGTGGCGTCCTGAGACAATATTTTGCTGAAAAAACAAGTTTGCTTGGAGTCTCAAAGGGATTAGATTATCTAAAACCAAAGGGACACACCCCCAGGGTTTATCCTTCCCCGCCCGCCCAAGCGCTCCTTGAGATGTCACAAAGGGGAATGAATTAGTTCTCTTCTTGTGATCGTAGAGAAGGTTTTTAAAAAATAGCTAAGTTCCTTTTGTGCTGCCTGTAAAACCTCCCATCTCCTTGAAGGACAAAAAAAGTAGTTCTCTGATCCAAAGAGCTTTTGGGTATCTGTGATCTTGTTCTCTGAGTCATGCAACTTTGTTGTTCTTAATATTTTCTTATCACGTTTGACTTGTAACAATGTTATGATTGAGAACCATGGATTTGTAGAATTAGAGGAGATCCCAAGGGCCATCCAGTCAAACCTCATTTTGCAATGCAGGAAGACAAGATCCAAGCCCTCCCGACAGATGGCCATCCAAGATCTCCATGGTCTTGGCCACGGTGGTCCACGCTTTGGTTACATCCCGTTTAGACTACTGCAACGCTCTCTACGTGGGGTTGCCTCTGAAGACTGCCCGGAAGCTGCAGCTAGTCCAACGCTCGGCAGCCAGACTACTAACGGGTGGAGTACACCACTCCGCTGTTACACCAGCTCCACTGGCTGCCAATTAGCTTCCGAGCACAATTCAAAGTGCTAGTGTTAACCTATAAAGCCCTAAACGACTCCGGCCCTGTTTACCTCTCCGAACGTATTCTCCCCTATGAACCATCAAGATTATTAAGATCGTCTGGAGAGGCCCTGCTCTCGGTCCCACCGGCCTCGCAAGCGCGTCTGGTGGGGACGAGGGACAGGGCCTTCTCGGTGGTGGCCCCTCGACTCTGGAACTCTCTCCCACTGGAGATCAGAACCGCCCCTCTATCCTGACATTTAGGAAACAGGTGAAGACTTGGTTATGGAGACAGGCATTTGACGAGTGAGCCAACACCCTGAGATATGGATGGAGGATGATGAACAACGATTTTAGTGTGACGACTGACCATTATAGTTATTGATTGTAATTGCTGTTTTAATGTTTTACTGTAATATGTATTATGATGCTTTATTGATTGTATGTGATATTATGGTTGGAAACCAGTCTGAGTCCCTCAAGAGAGGTGAGAAGGCCGGTATACAAAACTTTTAAATAAATAAATAAATTCAATGCGCTGCAAACTCAGGGTCATGACTTGGTTATAACACAGTCTCCCTCTATGCCAGGGTTTCTCAACCTTCCTAATGCCGCAGCCCCTTAATACAGTTCCGCATGTTGTGGTGACCCCCCAAACATAAAATTATTTTAGTTGCTACTTCATAACTATAATTTTGCTACTGTTATGAATCGTCATGCAAATATCTGGTATGCAGGATGTATTTTCATTCACTCGACCACATTTGGCACAAATACCCGATACTCCCAAATTTGAATACTGGTGGGGTTGCGGGGGGTGTGTGATTTTTTTTAGTTGCGGGGATTTATAAAAATGTAATGTTTGTTTGTGGGATTAACATAACTCAAAAACCACTGGACGAAGTGCCGCCTAATTTGGCGACAAGACACCTCTAAACCCAAGGAGTGATCATCACTCAAAAAATTGATTTTGTCATTTGGGAGTTGTAGTTGCTAGGATTCATAGTTCACCTACAATCAAAAAGTCTTCTGTACTCCACCAACAATGGAATTGAACCAAACTTGGCACACAGAACTCCCATGACCAACAGAAAATACTGGAAGGGTTTGGTGGGCATTGACCTTGAGTTTGGGAGTTGTAGTTCACCTACATCCAGAGAGCACTGTGGACTCAAACAAGGATGGATCTGGACAAAGCTTGGCACGAATACTCAATATGCCCAAATGTGAACACTGCTGGATTTAGGGAAAATAGACCTTGACGCTTGGGAGTTATGCTTGCTGGGATTTATAGTTCACCTACAATCAAAGAGCATTCTGAACTCCACCAACGATGGAATTGGGCCAAACTTCCCACACAGAACCCCATGACAAACAGAAAGTATTATGTTTTCAGATAGCCTTTGGCGACGCCTTGGACACCCCTGCACGACCCCTCCAGGGGTCTCGACCCCCAGGTTGAGAAACACTACTCTATGCTTTCCCATTTTTCCAAGCATCCTTGTCTTTTCCAATGTGTCACTTTTGTACTATGTCCAAAGTACAACAGTCTCAGGACTTTATTGCATGAGGCTGCTTTATTGCAACTGTCACATACTTAAAGCAAAAAGGAAAACATCTGTATTGTAACATTCACTTTCACTACGGGAATGGGAAATGTAATGTTGGTGAACAGGAAAAGAGATTTAAAGACGAGCTTAAAGCCAACCTTAAAAACTGTGGCATCGAGACCAAGATACTCCACTTAGGCAGAAAAAACGAAATGCAGAGATACAGAATGGGGGACAATGCCTGGCTCGAGAGCAGTACGTGTGAAAAAGATCTTGGAGTCCTCGTGGACAACAAGTTAAACATGAGCCAACAATGTGATGTGGCGACAAAAAAAGCCAATGGGATTTTGGCCTGCATCAATAGGAGCCTAGTGTCTAGATCTAGGGAAGTCATGCTACCCCTCAATTCTGCCTTGGTTAGACCACACCTGGAATATTGTGTCCAGTTCTGGGCACCACAATTCAAGAGAGATATTGACAAGCTGGAATGTGTCCAGAGGAGGGCGACTAAAATGATCAAGGGTCTGGAGAACAAGCCCTATGAGGAGAGGCTTAAAAAGCTGGGCAAGTTTAGCCTGAAGAAGAAAAGGATGAGCGGAGGATTGATAGCCATGTATAAATATGTGAGAGGAAGCCAAGGGAGGAGGGAGCAAGCTTGTTTTCTGCTTCCTTGGAGACTAGGACGCGAAACAATGGCTTCAAACTACAAGAAAGGAGATTCCATCTGAACATGAGGAAGAACTTCCTGACTGTGAGAGCTGTTCAGCAGTGGAATTCTCTGCCCCGGAGTGTGGTGGAGGCTCCTTCTTTGGAAGCTTTTAAGCAGAGGCTGGATGGCCATCTGTCAGGGGTGCTTTGAATGCAATATTCCTGTTTCTTGGCAGAATGGGGTTGGACTGGATGGCCCATGAGGTCTCTTCCAACTCTTTGGTTCTATGATTCTATGGTGCTCATCTCCATTTCTAATAGACTGACGTCCTGAGTTGGTTTTTAAATAATTGATTTTAAACTGGCTATTGTGATTTTAATGTTTGTATATATTTATGGTTTTATGTCCCAGCATTGAATGTTTGCTGTGTATATGTTGTGCTCCACCCACCCTGAGTCCTCTGCAAGATGAGAAGGGTGGAATATAAATGTTTCAAATAAATAAATAAGCCAAAGAGTCGGTGTTGTCCAAAGACACCTCCAAGATCATGTGGCCAGCATGGCTGCATGGAGTGCTGTCACCTTCCCACAGAAGCGGTACCTATTGATCTACTTGTTTTTGAACTACTAAGTTGGCAGAAGCTGGGGCTAACAGCAGGAGCTCACGCCTCCCCCTGTAACCGAACCTGAGACATTTCAGTCAGCAAGCTAAGCAGCTCAGCGCTTCAACCTTCTATGTGACTGTGTCTATTGGAATATTTATTATATTTTATTTTCATTTTATTATTACTATTATTATTTTATTATTATTTTAATGTCATTCTGATAATGTTGTTGTTGTTGTCTGCTGTATATACTTTGATTTTATTGCTGTATTTTGTTGTCTGGGCTTGGCCCCATGTAAGCCGCTCTGAGTCCCCATTGGGGAGATGGTCGTGGGGTAGAAATAAAGTTTATTATTATTATTATTATTATTATTATTATTATTATTATTATTATTATGCTACCGAGGGCTCCAAAACCCTATGTAGGTTCAACAAAATATATTGCATAGCATCAGTTGCTGAGCCCACCACAGTTTCAACCAAATGAGGTTCCACACCCTGGGAAATTTCTTAAAGGTCATATTGAAAGTCAGGACGTCATCACGATCTAACTGAAATTAGAGCAGGAACGTTCAGTCAAATCTGTGCTAGTAGGGCTGTACCAAGAGCTCCAACTTTATTTGCTTTGTATTAAATGTTTGCTTGCCGTCCAAGGTTTCAGGGATTCTGGAGAAAGGTGGCTTCCTTTGGTTGCAGTTGTAGGGCAAGTCACCTGTCCATCATCGTTAAGTTTTGGTTCCGCCCCTTGTTCAGGGCAATTGGGAAGGGAAGGGAGCCATTTTTAGTTAGTCTCAGTAAGGAAAGCTAATTTAGAGGACTTGTACAAGCGTCTCCTGTACAAAAGCTTCAACCCTTAGGACTTTCCGGGGGAGAACAGTCTTAAGAGCATCCAAAGATTTCCAGGGGAGCAGCCCTAAAGCTTTGAGGAATTTCGGAGGGTAAACAGTTTGGAAGACCAAAGAACTCCAGCTGGAGAATCTACTGGCCTTACTGGTAGGTCCACTCGGTGCTCGAGACGCAGTTCGACCCAGTAGCGGAGCCCACATCAGTAAGGCTTAGATTACAGTCAGCCTGGGAGAAGTTAAAAAGGGATTTTCCTTTAATGTAAAGAAACAGTTATTGAAGACAATTGCCTGTCCCTCGTGGACATGATTAGGAAGCCACCAGTTGCATAAAAGCCTGGAAGCATTTGTTTAACTTTATTGAAGACAAGAGAAGTTTCTGTTTGATTGTTCATTAATAAAGGACTTTGTTATACTTCACAAGCCATCTAAAGACCATTTGTGGTGGAAAATCCTTGAGAACTTCTCTTCGAGGCCCCCTGGCTTCCCACTGGGCTCAAGTTGCACGTCCCATTTTAAAGGCAATTCTTTACAAGCCCAGCGTGTGACAGAACAAAATCACTCCCAGTAGATGGCCTTTGTTGAGAAGGAGACTCCACCAAACTCCTAGTTGCTTCCAAACAGTTCTTACTGTTAAAGTAGTGTCAAACCACTACAGATCTGTAGTCTGAATGAAACTGTGAAAGCTAGAAGACAGAATCATGAAGTCTTCCAGATGTTACTTGCATCTGAGGCTAATCACCATTGGTTGTGCTGACCACATTCCTTGAGAACTGTGGTTGTGAAATATTTGGAAAATTACATGATGCCCACTTTGATGACAGCCCATAGTATGGAAAACTCAATCACGCAAAGCACTCTTTCACATTTTTTACATGGTGAAACTCCAGACGTGATGACTGTGCAGGTACAACTATACCAGGAGCTCCAATTTTGTTTGCTTTGCATTGAATGTTTGTTGTAGTCCTAAGTTTCAGGGACTCTGCAGATAGGTGGCTTCTTTTGGCTGCAATCATAGGGCAAGCCACCTGTCAATTATAGTTAGGTTCCCTGGTCCTGCCCCCTTTTTGGGTTTTAGAGGGAATAGGAGCCATTTTGGGTTCAGTCCACACAGAGAAGCCTTTCATGCAGGACATAATACCAAGAGCTCCTGTAGAAAGCTTCGTCTTCTACAGCTTGGCCGGGGAGAAAGGTCCCATAGCTTGGCCGAGGATTATACAGCCTTACAGCTCCTTTGCTGAGGGACTTCAGTCAGCCATCACTGAAACCTGAACTCCTTTTTCCCTGGAAGTCTACAAAGCTCTGCTTGGTAAGGGTCACTCGGAAGCCAGAAGCAGTTGGTACCAGGTGCAGGGGCTCCACGCCAACAGAGGCAAAGACAGACTGCCCAGATTAGAAGTTAAGGATTTCCCCATTAGTTACAGTTATGAAGATAGTGCCTGTTCCCTGTGGACAAGATTGAGAGAGAGCCAATAGACTGTTAAGAAAGCCTTAAAGTACCTGTTTGTTTTCATCAATAAAGAACTTTGTTGAAC
The DNA here is from genome assembly GCF_025583915.1 of Anolis sagrei ordinatus. Taxonomy (NCBI): domain Eukaryota; kingdom Metazoa; phylum Chordata; class Lepidosauria; order Squamata; family Anolidae; genus Anolis; species Anolis sagrei. Next base: position 246,616,847 of record NW_026847438.1, read on the forward strand.
CTTTAAGCAATCTAAAGACTCTGTTTTAAGGAAATCCAAGGGCCTTTAATCTGAGGCAGCCCCGGCGTCCCGTTGGGCACACAGAATTTATGTCCTGTCTACAGTCTTATGCACAGGCCCAGCGTGCGACAGCACAATGACTCTCCAAAAAGCTGATATCTCCACCTTGAATACGGCGTGACAGCCTCAATTGTCTCCTGGATATCAGAGAAACACCGCCTGATGTGTCATTTTGCTGTCACCAAAGGTGTCAAGCTGAGCTCTTGTCTCCTGTTCAATCATCTAGAATAATATGGAGATACGAGAAGGGTGGTTCTGGGCATCTTACCCGAAACTGGCCGAACTATGAACTCCCTTTTTAATGTTTTTTTTTATAATTATCATGATTATTTTTCTTTCTTGGCTTTGGGGTTTCGCCAAACACTCCTGCATTTTCTGCCTCTTTGATTGGTATGTGGATCACTACTCCCTTGAAATGAAAACTTTACAATTTATACCGATGACCTGAGTCTGAGGTGAAACTCCACATGTTCTCAGGTGCATGCATTTTTTGAGAATGAGATGCATTTTAAGCCATTTAGACCATCCCAGGTCCCAAAATCTGAGGCTTAGGGACAGTCCCTGCTAACATTGCTTTGGAGTCTTTGATTGTATTTTCCTGTGTGGGTTTTGCCCCTTGTGGTCTCTTTAAATCCTATGATTCTATGGCTTTATTATATCACTAGCCATCCCCTGCCATGCGTTGCTGTGGCCCAGTCTGGTGATCTAATATATGTAATTTCTTTATGCTTGTGGGTAAACAGTATTTCTTGCTGTTTCTTTGTCAGTGTTGATGTGGAGATTGTCTGGTTTGCCTACTCTGGAACATGCAACATATAATTGTCCTTCTTCAGGAGTCCCTTTCAAATCTATGATACTATATCTCTCTGTGTGTGAATCATATCTATCTATCTATCTATATCTAGGGGCTGGATGGCTCTTTGTCAGGAGGGCTTTGATTGTGTTTTTTTGCCCTGGTGAAGGGAGTTGGGCTGGATGGCCTTAAGGCAGCATTTCTCAACCTGGGGACCAGAACCCATGGGGGAAGGTCGCTAGGGGGTGTAGCAACAGTGTCAGAGGGATTACCAAAGTATTTTCTGTTGGTCATGGGGGTTCTGTGTGGAAAGTTTGCCCCAATTCTATCATTTGTGTGGTTCAGAATGCTCTTTGATTGTAGGTGAACTATAAATCCCAGTAACTACAACTCCCAAATGTCAAGGTCTATTTCCCCTAAACTCCATCTGTGTTCATAATTGGGCAAATGGAATATTCGTGCCAAGTTTAGTCCAGAGCCATCATTGCTTGAGTCCACAGTGCTCTCTGGATGTAGGCGAACTACAACCCAAACTCAAGGTCAATGCCCACCAAACCCTTCCAGTATTTTCTGTTGGTCATGGGAGTTCTGTGTGCCAAGTTTGGTTCAATTCCATCATTGATGTAGTTCAGAATGCTCTTTGATTGTAGGTGAACTATAAATCCCAGCAACTACAACTCCCAAATGACAAAATCATAATTTTTTGAGTGATGGTCACTCCTTGTGTTGTGAGACGTTTTGTTGCCAAATTTGGTGTGATTTCGTTCATTGGTTCTTTTGTTTTTAAGGTACTCATTATGCACAGAGCATATAGAGAGAGAGAGAGAGAGAGAGAGAGATTGCAGCATTATGCATCAAGTTCCAAGCACAGTTGCCCATGACTTGTCATTCAAATATATATGCACATAGGACTTTATTAAGTGCAAAAGGTAGGTTGCAGTTAAACATATAAAACCCCAAGATTCTGGCAACCAGACTGATTGATAACTGGCCAATCCATCCTCCAACCAGTCCATCCTCCAGGAAAGAAAGCCCGATTACTTACTGGAGGGAAGGATATTAGAGGCAAAGATGAAGTCCTTTGGCCACATAATGAGAAGACAGGAAAGCTTAGAGAAGACAATGGTGTTGGAGAAAATGGAAGGAAAAAGGAAGAGGGGCCAAACAAGGGCAAGTTGGTTGGATGTTATCCTTGAAATGACTGGCTTGACCTTGAAGGAGCTGAAGGGTGGGGTGGCCATGGCCAACAGGGAGCTCTGGCCTGGGCTGGTCCAGGAGGTCATGAAGAGTTGGAAGCGACTCAACTACAATGACCAGGCCCTAAACTAAAACGATCAAGGGTCTGGAGAACAAGTCCTACGAGGAGCACCTTAAAGAGCTAGGCATGTTTAGCCTGCAGAAGAGAATCATAGAATCATAGAATCAAAGAGTTGGAAGAGACCTCCTGGGCCATCCAGTCCAACCCCATTCTGCCAAGAAGCAGGAATATTACATTCAAATCACCCCTGACAGATGGCCATCCAGCCTCTGTTTAAAAGCTTCCAAAGAAGGAGCCTCCACCACACTCCGGGGCAGAGAGTTCCACTGCTGAACGGCTCTCACAGTCAGGAAGTTCTTCCTCATGTTCAGATGGAATCTCCTCTCTTGTAGTTTGAAGCCATTGTTCCTGCGTCCTAGTCTCCAGGGAAGCAGAAAACAAGCTTGCTCCCTCCTCCCTGTGGCTTCCTCTCACATATTTAAACATGGCTATCATGTCTCCTCTCAGCCTTCTCTTCTTCAGGCTAAACATTCCCAGCTCCTTAAGCCACTCTTCATAGGGCTTGTTCTCCAGACCCTTGATCATTTTAGTCAAAAGAGAAGGCTGGGAGGAGACATGATGGCCATGTATGAATATGTGAGGGGAAGTCATAGGGAGGAGGGAGCAAGCTTGTTTTCTGCTGCCCTGGAGACTAGGATGTGGGACAATGGCTTCAAACTACAAGAAGGAAGATTCCACCTGAACATAAGGAAGATCTTCCTGACTGTGAGAACTGTTCAGCAGTGGAACTCTCTGCCCCAGAGTATGGTGGAGGCTCCTTCTTTGGAGGCTTTTAAGCAGAGGCTGGATAGCCATCAGTTGGAGGTGCTTTGATTGCGATTTTCCTGCTTCTTGGCAGGGAATTGGACTGGATGGCCCACTCTATGATTCTATGAACGAATAAACAACAATAGCATTATATTTAACATATAACTATTTGAACTGTGGTGTTGGAGGTAAGTTCTGAGAGTGCCTTGGACCACCAGAAGATCCAACCAGTCCATCCTTCAGGAAATAAAGCCTGACTGCTCATTGGAGAGAAGGATAGTAGAGGCAAAGATGAAGTACTTTGGCCACATCATGAGAAGAAAGGAAAGCTTAGAGAAGAGAATTATGCTGGGGAAAATGGAAGGAAAAGGAAGAGGGGCCGACCAAGGGCAAGATGGGTGGATAGCATCCTTGAAGTGACTGGCTTGACTCTAAAGAAGTCTCTGGTGTGGACTGGTCCATGAGGTCACGAAAAGTCAGAAGCGACTGAACGAATGAACAACAGCATGCCCTCCCCTATAACATATAACTATGTTATAGTTATAGTTACATTTATCATTCTTCAAGGCTGGAATTCCAAAATTGCTCTAAAACAGCGGTAGTGTAGGAAGGCAGGATTATAAGAGTATGTGGAAGTATGATAGCAGGACCATGAATTTCTAGATTGTCACAGTTGTGTGATTGAAGAAAGTTGCAGTGTTGAAGGTCCTCAACCCAGTATCTATCCGCTATCAGTAATGGCACAACTATAATGGAATATCAGGTCCATGGAATAAAGTCTTGTTGTTGTTTATTTGTTCATCGCTTCTGACTCTTCATGACCTCATGGACCAGCTCACGCCAGAGCTCCCTCGGCTGTCACACCCCCAGCTCCTTCAAGGTCAAGCCAGTCACTTTGAGGATATCATCCATTCATCTTACCCTTGGTCGGCCCCTCTTCCTTTTCCCTTCCATTTCCCCAGCAACATTGTCTTCTCCAAGGTTTCCTATCTTCTCATGATGTAGCCAAAGTACTTCATCTTTGCCTCTAATATCCTTCCCTCCAATGAGCAGTGGGGCTTTATTTCCTGAAGTATGCACTGGTTGGATCTTCCAGCACTTCTCCAACACCACAGTTCAAATGTGTCTGTCTTCCTTCGCTGAGCCTTCCTTATGGTCCAGCTCACACATCCATAGGTTACTACGGGGAATACCATTGCTTTAACTATATGGATCTTCATTGTCAGGGTGATGTTTCTACTCTTCACTATTTTATCGAAATTGATCATTGCTCTCCTTCCAAGAAGGAAGCGTCTTCTGATTTCCTGGCTGCAGTCTGCATCTGCAGTAATCTTTGCACCTAGAAATACAAAGTCTTTCACTGCCTCCATGTTTTCTCCCTCTATTTGCCAGTTATCAATCAGTCTGGTTGCCAGAATCTTGGTTTTTTCAATGTTTAGCTGCAACCCAGCTTTTGCCCTTTCTTCTTCCACCTTTGCTAGAAGGCTCCTCAGCTCCTCCTCACTTTCAGCCATCAAAGTGGTATCATCTGCATATCTAACATTGTTAATGTTTCATCCAGCAATTTTAACTCCAGTGTTGGATTCATCGAGCCCTGCACATTGCATGATGTATTCTGCATACAAGTTGAATACGGAGGAGGAGGGTAGACTACTAGACAGGCCTACTGTACTCCTTTCCCAATCTTGACACAGTCTGTTGTTCCGTGGACTGTTCTTACTGTTGCTACTTGGTTATATGTTATAGGGGAGAATATAGTTATATGTTATAATGGAGGGGAGATGAGGATGAACCTTCCTCCTGACATCAATAGGGAGGAATCTCAGAGTGAGAGCATAGCCCATGAATGCATATTTTGGGCTGAACCTTGTTTTCAACCCCACCCAGACTGGATGCGCTTTATTTATTAAATGCCCATATGAATTGACTCAGCACTCAACAATTGGCTCGATTTATGGTTGACAGATCTCAGGGCCTGACCCTGATTTTCCAGTTTTTATGGGTCGCCTCCAGGCATGAGATGCGGGCACAAATTCTCCAGTATCAATGAGCTCAATTCCAGGCCAAAGGAACGGGCTGAACGCAGGTCTCTAGATCAGCAGTTTAGATGTCTAGAGTTTCCAAAGATTATTTGATTTGTTACAGCAATTCACAAAGACCCTTAGGAGGATGTGGCGGCAAAAAAAGCCAATGGGATTTTGGCCTGCATCAATAGGAGCCTAGTGTCTAGATCTAGGGAAGTCATGCTACCCCTCTATTCCGCTTTGGTTAGACCACACCTGGAATATTGTGTCCAATTCTGGGCACCACAATTCAAGAGAGATATTGACAAGCTGGAATGTGTCCAGAGGAGGGCGACTAAAATGATCAAGGGTCTGGAGAACAAGCCCTATGAGGAGCGGCTTAAGGATCTGGGCATGTTTAGCCTGAAGAAGAGAAGGCTGAGAGGAGATATGATAGCCATGTATAAATATGTGAGAGGAAGCCACAGGGAGGAGGGAGCAAGCTTGTTTTCTGCTTCCCTGGAGACTAGGACACGGAACAATGGCTTCAAACTACAAGAAGAGATTAGGAGGAACTTCCTGACTGTGAGAGCTGTTCAGCAGTGAAACTCTCTGCCCCGGAGTGTGGTGGAGGCTCCTTCTTTGGAGGCTTTTAAACAGAGGCTGGATGGCCATCTGTCAGGGGTGATTTGAATGCAATATTCCTGCTTCTTGGCAGGGGGTTGGACTGGATGGCCCATGAGGTCTCTTCCAACTCTTTTGATTCTATGATTCTATGATTCTATGAGTGTGTATTTACTTCTTCCTTCTGTCACTGGCATCTGGTGCCAGGACTCACCCTCCACTCTGCCTTGTATCCACATCTTGGATAGAAGCAAGTAGGCTGGATTAATGTATGTTCCTTCTCCTCTTTCTCAAAGTAAGCGATTGCAAATAATCTCCCCCATTCCCCTTTAGCTCCTTTGGCTATGATTTCTGTCTCTGCTTCTAAACAGGAAAACATAGCCTGTGTATGCTTGAGTGACAAGTTATAAGTGATGGTGGTTGCCAAGTAAAACTCTTCAGGGCTGTCCCAAGGTCTTTAGGTTTGGAAGAAGCTTGAACTGGCCTCCCTAAGTCAGTGGGCCCATTTAACACCTACAAGAGCATATTTATATGGATGGAAATTCATTTTCCCAATCCCTGCATTGACTAGAAACCAAATACATGCAGACTTGGTGCAGGGTTGTTGTAGGTTTTTTTGAGCTATATGGCCATGTTCTAGAGGCATTCTCTCCTGACGTTTTCGCCTGCATCTATGGCAAGCATCCTCAGAGGTAGTGAGGTCTGTTGGAACTAGGAAAAGGGGTTTATATATCTGTGGAATGACCAGGTGGGGCAAAGGACTCTTGTCTGCTGGAGCTAGGTGTGAATGTTTCAACTGACCACCTTGATTAGCATTTGATTGCCTGGCAGTGCCTGGAGCAATCTTTTGTTGAGAGGTGATTAGATGTCCTTGTTTGTTTCCTCTCTGTTGTTGTGCTGTTCTAATTTTAGAGTTTTTTTAATACTGGTAGCCAGATTTTGTTCATTTTCGTGGTTTCCTCCTTTCTGTTGAAATTGTCCACATGCTTGTGGATTTCAATGGCTTCTCTGTGTAGTCTGACATGGTGGTTGTGAGAGTGGTCCAGCATTTCTGTGTTCTCAAATAATATGCTGTGTCCAGGTTGGTTCATCAGGTGCTCTGAACGGCACAACAACAGAGAGGAAACAAAAACAAAACACACAATAGCATATCCACACTCCCTTCCAGAATTGGGGAGTTGTTTTTTCACATGCACTGTAGTGCCTTTTTGCTTTTTTTGGCCTTTTAAGTCTCTTCTGCTGTGTTTTTCAGTGTTTTTATGAGTGATGGCCGCTTGTTGGCTTGATAAGTGTATTTGTCCAAATTTGATGTCAATTCGTTCAGTGGTTTTTGAGTTATGCTAATCCCACAAACTAACATTACATTTTTATTTATATAGATACTAGCTGTACCTGCCACGCATTGCTGTGGCCAACCTTCCCTCCTTCTTTCTCTTCTTTCTTTCTCCCCTTCCTTCCTTGCTCTTTCTTTCCTTCTTTCCCTCCTTCCTTCACTCCCTCTTTCTTTCCTTCATTCCCTTATTTTCTTTCCTTCTCTCCTTCCTTCCTTCTCTTCCTTCCTTCCCTTCCTTCCCTTCTTTCTCTTCTTTCTCCCTCCCTCCCTCCCTCCCTCCCTCCCTCTTTCTCTCATTCTTTCTTATTTTCTTTCTCCCCTTCCTTCCCGTCCTTTTCCCTCCCTTTTTTCTGTATTGTCATTTGTTTTTCATCATTTCTCCTGGGGGGTTAAGTCCTTTCCACTGTTTTGGGGGGGATTTTATGAGTGATGGTCACTCATTGGTCTGTTAGGGGTGTGGTGTCCAAATTTTGTGTCAATTCGTCAAGTGGTTTTTGAGTTATGCTAATCCCACAAACTAACATTACATTTTTATTTATTTAGATACTAGCTGTACCTGCCACGCATTGCTGTGGCCAACCTTCCCTCCTTCTTTCTCTTCTTTCTTTCTCCCCTTCCTTCCTTGCTCTTTCTTTCCTTCTTTCCCTCCTTCCTTCACTCCCTCTTTCTTTCCTTCATTCCCTTATTTTCTTTCCTTCTCTCCTTCCTTCCTTCTCTATCTCTTTCCTTCCTTCCCTTTCCTTCCTTCTTTCTTTCTTTCTTTTCCTCCCTCCCTCTTTCTCTCCTTCTCTCCCTCTTTCTTTCCTTCTTTCCCTCCCTCTTTCCTTCCTTCCCTTATTTTCTTTCCTTCTCTCCTTCCTTCTCTACCTCTTTCCTTTCTTCCCCCTTTTTTCTTTTCCTTCTCTTTTCTTCTTTCTCTACCTCTTTCCTTCCTTCCCTTTCCATCCTTCTTTCTTTCCCTCCTTCTCTCTTTCTTATTTTCTTTCTCCCCTTCCCTCCCTTTTCCTTCCCCTTTTTTCTGTATTGTCATTTAGTTTTTCATCATTTAGCTTTTTTGGGGGGTTAAGTCCTTTCCACTGTTTTTGGGGGTTTTATGAGTGATGGTCACTCATTGGTCTGTTAGGGTGTGTGTCCAAATTTTGTGTCAATTCGTCAAGTGGTTTTTGAGTTATGCTAATTCCACAAAGTAACATTATATTGTATTGTCGAAGGCTTTCATGGCCGGAATCACTGGGTTGTTGTAGGTTTTTCTGAGCTATATGGCCATGGTCTAGAGGCATTTTCTCCTGACGTTTCGCCTGCATCTATGGCAAGCATCCTCAGAGGTAGTGAGGTCATTACATTTTTATTTATATAGATATATGCATATTACTTACACTTGCTCATAATTTTTGCTTGTTTATTAATGGATAATACATATTTATTTGCAAAGGACTTGGTTGGCTATCTGTTTAAATGACCCTTGTCGTTTGGTCTTCAGATCTGCACACACCCAGGTCAAAGGATGGTCTTGAGAAGTCATTCTTCCTAAAGTTGGCCTTCTGGGAAGATCAGATCCAAAGCAGAAGGCATTTCATACATTTGGAGCAGAAGTGGGAGAGAACACAGCAGAGACTACAAATGTAGTTGACCAACAATTGGGATCGTATTGGTGGCTTCGGTGAAACCAAGGGCAACTCATTTGTGTAGTGTTTCCATTCAATTGTTGCATTCCTTAGTACCATGGGGTGTGTGCCCTAGATACTTCATGAACTATGGTTAGTTGGGAGACAATTTCCCATTGCAGAATCCATTGGCTTCAACTCTTTATTCCTCGTTGGGTTAGAGCTCCATAGTAGCTAAAGTTTTGATGAAAACGATTATGGGGAGGAGAAGGGTGAACCTTCTTGTGCTGGCAACGCTGTTGCACTGGTCTTCCTGACAGCAAGTGTAAGTATAGAGTGCCGGCCAAGTGGTTACGGCAATGGGGCAGACCTCCACGCATCCTTGCTCTATGAAGAAACCATCCGTGGTTGTAACTAAACATAAGGAGAAGTGGAAACAGAGAGAAAGGAATGGGAAGGGAAAAGAAGGTTAAAAGTTGAACATCTTCTTGGCCAAGCATTTAGTAATGGTTTGGGGGGGGGGGGGCTACATCTACCAGAATTCCCAAGTTAGCATTGTGATAATTTGAAAAGGGACATTATGATATGGTGGGTTAACTGGAGAGAGATGTGTCAGCAGCTGATTGCCTGAGTGTGCCAGGAGCCAGGATTCTGATTGGCTGCTGCCTCTGGCTAGCTGCTGAGACCAACGGTTCTAACTGTCATTCTGCCATTTCTCACTTTTGGACAGTGAAGAGAAAGTGCTGGCTGACAACTATCTTGAAGATTGATTATTTTAATGACATGAGGCTTATTTTAAAGACTATTTAAAAGGACTATTTTATTCTTCTTATCTCTGCCTGTATTCAAATAGACTATTATATATATATATATATATATATCGATCGGTGCTCCATGCAGTCATGCCAGCCACATGACCTTGGAGGTGTCTACAGACAACGCCGGCTCTTCGGCTTAGAAATGGAGATGAGCATCACACCCCAGAGTCAGACATAACTGGACTTAATGTCAGGGGACAACCTTTACCTTTACCTATATATATATCACACACACACACACAGACATACACATACACCCTGTTTGAACTTTTGAACTGAAGTAAAGATACTTTTACTTGTTTCACAAGCCCGAGTGACATTTTATTATATTGCAGGATATATCTTGGTTTAAATACTGTGGTAAACCATCTGCTTATTCTGTTTATTCACATTTACCAACCCTCACAAGCATTTCTTTTGCAACTGTACCCTGGATGCATTTTATCAGTCTCTCCAACTCAAACTTCAATCTCCAAGTAGTTGATGGAACCAATCTCAGCGTTGGCTCTTTAATCATCTTTCAACATCTCCACATCTTTTCTGGACTTCAGATCCCAGACTCCCCTTTCCTCTAAAACTAACTAGGAATCTAGAAATTGATGTCCAGAAAGAAAACTTGGCCGAGCTCCAGCCTTTGAGAACCTCGAGTACTTTTGCCATATTGGCAGCATTTTAAACCCAAGCTGGATGTTCTTTTAGAAGAAGAAACCAAACAGAAGTTGATGCTTGGACCAAAGCAAATTTCCAACAATGCCTCATCTGAAATATTTGAGTGATTTTTTTCTCAATTCATCCATATTTGGGGGCGGGGACCCCCAACCAACCTCAGGAGGGCCACATTTTGTCCCATTACAAGGTTCTTTGTGTCCATCCCAACTTCATAATTCTGTGATTCAACAAATGTCCGAAAGGAGATCAAGAGACAGAGCTTTCGTTTCATGGGAAGCAGCACAGGCTCACCTTCTTTCCCAAATTGGGGGGGGGGGTCAGATTCCCACCTGCCTGCCCTGCTATGAATCCCCCAACCTGGTCACCTGTGCGCATCATGCAATAATTTTCAGCGTCTGTGCAATTTACAGTCGTGATGCAACCGATGTACTTGCTGACATTGCAGGAGTAGCATTCCAAGGAAAGTGCTGCAAAGGAATCAGATGAATTTACCTTCACGTTGATTCATTTGTCAGTAATTGTTTCTTTCATGACTTACTTTAGCTCAGACCCGCCGACAGCCTTATAAAGATGGAGATAGAGTCCTAGACATTTCCAGTTTGGTTTTCTGCACCATTCTCGGGAGCGGGTTCTCCTAGGGTTGGCATAGCTAGGGTTGCCTTGTTGGAAATAGCAACCTTTTCAAGCCTCCACTAGTTGTTTCTATATATGTATATAATTCCTTATTGTATTGTATGTGTGTATTGGTTTGCAATTTTACCTAATCTCTTTGTTGTGAGAGGGGCTGCAGACCATGTGATCAGAACTAGATATGTTCAGGACTAAAACTCCATTTTAGATCTCTGTTTGCTTTAGGCTTCAATGGAGATAGGAGCCATCTGTATGATGCAGAACAGTGTACTTAGAGACTTATTAGACTCTCAAAACAGAGAGATTCTTTGGACTATGGACTATTGATTCTAAGGAAGATGCCCTGTGTTACCTGCACAGAGAAACCACTTAAAATCCTATTGTAACTGGATTCATAAGAAAAATGCCTGTATGCTGTATACATGAAGTTTTGTGAGTAAATCAACTTCTTTTAAAGAAGACTGTTCATTTTGTCTCTTGAGAGCATGGTTTAAAGGCAAATATATTTCAAGGGAGAGTAGATTTTTTGACAACTAAATGAACACTTCTGAAACTCTGCTGAATATATGTTTTTGTGCATTGGCATGTCTTTGTCCCTGGCAGCTCAAAGACATACCTAGTACATCAGTTTAACAGCTGGGAGACCTAGTTTCCATGTATGAATGCCAGTGAACATCACTTTTCAAAGGGTTGTGACTTGTAACAAGTCGCCGGAAGGCTGAGAGGGGCGGTATACAAATACAGTAAATAACAACAACAAAAACAACAACAACAACAACAACAACAACAACAACAACAAAGTCATGCCTTTCTATGATCAGTGTTTTTCCAAAAATGTTATGAATCCCATTTCTGGGCACCACAATTCAAGAGAGATATTGACAAGCTGGAATGTGTCCAGACAGGCATGTAGCCGGGGGGGGGGGCTTGGGGAAAACCAGGCCGGGGGGGGGGGGGGGGGGGGGGGCTTGGGGCTTGAGGGAGGGAGGGATGGAGGGAGGGGGGGGGGGGGGGGGGGGGGGGGGGGGGGGAGCTTGAGGGGCTTCCCCCCCCCCCCCCTAAATTCTCATGGTGGTCCGCGAGAAGGCCTTACTGGTACATTATTTAAACTGTTAAGTTTATTCATATCATGATCTGATCACCATGCTCAATATATCCCATATGCATGGGGGTATTGGGGTAACGATACAAAAGGTTTGCTTTTCACTCAGACTTTTCACTCAGACTCAGCCCCCCGAACCAAACTCCCCCCCCCCAAAAAAACCCCAAAATCCTGGCTACGGGCCTGTGTCCAGAGGAGGGCGACTAAAATGATCAAGGGTCTGGAGAACAAGCCCTATGAGGTGGCTTAAGGAGCTGGGCATGTTTAGCCTGAAGAAGAGAAGGCTGAGAGGAGATATGATAGCCATGTATAAATATGTGAGAGGAAGTCACAGGGATAGAGGGAGCAAGCTTGTTTTCTGCTTCCCTGGAGACTAGGACACGGACCAATGGCTTCAAACTACAAGAAAGGAGATTCCATCTGAACATGAGGAAGAACTTCCTGACTGTGAGAGCCGTTCAGCAGTGGAACTCTCTGCTCCCCCTGAGTGTGGTGGAGGCTCCTTCTTTGGAAGCTTTTAAACAGAGGCTGGATGGCCATCTGTCAGGGGTGATTTGAATGCATATTCCTGCTTCTTGGCAGGGGGTTGGACTGGATGGCCCATGAGGTCTCTTCCAACTCTTTGATTCTATGATTCTATGATTTCCAAAATGTTTATAGAGATTCACATATTTCAAAATGCCTCACTTCAGGGCCACTTCTCCAATCCTCAGGACCGAGGAGGAGGAATCTCTGGGTGAGTGCACTGTCTTGAAAAGTGTATGACTTAGTCTGTGTTCCTTCATTTGTTGACTTGGCATAGTTTGTTCAAACAGCATACTTTACTACTGTGGTTGATCCTCAGTTTATCATGCTATCACAATGCTTAATGTAGTTGGTGCTCAACCTATCATGGCATCCAAAACTCTTTAACAAAAACTCTTCTGGCATCAATGTTAGCTTCTTCTAACATCACAAAGTCTCCTTCCTAGATCTCAAGTTTTGATGCTGGCATAGTCCTGCGATTACAGTCCTAGGTATGGCTCATCTTTGACTATGAGGACATGAAATTATTAGCACCACCATCCCATAGAACTCATGCTTACCCAGCCCTAACATAATCTACATTTACGTTTGATAGCCATGGTCAACATGAGACCCACCACTCAACTGGGCCACTTGCTGAGCAAGATGTTGTATGTTTCATCCACTTTGTGGTCCTTCCTGACCGTCCACCCATAAGATGGACTCTTCCCAAAATGACCAAAGACTCACCGCTCTCTGTCCCCAAGGCAATCATCAGCAACAAGACTGGAAGAGTGGCCATGCTCTTGAGTCCCTCTCAATGTGAGGTGAACCTGCCTGTCTTGAGATGGTCCAGCTTCCCTTCATCAAATAAAATCATCATCATATCAATACTTAATCCAAGAAACCCACAATGTCAAATCACCCCCAGCATATGTGTCCCAAAGGAAAGAGAGGTCAGGACATGCGGGTGGCACCATGAATACAAGGATGTATTTGATGCAAATTTGTGAGAAGCTCTCCAGAACATCGTTGGCCAAAAAAGTTCTCAGTAGTACATGATGGTTGGGCACCATATCACATTGGAATATACTTCATTTCTGAGACTCTTTGAACATGAGTCTGAATGGATCCCATCACATGACTATTCCGTCACTAATCCATTGGAATCAATCTGCAAAACATCTCAGAAATGGAGTAATTGCACACAGGATTCTAATCGTGGTTTTTTTTTAATTTACTATGAGGTGCTGCTTTTTGTGTGTGTGATCGGAAAATTAGTATGCATTTCCTCAGAAGTTCAAGACTTCCAGGCTGCATCACTACGCAGTATCAGAAAAATAAATTTAAAAAGGGATGAGACAGCCTTCCATGGTGTGATGAGTCAAAGCACAGTATTTTCAAATCATAAGAATCATAATAATCAGGTGTGATGGAGATAGTATGTATCCCATCTGTTCTGTCACGCGCTGGGCCTGTAACAGCTGTACTTTTCTATAGGACGTATACTTTAAGCCCAGCGGGAAGCCAGGGGCGCCTCAAAGAGAGGTTCTCAGGGATTTTTCTGAAGTGATGGTCTTTAGAGTCTTTGATGATGCAACAAAGTCTTTATTATGGAACAAACAACAAATCTTCAATGGTTCAAACAACACTTCAAGGCTTTCTTAGTCTAGTCCTCAATGGACTGGTACCTGACTTTGATTAACTAAACTTTCTCTGTAGGAAAAAACCCTTTTTAACCTCTCCCAGGCTGCTTTCTATCTATGCCTCATTGGTGTGGGACCTACTACCGACTCCAAATGCGTCTGGGTATCGAGTAGACCTACCAGCCGAGGCTTGAAGATATTTCAGCTGGAGTTCCGTGATCTGTAATGCTGTTCTCCCTTCGAGAATTCTTAGAAACTTCAGGGCTGTTCCCTCTGATGCTGTGAGGTTGAGAGGCTGTGAGCTCTCAGCCAGAGCTTTTGGAACCTTTCTCCTGGAATTTCTGCTTCTGTATCCCCGGATGTTACTTTTCTCTGGATGCTCCTTTTTCCCTGGATGGTTAATTCCCCTGGATGCTCTGTTCCCCTGGATGCTCCTTGAGAAAGGAAGCTTTTCTACGGGTTGAGCTGGTCTACGTCCTATAGCTTAGCTTCCTTGTGTGAGACTGCCCAAAAATGGCTCCTTTCCCTCCCAGAGCCCAGAACAAGGTGCGGAACCAAAGCTTAATTATGATGGACAGGAGGCCTGTCCTATGACTGCAAAACAGATAACAGAAAGAAAATAAAGTTGGAGCTCCTGGTACAGCCGTACCAGCACACAATCTTAATAGAGTATGCATCCAGTCACAAAACAATACGGGATGCATACTGATATAAACGGATTACATCCCAATGTGATAAGGCTCTGGTTCTTGCAAGTGCCCAATTCTGACATCAACAAACATGGCCATGATGGATTCCTGGGAGCCTGAGTTTTGCAAGGTCTTTAGCTTCTCTGCCACGGTGGTCCACGCTCTGGCTACATCCTGTTGGACTACTGCAACACACTCTATGTGGGGTTGTCTTTGAAGACTGTTCGGAAACTTCAACTAGTCCAGTGGGCGGTAGCCAGGTTACTAACTGGAGCGACATACAGGGAGCACACCACCCCTCTGTTATGTCAGCTCCACTGGCTGCCAGTCGACTTCCGAGCACAATTCAAGGTGCTGGACCTAACCTATAAAGCCCTATATGGTTCCGGCCCAGCTTACCTGTCCGAATGTATCTCCCTCTATGTCCTGCCTCATAGCTTAAGATCGTCCGGGCTCCTCTCGGTCCCACCAGCCTCGCAAGTGCGCTTGGGGACGAGGGACAGGGCCTTCTCGGCGGTGGCCCCACACCTGTGGAGAAAGCGAACCAGTAGAACAAATGCCACATATACATCCAGATGTGTCCAACAGGCAGCAGCCAGGTTACTAACTGGAGCAACATACAGGCAGCACACCACCCCCCTGTTGTGCCAGCTCCACTGGCTGCCAGTCCACTTCTGAGCATAATTCAAAGTGCTGGTCTTGGCCTATAACGCCCTATACGGTTCCGGCCCAGTTTACCTGTCTGAACGTATCTCCCTCTATGTCCTGTCTCATAGCTTAAGATCGTCCGGCAAGGTCCTGCTCTCGGTCCCGCCAGCCTCACAAATGTACTTGGCTGGGAACGAGGGACAGGGCCTTCTCGGCGGTGGCCCCACGCCTGTGGAACTCACTCCCCAGCAAGATCAGGTTGGCTTCTTCCCTCCTTTCTTTCAGGAAGAAGGTTAAATCATGGCTCTGGGACCAGGACTTTGGACAGCAAACATGACAGCACCTTGGATGTTGAACTGGATGGAAATTGGCTATATGGTTGATGAAAATATTTTTAACGTGTTTTTAACATAATGTTTTACCTACTGTTTTAAATTGTTGCTATTTGTGTTTATATTTGTATTATATTGTGGCTGGTTTGTAAGCCACCCTGAGTCCCCCCTCTGGGGTTGAGAAGGGCGGAACAGAAATACTGAAAATAAATAATAACTAAATAAATACATGTGCCTAACCAAACCACAGCTTCCAGGATTCCATCGCATAGAGACATGATGGTGGCAAACTACATTAACTCTACAGTGTACCTATAACCCAGGATTTTTACTCCAATACACAAACTATTAATCTCCATTTTTTTTCATTTGCTTTGGTCTTCTAGGTGTTTTGAACTTCAACTACCAGAAGCCCCAGTTAGCTTGGCCAATAGTCAAGGAATTCTGGGAAATGAAGTCCAAAACACAAAAGATGGGCAGAAACCATTGTAGAGAACTGTATATAGGGAATTTTAAGTGAAGCAACAGCCCCACCTTGTGTCCACACCTGGGAGTTCATCCTGTGGTCAATATTCCCCAATCCTCCCTAACTTCTGAACATCCTGGAGTCTCTTCTTAATCCCTCTGTTCCCCATTCTAGCCCACTTACCTGTTACCAGGTGCTTCATTTCACCTGCTCCGCAATTGCCCTCTTTGAAGGGCCCCATTTCCATCAGAGTGCCGTGCAACTGTTCTGGAACAGAAGTCAATGGTCATTGTTGCACCGGAATCAGAATGCTGGGAATGATGGGTTCAAACTATTGTCTTGTTGATCTTGAGTCAATTACATGTTGTGGTCAGTTCTTGAGCCTGTGGAACTCCCTCTGCGACCAGCTGGATCAAATAAATTTAAAGACAGGGCAAGGTGAGGTGGATCATGTAATTGGTTAAATGGACGAACCCAGAGGGTGCTCACCAATACTTCCTCTTCATCCTGGAAAGAAGTGACGAGTGGAGTGCCGCAGGGTTCCGTCCTGGGCCCGGTCCTGTTCAGGATCTTTATTAATGACTTAGATGAAGGGTTAGAAGGCAGGATCATCAAGTTTGCAGACGACACCAAATTGGGAGGGAGAGCCAATACTCCAGAGGACAGGAGCAGGATTCAAAACGATCTTGACAGATTAGAGAGATGGGCCAAAACTAACAAAATGAAGTTCAACAGGGACAAATGCAAGATGCTCCACTTAGGCAGAAAAAAACGAAATGCAAAGATACAGAATGGGGGACTATGCCTGGCTTGAGAGCAGGACGTGTGAAAAAGATCTTGGGAGTCCTCATGGACAACAAGTTAAACATGAGCTATACATCCCAGTAACTACAACTCGCATATGTCAAGGTCTATTTTCCCCCAAGAGCGCCTCAAGAGCGCCCCTGGGCAAAATCAACTATACTGCAAATGCTTACTTTGCATAATGGGTTGAGCCGCCCGTCACTTACAAAGCCCTAAACGGTTTGGGACCCGCCTACCTTCGTGACCGTATCTCCTCCATGAACCTGCCTGATCCCTCCGATCCTTGGGGGAGGCTCTTCTTTCACCCCTACCATTATCTCAGGCCCGCCTTGTGGGAACAAGGGAGAGAGCCATTTCCTCAGTGGCTCCCCGATTATAGAATACATTGCCCGATGAGATTAGATGAGCCCCTACTCTAGAAGGATACCATGGTCTACGGTATCAAAGGCCACCGGGAGGTCCAGGAGGCATCCCAGAAGGATACCATGGTCATCCCAGAAGGATACCATGGTCTACAGCAGGGGGTCACAGAGAGGTCCAGGAGGCATCCCAGAAGGATACCATGGTCTACGGCATTGAAGCCACCGGGAGGTCCAGGAGGCATCCCAGAAGGATACCATGGTCTACAGCAGTGGTTCTCAACCTGGGGTCCCCAGATGTTTTTGGCCTTCAACTCCCAGAAATCCTAACAGCTGGTAAACTGGCTGGGATTGCTGGGAGTTGTAGGCCAAAAACATCTGGGGACCCCAGGTTGAGAACCACTGGTCTACAGTATCAAAGGCCACCGGGAGGTCCAGGAGGCATCCCAGAAGGATACCATGGTCTATGGTATCGAAGGCCACCGAGAGGTCCAGGAGGCATCCCAGAAGGATACCATGGTCTATGGCATCGAAGGTCACCGAGAGATCCAGGAGGCATCCCAGAAGGATACCATGGTCTACGGTATCAAAGGCCACCGGGAGGTCCAGGAGGCATCCCAGAAGGATACCATGGTCTATGGTATCGAAGGCCACCGAGAGGTCCAGGAGGCATCCCAGAAGGATACCATGGTCTATGGTATCGAAGGCCACCAAGAGGTCCAGGAGGCATCCCAGAAGGATATCGTGGTCTTCGGTATCAAAGGCCACCGGGAGGTCCAGGAGGCATCCCCAAAGGATACCATGGTCTATGGTATCGAAGGCCACCAAGAGGTCCAGGAGGCATCCCAGAAGGATATCGTGGTCTTCGGTATCGAAGGCCACCGAGAGGTCCAGGAGGCATCCCAGAAGGATACTGTGTCCTCCAGTATTGAAGGCCACCGAGATGTCCAGGAGAACCAAGAGGGACACACTCCACCTGTCCAGTTCCCTGTGCAGATCATCCACTAAGGAGACCAAGCCTGTTTTCAGTTCCATAAAGCTTATGCCAATAATAAAAAGAAACAGTTTAAGAATCAAAACATCCTTTATTCATATTCAAAAAGTACAGACGAAGAAAAGTGCTGATCAAGATTGTGACTTCTCAACATTCTGCATGCATCTTTGGGTAAAATGTAACAGACAAAAGGGTTTCTCAAAGAAAATTGCTGCAAAAATTATATTTTGATCCAGTGAAGAGTTTCTCTCCCGATGTTCCCTGAAGCAAAACACTCTTAAGGCCTCTGAGACAATTTCAATTCTATAAAAAAAATTCAGAATATGAAGTTGTTATGGGTGGGCAATTTGGGCTGAATTTGGCACAGGGTCCCTTTTTTAAAACCTGCAGTAACGCCTCCTACCTGAAGAGGGCAGTGTTAGGCCACAAACATTCTACACTATGCTGCTTTCCCCACTATGTGATTAGAAGCAATAGAGGATTATGATGCCATGAGGAATATATGCGATTTCTGCAACATTTGGGGTCTCCTCGACGCAATGCGAGCCAAGATCCTGGGTGTCCTGTATGGAGACACTTTGCAATCACAGCCTATGCCTAAAGAGATACAGAAAACTGGCCAGGATGCTGGCGGCCAAGACCAAGTGGTTGGCTTGGACGCTGGAGGCTCCGCTGATGTTGCACAAGAACGATGAGCAGCACTTTACGGAGACGGCTGCGATGCCGATGTTGATCCCTGCTTGCGGGCAAACCGGGACGCAGCCTTTGCTGATGGACTGGGACGAATATTCACCTGTTATAGGAAGGAAAGCAGGGAACAATTCAGCAAAGTATCTGGCTGGAGTTGGTCCCTTCAAGGATAGCTAATATTTCATTTATTTATTTATTTAAAACATTTATTTTCCACCCTTCTCACCCCAAAGGGGACTCAGGGCGGAGCACAGCATATATATGGCAAACATTCAATGCCGGGACAAGAATTCATTATGTGCATACATAAACATTAAAAACATTGTATTGTCGAAGGCTTTCATGGCCGGAATCACTGGGTTGTTGTAGGTTTTCCGGCTATATGGCCATGTTCTAGAGGCATTTCTCCTGACGTTTCGCCTGCATCTATGGCAAGCATCCTCAGAGGTAGTGAGGTCTGTTGGAAGTAGGAAAATGGGTTTATATATCTGTGGAAAGACCAGGGTGGGACAAAGGACCAAATGACCTCACTACCTCTGTGTAGTCTGACATGGTGGTTTCTCTGTGTAGTCTGACATGGTGGTTGTTGGAGTGGTCCAGCATTTCTGTGTTCTCAAATAATATGCTGTGTCCAGGTTGGTTCATCAGGTGCTCTGCTATGGCTGACTTCTCTGGTTGAAGTAGTCTGCAGTGCCTTTCATGTTCCTTGATTCGTGTTTGGGCAATGCTGCGTTTGGTGGTCCCTATGTAGACTTGTCCACAGCTGCATGGTATACGGTAGACTCCTGCAGAGGTGAGAGGATCCCTCTTGTCCTTTGCTGAACGTAGCATTTGTTGGATTTTCTTGGTGGGTCTGTAGGTGGTTTGTATGTTGTCTTTCCTCATCAAATGCTGGACCACTCACAACCACCATGTCAGACTACACAGAGAAGCCATTGAAATCCACAAGCATGTGGACAATTTCAACAGAAAGGAAGAGACCATGAAAATGAACAAAATCTGGCTACCAGTATTTAAAAAAAACTCAAAAATTACAACAGCAAAACAACAGAGAGTAAACAATCAGGCACAACAAATCACTCTCAAAACTAGCTGTCCCCTGTCACGCGTTGTTGTGGCCCAGTCTGGTGATCTGGAAAATAAAGTAATGGTTTCTAATCTATGTAATTTCTTTTGCTTGTGGGTAAACAGTATTTCTTGCTGTTTCTTTGTCAGTGTTGATGTGGAGAGTGTCTGGTTTGCCTACTCTGGAACATGCAACATATCATTGTCCTTCTTTAGGGGTCCCTTTCAAATCTATGATACTATATCTGTGTATGTGTGAATCATATCTATCTATCTATCTATCTATCTATCTATCTATATCTATGTCTATGGCTGGATGGCTCTTTGTCAGGACGACTTTGATTACGTTTTCTTGCCCTGGTGAAGAGAGTTGGACTGGATGGCCTTAAGTATTTTCTGTTGGTCATGGGGGTTCTGTATGGGGAGTTTGCCCAATTTCTGTCGTTTGTGGGTTTTAGAATGCTCTTTGATTGTAGGTGAACTATAAATCCCAGTAAGTAGAAATCCCAAATGTCAAGGTCTATTTCCTCCAAACTCCATCTGTGTTCATATTTGGGCATATTGATTATTCATGCCAAGTTTGGTCTAGATGCATCATTGCTTGAGTCCAGTGCTCTGGAGTAGGTGAACTACAACTCCCAAACTCAAGGTCAATGCCCACCAAACGCTTCTAGTGTTTTCTGTTGTTCATGGGAGTTTGTAAGTTTGGTTCAATTCCATCATTGGTGGAGTTCAGAATGCTCTTTGATTGTAGGTGAACTATAAATCCCAAGAACTACAACTCCCAAATGACAAAATCAAAAAAATTTGAGTGACGGACATACATTGGGTTGTTAGGTTTATGCTGTCCAAATCTGGTGTCAATTCGCCCACTGGTTTCTAAGTTCTGTTAATTCCACAAACAAACAATACATTTTTATTTATATAGATAACAATTCTGTGCTTTCTCGGTCTCTTTCCCAGTGAACTCCGCTCCCTGCTTTCTCTCTACTAATGGCGAGAGGCCATTTATTTAAAGAGGAAAGGCAGCCTCTTTGGATTTGCTTCTTTGTTCTGAAAATGAAACTGACTTTGGGAGGCTTTCAAAGTTTACAAAATGCAAAAAGTACTGGGTAAGTTTCGATTCTTAAGTTTTTGGAGCGGGCCACACCCACATCAGATATTGCATCGTAAGTATGAATTTAATGAATTTGTTATGACTTACGATGACTAACAAAAAAAATGTGCACACTCCTAGTATCTATGTATTTTCCAAGATGGCACTGACATCCAGAGATCCCTGTGGCTCCCGGCAACAACGGATCTGGACCAAATGTGGCACACAGACCCATTTTGACCAAATTTAAATACTGGAGGGGTTTGGGGGGAGTTGACCTGGGATGATGGGAGTTCTAGTTCATCCTACATAAAGAGCTCAGGGACTTCCACTGAGAATGAATCTTGACCAAACTTGCACACTGTCCCAACATAGCCAATTTTCCATACTACAAGGGGGTTTTTTTTGGGGGGGGAGGGGGGTGAGGAATGATGAGAGTTGTAGTTTACTCACATCTAGAAAGCACTGTGTACCCCACCAACAATGGCTCTGGACCAAACTAGGTATACATATCCATCATGATCAGCTTTAAATACTGGTAGAGTTAAGGAGGAATTGACCTACGATGTGGGGTTTGACCACAATGACTAATGATGTAGGGAGTTGTGGTTCACCCATAAGCAAAAAGCAGTCTGAACCTAACTGACAATGGATATGGACCAAGCTTGGCAAACATACCCAATACTAGTAGGATTTGGGAGGAGTTGACCCACAATCTTGAGGGTTCTAGTCCAGCCACATTATTAACCATAAAGGGCACTTACCGATCCCTCCTCCAACGTACGTCGTTGCACAATAGTTGTCATCGCTGGAACAAATCTGCCACCTCCAGCAGCCCCAGTTGGACTCTGCTCTATCGCAAGACCAGCACACCAGGGAGAAAGCTGGAAGGCATTTTAAAATAACATCTGGGTGAATGGCAAAGTCACTGAAATGATTTAATGTATTGTCGAAGGCTTGCATGGCCAGAATCACTGGGTTGTTGTAGGTTTTTTGGGGCTATATGGCCATGTTCGAGAGGCATTTCTCCTGACGTTTCGCCTGCATCTAAGCATCCTCAGAGGTAGTGAGGTCTGTTGGAACAGACCTCACTACCTCTGAGGATGTTTGCCATAGATGCAGGCAAAACGTCAGGAGAAATGCCTCTAGAACATGGCCATATAGCCCCAAAAAACCTACAACAACTCACTGAAATGAATTCCGAGTTCATAATCCATAGGGTCTGCATCCAGGACACCGGAATGTCCTTTATCTTGGGAACTTGCCAAAATGTTTTTGATCTCTGGGAGAAGGCTTCTTCAAAGCACTGGCAAGTTTAGAATATTATCAGACAAAGCTCCTAAAGTGGGTTCTCGGGTTGCAAATCTATCCTGTTGATATGGAACCAAGCCTCTTTGAGAAAGATCAAAACACATCTAGCTTAACATAGTTGCTCAGAAGTCATAGAATCATAGAATCTTAGAGTTGGAGGAGACCTCGTGGACCATCCAGTTCAACCCCATTCTACCAAGAAGCAGGAAAATTGCATTCAAAGCACCCCCAACAGATGGTCAACCAGCCTCTGCTTAAAAGCCTCCAAAGAAGGAGCCTCCACCACACTCCAGGGCAGAGAGTTCCACTGCTGAACAGCTCTCACAGTCAGGAAGTTCTTCCTCATGTTCAGATGGAATCTCCTTTCTTGTAGTTTGAAGCCATTGCTCCATTGCGTCCTAGCCTCCAGGGAAGCAGAAAGGAAGCTTGCTCCCCTGCTCCCTATTTATATATTTATAGTATTTACATTCTGTCCTTCTCACCCCACAGGGGACTCAGGGCGGATTACAATGTACACAACACATATATGGCAAACATTCAATGCCAATTTGACATACAATGTATACAGATATACACAGAGGCTATTTAACTTTTTTCTGTCTGCCAGGAGAGCTGTCGCTTTCAGCGTCCATGTGCGACACTGATGAAGTACTTCCGCATTCCCCGCATGCTTTTGCTGGAGTCTTTTTTTATGGCCTCATAAATTAGTTAATTTAGCCTCCCCACACAAGGTGGTACCTAATTTTCCTACTTGACAGATGCAGCTGTCTTTCGGGTTGCAAAGGTCGACAACAGGCTACACAATTGGTTGGAAGCCCACTCCAGCCCGGGCTGGCTTCAAACTCATGACCTTTTGGTCAGGGTGATCTTAATGCAGCTGATACTCAGCCAGCTGCGCCACAATCCTGGTGCTCCCTATGGCTTCTCCTCACATCTGGCCCTCATTATGTCTCATCTCAGCCTTCACTTCTTCAGGCTCAACATGTCCAGCTCATTAAGTCACTCCTCGTAGAGCTTGTTCTCCAAACCCTTGATCATTTTAGTCACCCTCCTCTGGACACATCCAGTTTGTCAACATCTTCCTTTAATTGCGGTGCCCAGAATTAGTTACAGTGTGATTCCAGGTGTGGTCTGACCAAGGCAGAACAGCATAACTTCCCTGGGTCTTCAGTGGCTCTCAACCTGGGGTCTCCAGATGTTTTTGGCCTTCAACTCCCAGAAATCCTAACAGCTGGTAAACTGGCGTGGATTTCTGGGAGTTGAAGCCCAAAAACATCTGGGGACCCAAGGTTGAGAATCATAGAATCATAGAATCAAAGAGTTGGAAGAGACCTCGTGGGCCATCCAGTCCAACCCCATTCTGCCAAGAAGCAGGAATATTGCATTCAAATCACCCCTGACAGATGGCCATCCAGCCTCTGTTTAAAAGCTTCCAAAGAAGGAGCCTCCACCACACTCCGGGGCAGAGAGTTCCACTGCTGAACGGCTCTCACAGTCAGGAAGTTCTTCCTCATGTTCAGATGGAATCTCCTCTCTTGTAATTTGAAGCCATTGTTCCATTGCGTCCTAGTCTCCAAGGAAGCAGAAAACAAGCTTGCTCCGTCCTCCCTGTGGCTTCCTCTCACATATTTATACGTGGCTATCATATCTCCTCTCAACCTTCTCTTCTTCAGGCTAAACATGCCCAGCTCCTTAAGCCGCTCCTCATAGGGCTTGTTCTCCAGACCCTTTATCATTTTAGTCACTCTCCTCTGGACACATTCCAGCTTGTCAATATCTCTCTGGTCTAGATTCCTATTTATGTAGGCCAAAATCCCATTGGCTTTTTTAGCTGCTGCATGACATTGTTAATTCATGTTTAACTTCCTCCCCACAATGACTCCAAGATCCTTTTCATACATCCTGCTCTCAAGCCAGGCATCATCCCCCATTCTGTCTCTTTGCATTTCCTTTTTTCTGCCTAAGTGGAGTCTCTTGCATTTGTCCCTGTTGAACTTCATTTTGTTAGTTTTGGCCCATCATCTCTCTCATCTGTTAAGATTATTAGAATTCACTTCAACTAACCCATGCATCCCCCCTCTCCGATTTCAGTAATTCTGTGTTGTCAACTTTCTGAAGAACACTTAAAATGGGAATGAAAGGAGGTGCCGATTGTACTTGGGAACAGCCAAACATGAACGGGAAGTTTTACCAAACGGAAAGGAAATGCTTTATTAAGAGGGAGAATGAATATTAGCAGGTTGGTTGAGCTCTGGAGTGGTGCAGCTGTTTGAATTTTTAAAACAGAAAGGAAGCACCTGGATCGAAAGAGAGGAAACTATGGTTTTGCAGAGACCCTCCCAAAAGATAGCATGCCCCCAAAGAACATTCAGCCCAGCCCCCTTCAGCCAGGAAGCCCTCCTGAAAGATGGCAATCAGCCTGTTTAGAAACTTTCAGAGGGGTTTAATCACTATAAACGTGGAATACTGGTGTTGTCTAAGTATAGATACTTGTATAACTTTGTTGATTGAGTTGCAGTAAATGCCACTAAAAGGATAAGTTTCTAATTAAGAAGAGAAAATGTGTTGACAATTGTGGCAGAATGTAAAATAAACTATAGAATCATAGAATCAAAGAGTTGGAAGAGACCTCATGGGCCATCCAGTCCAACCCCATTCTGCCAAGAAGCAGGAATATTGCATTCAAATCACCCCTGACAGATGGCCATCCAGCCTCTGTTTAAAAGCTTCCAAAGAAGGAGCCTCCACCACACTCCGGGGCAGAGAGTTCCACTGCTGAACGGCTCTCACAGTCAGGAAGTTCTTCCTCATGTTCAGATGGAATCTCCTCTCTTGTAGTTTGAAGCCATTGTTCCGCATCATAGAATCACAGAATCAAAGAGTTGGAAGAGACTTCATGGGCCATCCAGTCCAACCCCCTGCCAAGAAGCAGGAATATTGCATTCAAATCACCCCTGCGTTCTAGTCTCCAGGGAAGCAGAAAACAAGCTTGCTCCCTCCTCCCTGTAGCTTCCTCTCACATACTTATACATG
>NW_026847438.1:246647780-246658492 GCF_025583915.1 Anolis sagrei ordinatus
GGTAACGATATAAATAGTAGGGTGATAGACGGGGAGAAAATGCTTTAACTATGGAGGTATTTGTTGAAGTGTGATGTCTCTACTATTTTATCGAGATTGGTCATTGCTCTTCTCTCAAGAAGTAAATGTCTTCTAATTTCCTGGCTGCAGTCTGCATCTGCAGTAATCTTTGCACCTAGAAATACAAAGTCAGTCACTGTATCCATGTTATCTCCCTCTATTTTTCAGTTGTCAATCATTCTTGTTGCCATAATCTTGGTTTTTTTTATGTTTAGCTGCAACCCAGCTTTTTCGCTTTCTTCTTTCACCTTGATTAGAAGGCTCCTCAGCTCCTCCTCGCTTTCGGCCATCAGAGTGGTGTCATCTGCATATCTGAGGTTGTTAATGTTTCTTCCAGCAATTTTCACCCCAGCTTTGCATTCATCCAGCCCCGCACATCCTCGCATGATGTGTTCTGCATACAGTTAAAAAGGTTGGGTGAGAGGATGCAGCCTTGCCGGACGCCTTTCCCAATCTTGAACCAGTCTGTTGTTCCGTGGTCAGTTCTGACTGTTGCTCCTTGGTCCTTGTACAGATTCCTCAGGAGAGAGACAAGGTGGCTTGGGATGCCCATCCCTCCAAGAACTTGCCACAATTTATTATTATCCACATAGTCAAAGGCTTTAGAGTAGTCTATAAAACAGAAATAGATGTTTTTTTTCTGAAACTCCCTGCCTTTCTCCGTTATCCAGCGGATATTGGCAATCTGGTCTCTCGTTCCTCTGCCTTTTCTAAACCCAGCTTGAACATCTGGCAACTCGCTCCATGTGTTGCTGGAGTCTTCCTTGCAGGATCTTGAGCATTACCTTACTGGCATGAGAAATAAGGGCCACTGTACGGAAGTTTGAGCAGTCTTTCGCATTTCCCTTTTTTTTGGTATGGGGATAAATGTTCTAGATTAATAAATAAATAATCAATATGAATCTAAGGACCCTTCTGCACAGCCCTATATCCCAGAATATCAAGGCGGAAAATCCCACAATATCTGCTTTGAACTGGGATAACGGAGTCCACACTGCCATATAACCCAGTTCAAAGCAGATAATGTGGAATTTTATTCAGCTGTGTAATAAAGGAATGTTCTTGAATGGCCAGGATAAAATATAAATATCCATCTGCAGAGTTGCCCTAGGCCCCTTGCCTAGGGCAACTCTGCAGATTGATATTTATATAAGATCCTGGCCATTCAAGAACGTTCCTTTATCAATATTGCAAGTTTTAAGAGTAGCTAGGATTCTGCCAGCTTAAGTTACCCAAAAATCTGATTTTCTTTCATTCTTTCTCCAGTAGAACTGCCGGCCTGGCTTTTCCAAATGCCACTTTTGCCTACTTCCAACCTAATTCAAAACAAAATATTGCAAGCTTTTCTTTCTTTCTTTCTTTAGCCTTGAACTTTTCCAAGTTTCTGTTTCTCCAAAACGCTGAGCGCCTCTTTTAAGTTTCTGTTTCCTGAACTAATCTCTCATTGAGCTTCTTGGCAAAGAGCCTCCCAAAAAGAAAAAAGAAAAAACAGGAAGCAACCTAAAACACGCAATAGAGCTGGGAATTGGGGCTTCTTCAGTGCTACATATCCCAGGATGAATTTTTTCCAGATTGCAGACAGGAGAAAAAGCATGTCGATTTGGACAAACTTGCACAACTAAAGCGTTAGGATTTCACGTTGCCTTGATTCTGTCCTATCTTGGGATTTGTAGTTTTGATGTGGATGGGGAGGGAGTTGCCGAGACTTTTCTGAGGCTTGAAAAAACAGGGTTTATTTTCCAGCTAGTCAGACTCAGATAGAAATCCGTTCCAAAATAAGTATTCTTGTCGTTATATACCTTCCTTTGCTACAAGCAGGCAAGCTACATGCATAGTCAGTTCTACTTCACAGAGATAACCTTTGGCCCTCTCAACGTATGTTACATACATCCGTTAGGTTACAGATAAACATTATACTTTCTGCTCATCCATCAAGAGGCCCTGCTATTCATGTCAGCCTGTTCCCTGGTACCTGGAATTTACAGATAACTGACCTTTACGAACCTCTTGAACATTCCTTTGCCTTCTATCCAATTGCATTTACAAATCACAACCAGACACAGTGAAGACATCTGCCCTTGTGCTGTGCTACTCTGCTGCTGAGTATGCATGCCCAGTGTGGAATATATCTCACCATGCTAAAACAGTGGATGTGGCTCTTAATGAGACATGCCGCATTATCACGGGGTGTCTGCGCCCTACACCACTGGAGAAATTACGCTGTCTAGCCGGTATCGCACCACCTGACATCCGCAGGGAAGTAGCAGCCAATAGTGAAAGGACCAAGGCAGAGACTTCTCCAGCTCATCCCCTTTTTGGGTATCAGGCAGCATGTCAATGACTTAAATCAAGAAATAGTTTTCTAAGATCTACAGAGATACTCGCTGGAACACCCCAGCAAGCGAGAGTCCAAAGGTGGCAGGCTCAAACCTAGAACCTCAATCAATGGCCGACACCAAATGAGAGACTCCCCCCTGGGCATACAGAAAACTGGGTGACTTGGAAGGCACTGAACAGACTGCGCTCTGGCACCACGAGATGCAGAGCCAACCTCAAGAAATGGGGCTACAGGGTGGAATCCTCGACGTGCGAATGTGGAGAAGAACAAACCACTGACCACCTGCTGCAATGCACCCTGAGGCCTGCTACATGCACAATGGAGGACCTTCTTGCGGCAAGACCAGAGGCACTCCAAGTGGCCAGATACTGGTCAAAGGACATTTAATCAACTACCAAACTCGCAAACTTTGTGTTTTGTCTGTCTGTTTTGTTAAAAATGTAATACAAATCTCTGGTTGCTCCTGACACAATAAATAAAATAAATTTACAAATCTAATTGAAATATTATATTTCAATGTGCAATGCTTACATGATATAAGGTCGCAATCTGTGCTGGATGGGGTGACACTCCCCTTGAAGGCACAGGTTCGCAGCTTGGGGGTCCTCCTGGACTCATCACTGAGCCTGGAATCTCAGTTTGCAGCAGTGGTCAGGGGAGCATTCGCACAATTAAAACATGCGCGCCAGCTGCGCCCGTATCTTGGGAAGTCAGACTCGGCCACGGTGGTCCACGCTCTCCTTACATCTAGGATAGACTACTGCAACAAACTCTACATGGGGTTGCCCTTGAAGATTGCTCAGAAGCTTCAAATAGTCCAACAAGAGGCAGCCAGGTTAATAACTATCGCATGATGTGTTCTGCATACAAGTTAAAAAGGTTGGGTGAGAGGATGCAGCCTTGCCGTACGCCTTTCCCAATCTTGAACCAGTCTGTTGTTCTATGGTCTGTTCTTACTGTTGCTACTTGGTTGTTACAGATGCCTCAGGAGAGAAGGTGGCTTGGTATTCCCATACCACCAAGAATTTGCCACAATTTATTATGATCCACACAGCCATAGAATAGTCAATAAAAGAGAAATGGATGTTTTTTTTCTGAAACTCCCTGCCTTTCTCCATTATCCAGCGGATATTGGCAATCTGGTCTCTCGTTCCTCTGCCTTTTCTAAACCCAGCTTGAACATCTGGCAACTCTCGCTCCATGTATTGCTGGAGTCTTCCTTGCAGGATCTTGAGCATTACCTTACTGGCATGAGAAATAAGGGCCACTGTACGGAAGTTTGAGCAGTCTTTTGCATTTCCCTTTTTTTTGGTATGGGGATAAATGTTCTAGATTAATAAATAAATAATCAATATGAATCTAAGGACCCTTCTGCACAGCCCTATATCCCAGAATATCAAGGCGGAAAATCCCACAATATCTGCTTTGAACTGGGATAACGGAGTCCACACTGCCATATAACCCAGTTCAAAGCAGATAATGTGGAATTTTATTCAGCTGTGTAATAAAGGAATGTTCTTGAATGGCCAGGATAAAATATAAATATCCATCTGCAGAGTTGCCCTAGGCCCCTTGCCTAGGGCAACTCTGCAGATTGATATTTATATAAGATCCTGGCCATTCAAGAACGTTCCTTTATCAATATTGCAAGTTTTAAGAGTAGCTAGGATTCTGCCAGCTTAAGTTACCCAAAAATCTGATTTTCTTTCATTCTTTCTCCAGTAGAACTGCCGGCCTGGCTTTTCCAAATGCCACTTTTGCCTACTTCCAACCTAATTCAAAACAAAATATTGCAAGCTTTTCTTTCTTTCTTTCTTTAGCCTTGAACTTTTCCAAGTTTCTGTTTCTCCAAAACGCTGAGCGCCTCTTTTAAGTTTCTGTTTCCTGAACTAATCTCTCATTGAGCTTCTTGGCAAAGAGCCTCCCAAAAAGAAAAAAGAAAAAACAGGAAGCAACCTAAAACACGCAATAGAGCTGGGAATTGGGGCTTCTTCAGTGCTACATATCCCAGGATGAATTTTTTCCAGATTGCAGACAGGAGAAAAAGCATGTCGATTTGGACAAACTTGCACAACTAAAGCGTTAGGATTTCACGTTGCCTTGATTCTGTCCTATCTTGGGATTTGTAGTTTTGATGTGGATGGGGAGGGAGTTGCCGAGACTTTTCTGAGGCTTGAAAAAACAGGGTTTATTTTCCAGCTACTCAGACTCAGATAGAAATCCGTTCCAAAATAAGTATTCTTGTCGTTATATACCTTCCTTTGCTACAAGCAGGCAAGCTACATGCATAGTCAGTTCTACTTCACAGAGATAACCTTTGGCCCTCTCAACGTATGTTACATACATCCGTTAGGTTACAGATAAACATTATACTTTCTGCTCATCCATCAAGAGGCCCTGCTATTCATGTCAGCCTGTTCCCTGGTACCTGGAATTTACAGATAACTGACCTTTACGAACCTCTTGAACATTCCTTTGCCTTCTATCCAATTGCATTTACAAATCACAACCAGACACAGTGAAGACATCTGCCCTTGTGCTGTGCTACTCTGCTGCTGAGTATGCATGCCCAGTGTGGAACACATCTCACCACGCTAAAACAGTGGATGTGGCTCTTAATGAGACATGCCGCATTATCACGGGGTGTCTGCGCCCTACACCACTGGAGAAATTACACTGCTTAGCCGGTATTGCACCACCTGACATCCGCTGGGAAGTAGCAGCCAATAGTGAAAGGACCAAGGCAGAGACATCTCCAGCTCATCCCCTGTTTGGGTATCAGCCAGCACGTCAATGACTTAAATCAAGAAATAGTTTTCTAAGATCTACAGAGATACTCGCTGGAACACCCCAGCAAGCGAGAGTCCAAAGGTGGCAGGCTCAAACCTAGAACCTCAATCAATGGCCGACACCAAATGAGAGACTCCCCCCTGGGCATACAGAAAACTGGGTGACTTGGAAGGCGCTGAACAGACTGCGCTCTGGCACCACGAGATGCAGGGCCAACCTCAAGAAATGGGGCTACAGGGTGGAATCCTCGACATGCGAATGTGGAGAAGAACAAACCACTGACCACCTGCTGCAATGCACCCTGAGGTCTGCTACATGCACAATGGAGGACCTTCTTGCAGCAAGACCAGAGGCACTCCAAGTGGCCAGATACTGGTCAAAGGACATTTATTCAACTACCAAGCTTGCAAACTTTGTGTTTTGTCTGTCTGTTTTGTTAAAAATGTAATACAAATCTCTGGTTGCTCCTGACACAATAAATAAAATAAATTTACAAATCTAATTGAAATATTATATTTCAATGTGCAATGCTTACATGATATAAGGTCGCAATCTGTGCTGGATGGGGTGACACTCCCCTTGAAGGCACAGGTTCGCAGCTTGGGGGTCCTCCTGGACTCATCACTGAGCCTGGAATCTCAGTTTGCAGCAGTGGTCAGGGGAGCATTCGCACAATTAAAACATGCGTGCCAGCTGCGCCCGTATCTTGGGAAGTCAGACTTGGCCACGGTGGTCCACGCTCTCGTTACATCTAGGATAGACTACTGCAACACACTCTACATGGGGTTGCCTTTGAAGACTGCTCAGAAGCTTCAAATAGTCCAACGAGAGGCAGCCAGGTTAATAACTAGGGCGGCATACAGGGAGCATGCAACTCGGGGTGAGAAGGGCAGAATATAAATGTTTTAAATAAATAAATACTATATAATCCTACAAATCTCCTGTCAGCGTGCTAGAAGAAGCAAAGACCACCAAGATGGAAGTGATGCTCCTCCGCCATTAACTCTACTAGACTGAATGCTGGAGAACAAGCCCTGTGAGGAGCAGCTTAAGGAGCTGGGCATATTTAGCCTGAAGAAGAGTAGGCTGAGAGGAGATATTATAGCCATGTATAAATATGTGAGAGGAAGCCACAGGGAGGAGAGGAGCAAGCTTGTTTTCTGCTTCCCTGGAGACTAGGACGCTATGGAACAATGGCTTCAAACTACAAGAAAGGAGATTCCATCTGAATTATTTATTTATTTGCAGTATTTATATTACGCCCTTCTCACCCCACAGGGCAGATCACAATGTACATATACATGGCAAACATTCTGTGTCATAGACAAAGTATATAGACAAACACACAGAGGCTATTTAACTTTCCAACTTCATGAGGGTATGCTTTGAATTCTGGCCACCAGGGGAGCTGTTGCTTCACCATCCACTTGTGATACTGATGGAGTACTTCCTCATTCTTTTGCACGCTGCTGGAAAGTTTTATGGCATCATAAATTAGTTAAATTAGCCTCCTAAATTTCCTGCTTCATGATGGTATGCTTTGAATTCTGGCCACCAGGGGAGCTGTCGCTTCACCGTCCACTTGTGATACTGATGGAGTACTTCCTCATTCTTTTGCATGCTGCTGGAGAGTTTTATGGCATCATAAATTAGTTAAATTAGCCTCCTAAATTTCCTGCTTCATGATGGTATGCTTTGAATTCTGGCCACCAGGGGAGCTGTCGCTTCACCGTCCACTTGTGATACTGATGGAGTACTTCCTCATTCTTTTGCACGCTGCTGGAGAGTTTTATGTCATCATAAATTATTAAATTAGCCTCCCCGCATAAGCGGTACCTAAATTTCCTACTTGACAGATGCAACTGTCTTTTGGGCTGCAAAGGTCGACAGCAAGCTAGACAAATGGTCAGGAGCTTACTCCGAACCAGGCTGGCTTCGAACTCATGACCTTTTGGTCAGTAGTGATTTTAATCCAGCTGACTCCCAACCAGCTTCGGGTACACTTAAAGGGCTGGGCATGTTTAGCCTGAAGAAGGATCATAAAGTTTGCAGACAACACCAAATTGGGAGGGATAGCCAATACACCAGAGGACAGGAGCAGGATTCAAAACGATCTTGACAGATTAGAGAGATGGGCCAAAACTAACAAAATGAAGTTCAACAGGGACAAATGCAAGATACTCCACTTAGGCAGAAAAAACGAAATGCAAAGAGACAGAATGGGGGACAATGCCTGGCTCGAGAGCAGTACGTGTGAAAAAGATCTTGGAGTCCTCGTGGACAACAAGTTAAACATGAGCCAGGAATGTGATGTGGCGGCAAAAAAAGCCAATGGGATTTTGGCCTGCATCAATAAGAGCCTAGTGTCTAGATCCAGGGAAGTCCTGCTCCCATGCTCTATTCTGCTTTGGTTAGACCACACCTGGAATATTGTGTCCAATTCTGGGCACCACAATTGAAGAGAGATATTGACAAGCTGGAATGTGTCCAGAGGAGGGCGACTAAAATGATCAAGGGTCTGGAGAACAAGCCCTATGAGGAGCGGCTTAAGAGCTGGATATGTTTAGCCTGTAGAAGAGAAGGCTGAGAGGAGACATGATAGCCATTGATAAATACGTGAGAGGAAGTCCTAGGGAGGAGGGAGCAAGCTTGTTTTCTGCTGCCCTGGAGACTAGGACACGGAACAATGGCTTCAAACTACAAGAAAGGAGATTCCATCTGAACTTTAGTGTTCTGGTACAGCCGCACCAGGAGCTCCAGCTTATCTTGCTATTTGTTGATTACTGCATGTATTTTAAAGTTCTATGCCTTTGCAGTTAGATGGCTTTCCTTAATTTGCATTTATTGGATCTATGACCTGTCAATTATCATTAGGTTCCCTGGTCCCGCCCCCTTTTTGGGTTTTGGAGGGAATAGGAGCCATTTTGGGTCAGTCCACACAGAGAAGTCTTTCATACAGGACATAAAACCAGGAGCTCCTGTAGAAAGCTTCGTTTTACAGCTTGGCCAGGGAGATATACAGCCCCATAGCTTGGCCGGGGAGATACAGCCCCATAGCTTGGCCAGAGAGATACAGTCTCAGCACAGCTCTTTTGCTGAGGATTTTACAGCCTTACAGCTCCTTTGCTGAGGGAATCTGGTCCCACAGCGCTTCAGCCAGCCATCACTGAAACCTGAACACCTTCTTTTCCCCTGGAAGTCTACAAAGGACTCTGTTTGGTAAGGGCCACTCGCGGCAGCCAGAAGCAGTTGGTACCGGTGTAGGGGCTCCACGCCAACAGAGGCAAAGACAGACTGCCCAGATAAGAGGTTAAGGATTTACCCATTAGTCAAAATACAGTTATGAAGATAGTGCCTGTCCCCTGTGGACAAGATTGAGAGAGCCAATAGACTATTAAGAAAGCCTTAAAGTACCTGTTTGTTTTCAATAATAGAACTTTGTTGAACCTTTAAGCAATCTAAAGACTCTGTTTTAAGGAAATCCAAAGGCCTTTAATCTGAGGCAGCCCCGGTGTCCCGTTGGGCACACAGAATTTATGTCCTGTCTACAGTCTTATGCACAGGCCCAGCGTGCGACAGCACAATTATGAAAGAGAGGTACCTACCTATTCCTATTCAGCAGTGGAACTCTCTGCCCCTGAGTGTGGTGGAGGCTCCTTCTTTGGAAGATTTTAAACAGAGGCTGGATGGCCATCTGTCGGGGTGCTTTGAATGCAATTTTCCTGCTTCTTGGCAGAATGAGGTTGGACTGGATGGCCCACGAGGTCTCTTCCAGCTCTCGGATTCTATGACTCTATAACTGACCAGGACTGACCTGGCTTAGCCCCCAAGAGCAGATGCCATCTGTTGCCTTGAGGGTATTTAGGCCATGAATACTCACAGGCAACACAAAACTCAAGATGTTTAGCTTATTTAGGAATAGAAATAAAAAGCAAGAACACAACTGAAGCCGACTAAGGAATTCAACAAGTTCCAACAGGACAGTACGAATCAGCTAAAGATTTCAATGCCATCTAAAACCATGGCACTTGTTCAAATCAAACAAGGCCCTAAATGCTTGAACGAATCAGCTAAAGGTTTCAATGGCATCTAACACCATGGCATACATTCAAATCAAACAAGGCTCTAAATGATTGAACGTAAAGCCAGGTTGAGTTTACTCAGATGACTGGAATGAACCTCAATGGATCTTTGTATCCCTCTGCACTGTAGAATCAATGCAGTTTGGCACCACCAACTACCATGACTCAATGCTCTGGAATCCTGGGAGTTGTAGTTTTACAAGGTCTTTATGGCCTTCTCTGCCAAAGAGGGTTGGTGCCTCGCCAAACTACAACTCTCACACTTCCACAGCACTGAGCCATGGCAATTAAAGCAGCGTCAAACTGCTTTCATTCTACAGTGGAGATGCACCCCAAGTTGCCTGTTGACATATGGCAACCCCATGAATTTGGGTAATGAATACTCAAGAGTTCGTTTTTGCCAATGTAATACGAAGGTTCAATAGAAAAAGAGATCTGGCATTTTTTGGTTTATTTACTTATTCATTTCGTATCAAAAGCATTGCATAAATTAGTATAAAACTGTATTGTTGAAGGCTTTCGTGGCCGAATCACTGGGTTGTTGTAGGTTTTTTCGGGCTATATGGCCATGGTCTAGAGGCATTCTCTCCTGACGTTTCGCCTGCATCTATGGCAAGCATCCTCAGAGGTAGTGAGGTCTGTTGGAACTAGGAAAAGGGGTTTATATATCTGTGGAATGACCAGGGTGGGACAAAGGACTCTTGTCTGCTGGAGCTAGGGGTGAATCTTTCAACTGGCCACCTTGATTACCATATAATGGCCTGACAGTGCCTGGAGCAAACTTTTGTTGAGCAAACTTTGGTCTAACCAAAGCAGAATAGAGGGGTAGCATTACTTCCCTAGATCTAGGCACTATGCTGACAAACACCAGCTCTAGGATCTTGCAAACTTTTTATAATTCAGGAATAGGGAAGATCTGATGGGAATAAAAGGGAATGCATTCTCAACTGAGTATGTTTTTGCTGACATCTGTCCAACACTCAACATTATTAATATTATTATTATTATTATTATTATTATTATTTTACTGACACAAAAACACAGTATGTCACAGCAAACGAGATCTCTATGCTGGATTTCGTATCACAAAATCACAAGTCGAACACTTCCCAAGCATCTAGGACTGTGTGATGTATTTTGGAATGATGCGTGCAGATCCAAGTAAGGTGGCCTTTTGCAGTTGACAGATCTGATTTTGTCAATGTTTATTGTTTCCAAATGCTGGCTGAGTACTTTTGGCATGTGTGCCGATGACGACTGGGACCACCTGTACTGGTTTAGGCCAGAGCCTTTCCAGTTCGATTTTGAACTCCTGATAATGGCTGAGTTTCTCCTGTTGTTTTTTCTCAATACAACTGTCACCCAGTATGGCGACATCAATAATCCAAACATTTTTCTTTTCCAGAATTATTATTATTAATAATAATAATAATAATAATAAT
>NW_026847438.1:246658592-246686662 GCF_025583915.1 Anolis sagrei ordinatus
GATTCTATGATTCTATGATTTCCAAAATGTTTATAGAGATTCACATATTTCAAAATGCCTCACTTCAGGGCCACTTCTCCAATCCTCAGGACCGAGGAGGAGGAATCTCTGGGTGAGTGCACTGTCTTGAAAAGTGTATGACTTAGTCTGTGTTCCTTCATTTGTTGACTTGGCATAGTTTGTTCAAACAGCATACTTTACTACTGTGGTTGATCCTCAGTTTATCATGCTATCACAATGCTTAATGTAGTTGGTGCTCAACCTATCATGGCATCCAAAACTCTTTAACAAAAACTCTTCTGGCATCAATGTTAGCTTCTTCTAACATCACAAAGTCTCCTTCCTAGATCTCAAGTTTTGATGCTGGCATAGTCCTGCGATTACAGTCCTAGGTATGGCTCATCTTTGACTATGAGGACATGAAATTATTAGCACCACCATCCCATAGAACTCATGCTTACCCAGCCCTAACATAATCTACATTTACGTTTGATAGCCATGGTCAACATGAGACCCACCACTCAACTGGGCCACTTGCTGAGCAAGATGTTGTATGTTTCATCCACTTTGTGGTCCTTCCTGACCGTCCACCCATAAGATGGACTCTTCCCAAAATGACCAAAGACTCACCGCTCTCTGTCCCCAAGGCAATCATCAGCAACAAGACTGGAAGAGTGGCCATGCTCTTGAGTCCCTCTCAATGTGAGGTGAACCTGCCTGTCTTGAGATGGTCCAGCTTCCCTTCATCAAATAAAATCATCATCATATCAATACTTAATCCAAGAAACCCACAATGTCAAATCACCCCCAGCATATGTGTCCCAAAGGAAAGAGAGGTCAGGACATGCGGGTGGCACCATGAATACAAGGATGTATTTGATGCAAATTTGTGAGAAGCTCTCCAGAACATCGTTGGCCAAAAAAGTTCTCAGTAGTACATGATGGTTGGGCACCATATCACATTGGAATATACTTCATTTCTGAGACTCTTTGAACATGAGTCTGAATGGATCCCATCACATGACTATTCCGTCACTAATCCATTGGAATCAATCTGCAAAACATCTCAGAAATGGAGTAATTGCACACAGGATTCTAATCGTGGTTTTTTTTTAATTTACTATGAGGTGCTGCTTTTTGTGTGTGTGATCGGAAAATTAGTATGCATTTCCTCAGAAGTTCAAGACTTCCAGGCTGCATCACTACGCAGTATCAGAAAAATAAATTTAAAAAGGGATGAGACAGCCTTCCATGGTGTGATGAGTCAAAGCACAGTATTTGCAAATCGTAAGAATTATAATCATCTGGTGTGATGGAGATAGTATGTATCCCATCTGTTCTGTCACGCGCTGGGCCTGTAACAGCTGTACTTTTTTATAGGACCTATACTTTAAGCCCAGCGGGAAGCCAGGGCGCCTCAAAGAGAGGTTCTCAGGGATTTTTCTGAAGTGATGGTCTTTAGAGTCTTTAATGATACAACAAAGTCTTTATTATGGAACAAACAACAAATCTTCAATGGTTCAAACAACACTTCAAGGCTTTCTTAGTCTAGTCTTCAATGGACTGGCACCTGACTTTGATTAACTAAACTTTCTCTGTAGGAAAAACCCTTTTTAACCTCTCCCAGGCTGCTTTCTATCTATGCCTCGTCGGTGTGGGACCTACTACCGATTCCAAATGCGTCTGGGTATCGAGTAGACCTACCAGCCGAGGCTTGAAGATATTTCAGCTGGAGTTCCGTGGATCTGTAATGCTGTTCTCCCTTCGAGAATTCTTAGAAGCTTCAGGGCTCTTCCCTCTGATGCTGTGAGGTTGAGAGGCTGTGAGCTCTCAGCCAGAGCTTTTGGAACCTTTCTCCTTGAATTTCTGCTTCTGTATCCCTGGATGTTACTTTTCTCTGGATTCTCCTTTTTCCCTGGATGATTAATTCCCCTGGATGCTCTGTTCCCCTGGATGCTCCTTGAGAAAGGAAGCTTTTCTACGGGATGAGCTGGTCTACGTCCTATAGCTTAGCTTCCTTGTGTGAGACTGCCCCGAAAACGGCTCCTTTCCCTCCCAGAGCCCAGAACAAGGTGCGGAACCAAAGCTTAATTATGATGGACAGGAGGCCTGTCCTATGACTGCAAAACAGATAACAGAAAGAAAATAAAGTTGGAGCTCCTGGTACAGCCGTACCAGCACACAATCTTAATAGAGTATGCATCCAGTCACAAAACAATACGGGATGCATACTGATATAAACGGATTACATCCCAATGTGATAAGGCTCTGGTTCTTGCAAGTGCCCAATTCTGACATCAACAAACATGGCCATGATGGATTCCTGGGAGCCTGAGTTTTGCAAGGTCTTTAGCTTCTCTGCCACGGTGGTCCACGCTCTGGCTACATCCTGTTGGACTACTGCAACACACTCTATGTGGGGTTGTCTTTGAAGACTGTTCGGAAACTTCAACTAGTCCAGTGGGCGGTAGCCAGGTTACTAACTGGAGCGACATACAGGGAGCACACCACCCCTCTGTTATGTCAGCTCCACTGGCTGCCAGTCCACTTCCGAGCACAATTCAAAGTGCTGGTCTTGGCCTATAAAGCCCTATATGGTCCTGGCCCAACTTACCTGTCCAAACGTATCTCCCTCTATGTCCTGCCTCATAGCTTAAGATCGTCCGACGAGGTCCTTATCTCGGTCCCGCCAGCCTCGCAAATGCGTTTGGCGGGGACGAGGGACAGGGCCTTCTCGGCGGTGGCCCCACACCTGTGGAACTCGCTCCCCAGCAAGATCAGGTTGGCTTCTTCCCTCCTTTCTTTCAGGCAGAAGGTTAAATCATGGCTCTGTGACCAGACTTTTGGACAGCAAACATGACAGCACCTTGGATGTTGAACCGGACGGAAATTGGCTATATGGTTGATGACAATGTTTTTAACGTGTTTTTAACATAATGTTTTACCTACTGTTTTAAATTGTTGCTATTTGTGTTTATATTTGTATTATATTGTGGCTGGTTTGTAAGCCACCCTTCGGGGTTGAGAAGGGTGGAACAGAAATACTGGAAATAAATAATAAATAAATAAATAAATTGAATTTCAAAACACCTAGAGGACCAAAGCAAATGAAAAAAAAAAGGAGATTAATAGTTTGTGTATTGGAGTAAAAATCCTGGGTTATATGTACATCTCACCAAACTACAGCTTCCAGGACTTACATTAACTCTACAGTGTACCTATAACCCAGGATTTTTACTCCAATACACAAACTATTAATCTCCATTTTTTTTCATTTGCTTTGGTCTTCTAGGTGTTTTGAACTTCAACTACCAGAAGCCCCAGTTAGCTTGGCCAATAGTCAAGGAATTCTGGGAAATGAAGTCCAAAACACAAAAGATGGGCAGAAACCATTGTAGAGAACTGTATATAGGGAATTTTAAGTGAAGCAACAGCCCCACCTTGTGTCCACACCTGGGAGTTCATCCTGTGGTCAATATTCCCCAATCCTCCCTAACTTCTGAACATCCTGGAGTCTCTTCTTAATCCCTCTGTTCCCCATTCTAGCCCACTTACCTGTTACCAGGTGCTTCATTTCACCTGCTCCGCAATTGCCCTCTTTGAAGGGCCCCATTTCCATCAGAGTGCCGTGAAACTGTTCTGGAACAGAACTCAGTGGGCATTGTTGCACCGGAATCAGAATGCTGGGAATGATGGGTTCAAACTATTGTCTTGTTGATCTTGAGTCAATTACATGTTGTGGTCAGTTCTTGAGCCTGTGGAACTCCCTCTGCGACCAGCTGGATCAAATAAATTTAAAGGCAGGGCAAGGTGAGGTGGATCTGTAATTGGTTAAATGGACAAACCCAGAGGGTGATTCTCCCCAATGCTTCCTCTTCATCCTGGAAAGAAGTGACGAGTGGAGTGCCGCAGGGTTCCGTCCTGGGCCCGGTCCTGTTCAACATCTTTATTAATGACTTAGATGAAGGGCTAGAAGGCAGGATCATCAAGTTTGCAGACGACACCAAATTGGGAGGGAGAGCCAATACTCCAGAGGACAGGAGCAGGATTCAAAACGATCTTGACAGATTAGAGAGATGGGCCAAAACTAACAAAATGAAGTTCAACAGGGACAAATGCAAGATACTCCACTTAGGCAGAAAAAACGAAATGCAAAGATACAGAATGGGGGACAATGCCTGGCTCGAGAGCAGTACGTGTGAAAAAGATCTTGGAGTCCTCATGGACAACAAGTTAAACATGAGCCAACAATGTGATGTGGCGGCAAAAAAAAGCCAATGGATTTTGGCCTGCATCAAGAGGAGCATAGTGTCTAGATCTAGGGAAGTCATGCTCCCCATGCTCTATTCTGCTTTTGTTAGACCACACCTGGAATATTGTGTCCAATTCTGGGCACCACAATTCAAGAGAGATATTGACAAGCTGGAATGTGTCCAGAGGAGGGCGACTCAAATGATCAAGGGTCTGGAGAACAAGCCCTATGAGGAGCGGCTTAAAAAGCTGGGCATGTTTAGCCTGAAGAAGAGAAGGCTGAGAGGAGACATGATAGCCATGTATAAATATGTTAGAGGAAGCCACAGGGAGGAGGGTGCAAGCTTGTTTTCTGCTTCCCTGGAGACTAGGATGTAATGGAACAATGGCTTCAAACTAAGGAAAGGAGATTCCATCTGAACATTAGGAAGAACTTCCTGACTGTGAGAGCCGTTCAGCAGTGGAACTCTCTGCCCCGGAGTGTGGTGGAGGCTCCTTCTTTGGATGCTTTTAAACAGAGGCTGGATGGCCATCTGTCAGGGGTGCTTTGAATGCAATATTCCTGCTTCTTGGCAGAATGGGGTTGGACTGGATGGCCCTTGAGGTCTCTTCCAACTCTTTGATTCTGTGATTGTGCCCTTCAGCAATATGGCTGCCCCTTTCCTCACTTTCCCCAGTTCCATAATATCCTATAACACGCTCCGTTCCAAGTCCTTTAGAGCTTGGACTAAAACAGAATGGATTCACCGCTCCGCATCCCCAACAGAGCCACCAATCTACCACTGGTTTCCAGCAAAATATCCAGAAGGAAGTTCATTGTTTGGCGAGGCACCAACACTCTTCAGCAGAGAACACTAAAGTCCTTGTAAAACTACAACTCTCAGGGTTCCACAGCTTTGATCCATGATGTTGAAGTGATGTCAAACTGAATTTATTCTATGGCAGTGGTTCTCAACCTGTTTTCCCCTGACATTAAGTCCAGTCGTGTCTGACTCTGGTGGGTAGTGCTCATCTCCACTTCTAAGCCGAAGAGCCGGCGTTGTCTGTAGACACCTCCAAGGTCATGTGGCCGGCATGACTACATGGAGCGCCATTACCTTCCTGCTGGAGCAGTACCTTTTGATCTACTCACATTTGCATATTTTAGAACTGCTAAGTTGGCAGAAGCTGGGGCTAACAACGGGAGCTCATGCCACTCCCCAGATTTGAACCTGCAACATATGTTTGCATATATATATGTGGTTTTGCACATGCGTTGTAATGTATTTTTTTTGGCTTTTTAAGCCCATTCTGCTGTGTTTTCAGTGTTTTTATGAGTGATGGTCACTCATTGGCCTGATAGGTGTGTTGTGTCCAAATTTGGTGTCAATTTGTCCAGTGGTTTTGAGTTATGTTAATCCCACAAACTGACATTACATTTTTATTTATATAGATAATTAATTATTTAAATTAATTTAAATTTAAAGAACTCAATTGGCTGCCGTTTATCTTCCGGTCCCAATTCAAGGTACAGTCCTCACTTACAAAGCCCTAAACGGTTTGGGACCCGCCTACCTTCGTGACCGTATCTCCCTCCACGAATCTGCCTGATGCCTCTGATCCTTGGGGGAGGCTCTTCTTTCACCCCTACCATTATCTCAGGCCCGCCTTGTGGGTACAAGTGAGAAAGCCATTTCCTCAGTGGCTCCTCGATTATAGAATACATTGCCTGATGAGATTAGATGAGCCCCTACTCTAGAAGGCTATCGTGGTCTACGGTATCAAAGGCCACCGGGAGGTCCAGGAGGCATCCCAGAAGGATACCATGGTCTACAGCAGGGGTCCACAGGTGGGAAGGAGGCATCTCAGAAGGATACCATGGTCTACGGCATCGAAGGTCACCGAGGTCCAGGAGGCATCCCAGAAGGATACCATGGTCTACAGTATCAAAGGCCACCGGGAGGTCCAGGAGGCATCACCAGAAGGATAGCATGGTCTACGGGTATCAAAGGTCACCAGGAGGTCCAGGAGGCATCCCAGAAGGATACCATGGTCTACGGGTATCAAAGATCACCAGGAGGTCCAGGAGGCATCCCAGAAGGATACCATGGTCTATGGTATCAAAGGCCACCGAGAGGTCCAGGAGGCATCCCAGAAGGATACCATGGTCTATGGTATCGAAGGCCACCGAGAGGTCCAGGAGGCATCCCAGAAGGATACCATGGTCTATGGCATCGAAGGTCACCGAGAGGTCCAGGAGGCATCCCAGAAGGATACCATGGTCTACGGCATCGAAGGTCACCGAGGTCCAGGAGGCATCCCAGAAGGATACCATGGTCTACAGTATCAAAGGCCACCGGGAGG
The DNA here is from genome assembly GCF_025583915.1 of Anolis sagrei ordinatus. Lineage (NCBI taxonomy): Eukaryota > Metazoa > Chordata > Lepidosauria > Squamata > Anolidae > Anolis > Anolis sagrei. Next base: position 246,665,187 of record NW_026847438.1, read on the forward strand.
TCCAGGAGGCATCACAGAAGGATAGCATGGTCTACGGGTATCAAAGGCCACCGGGAGGTCCAGGAGGCATCCCAGAAGGATACCGTGGTCTATGGTATCGAAGGCCACCAAGATGTCCAGGAGGCATCCCAGAAGAATACCATGGTCTACAGTATCGAAGGCCACCGGGAGGTCCAGGAGGCATCCCAGAAGGATACCATGGTCTATGGTATCGAAGGCCACCAAGAGGTCCAGGAGGCATCCCAGAAGGATATCGTGGTCTTCGGTATCGAAGGCCACCGAGAGGTCCAGGAGGCATCCCAGAAGGATACTGTGTCCTCCAGTATTGAAGGCCACCGAGATGTCCAGGAGAACCAAGAGGGACACACTCCACCTGTCCAGTTCCCTGTGCAGATCATCCACTAAGGAGACCAAGCCTGTTTTCAGTTCCATAAAGCTTATGCCAATAATAAAAAGAAAGATATAAAACAGTTTAAGAATCAAAACATCCTTTATTCATATTCAAAAAGTACAGACGAAGAAAAGTGCTGATCAAGATTGTGACTTCTCAACATTCTGCATGCATCTTTGGGTAAAATGTAACAGACAAAAGGGTTTCTCAAAGAAAATTGCTGCAAAAATTATATTTTGATCCAGTGAAGAGTTTCTCTCCCGATGTTCCCTGAAGCAAAACACTCTTAAGGCCTCTGAGACAATTTCAATTCTATAAAAAAAATTCAGAATATGAAGTTGTTATGGGTGGGCAATTTGGGCTGAATTTGGCACAGGGTCCCTTTTTTAAAACCTGCAGTAACGCCTCCTACCTGAAGAGGGCAGTGTTAGGCCACAAACATTCTACACTATGCTGCTTTCCCCACTATGTGATTAGAAGCAATAGAGGATTATGATGCCATGAGGAATATATGCGATTTCTGCAACATTTGGGGTCTCCTCGACGCAATGCGAGCCAAGATCCTGGGTGTCCTGTATGGAGACACTTTGCAATCACAGCCTATGCCTAAAGAGATACAGAAAACTGGCCAGGATGCTGGCGGCCAAGACCAAGTGGTTGGCTTGGACGCTGGAGGCTCCGCTGATGTTGCACAAGAACGATGAGCAGCACTTTACGGAGACGGCTGCGATGCCGATGTTGATCCCTGCTTGCGGGCAAACCGGGACGCAGCCTTTGCTGATGGACTGGGACGAATATTCACCTGTTATAGGAAGGAAAGCAGGGAACAATTCAGCAAAGTATCTGGCTGGAGTTGGTCCCTTCAAGGATAGCTAATATTTCATTTATTTATTTATTTAAAACATTTATTTTCCACCCTTCTCACCCCAAAGGGGACTCAGGGCGGAGCACAGCATATATATGGCAAACATTCAATGCCGGGACAAGAATTCATTATGTGCATACATAAACATTAAAAACATTGTATTGTCGAAGGCTTTCATGGCCGGAATCACTGGGTTGTTGTAGGTTTTCCGGGCTATATGGCCATGTTCTAGAGGCATTTTCTCCTGACGTTTCGCCTGCATCTATGGCAAGCATCCTCAGAGGTAGTGAGGTCTGTTGGAAGTAGGAAAATGGGTTTATATATCTGTGGAAAGACCAGGGTGGGACAAAGGACCAAATGACCTCACTACCTCTGTGTAGTCTGACATGGTGGTTTCTCTGTGTAGTCTGACATGGTGGTTGTTGGAGTGGTCCAGCATTTTTGTGTTCTCAAATAATATGCTGTGTCCAGGCTGGTTCATCAGGTGTTCTGCTATGGCTGACTTCTCTGGCTGAAGTAGTCTGCAGTGCCTTTCATGTTCCTTGATTCGCGTTTGGGCAATGCTGCTGCGTTTGGTGGTCCCTCTGTAGACTTGTCCACAGCTCCATGGTATCTGGTAAACTCCTGCAGAGGTGAGAGGATCCCTCTTGTCCTTTGCTGAACATAGCATTTGTTGGATTTTCTTGGTGGGTCTGTAGGTGGTTTGTATGTTGTGTTTCCTCATCTGCTTCCCTATGCTGGACCACTCTCACAACCACCATGTCAGACTACACAGAGAAGCCACTGAAATCCACAAGCATGTGGACAATTTCAACAGAAAGGAAGAGACCATGAAAATGAACAAAATCTGGCTACCAGTATTTAAAAACTCAAAAATTACAACAGCAAAACAACATCAATATTATATATTACTATATTGTACTATACCATTATATTGTAATATTATTAGTAACTAGCCATCCCCTGCCACGTGTTGCTGTGGCCAGTCTGATGATGTGGAAAATAAAGTAATAGTTACTAATCTATGTAATTTCTTTATGCTTGTGGGTAAACAGTATTTCTTGTTGTTGCTTTGTCAGTGTTGTTGTGGAGATTGTTCGGTTTGCCTACTCTGGAACATGCAACGTATGTCCTTCTTTGGGGTCCCTTTCAAATCTATGATATTATATCTGTGTATGTGTGAATCATATCTATCTATCTATCTATCTATCTATCTATCTATCTATCTATCTATGTCTATGGCTGGATGGCTCTTTGTCAGGAGGACTTTGATTACGTTTTCTTGCCCTGATGAAGGGAGTTGGACTGGATTAACATTGGCCTTAAGTATTTTCTGTTGTTCTGTGTGGGAAATTTGCCCCAATTCTGTCGTTTGTGGGGTTCAGAATGCTCTTTGATTGTAGGTGAACTATAAATCCCAGTAACTGCAACCCCCAAATGTCAAGGTCTATTTCCTCCAAACTCAATCTGTGTTCATATGTGGGCATATGGAATATTTGTGCCAAGTTTGGTCCAGATCCATCATTGCTTGAGTCCATAGTGGTCTCTGGATGTAGGTGAACTACAACTCCCAAACTCAAGGTCAATGCCCACCAAACCCTTCTAGTGTTTTCTGTTGGTCATGGGAGTCCTGTGTGTCACCTTTGGTTCAATTCCATCATTGGTGGAGTTCAGAATGCTCTTTGATTGTAGGTGAACTATAAATCCCAAGAACTACAACTCCCAAATGACAAAATCAAAAAAATTTGAGTGACGGACATACATTGGGTTGTTAGGTTTATGCTGTCCAAATCTGGTGTCAATTCGCCCACTGGTTTCTAAGTTCTGTTAATTCCACAAACAAACAATACATTTTTATTTATATAGATAACAATTCTGTGCTTTCTCGGTCTCTTTCCCAGTGAACTCCGCTCCCTGCTTTCTCTCTACTAATGGCGAGAGGCCATTTATTTAAAGAGGAAAGGCAGCCTCTTTGGATTTGCTTCTTTGTTCTGAAAATGAAACTGACTTTGGGAGGCTTTCAAAGTTTACAAAATGCAAAAAGTACTGGGTAAGTTTCGATTCTTAAGTTTTTGGAGCGGGCCACACCCACATCAGATATTGCATCGTAAGTATGAATTTAATGAATTTGTTATGACTTACGATGACTAACAAAAAAAATGTGCACACTCCTAGTATCTATGTATTTTCCAAGATGGCACTGACATCCAGAGATCCCTGTGGCTCCCGGCAACAACGGATCTGGACCAAATGTGGCACACAGACCCATTTTGACCAAATTTAAATACTGGAGGGGTTTGGGGGGAGTTGACCTGGGATGATGGGAGTTCTAGTTCATCCTACATAAAGAGCTCAGGGACTTCCACTGAGAATGAATCTTGACCAAACTTGCACACTGTCCCAACATAGCCAATTTTCCATACTACAAGGGGGTTTTTTTGGGGGGGGAGGGGGGTGAGATTGAATGATGAGAGTTGTAGTTTACTCACATCTAGAAAGCACTGTGTACCCCACCAACAATGGCTCTGGACCAAACTAGGTATACATATCCATCATGATCAGCTTTAAATACTGGTAGAGTTAAGGAGGAATTGACCTACGATGTGGGGTTTGACCACAATGACTAATGATGTAGGGAGTTGTGGTTCACCCATAAGCAAAAAGCAGTCTGAACCTAACTGACAATGGATATGGACCAAGCTTGGCAAACATACCCAATACTAGTAGGATTTGGGAGGAGTTGACCCACAATCTTGAGGGTTCTAGTCCAGCCACATTATTAACCATAAAGGGCACTTACCGATCCCTCCTCCAACGTACGTCGTTGCACAATAGTTGTCATCGCTGGAACAAATCTGCCACCTCCAGCAGCCCCAGTTGGACTCTGCTCTATCGCAAGACCAGCACACCAGGGAGAAAGCTGGAAGGCATTTTAAAATAACATCTGGGTGAATGGCAAAGTCACTGAAATGATTTAATGTATTGTCGAAGGCTTGCATGGCCAGAATCACTGGGTTGTTGTAGGTTTTTTGGGGCTATATGGCCATGTTCGAGAGGCATTTCTCCTGACGTTTCGCCTGCATCTAAGCATCCTCAGAGGTAGTGAGGTCTGTTGGAACAGACCTCACTACCTCTGAGGATGTTTGCCATAGATGCAGGCAAAACGTCAGGAGAAATGCCTCTAGAACATGGCCATATAGCCCCAAAAAACCTACAACAACTCACTGAAATGAATTCCGAGTTCATAATCCATAGGGTCTGCATCCAGGACACCGGAATGTCCTTTATCTTGGGAACTTGCCAAAATGTTTTTGATCTCTGGGAGAAGGCTTCTTCAAAGCACTGGCAAGTTTAGAATATTATCAGACAAAGCTCCTAAAGTGGGTTCTCGGGTTGCAAATCTATCCTGTTGATATGGAACCAAGCCTCTTTGAGAAAGATCAAAACACATCTAGCTTAACATAGTTGCTCAGAAGTCATAGAATCATAGAATCTTAGAGTTGGAGGAGACCTCGTGGACCATCCAGTTCAACCCCATTCTACCAAGAAGCAGGAAAATTGCATTCAAAGCACCCCCAACAGATGGTCAACCAGCCTCTGCTTAAAAGCCTCCAAAGAAGGAGCCTCCACCACACTCCAGGGCAGAGAGTTCCACTGCTGAACAGCTCTCACAGTCAGGAAGTTCTTCCTCATGTTCAGATGGAATCTCCTTTCTTGTAGTTTGAAGCCATTGCTCCATTGCGTCCTAGCCTCCAGGGAAGCAGAAAGGAAGCTTGCTCCCCTGCTCCCTATTTATATATTTATAGTATTTACATTCTGTCCTTCTCACCCCACAGGGGACTCAGGGCGGATTACAATGTACACAACACATATATGGCAAACATTCAATGCCAATTTGACATACAATGTATACAGATATACACAGAGGCTATTTAACTTTTTTCTGTCTGCCAGGAGAGCTGTCGCTTTCAGCGTCCATGTGCGACACTGATGAAGTACTTCCGCATTCCCCGCATGCTTTTGCTGGAGTCTTTTTTTATGGCCTCATAAATTAGTTAATTTAGCCTCCCCACACAAGGTGGTACCTAATTTTCCTACTTGACAGATGCAGCTGTCTTTCGGGTTGCAAAGGTCGACAACAGGCTACACAATTGGTTGGAAGCCCACTCCAGCCCGGGCTGGCTTCAAACTCATGACCTTTTGGTCAGGGTGATCTTAATGCAGCTGATACTCAGCCAGCTGCGCCACAATCCTGGTGCTCCCTATGGCTTCTCCTCACATCTGGCCCTCATTATGTCTCATCTCAGCCTTCACTTCTTCAGGCTCAACATGTCCAGCTCATTAAGTCACTCCTCGTAGAGCTTGTTCTCCAAACCCTTGATCATTTTAGTCACCCTCCTCTGGACACATCCAGTTTGTCAACATCTTCCTTTAATTGCGGTGCCCAGAATTAGTTACAGTGTGATTCCAGGTGTGGTCTGACCAAGGCAGAACAGCATAACTTCCCTGGGTCTTCAGTGGCTCTCAACCTGGGGTCTCCAGATGTTTTTGGCCTTCAACTCCCAGAAATCCTAACAGCTGGTAAACTGGCGTGGATTTCTGGGAGTTGAAGCCCAAAAACATCTGGGGACCCAAGGTTGAGAATCATAGAATCATAGAATCAAAGAGTTGGAAGAGACCTCGTGGGCCATCCAGTCCAACCCCATTCTGCCAAGAAGCAGGAATATTGCATTCAAATCACCCCTGACAGATGGCCATCCAGCCTCTGTTTAAAAGCTTCCAAAGAAGGAGCCTCCACCACACTCCGGGGCAGAGAGTTCCACTGCTGAACGGCTCTCACAGTCAGGAAGTTCTTCCTCATGTTCAGATGGAATCTCCTCTCTTGTAATTTGAAGCCATTGTTCCATTGCGTCCTAGTCTCCAAGGAAGCAGAAAACAAGCTTGCTCCGTCCTCCCTGTGGCTTCCTCTCACATATTTATACGTGGCTATCATATCTCCTCTCAACCTTCTCTTCTTCAGGCTAAACATGCCCAGCTCCTTAAGCCGCTCCTCATAGGGCTTGTTCTCCAGACCCTTTATCATTTTAGTCACTCTCCTCTGGACACATTCCAGCTTGTCAATATCTCTCTGGTCTAGATTCCTATTTATGTAGGCCAAAATCCCATTGGCTTTTTTAGCTGCTGCATGACATTGTTAATTCATGTTTAACTTCCTCCCCACAATGACTCCAAGATCCTTTTCATACATCCTGCTCTCAAGCCAGGCATCATCCCCCATTCTGTCTCTTTGCATTTCCTTTTTTCTGCCTAAGTGGAGTCTCTTGCATTTGTCCCTGTTGAACTTCATTTTGTTAGTTTTGGCCCATCATCTCTCTCATCTGTTAAGATTATTAGAATTCACTTCAACTAACCCATGCATCCCCCCTCTCCGATTTCAGTAATTCTGTGTTGTCAACTTTCTGAAGAACACTTAAAATGGGAATGAAAGGAGGTGCCGATTGTACTTGGGAACAGCCAAACATGAACGGGAAGTTTTACCAAACGGAAAGGAAATGCTTTATTAAGAGGGAGAATGAATATTAGCAGGTTGGTTGAGCTCTGGAGTGGTGCAGCTGTTTGAATTTTTAAAACAGAAAGGAAGCACCTGGATCGAAAGAGAGGAAACTATGGTTTTGCAGAGACCCTCCCAAAAGATAGCATGCCCCCAAAGAACATTCAGCCCAGCCCCCTTCAGCCAGGAAGCCCTCCTGAAAGATGGCAATCAGCCTGTTTAGAAACTTTCAGAGGGGTTTAATCACTATAAACGTGGAATACTGGTGTTGTCTAAGTATAGATACTTGTATAACTTTGTTGATTGAGTTGCAGTAAATGCCACTAAAAGGATAAGTTTCTAATTAAGAAGAGAAAATGTGTTGACAATTGTGGCAGAATGTAAAATAAACTATAGAATCATAGAATCATAAAGAGTTGGAGGAGACCTCATGGGCCATCCAGTCCAACCCCATTCTGCCAAGAAGCAGGAATATTGCATTCAAATCACCCCTGACAGATGGCCATCCAGCCTCTGTTTAAAAGCTTCCAAAGAAGGAGCCTCCACCACACTCCGGGGCAGAGAGTTCCACTGCTGAACGGCTCTCACAGTCAGGAAGTTCTTCCTCATGGTCAGATGGAATCTCCTTTCTTGTAGTTTGAAGCCATTGTTCTGCGTCCTAGTCTCCAAGGAAGCAGAAAACAAGCTTGCTCCCTCCTCCCTATGGATCCTCTCACATATTTATACTGTAGTTTGAGGCCATTGTTCCTCGTTCGTCCTAGTCTCCAAGGAAGCAGAAAACAAGCTTGCTCCCTCCTCCCTGTGACTTCCTCTCACATATTTATACATGGCTATCATATCTCCTCTCAGCCTTCTCTTCTTCAGGCTAAACATGCCCAGCTCCTTAAGCCGCTCCTCATAGGGCTTGTTCTCCAGACCCTTAATCATTTTAGTCGCCCTCCTCTGGACACATTCCAGCTTGTCAATATCTCTCTTGAATTGTGGTGCCCAGAATTGGACACAATATTCCAGGTGTGGTCTAACCAAAGCAGAATAGAGGGGTAGCATTACTTCCCTAGATCTAGACACTATGCTCCGTTGATGCAGGCCAAAATCCCATTGGCTTTTTTTGCCGCCACATCACATTGTTGGCTCATGTTTAACTTGTTGTCCACGAGGACTCCAAGATCTTTTTCACACGTACTGCTCTCGAGCCAGGCATTGTCCCCCATTCTGTATCTTTGCATTTTGTTTTTTCTGCCTAAGTGGAGTATCTTGCATTTGTCACTGTTGAACTTCATTTTGTTAGTTTTGGCCCATCTCTCTAATCTGTCAAGATCGTTTTGAATTCTGCTCCTGTCCTCTGGAGTATTGGCTATCCCTCCCAATTTGGTGTCGTCTGCAAACTTGATGATCCTGCCTTCTAGCCCTTCATCTAAGTCATTAATAAAGATCCTGAACAGGACCGGGCCCAGGACGGAACCCTGCGGGACTCCGCTCGCCGCTCATCACAGATGAAGAGGAAGCATTGGTGAGCACCCTCTGGGTTCGTCCATTTAACCAATTACAGATCCACCTCACCGTAGTTTTGCCTAGCCCACATTGGACTAGTTTCCTTGCCAGAAGGTCATGGGGGACCTTGTCGAAGGCCTTCCTGAAATCCAGGTACGCTACATCCATGGCATTCCCCGCATCTACCCAGCTTGTAACTCAGTATAGATCTGTCCCTAGTTTCTAGCAGATTAAGAGAAGTGCCTTGTTTATAAGAAGAGAGGGAAAACAGTACTACTCAGACTGTATCCGCACTGCAGCATTATATCAGTTCAACACCACATTAACTGTCAAGTTTCAATGCTATGAAATTCTGGGATTCATAGTTTGGTGAGATGTTTGCCTTTCTTTTTCAGAGAACTCTTGTTTCACAACAAATCACAAATCTCTGAATTCTGGAGGACGGAGCCATGGCAGTTAAACTGGTGCCAAACTGCTATAATGCTGCTGTATGGAAGGCTTCTTAGTGTATACCCTCAGAGAAGTAATCAAGCTCTGAGGATCTGACCTTGCAGAAATTGCCTGTAGTCAAACTCATAAGTAAAAAAACAAGTGACTTCTGCATTTTCGTTTCCTTTGTTCTTTGTTCACGTGCCAGAAACTGAGAAGTACTTCGGAGTTGCGCAAATTGGCCTGCACAAAATAATGATCAGAGAAGTTCATTGCTTCAGAATAAGGCATAAATATAGTCATTTTTGTTAAAATTAGGGACAGCTGTACATGAAAGGTAGTGTTTATGTTGTCAAGCCATGGTGACCCTCTCCACAAAAGTATAAGAACAATAAGAAGCCTTCAATCAAGAAATGTGTGGAACACATCTCACCACGCTAAAACAGTGGATGTGGCTCTTAATGAGACATGCCGCATTATCACGGGGTGTCTGCGCCCTACACCACTGGAGAAATTACACTGCTTAGCCGGTATTGCACCACCTGACATCCGCCGGGAAGTAGAAGCCAATAGTGAAAGGACCAAGGCAGAGACATCTCCAGCTCATCCCCTGTTTGGGTATCAGCCAGCACATCAACGACTTAAATCAAGAAATAGTTTTCTAAGATCTACAGAGACACTCGCTGGAACACTCAGCAAGCGAGAGTCCAAAAGTGGCAGGCTCAAACCCAGAACCTCAATCAATGGCTGATACCAAATGAGAGACTCCTCCTGGGCACACAGAAGACTGGGCGACTTGGAAGGCGCTGAACAGACTGCACTCTGGCACCACGAGATGCAGAGCCAGCCTAAAGAAATGGGGCTACAAAGTGGAATCCACGACATGCGTGTGTGGAGAAGAGCAAACCACTGACCACCTGCTGCAATGCAACCTGAGCCCTGCCACATGTACAATAGAGGACCTTCTTGCAGCAACAGGAGACACTCCAAGTGGCAAACTACTGGTCAAAGGACTTTTAATAGAATGCCAAGTCTGCAAACTTTGTGTTTTGTTTGTTTGCTTGTTTTTAATGCAATACAACTGTTTGGTTCGCTCCTGGCACGATAAATACATAACTATAAAACAATAAAAATATATTTTTAAAAAGCATCTCTCTTCCTTGGCTCAGCCTTCCAAAGTTACGCAATATTGAAGCCGCCAGAGGCTCTGGAAGGTCCGAGCAGCAACTGTACCCTGAACTCCATCAAAGATGAACCCTTTTATAGATGTACTAGCCATCCCCTGCCACATGTTGCTGTGGCCCATATGGGGGTTCTGTGTGGGAGGTTTGGCCCAATTCTATCGTTGGTGGGGTTCAGAATGCTCTTTGATTGTAGGTGAACTATAAATCCCAGTAACTACAACTCCCAAATGTCAAGGTATATTTCACCCAAGCTCCATCTGTGTTCATATTTGGGCATATGGAATATTCGTGCCAAGTTTGGTCCAGATCCATCATTGTTTGAGTCCACAGTGCTCTCTGGATGTAGGTGAACTACAACTCCCAAACTCAAGGTCAATGCCCACCAAACGCTGCTAGTATTTTCTGTTGGTCATGGGAGGCCTGTGTGCCAAGTTTGGTTCAATTCCATCGTTCAGAATGCTCTTTGATTAGGTGAACTATAAATCCCAGCAACTACAACTCCCAAATGACAAAATCATAATTTTTTGAGTGATGGTCACTCCTTGTGTTGTGAGATGTTTTGTTGCCAAATTTGGTGTGATTTCGTTCATTGGTTCTTTTGTTTTTAAGGTACTCATTATGCACAGAGCATTTAGATAGATAGATAGATAGATAGATAGATAGATAGATAGATAGATAGATAGATAGAACTGATACTTGTATTGTTTGTGTACTGTATCAATTTCTAAATGTATAAACTTGCATCAAACACACCCTGAAGGCATCTACTGTCCCCACGGCCCTGTCTGCATAAGCTCCTGGGAACAGGGATCACTATACAATTAACAAAGATATTTATAGCAAACTCTCAAGCCAGATAAAGTCAAACCCTTTGTGTGTGTGAAACACGTGATCCTTTTAGTCGCCAAGATGAGCTTAAGATGTTTTCCTGTTTAGTCAAGGCCAGAGTGCTTTGGAGAGTGCTTTGATTGTGCCTTCCTGCATGGCAGGGGGTTGGTTTGGATGACCCTAGTTCAGTGGTTCTCAACCTTCCTAATGCCACGACCCCTTAATATGCTTCCTCATGTTATGATGACCCCCCCAACCATAAAATTAGTTTCATTGCTACTTCATAACTGTCATTTTGTTATGAATAGTAATGTAAATATCTGATATGCAGGATTCATATGCAGAGCATTCTGAACTCCACCAACGATGGAATTGAATCAAACTTGAGATTTGAGGGTATTGGATTTTTTTACCTTTGGGAGTTGTCATTTCTGGGATTTAGAGTTCAACTGCAATCAAAGAGCATTCTGAACTCCACCAACAATGGAATTGAACCAAACTCGGCACACAGAACTCCCATGACCAAAAGAAAAATACTGGAAGTATTTGGTGGGCATTGACCTTGAGTTTTGGAGTTGTAGTTCACCTACATCCAGAGAGCACTGTGTACTCAAACAATGATGGATCTGGACCAAACTTGGCAAGAATTCCCAATATGCCCAAATGTAAACACTAGTGGAGTTTGGGGAAAAATAGACCTTGACATTTGGGAGTTGTAGTTGCTGGGATTTATAGTTCACCTACAATCAAAGAGCATTCTGAACCCTACCAATGATTGAATTGGGCCAAACTTCCCACACAGAACCTCCATGACCAACAGAAAACACTGTGTTTTCTGGTGGTCTTTGGTGACCCCTCGCAACCCCTCCAGGGGTCCTGACCCCCAGGTTGAGAAACATTCCTCTAGTTTGTCTTGTTCAACTCTAGGATTCTTTGCACCCAAAGCATCAGATTCGAACCCTCACTCCACCACAAGCCTAGGCACCCGATCCCAGGTTCAGCTCATTACTCAGTGACAAACAGATATGGAACAAATTATGTATTTCCTACATGGCTTTCGATTTGCAGGCGTTTCATTTCATAACAGGATGAACTTAAGAAATATTTTCCCCTGTGATGCATAAGCCACAGAATCAATTTTCATGTGAACCTGAGGGAGAGTATTTTCAGTTTCAGGCTGAATGGTCTCAGTTTCCTCTCACATAGTTGGTACTCCAAAGTGCATCTACACCAGGAGTCCTTGAACTATGGTCTGCGGGCCACAGCCCACCAAGATTTTCTTCCCATCCACCCACCCACCCTATTCACACCCATGCCCCACTCACACTCCAAGAAACAGGGGGGAAAGGAAGGAGGGAAGAGGTAGAGGAAAAAGAAAAGGGGAAGAAAAAGAGAAAAGGAGTAAGGGAGGAAGGGAATGGAAGGAAGGCTTTTTGTCTCAGCCTCAGATAGTCAAGCAAATCCCTTTGAATAAATGTTGACTCTTGAAGGCCCACAACAACATTCCACCTCATAGTCTAAGATCCACCAGGTATCTTAAGTTTAAGATCCACTGGGGAGGCCCTGCTCTCGGTTCCACCAGCATCGCAAACGCGCCTGGTGGGGATGAGGGACAGGGCCTTCTCGGTGGTGACCCCTCGCTTGTGGAATTTGCTCCCCAGCAAGGTCAGGTCGGATTCTTCCCTGCTTTCCTTTAGGAAAAAACTGAAATCATGGTTTTGGAACCAGGCCTTTGGCCAGCAGGCATGACGGCACTTTGGACATCGAACTGGACCATATGATTTTGATAATAATGGAAATGGCTACATGATTGTGATAATTAATGTTTATTGTTTTTAATCTGTTGTTTTATTTATGGTTTTTTATTACCGTTATATTGTGATATCTGAGGCATCGAATAGTTGCCAGTGTAAGCTGGTTTTAACCTATAAAGTGCTGATCTTAACCTATAAAGCCCAGTTTACCTGTCTGAACGTATCTCCTTCTACGAACCACCAAGGACCTTAAGATAATCCGGCGAGGCCCTGCTCTCAGTCCCACTGCCATCACAGTAGCGTTTGGTGCAGATGAGAGACAGGGCCTTCTCTGTGGCGGGCCCTCGGCTGTGGATCTCCCTCCCTAATGAGATTAGATCTGCCCCCTTCTTCCTGATCTTCCAGAAGAAACTCAAATCCTGGCTGTAGGATCAAGTGTTTGCAGAATAGGCTGATTTACTGGTGAAGATAAGGTTTTTGTGGACTTCAATGGACTGATTTGGATGACGATCTGAACTGGCAAACTGTTTTAAAGTATATTTATAACTGTTTTAATGTATGCTAATGGTATTTTATGTTATGTTATTATATTGTGTTGGCATCAAATATTGCCTGTTGGAAGTGGTCCAGAGTCCCTTTTGGAGGTTGAGAAGGACAGAGTATAAATGTTCCGTTGTTGTTGTTTATTCGTTCAGTCGTCTCCGACTCTTCGTGACCTCATGGACCAGCCCACGCCAGAGCTCCCTGTCGGCCGTCACCACCCCCAGCTCCTTCAAGGTCAGTCCAGTCACTTCAAGGATGCCATCCATCCATCTTGCCCTTGGTCGGCCCCTCTTCCTTTTTCCTTCCACTTTCCCCAGCATAATTGTCTTCTCTAGGCTTTGCTGTCTTCTCATGATGTGGCCAAAGTACTTCAACTTTGTCTCTAGTATCCTTCCCTCCAATGAGCAGTCGGGCTTTATTTCCTGGAGGACGGACTGGATCTTTCGCAGTCCAAGGCACTCTCAGAACTTTCCTCCAACACCACAGTTCAAAAGCATCTCTCTTCCTTCGCTCAGCCTTCCCTAAGGTCCAGCTCTCACATCCGTAGGTTACTACAGGGAATACCATGGCTTTGACTAGGTGGATCTTTGTTGCCAGTGTGATGTCTCTACTCTTTACTATTTTATCAAGACTGGACATTGCTCTCCTCCCAAGAAGTAATCTTCTGATTTCCTGGCCACAGTCTGCATCTGCAGTAATCTTTGCACCTAGAAATACAAAGTCTGTCACGGCCTCCACGTTTTCTCCCTCTATTTTCCAGTTGTCAATCATTCTTGTTGCCATAATCTTGGTTTTTGATTGTAGGTGAACTATAAATCCCAGCAACTACAACTTTGCGCTTTCTTCTTTCACCTTGATTAGAAGGCTCCTCAGCTCCTCCTCGCTTTCGGCCATCAGAGTGGTGTCATCTGCATATCTGAGGTTGTTAATGTTTCTTCCAGCAATTTTCACCCCAGCTTTGCATTCATCAATCCCCGCACATCGCATGATGTGTTCTGCATACAAGTTAAAAAGGTTGAGTGAGAGTATGCAGCCTTGCTGTACGCCTTTCCCAATCTTGAACCAGTCTGTTGTTCCGTGGTCAGTTCTTACTGTTGCTACTTGGTCCTTGTACAGATTCCTCAGGAGAGAGACAAGGTGGCTTGGTATGCCCATCCCACAAGAACTTGCCACAGTTTACTATGATCCACACAGTCAAAGGCTTTAGAATAGTCAATGAAGCAGAAGTAGATGTTTTTCTGAAACTCCCTGCCTTTCTCCTTTATCCAGCGGATATTGGCAATCTGGTCTCTCGTTCCTCTGCCTTTTCTAAACCCAGCTTGAACATCTGGCAACTCTCGCTCCATGTATTGCTGGAGTCTTCCTTGCAGGATCTTGAGCATTACCTTACTGGCATGAGAAATAAGGGCCACTGTACGGAAGTTTGAGCAGTCTTTTGCATTTCCCTTTTTTTTGGTATGGGGATAAATGTTCTAGATTAATAAATAAATAATCAATATGAATCTAAGGACCCTTCTGCACAGCCCTATATCCCAGAATATCAAGGCGGAAAATCCCACAATATCTGCTTTGAACTGGGATAACGGAGTCCACACTGCCATATAACCCAGTTCAAAGCAGATAATGTGGAATTTTATTCAGCTGTGTAATAAAGGAATGTTCTTGAATGGCCAGGATAAAATATAAATATCCATCTGCAGAGTTGCCCTAGGCCCCTTGCCTAGGGCAACTCTGCAGATTGATATTTATATAAGATCCTGGCCATTCAAGAACGTTCCTTTATCAATATTGCAAGTTTTAAGAGTAGCTAGGATTCTGCCAGCTTAAGTTACCCAAAAATCTGATTTTCTTTCATTCTTTCTCCAGTAGAACTGCCGGCCTGGCTTTTCCAAATGCCACTTTTGCCTACTTCCAACCTAATTCAAAACAAAATATTGCAAGCTTTTCTTTCTTTCTTTCTTTAGCCTTGAACTTTTCCAAGTTTCTGTTTCTCCAAAACGCTGAGCGCCTCTTTTAAGTTTCTGTTTCCTGAACTAATCTCTCATTGAGCTTCTTGGCAAAGAGCCTCCCAAAAAGAAAAAAGAAAAAACAGGAAGCAACCTAAAACACGCAATAGAGCTGGGAATTGGGGCTTCTTCAGTGCTACATATCCCAGGATGAATTTTTTCCAGATTGCAGACAGGAGAAAAAGCATGTCGATTTGGACAAACTTGCACAACTAAAGCGTTAGGATTTCACGTTGCCTTGATTCTGTCCTATCTTGGGATTTGTAGTTTTGATGTGGATGGGGAGGGAGTTGCCGAGACTTTTCTGAGGCTTGAAAAAACAGGGTTTATTTTCCAGCTAGTCAGACTCAGATAGAAATCCGTTCCAAAATAAGTATTCTTGTCGTTATATACCTTCCTTTGCTACAAGCAGGCAAGCTACATGCATAGTCAGTTCTACTTCACAGAGATAACCTTTGGCCCTCTCAACGTATGTTACATACATCCGTTAGGTTACAGATAAACATTATACTTTCTGCTCATCCATCAAGAGGCCCTGCTATTCATGTCAGCCTGTTCCCTGGTACCTGGAATTTACAGATAACTGACCTTTACGAACCTCTTGAACATTCCTTTGCCTTCTATCCAATTGCATTTACAAATCACAACCAGACACAGTGAAGACATCTGCCCTTGTGCTGTGCTACTCTGCTGCTGAGTATGCATGCCCAGTGTGGAATATATCTCACCATGCTAAAACAGTGGATGTGGCTCTTAATGAGACATGCCGCATTATCACGGGGTGTCTGCGCCCTACACCACTGGAGAAATTACGCTGTCTAGCCGGTATCGCACCACCTGACATCCGCAGGGAAGTAGCAGCCAATAGTGAAAGGACCAAGGCAGAGACTTCTCCAGCTCATCCCCTTTTTGGGTATCAGGCAGCATGTCAATGACTTAAATCAAGAAATAGTTTTCTAAGATCTACAGAGATACTCGCTGGAACACCCCAGCAAGCGAGAGTCCAAAGGTGGCAGGCTCAAACCTAGAACCTCAATCAATGGCCGACACCAAATGAGAGACTCCCCCCTGGGCATACAGAAAACTGGGTGACTTGGAAGGCACTGAACAGACTGCGCTCTGGCACCACGAGATGCAGAGCCAACCTCAAGAAATGGGGCTACAGGGTGGAATCCTCGACGTGCGAATGTGGAGAAGAACAAACCACTGACCACCTGCTGCAATGCACCCTGAGGCCTGCTACATGCACAATGGAGGACCTTCTTGCGGCAAGACCAGAGGCACTCCAAGTGGCCAGATACTGGTCAAAGGACATTTAATCAACTACCAAACTCGCAAACTTTGTGTTTTGTCTGTCTGTTTTGTTAAAAATGTAATACAAATCTCTGGTTGCTCCTGACACAATAAATAAAATAAATTTACAAATCTAATTGAAATATTATATTTCAATGTGCAATGCTTACATGATATAAGGTCGCAATCTGTGCTGGATGGGGTGACACTCCCCTTGAAGGCACAGGTTCGCAGCTTGGGGGTCCTCCTGGACTCATCACTGAGCCTGGAATCTCAGTTTGCAGCAGTGGTCAGGGGAGCATTCGCACAATTAAAACATGCGCGCCAGCTGCGCCCGTATCTTGGGAAGTCAGACTCGGCCACGGTGGTCCACGCTCTCCTTACATCTAGGATAGACTACTGCAACAAACTCTACATGGGGTTGCCCTTGAAGATTGCTCAGAAGCTTCAAATAGTCCAACAAGAGGCAGCCAGGTTAATAACTAGGGCGGCATACAGGGAGCATGCAACTCGGGGTGAGAAGGGCAGAATATAAATGTTTTAAATAAATAAATACTATATAATCCTACAAATCTCCTGTCAGCGTGCTAGAAGAAGCAAAGACCACCAAGATGGAAGTGATGCTCCTCCGCCATTAACTCTACTAGACTGAATGCTGGAGAACAAGCCCTGTGAGGAGCAGCTTAAGGAGCTGGGCATATTTAGCCTGAAGAAGAGAAGGCTGAGAGGAGATATGATAGCCATGTATAAATATGTGAGAGGAAGCCACAGGGAGGAGAGAGCAAGCTTGTTTTCTGCTTCCTTGGAGACTAGGACGCGGAACAATGGCTTCAAACTACAAGAAAGGAGATTCCATCTGAATCTATTTATTTATTTGCAGTATTTATATTACGCCCTTCTCACCCCACAGGGCAGATCACAATGTACATATACATGGCAAACATTCTGTGTCATAGACAAAGTATATAGACAAACACACAGAGGCTATTTAACTTTCCAACTTCATGAGGGTATGCTTTGAATTCTGGCCACCAGGGGAGCTGTTGCTTCACCATCCACTTGTGATACTGATGGAGTACTTCCTCATTCTTTTGCACGCTGCTGGAAAGTTTTATGGCATCATAAATTAGTTAAATTAGCCTCCTAAATTTCCTGCTTCATGATGGTATGCTTTGAATTCTGGCCACCAGGGGAGCTGTCGCTTCACCGTCCACTTGTGATACTGATGGAGTACTTCCTCATTCTTTTGCATGCTGCTGGAGAGTTTTATGGCATCATAAATTAGTTAAATTAGCCTCCTAAATTTCCTGCTTCATGATGGTATGCTTTGAATTCTGGCCACCAGGGGAGCTGTCGCTTCACCGTCCACTTGTGATACTGATGGAGTACTTCCTCATTCTTTTGCACGCTGCTGGAGAGTTTTTATGGCATCATAAATTAGTTAAATTAGCCTCCCCGCATAAGCGGTACCTAAATTTCCTACTTGACAGATGCAACTGTCTTTCAGGCTGCAAAGGTCGACAGCAAGCTAGACAAATGGTCGGGAGCTTACTCCAACCCGGGCTGGCTTCGAACTCATGACCTTTCGGTCAGTCCACCTTTGCAGCCCGAGAGACAGTTGTATCTGTCAAGTAGGAAATTTAGGTACCACTTATGCTGGTATTTTCTTGGTGGCCTCCCATTAAAGGACTCATGACCTTTATTGGGAGGGATAGCCAATACTCCAGAGGACAGGAGCAGAATTCAAAACGATCTTGACAGATTAGAGAGATGGGCCAAAACTAACAAAATGAAGTTCAACAGGGACAAATGCAAGATACTCCACTTAGGCAGAAAAAACGAAATGCAAAGAGACAGAATGGGGGACAATGCCTGGCTCGAGAGCAGTACGTGTGAAAAAGATCTTGGGGTCCTCGTGGACAACAAGTTAAACATGAGCCAGGAATGTGATGTGGCGGCAAAAAAAGCCAATGGGATTTTGGCCTGCATCAATAGGAGCATAGTGTCTAGATCCAGAGAAGTCCTGCTCCTCATGCTCTATTCTGCTCTGGTTAGACCACACCTGGAATATTGTGTCCAATTCTGGGCACCACAATTGAAGAGAGATATTGACAAGCTGGAATGTGTCCAGAGGAGAGCAACTAAAATGATCAAGGGTCTGGAGAACAAGCCCTATGAGGAGCGGCTTAAAGAGCTGGGCATGTTTAGCCTGTAGAAAAGAAGGCTGAGAGGAGACATGATAGCCATGGATAAATACGTGAGAGGAAGTCCTAGGAAGGAGGGAGCAAGCTTGTTTTCTGCTGCCCTGGAGATGAGGACGCAATGGAACAATGGCTTCAAACTACAAGAAAGGAGATTCCATCTGAACTTGAGGAAGAACAGCCGCACCAGGAGCTCCAGCTTATCTTGCTATTTGTTGATTACTGCATGTATTTTAAAGTTCTATGCCTTTGCAGTTAGATGGCTTTCCTTAGTTTGCATTTATTGGATCTATGACCTGTCAATTATCGTTAGGTTCCCTGGTCCCGCCCCCTTTTTGGGTTTTGGAGGGAATAGGAGCCATTTTGGGTCAGTCCACACAGAGAAGTCTTTCATACAGGACATAAAACCAGGAGCTCCTGTAGAAAGCTTCGCCTTTTACAGCTTGGCCAGGGAGATATACAGCCCCATAGCTTGGCCGGGGAGATACAGCCCCATAGCTTGGCCAGAGAGATACAGTCTCAGCACAGCTCTTTTGCTGAGGATTTTACAGCCTTACAGCTCCTTTGCTGAGGGAATCTGGTCCCACAGCGCTTCAGCCAGCCATCACTGAAACCTGAACACCTTCTTTTCCCCTGGAAGTCTACAAAGGACTCTGTTTGGTAAGGGCCACTCGCGGCAGCCAGAAGCAGTTGGTACCGGGTGTAGGGGCTCCACGCCAACAGAGGCAAAGACAGACTGCCCAGATAAGAGGTTAAGGATTTCCCCATTAGTCAAAATACAGTTATGAAGATAGTGCCTGTCCCCTGTGGACAAGATTGAGAGAGCCAATAGACTATTAAGAAAGCCTTGAAGTACCTGTTTGTTTTCAATAATAAAGAACTTTGTTGAACCTTTAAGCAATCTAAAGACTCTGTTTTAAGGAAATCCAAAGGCCTTTAATCTGAGGCAGCCCCGGCGTCCCGTTGGGCACACAGAATTTATGTCCTGTCTACAGTGTTATGCACAGGCCCAGCGTACGACAGCACAATTAAGAAGAACTTCCTGACTGTGAGAGCTGTTCAGCAGTGGAACTCTCCGGCCTTGAGTGTGGTGGAGGCTCCTTCTTTGGAAGCTTTTAAACAGAGGCTGGATGGCCATCTGTCGGGTGTGCTTTGAATGCAATTTTCCTGCTTCTTGGCAGAATGAGGTTGGACTGGATGGCCCACGAGGTCTCTTCCAGCTCTCGGATTCTATGATTCTATAACTGACCAGGACTGACCTGGCTTAGCCCCCAAGAGCAGATGCCATCTGTTGCCTTGAGGGTATTTAGGCCATGAATACTCACAGGCAACACAAAACTCAAGATGTTTAGCTTATTTAGGAATAGAAATAAAAAGCAAGAACACAACTGAAGCCGACTAAGGAATTCAACAAGTTCCAACAGGACAGTACGAATCAGCTAAAGATTTCAATGCCATCTAAAACCATGGCACTTGTTCAAATCAAACAAGGCCCTAAATGCTTGAACGAATCAGCTAAAGGTTTCAATGGCATCTAACACCATGGCATACATTCAAATCAAACAAGGCTCTAAATGATTGAACGTAAAGCCAGGTTGAGTTTACTCAGATGACTGGAATGAACCTCAATGGATCTTTGTATCCCTCTGCACTGTAGAATCAATGCAGTTTGGCACCACCTCAACTACCATGACTCAATGCTCTGGAATCCTGGGAGTTGTAGTTTTACAAGGTCTTTATGGCCTTCTCTGCCAAAGAGGGCTGGTGCCTCGCCAAACTACAACTCTCACACTTCCACAGCACCGAGCCATGGCAATTAAAGCAGCGTCAAACTGCTTTCATTCTACAGTGGAGATGCACCCCAAGTTGCCTGTTGACATATGGCAACCCCATGAATTTGGGTAATGAATACTCAAGAGTTTGTTTTTGCCAATGTAATACGAAGGTTCAATAGAAAAAGAGATCTGGCATTTTTTGGTTTATTTACTTATTCATTTCGTATCAAAAGCATTGCATAAATTAGTATAAAACTGTATTGTTGAAGGCTTTCGTGGCCGGAATCACTGGGTTGTTGTAGGTTTTTTCGGGCTATATGGCCATGGTCTAGAGGCATTCTCTCCTGATGTTTTGCCTGCATTTATGGCAAGCATCCTCAGAGGTAGTGAGGTCTGTTGGAACTAGGAAAAAGGGTTTATATATCTGTGGAATGACCAGGGTGGGACAAAGGACTCTTGTCTGCTGGAGCTAGGGGTGAATCTTTCAACTGGCCACCTTGATTACCATATAATGGCCTGACAGTGCCTGGAGCAAACTTTTGTTGAGCAAACTTTGGTCTAACCAAAGCAGAATAGAGGGGTAGCATTACTTCCCTAGATCTAGGCACTATGCTGACAAACACCAGCTCTAGGATCTTGCAAACTTTTTATAATTCAGGAATAGGGAAGATCTGATGGGAATAAAAGGGAATGCATTCTCAACTGAGTATGTTTTTGCTGACATCTGTCCAACACTCAACATTATTATTATTATTATTATTATTATTATTATTATTATTATTATTTTACTGACACAAAAACACAGTATGTCACAGCAAACGAGATCTCTATGCTGGATTTCGTATCACAAAATCAAAAGTCAAACACTTCCCAAGCGTCTAGGACTGTGTGATGTATTTTCGAGTGATGCGCACAGATCCAAGTCAGGTGGCCTTTTGCAGTTGACAGATCGTGATTTTGTCAATGTTTATTGTTTCCAAATGCCGGCTGAGTACTTTTGGCATGTGTGCCGATGACGACTGGGACCACCTGTACTGGTTTAGGCCAGAGCCTTTCCAGTTCGATTTTGAACTCCTGATAATGGCTGAGTTTCTCCTGTTGTTTTTTCTCAATACAACTGTCACCCAGTATGGCGACATCAATAATCCAAACATTTTTCTTTTCC
>NW_026847438.1:246686762-246747238 GCF_025583915.1 Anolis sagrei ordinatus
AATAATACCTGGCTTTTGTGCACAAAGTAAGCTTGCTGCTTCCATCATAGAATCATAGAATCAAAGAGTTGGAAGAGACCTCCTGGGCCATCCAGTCCAACCCCATTCTGCCAAGAAGCAGGAATATTGCATTCAAAGCACCCCTGACAGATGGCCATCCAGCCTCTGTTTAAAAGCTTCCAAAGAAGGAGCCTCCACCACACTCCGGGGCAGAGAGTTCCACTGCTGAACGGCTCTCACAGTCAGGAAGATCTTCCTCATGTTCAGATGGAATCTCTTCTCTTGTAGTTTGAAGCCATTGTTCCGCGTCCTAGTCTCCAGGGAAGCAGAAAACAAGCTTGCTCCCTCCTCCCTGTGGCTTCCTCTCACATATTTATACATGACTATCATATCTCCTCTCAGCCTTCTCTTCTTCAGGCTAAACATGCCCAGCTCCTTAAGCCGCTCCTCCTAGGGCTTGTTCTCCAGACCCTTGATCATTTTAGTCGCCCTCCTCTGGACACATTCCAGCTTGTCAATATCTCTCTTGAATTGTGGTGCCCAGAATTGGACACAATATTCCAGGTGTGGTCTAACCAAAGCGAATAGAGGGGTAGCATGACTTCCCTAGATCTAAACACTATACTCCTATTGATGCAAGCCAAAATCCCATTGGCTTTTTTTGCCGCCATCATACAATGTAACAACTGGATATCCTTGTTTTTGTTTGTTCGTGTGGAAGTCTAGCTGCATTCTGATTGTAAACTTTGTATCGAGGTCCAATATTTTGCCACATGTTCACCACATATAGTAGGACAGTTCCTTGATGGGTTTCATACTGTCAGAAATACTAAAAATTAACTGGACAATTTTGATTACAAAAATGTGGGTCAAGCACTACAAGAGTGAGTAGATCGATGCCTGTTAGAATCAGTGGTCTAAAGCTAGTGTCGTTCTGAGATGAGTGAGTGAGTAGGCCAAAGCCTCTTAGAGTCAGTGGGCCAAAGCTATTGTCATCCTGAGGATTGTTAGGTAAACCTATGTGTGAGAGAAGCATTTCTTTGTACGAACCCACACCATCTCTTCGATCATCTGAAGAGGCCCTACTCACGCTCCCACCTCCTTCGCAGGCGCGATTGGTGGAGACGAGGGAGAGGGCCTTCTCGGTGGTGGCCCCCTGACTCTAGAACTCACTTCCCAGGGATATCAGACATGCCCCAACTCTGGCAGTCTTTAGGAGGAGCCTGAAAATGTGGTTGTTCCAGTGTGCTTTCCCAGAATAAGGAAAACTATCAGCAATATGCCCTCGAAATGCACTTTACCATTGAGTTAGGACTGACTGCGTTCCTTCACTTCTCTCTGCAAATGTTTACGTCATCATTATTTTAATTTTAATCTATTACATTTGGCCCGGCCATTGGTTTTTAAATGCTTGTATGTCACTGTTGATTGTTTATTGCTTATTTTTGTTTATGTGATTTATATGAATTGTATTGTATTGATTGTTTTATTTGATGTTTTGTTTATTGATGTATTGTGGGCTTGGCCTCATGTAAGCTGCACCGAGTCCCTTGGGGAGATGGTAGCGGGGTACGAACAAAGATTATTATTTATTTATTTATTTATTTATTTATTATTTCAAAGTTTTATATACCGACCTTCTCACCTCTTTGAGGGACTCAGACCGGTTTCCAACCATAAAAACACATACAATCGGTAAACATCATAATTCATATTACAATAACATATTAAAACAACAAATATATTTAAAACTACAGTGGTCAGTCGTCATACTAAAATCGATTATACATCATCTTCCATCCAAATCTTAGGGTGTTGTCTCATTCATCGAAAGCCTGTCTCCATAACCACGTCTTCACCTGTTTCCTAAATGTCAGGATAGAAGGGGCGGTTCTGACCTCCAGTGGGAGAGAGTTCCAGAGTCGCGGGGCCACCACCGAGAAGGCCCTGTCCCTCGTCCCCACCAGACGCGCTTGTGAGGCCGGTGGGACCGAGAGCAGGGCCTCTCCAGACGATCTTAATAATCTTGATGGTTCATAGGGGAGAATACGTTCGGAGAGGTAAACAGGGCCGGAGTCGTTTAGGGCTTTATAGGTTAACACCAGCACTTTGAATTGTGCTCGGAAGCTAATTCGCAGCCAGTGGAGCTGGTGTAACAGCGGAGTGGTGTGCTCCCTGTACCCAGCACCCGTTAGTAGTCTGGCTGCTGAGCTTCTGGGCAGTCTTCAGAGGCAATCCCACGTAGAGAGCGTTGCAGTAATCTAAGCGGGATGTAACCAAAGCGTGGACCACCGTGGCCAAGTCAGACTTCCCAAGGTACGGGCGCATCTGGCGCACAAGTTTTAGTTGTGCAAAAGCTCCCCTGACCACCGTGTGAGAAACAATTATTGTGTGAGAAAGCTCCAGTGTGAAGGCTGCTGCGTGTAAAACTACCATGCACTTGTTTATATGTGTTATGGAAACCTAGTTCTTGTAAATAGTGCAACCATATTATTTTACTACAAAGAAAAGCCTCCTAAGGAAGCGATAACAGGACTTTAAGATCATCTGGGGAGTCCCTGCTCTCAGTCCCGCCTTCGTCACAAGTACGGCCTTCTCAGTGGTGGCCCCTCGGCTATGGAACGCTTTCCCTAAGGATATCAGATCACACCCCTCCCTTTTAACATTTTGAAAGAGAGTCAAGACTTGGCTCTTTGAGCAGACATTTCCAAATACAGTGTAATAGACATAGGAAAATGAGAGAATGGTTGAATGATGTGATTGGACAATGTTTTTAATAGGAGACTCTAATGTTCATGTTTTTTATTTATTCTGTTATGGTTTTATTATCTGACTAGCCATCTCCTGCCACGCGTTGCTGTGGCCCAGTGTGTATATGTGCTTTGTGTGTGTATATATTTGTGTATATGTGTATGTGTGTGCGTGTATATATATGGTTTTGTGCATGTGTTGTAATGCATTTTTTGTTTTTTGGCTTTTTAAGTCTCTTCTGTTGTGTTTTTCAATATTTTTATGAGTGATGGTCGCTCATTGGCCTTATAGGTGTATTGTGTCCAAATTTGGTGTGAATTCGTCCAGTGGTTTTTGAGTTATGTTAATCCCACAAACGAACATAACCTATTATTATTATTATTATTATTATTATTATTATTATTATTATTATTATTATTTCAGGTTCTTTTACCCCGCCCTTCTCACCCCGAAGGGGACTCAGGGCGGCTTGCAAAAGCAAAGGCACAATTTGATGCTTGCATCACAGAACAATCAAAACACAAAATTACATCAAATTCACAGTTAACAACAATTCATGCATTATACCAATAAAATCAATAAAACCAATACAAACCCAATTCCTCCTCCTACATGGTCAGCGTTCGCTATCTCATAGTTCTAATTTTCAATTCCACTTCGTCAATCCTGTTGGTCTTACTCGTCTGATTGTCTTATTTAATTGCCAGATTGCCCAAAGGCCTGGTCCCATAACCACGTCTTCACCCTCCTCCTGAAGGAGAGGAGGGATGATGATGTCCTGATTTCCCCCGGGAGTGAGTTCCACAGGTGAGGGGCCACCACTGAGAAAGCCCTGCTCCTCGTCCCCACCAGCCTCACTTGTGACAGTGGTGGGGTCGAGAGCAGGGCCTCCCCAGATGATCTCAGACTCCGGGGTGGGACGTAGAGGGAGATACGTTCGGACAGATACACTGGACCGGAACCGTACAGGGTTTTGTATGTCAAAACCAGCACCTTGAATTGTGCTCGGAACTGAACCGGCAGCCAGTGGAGCTGGCACAGCAGGGGGGTGGTGTGCTCCCTGTATGTTGCTCCGGTGAGCAGTCTGGCTGCCGCTCAATGGACTAGTTGAAGTTTCCAAACAGTCTTCAAGGGCAACCCCACGTAGAGAGAGCGTTGCAGTAGTCTATTCGGGATGTAACCTTTTTATTTATATAAGCTAGCTGTCCCCTGCCACGCGTTGCTGTGGCCCACATGGGGGTTCTGTGTGGGAAGTTTGGCCCAATTCTATCGTTGGTGGGGTTCAGAATGCTCTGTGATTGTAGGTGAACTATAAATCCCAGCAACTACAACTCCCAAATGTCAAGATTCTATTTTCCCCAAACTCCACCAGTGTTCACATTTGGGCATATTGAGTATTCTTGTAGAGCAGTGTTTCTTAACCTAGGGGTCGGGACCCCTGAGGGGGTTGCGAGGGGGTATCAGATGGGTCGCCAAAGACCATCAGAAAACACAGTATTTTCTATTTGTCATCGGGTTTCTATATATGAAGTTTAGCCCAATTCTCTCATTGTTGGAGTTCAGAATGCTCTTTGATTGTAGGTGAACTATAGATCCCAGCAACCACAACTCCCAAGCCTCAAGGTCTATTTTCTCTAACCTCCTCCAGTGTTCACATTTGGGCATGTTGAGTATTCATGCCAAGTTTGGTCCAGATCCATCACTGTTTGAGTCCACAGCGCTCTCTGGATGTAGGTGAACTACAACTCCAAAACTCAAGGTCAATGCCTATCAAACCCTTCCAGTATTTCTTTTGGTCACAGGAGTTCTGTGTGCCAAGACTGGTTCAATTCAGTTGTTGGAGTTCAGAATGCTCTTTTATTGTATGTGAGCTATACATCTCAGCAATTACAACTCCCAAATGACAGCATCAATCTCCCCTTCAACCCCACTAGAATTCAAATTTGGGTGTATCAGGCATTTGTGCCAAATTTGGTCCAGTGAATGAAAATACATCCTGCATATCAGATACTTACATGAAGATTCATGACAGCAACAAAATTACAGTTGTGAAGTAACAAAAATAATGTTATGGTTGGGGGTCACCACAACAATGGAGAACTGTATTAAGGGGTCACGGAATTAGGGTGGTTGAGAACCACTGTTGTAGAGTTTGTTCCAGATCCATCATTGTTTGCGTCCACAGTGATCTCTGGATGTAGGTGAACTACAACTCCAAAACCAAAGGACACTGTCCACCAAACCCTTCCAGTATTTTCTGTTGCTCAAGGGAGTTCTGTGTGCCAAGTTTAGTTCAATTCCATCGTTGGTGGGGTTCAGAATGCTCTTTGATTGTAGGTGAACTATAAATCCCAGCAACTACAACTCCCAAATGACAAAATAATTTTTTTGAGTGAAGGACATACATTGGGTTGTTAGGTGTACCGTGTCCAAATTTGGTGCCAATTCCACAAGGGGTTTTTGAGTTCTGTGAATTCCAAAAAAGAACATTACATTTTTATTTATATAGATTCTTTTTGTTGTATTGAAATTGTATTTAATGGTCTTGGCACCAATTGTAAACCGCCCCGAGTCGCCTGCGAGCTGAGAGTTTGTTTTTGGTCTGTATTTGTTCTTTTTATCAATTTGGTCCACTGGTGCTGGGTCACGGGTCTGCTAATAAGTTACTCTGCTATATATTGATGAGAAGGGTCTTTTGTTAATAAGCACACTCACCCAATACATACTCTCAATGTACATATTTAGTATCCTTATATAGCTTCAGGTACAATCCCATATGCATTTTGAGTCATCAAAACCAAGGTTCGCTTTCCAGTTTGGGGAAGAGGCCCTCTCAAGGCCAATTTGGGCCCAAATCCACAGCAATGAAGGGAGGGAAGTTGGTTATTTCCACACTCCCACTTGTCTTTTATCTAGGCTTATCTGCTTGTTTTCTGCTTCCCTGGAGACTAGGACGCGGAACAATGGCTTCAAACTACAAGAGAGGAGATTCCATCTGAACATGAGGAAGAACTTCCTGACTGTGAGTGCCGTTCAGCAGTGGAACTCTCTGCCCCGGAGTGTGGTGGAGGCTCCTTCTTTGGAAGCTTTTAAACAGAGGCTGGATGGCCATCTGTCAGGGGTGATTTGAATGCAATATTCCTGCTTCTTGGCAGTGAGTTGGACTGGATGGCCCATGAGGTCTCTTCCAACTCTATGATTCTAGGCTGGATGGCCATCTGTCAGGGGTGCTTTGAATGCTATTTTCCTGCTTCTTGGGGGGTTGGATGGTCCATGAGGTCTCTTCTGACAGTCGGAAAGCAGAGGCTGGATGGCCATCTATCAGGGGTGCTCTGAATGCTATTTTCCTGCTTCTTGGCAGAATGGGGTTGGACTGGATGGCCCATGAGGTCTCTTCCAACTCTATGAGGCTGGATGGCCATCTGTCGGGGGATGCTTTGAATGCAATTTTCCTGCTTCTTGGCAGATTGGGGATGGACTGGATGGCCCATGAGGTCTCTTCCAACTATGAGGCTGGATGGCCATCTGTTGGGGGTGCTTTGAATGCAATTTTCCTGCTTCTTGGCAGATTGGGGATGGACTGGATGGCCCATGAGGTCTCTTCCAACGCTATGAGGCTGGATGGCCATCTGTCGGGGAATGCTTTGAATGCAATTTTCCTGCTTCTTGGCAGATTGGGGATGGACTGGATGGCCCATGAGGTCTCTTCCAACGCTATGAGGCTGGATGGCCATCTGTCGGGGGATGCTTTGAATGCAATTTACCATGACTCCATGTCTTAAATGTGGTGGAGGCTGCTTCTTTGGAGGCTTTTAAACTGAGGCTGGATGGCCATCTGTTTGGGGGTGCTTTGAATGCAATTTTCCTGCTTCTTGGCAGATTGGGGATGGACTGGTTGGCCCACCAGGTCTCTTCCAACTCTAGGATTCTATGTTTCGATGATAAGAACTGTAAGGGCATATACTTCCTTTGAGTCCAGCAGTCTTTTTAAGCAGCAGCTGGATGGCTATCTGTTGGGAGTGCTTTGATTGTGTCTTCCTGCCTGGCAGAAGGGACTTGGACTGGATGGCCCTTGGAGTCTCTTCCAAATCTTTCTTACTTACTTACTTAGGTGATCCCTCGTAGTCCGAGGATTATTTATTATTATTATTTATTTACAGTATTTATATTCCGCCCTTCTCACCCTGCAGGGGAGTCAGGGCGGATTACAATGTACACATATATGGCAAACATTCCATGCCAAAGATACACAACACACATAGACAAACTTTTTCTTTGATGATGGTCCTCCAAGTGTAGTATCCTTGGGGTGGGTCCGTAGGTGACTGTAGAGCCCTATTCTTGATCTGCATGTTCTCCCAGAATGAGAGCATTGGTTTCCAGGTGGAAGGCGGTCCCGGTTGGGGTTGGCTTGACACGTTTCTCTCTTTCGCACCCCATTCCTCTCCAAATTCTACAGCACTGCAGGTCACAGCTGACCTCCAACTGGAGCGCTCAAGGGCCAGGGCTTCCCAATTCTCAGTGTCTATGCCAGAGTTTTTAAGAGTTTTGACGTGCCTTCCTCTTGGCACATTTTGCCCTCCATTTGTGCCTCTTCGAATTCTACAGCACTGCTGGTCGCAGCTGACCTCCAGCTAGAGTGGTCGAGGGCCAGGGCTTCCCAGTTCTCAGTGTCTATGCCAGAGTTTTTATGAGTTTTGACGTGCCTTCCTCTTGGCATGTTTTGCCCTCCATTTGTGCCTCTTCAAATTCTGCAGCACTGCTGGTCACAGCTGACCTCCAACTGGAGCGCTCAATGGCCAGGGCTTCCCAGTTCTCAGTGTCTATGCCAGAGTTTTTAAGAGTTTTGACGTTTTTAAGAGTTTTGACGTGCCTTCCTCTTGGCATGTTTCGCCCTCCATTTGTGCCTATTCGAATTCTACAGCACTGCTGGTCACAGCTGAACTCCAACTGGAGCACTCCAGGGCCAGGGCTTCCCAGTTCTCAGTGTCTATGCCAGAGTTTTTAAGAGTTTTGACGCACCTTCCTCTTGGCATGTTTCACCCTCCGTTTCTGCCTATTCGAATTCTACAGCACTGCTGGTCACAGCTGACCTCCAGCTAGAGCGCTCGAGGGCAAGGGCTTCCCAGTTCTCAGCGTCTTCCAAATCTATGACTCTATGTACAGCAGAAGTGTGTGTATGTACATGCATGTGCAAATATGAAGAGTGAAAATGCACAGTGGCACCCCACCCCAAATTTAGCTGCCAAAGAAAAATACCTATCTGCCTCTGAGATGCCAGCCTTTCTTTCTGTTTCATTGAACTGTTTTCCCTCTTGCTCCTTTGTCCTAACTCGACTGGACTTGTTGAGTCAATGGTTCTCACAATGACGTCAACACCTAGGCAAAAATCCTATTGTTTCAGTGGAGTGACTTTATGGCAGACCAACAGAAAGCATCTAACTTTGTCGGGTTCCTTCTAAAGCTCAAGGTCCAAACCTGGGCTTTCTGGCCCTCGATTTAATACGTGGAGACCCCTCATCAATCCTTTTAGTAGTCATCCATGGAATCCTAGAGCTCTCCAAGGGCCACCCAGTCTCCAAACTGGAGACAGTTTAGCCGTGAAGGTGATACAAGAACCTCGAAGCTATCTACATGCAGGAAAACAGCCCCTCCTTTTCCCTAAGGCTGAACCAAGCAGGGAAAGAGGGGGAAATGGGCAAAGGCAGTGGAGACAGACAATGGGATGGCCAAGGCCTGACTGACCTCTTTCCACGCAGAGGCATCCAGCCAGCAGGAGCGCCAAGGCCACCTTCATCCTGGCTGCAGCTTCTCCTTCTTCTCCTTCTTCCTCTCTTTCGATCCCGCGTCTCCGGCCGCAGACCTGCGCGTCTCCTTGGGCGGGGATCTTTTGGGAAGAAGTCGGCGTGGGTTGGGAGAAAGAAGAGAGGAGAGAGGGAGGGAGGGAGGGGACCCATCCGCCCCCATCCGCCCGCCCACCACGTGCTGAGCTCCTCGAATCCAGGGCTGGCAGAGACCTTAGGAGGGAGGGAGGGAGGGTTGCTTTCCCTTTCCCCGCTTTTGCCCCAAGAAACGAAACCCAAGAGGATCCAAGGACTCAGTAGCTCATCTTCTGTGCCAAGCTGCCCATGCACTCCTCCCCAAAGCAGCCAGGAGAAACAGGAAGGAAGGAGGAAATGCTCAGCCTGGGTGCTGGGAATTGCTGGGTTCATTAAGCACCCATTATGCGACACTAAGCAGATGATGCTGGACTGCAAAGCCCAGCATCCCTGGTGGGGGTCTCTCAATCCTGAGGGATCCATGGTGGCGCCTCAAGGCTGAGAGATGCTGAGGATATTGGACTGCAAATCACAGCATCACTGGTGGTGTGCTGGTACAGCTGTACCAGGAGCTCCAACTTTATTTTCTTTCTGTTATCTGTCTGCAGTCATAGGACAGGCCTCCTATTTATTTATTTATTTTATTATTATTATTATTTTATTAAACTTTATTTGTACCCCGCTAGCATCTCCCAAAGGATTCGATGCGGCTTACACAGGCCGAGGCCTCGACAACACAACATAACAATACAATCAAGCAAATCAAACAATTAAAACAAAATAAAGCAAAGTAAACAACAGGCACAGTACATTAAAACACAATAAAACTGGGCCGGGCCAAAAAGGTGGGTACAAGGATTAAAAGTGCTGATTTGACAGGAGGTGTATAAAGGGTGTATTTATTTGTCGTGTCAGGACAACCAGTCATTTATATTACATTTCTAACAGAGCAAAGCAAACAAACAGACAAAATACAAAATGTGTGAGTTTGGTAGTTGATTAAATGTCCTTTGACCAGTATCTGGCCCCTTGGAGTGCCTCTGGTGTTGCCGCAAGAAGGTCCTCCATGGTGCATGTGGCAGAGTTCAGGTTGCATTGCAGCAGGTGGTCAGTGGTTTGCTCCTCTCGAGGATTCCACTTTGTGGTCCCATTTCCGAAGGTTGGCTCTGCATCTCGTGGTGCCAGAGCGCAGTCTGTTCAGCGCCTTCCCAGTCGCCCAGTCCTCTGTGTGCCCAGGAGGGAGTCTCTCATCTGGTATCAGCCACGTTTATTTATTTATCGTGTCATCAGCAACCATTGTATTACAATTCTAACAGAGCAAAACAAACACACAGATTAAAAAGAAAAAGAAAAAAAAACACACAGATTTTGCAAATTTGGTAGTTGGTTAAATGTCCTTTGACCAGTATCTGGCCACTTGGAGTGCCTCTGGTGTTGCCGCAAGAAGGTCCTCCATTGTGCATGTGGCAGGGCTCAGGTTGCATTGCAGCAGGTGGTCAGTGGTTTGCTCTTCTCCACACCCACATGTTGTGGATTCCACTTTGTAGCCCCTTTTCATAAGATTGGCTCTGCATCTCGTGGTGCCAGAACACAGTCTGTTCAGCGCCTTCCAAGTCGCCCAGTCTTCTGTGTGCCCAGGGGGGAGTCTCTCCTTTGGTATCAGCCATTGGTTGCGGTTCTGGGTTTGAGCCTGCCACTTTTGGACTCTCACTTGCTGAGGTGTTTCAGCGAGTGTCTCTGTAGATCTTAGAAAACTATTTCTTGATGAATGAAGATGAAGAAGCCTTATCAAACTACAAGAGAGGAGATTCCATCTGAACATGAGGAAGAACTTCCTGACTGTGAGAGCCATTCAGCAGTGGAACTCTCTGCCCCAGAGTGTGGTGGAGGCTCCTTCTTTGGAAGCTTTTAAACAGAGGCTGGATGGCCATCTGTCAGGGGTGATTTGAATGCAATATTCCTGCTTCTTGGCAGGGGGTTGGACTGGATGGCCCATGAGGTCTCTTCCAACTCTTTGATTCTATGATTCTATGATTCTGTGTTTATTACAAGGACTATGTAAGTTTTTTGCACTGTTTGATTTTGTATGAACACTGCAAGTTTATGTCTCTGCTGTTTTTCTGTTCCTTTTTTCCTCTTGCTTGTGTGTCTTTTGCATGGGGCTTGGCTAAAACACGCTCTGCACAACATATACTAATAATAAACACACAATAAACTCGCAACTAAAACTACTGCCATGGTCAGCAGTCTGTTCGACCTTTCTGGGCTCCTGTTGCAGTGCAGGTCTTTCCAGCAAGCTTGAGGTTTTCAGAAAGCATGGAAAAGGTTAGATCATTCTTTGGGGCAAGGGGAAAGGTTACAGGCATCAGTGATTATGAGATTCAGATTCAGCTACCTGCCAAAGGAATGGCTGAGGTGCAGTGCCCGGTGTGCCCACTACTTTGAAAGCCAGATCAGCATGCAAACCAGATTTAAAAGCAACAGGAACAGAGGTTTATTGCTTTCAGGCCAGAAAGGATGCCTGATACAGAGTCTTGTTGCTACTAAGAGTTTACAACGTACTTTTTACTAAGTATTGGAAAGGATCAGGGCTGTTCTTGTTGCAGCTGATTCAGTTAATTAATAGGTTGATTGAGTGTATTGTTATCTTGTGTATATAGCAAGCTACTGTGTGTTTGTAGTTGTTTTTTTTCCTGGTCCTTGTTCTTTGCGTAAGCATTGCGGTCTATGCTATGCTTGAGGCTTGGTCCGACCTGGAATCTTTTGTGCCGGGAACATTGCTGCAAGCATCCTATGAAGATACTCACTTCCCAAGGACATCAGGCATGCCCCAACTCTGGTGGTCTTTAGGAGAAGTTTGAAAACGTGGTTGTTCCAGTGTGCCTTCCCAGAATAATGAATTCTCAGCATTGTGCCCTCCAAATGCACTTTACACTGATTTAGGATTGTTGTATGCCCCCACCAACGCCCCATCTTTCCCACCTTATCCATGCCTAGCATTATTTTTAACTTTAATTACATTTGGCCCAGCCATAGATTTTAATTGTGTGTTGTATTACTGTCATTGTATATGGCTTTTTGTTTTGAGTTTTATTTAATTGTTTTACTGTTGTTATTGCTTGTATTGATGTATTGTGGGCTCGGCCTCATGTAAGCCGCACCGAGTCCCTTGGGGAGATGGTAGCGGGGTATAAATAAAGTTTTATTTTTAATATTATTTATTATAAAGCCTGTGAAGGAAGACAAGGTCACACTATGCACTACAGAGTAAGAGAGAAACTGTATATTGTTTTCTGTTACTTTCCTGCACATCAGAGCTGAGTGAAGATAACTCACTGAAGAAATTGTTTTTTGTTACTTTTGTGGTGAGAGCATTTCTTCTGCTTTTTTTTGTATGCTGCGAATATAACAATGTTTTTCTTTTCTACTTAAAGCCGAAGACTCATGTGTTTTTCTTTTATGAGTTGCTTTATCACACACATAGAGTTACAAGGGCTAGAGTCAGTCTGCATGCTACTCATATTAAATGCTGACAAGTCTGCACTTTTTATTTAAATATTTTTTGAGCATTTTTTTACAGTGAGGGGTTAAAAAAACAGTAAAAAGGAGGAAGGCTAGATGGGGGGGGGTTGGGTTGGGGGATTGGGTAAAAGGAGAAGGGAGTGAAGGTGGGTATAGGGGGGTAGGAGAGGGGTGGGAAGAGGGGGATGGAGGGATGGTAAAAAGAAGGGTGTTAGCTTCCATCGTCTCCAAACAGGCTGTTGAAAGATTCTCTATAAGGCATCCAGCTGGACCAGTCTACTTAGCCCAGACCAGTCCATTTGTTCTGGAGGGGGTGGGGGCAAGGGGATGGCTTGCTAATAAAAGTTCAAACACTGAGCAATGGTAAGCCACAGCATCTCCTCCAAGAGTAACAATGACAATGGTGATTGAACAAGCCAGTGTTGTAACACAACAGCCAAGGGGGCGATGGTGGAGGAGGCCCCAAGACTGCCTGTCTGGTTTGAACACTGCAGCAGCAGCGACACCAGAAGAAATGACGATGGAAAAGGCCCAACATTAGAGGCAGGCCAATGTGGAGGCTCCTCTCTCAGCCGTTCTTACCAGCTTCTCTCTCAGCTGCGGGCATGCAGACACAAAGGAGGCTTTCCCCCATCCCCTACTTGTCTGCTACCAAGAGCCATTTTCCTCCAAGCCCTTACACGTATAGTAGAATCCTAGAATCAAAGAGTTGGAAGAGACCTCATGGGCCATCCAGTCCAACCCCCTGCCAAGAAGCAGGAATTATTGCATTCAAATCACCCCTGACAGATGGCCATCCAGCCTCTGTTTAAAAGCTTCCAAAGAAGGAGCCTCCACCACACTCCGGGGCAGAGAGTTCCACTGCTGAATGGCTCTCACAGTCAGGAAGTTCTTCCTCATGTTCAGATTGAATCTCCTTTCTTGTAGTTTGAAGCCATTGTTCGTCCTAGTCTCCAGGGAAGCAGAAAACAAGCTTGCTCCCTCCTCCCTGTGGCTTCCTCTCACATATTTATACATGGCTATCATATCTCCTCTCAGCCTTCTCTTCTTCAGGCTAAACATGCCCAGCTCCTTAAGCCGCTCCTCATAGGGCTTGTTCTCCAGACCCTTGATCATTTTAGTCACCCTCCTCTGGACACATTCCAGCTTGTCAATATCTCTCTTGAATTGTGGTGCCCAGAATTGGACACAATATTCCAGGTGTGGTCTAACCAAAGCGGAAGGCTTCATGGTGACTCCCAGAAGCCTGATACTTTCCTCAAGGAAGAGATCAGCTGAGCCCCTTTCAAATGTTCTCCAAATAGTGGGGTGTTGGCATCTGCTGAAGGCTTGCCTTCGCAGTAGCAGAGCCAAACTAGACAAACTGCAGACCATGACACTTGTTTATTAATATGGAAGAGTGGCTTTAGACATATTGTGCCTTATTTATTTATTTATTTGTTTACTGTATTTGTATACTGCCTTTCTCAGCCAATCGGCAACTCAAGGCAGTTTCCAACAAATCAGTACACATAAAACATAATATATTTATATCCCGCCCTTCTCCCCACAAGGGAGACTCAGCGCGGCCTTACATGAGTAGCATGCAGATTGACTCTAGCCCAGTTAACTTTGTGTGTGATGACTTGGCTCATAAAAGAAAAACACATGAGACTTCAGCTTAAAGTAGAAAAGAAAAATATTGTACAGGGTTAGTCAAAATGAATAGGCCAATAAGAAAATTAATTTTAGACGAATGTATGTTTACTGTAACCAAACCACAGCTACGTAGCGACAGATAAACTATCAAAGTTTTTTTTGAGCAACACACATGTACGTTAATGCCGCTAGGCGTCGCTAGGGGTCGCTGTTTTCAAAATGGCGGAATCAAGCAAAGAGAAGGCGTTTTGTGTGATGACATTTGCTAAAACAATGTCAGTAATTACGGTCCAGCGAGAATTTCAAGGTTTAGGGTTAGGGTTAGGGTTAGGGTTAGGGATAGGGTTAGGGTTAGGGATAGGGTTAGGGATAGGGTTAGGGTTAGGGTTAGGGTTAGGGTTAGGGTTAGGGATAGGGATAGGGTTAGGGTTAGGGTTAGGGTTAGGGTTAGGGATAGGGTTAGGGTTAGGGTTAGGGATAGGGTTAGGGTTAGGGATAGGGTTAGGGTTAGGGTTAGGGATAGGGTTAGGGATAGGGTTAGGGTTAGGGTTAGGGTTAGGGATAGGGATAGGGATAGGGTTAGGGATAGGGTTAGAATTTCAAGGGTTAGGGTTAGGGATAGGGATAGGGATAGGGTTAGGGTTAGGGTTAGGGTTAGGGTTAGGGTTAGGACCTCAACGAACACCTTCCCAGACGTTGCTGCATTCGATGCCATTACGTCGGATGTGCTGCAACGGATGTGGAATGAACTGGACTATCGCTTGGACATCTGCCGTGTCACACGGGGCGCCCATATCGAACATCTCTGAAGGTGAGACAAAACTTTGATAGTTTATCTGTCGCTACGTAGCTGTAGTTTGGTTACAATAAACATACATTCGTCTAAAATTAATTTTCTTATTGGCCTATTCATTTTGACTAACCCTGTAGTATTGGCAGCATACAAAAACAAAGTAGCAGGATTGCTCTTTCCACAAAAGTAACATGAAACAATATCTTCTGAGAGATATCATTACTCAGCTGAGATAAGCAGGAATCCTTGTCCTCTTCACATGGCTGTGTCTTCGCAGGACATCTGCAGCATAGTCCCCGGCTTACACAAGGCAAAGTGACACAAAAGCAAAAAACGCACAGAGGCATAGACACGCAAAGGTATAACGGCACAATGGCAAAGAAGCTAAACACACAGTAGCTATCTTTATACACATGAAAATAATGCTCTCAATTAGGTCTTCAATTAACTGAAACAGCTGTAGCATAAACAGCCTTGAACCTTACAATAACTTAAAGTTGTAGCACAAACAACACTGATCCTTACAACAACTTAGATAAAGTACGTTGCAACCTCTTAGTAGCAACATATCAGAGGATGCTAACAGTATAAATACCATAAAATTACAATTCACAATAAAAATCATTTTAAAACATTGTACATCATCAGTAAAATTTAACAATGAATTACCTGCCAGTAAAACCAAGCTGAGCTGGGAGAATCCAAGTTGCAAAATCCAAATTTCCTTTTCCTATTGACGCTGGCCTCTAATTGAATGCCTAGCCCCCAGGTCTTCAGTTGTCTTCTAAAGGACAGGAGGGAGGTGGCCAACCTGATGTCCTTAGGGAGAGAGTTCCACAGACGGAGGGCCACTGCTGAGAAGGCCCTGTCTCTCATCCCCACCAACCACGTTTGCAAGAGTGGTGGGATCGAGAGCAGGGCCTCTTCTGATGATCTTAAGCTTTGTGATGGTTCGTAGCAGGAGATACGTTTTGACAGGTAATCTGGACCAGAACCATTCAGGACTTTAATGGTTAAAACCAGCACTTTGAATTGTGCCCGGAAGCTGATCGGCAGCCAGTGGAGATGGCGCAACAGAGGAGTGGTACGCTCCCTGTATGCAGCTCCAGTTAACAGCCTGGACTAATTGGAACTTCCGAGAAGTTTTCAAAGGCAGCACCACGTAGAGAGCGTTGCAGTAGTCTATTCAGGATGTAACCAGAGCGTGGAGCACCGTGGCCAAGTCAGACTTCCCAAGGAACGGGAATTAATTCATGTTTAATTAAGACATTAAATAGTATAAAACACCACAAGAGCAATAAAAATAACATCATTAGCATCTCCTTATTATCAAGCTTTGTCCAGTTCCATTACCAAGTCATTCGATTTCCTATATTAGCTACTCTGCATTTGTGAACACTTGCTTGAACAGTCATGTTTTACATGCCTATGAAACGTTAAGAGTGAGAGAGCAGATCTGATCTCCCTAGGAAGAGTGTTCCATAGCTGAGGGGCCACCACTGAGAAGGCCCTGCCTCTCGTCCCTGCCAAACGTACTTGTGACAACTTAAAGTTCTCGATGGTTTGTAAGAGGAGATATGTTCACACAGGTAAATTGGGCCAGAACTGTTTATAGGCCAAAGCCAGCACTTTAAATTGGGCCCAGTAGCAAACCGGCAGCCAGTGGAGCTGGCACAACGGGGGTTGTATGCTCCCTGAGCGACGCTCCTGTTAGCAACCTGGCTGCAGTTCGTTGTACTAGTTGAAGCTTTTGGACTGTCTTCAAAGGCAACCCCACGTAGAGTGAGTTGCAGTAATCTATACGAGATGTGGACTACCGTGGCCAAGTGTCGACTACCATGGCCAAGTCAAACTTCCCAAGGTACGGGTGCAGCTGGCACACAAGTTTTAACTGTGCTAATGCTCTCCTGGTCACTGCCGAAACCTGAGGTTCCAGGTTCAGTGATGAATCCAGGATCACACCTTGAAGGCAAGACAGGCAAATACTTTTTTACAATTCCAACAGGTGGAGCGTCAGAGGTAGAAGATATTGCACATGTACTGTTTAGTTGTAACTTATACAAGAAAGAGAGAAACCAATACCTCGGGTCATACATTATTTTAAAAACACATTGGGATCCGTATATTAAAACTACATTTTTATTGGCCGGCCAGAATGCTAAAATAACATACAGAACGGGCCTTTTCCTATTTAAAGCAACACAGCTAAGAATTGAATATTTAGAGTCGATTGGGGTAAATTGTAGGGGTGATGCAGATATTTGCTCTGGATTGGAACCTTTTAAACAGCTTGTTTATTTTAACTTATGCTGTACTGTTTGTAAACAGTAGAAGGCATGATCATCAAGTTTGCAGACGACACCAAATTGGGAGGGAGAGCCAAGACTCCAGAGGACAGGAGCAGGATTCAAAGGGATCTTGACAGATTAGAGAGATGATGTGCCAAAACTAACAAAATGAAGTTCAACGGGGACAAATGCAAGATACTCCACTTAGGCAGAAAAAAATGAAATGCAAAGGTACAGAATGGGGGACAATGCCTGGCTCGAGAGCAGTATGTGTGAAAAAGATCTTGGAGTCCTTGTGGACAACATGTTAAATGTGAGCCAACAATGTGATGTGGCAGCAAAAAAAGCCAATGGGATTTTAGTGTCTAAATCCTGGCAGACAATGAAATTAATATTAGCTAAATTTGGATTTGGAGAAAAATTTAGAAACCTAATTGATAAATTATATTCCAAAAATTGTGCCCAAGTAATGGTGAATGATGGATTAACAGGGAAAATAGATATAACACGAGGCACGCGACAGGGATGTCCTCTTTCCCCAATTCTATTTGCCATTGTAATGGAACTATTAGCTAATGTAATTAGAGATGATAGTAGTATAAAAGGAATAGGAATAAAACAGAAATATAAAATAAATTTGTTTGCAGATGACACCCTTTTATCAATGGAACATCCAATAAAACAATGGGAGAAAATTGAGGCTCATTTAACAGAATTTGGATTAATGACAGGGTTACAAATTAATTGGAACAAATCAGAAATGATGATATTTAATTATCGAGAAGAAGAGATAAAAAATATAAAACAGGAAGGGAACATTAAAATTAAAATCAAAGAAACAATTAAATATTTAGGAATAAATATAACTAAAGATTTAAAAAATTTAGAAATAAATAATCTAACCAAATTAAGAAAGGAAATTGATAAGAAATTGCTGGAATACAATAAGCTCAAATTATCATGGTTCGGTAGGATAGCATTAATTAAAATGAAGATATTACCCAAACTAAATTTTCTATTTAGAATGCTACCTGTAAAAATTTCAGATCAAGAAATAAAAATCTGGCAAAACATGTTAAATCTGTACTGTAATGGGAACAAAAAAGCTAGAATAAATAAAAGTTTATGGTATAAGTCACAGAAGGAGGGAGGTCTTGGATTACCAAACCTCAAGTTATATTATCAATCAAATCAAATTAGATATATAGTGGAAAGTTTAGCAAAACAAAAGAGCCTGGAGTGGTTAGAAGAAGATGATAAAAAATTAGAACTGAAATTAGAATACATTTTTTATAGGGGTAATAGAGAAAAGGGTAAAAAGAAATGGTATAACAATTTAAACAATCCCTTTCTAAAAAATATTTTAGAGATTTGGGGAAGATATAAAAAAACCCTAATGCCAGGTATTTCTCCTATCATGCCAGTTTTAATGACAGAAAACTTCCCAGAAAATTTAAAAAAAGAACTTGAAGTAGAACTTAATGGAAGAGGTTTAATGAAAATAAAAGACTGGGATCTGAAAATGGTAAATATGGAAAGAATAAAAGAGGAATTAGGAGACTTAGATTGGTATAAGTATTTACAATTGGGTAAATGGTCAAGTGATATAAGGAAAAAGTATAATGGAGGTAGGGAATACACAAAAATAGAAAAGATGATAACTCAAAGGGAGACTAAAGAAGAGAATATAACATTAAAAGGCACAGTAAGTCAGATCTATAAACTGTTATTAATGAATGAACAGGAACAAGATTATTTGAAGGAAGTATGGGAAACAGACTTGGGGGGAAATGAATAATCAAGAATGGGCAAACATATGGAATATGAGAATACTAAAAAATATGTCTATCAGAATTAAAGAAAATTACTACAAAATGATATGGAGGTGGTATCTAACCCCTATTAGATTAAATCAGATTGATAAAAAATATTCGAATCAGTGTTGGAGAGGTTGTCAGGAAATAGGGACGTATCTACATATGTGGTGGTCATGTTATATTATACAAAAATTTTGGAAAAGCATATTTAAAGAAATAAGAGCAATAATAAAAATAGAGACTGAGATTACACCAAAATTAGCTTTATTACTTATACATGATAATATAATTCCCGTACAAGAAGAAAAGGAATTGGTTTCTAATTTGATAACAGCAGTCTGACTTGGCCACGGTAGTCCACGCTCTGGTTACATCCCGTTTAGACTACTGCAACGCTCTCTACGTGGGGTTGCCTTTGAAGACAGCTCGGAAGCTCCAACTAGTCCAACGCTCGGCAGCCATGATTTTAACGGGAGCGGAGCGCAGGGAGCATACAACCCCCCTGTTGTGCCAACTCCACTGGCTACCGATCTGCTACCGGGCTGAATTCAAGTGCTGGCGTTGGCCTTTAAAGCCCTAAACCAGTGGTTCTCAACCTGGGGTCCCCAGATGTTTTTGGCCTTCAATTCCCAGAAATCCTAACAGCTGGTAAACTGGCTGGGATTTCTGGGAGTTGTAGGCCAAAAACATCTGGGGACCCAAGGTTGAGAAGCACTGCCCTAAACGGTTCTGGCCCAAGCTACCTATCTGACCGCATCTCTGCCTATGAACCCACCAGGACTTTGAGATCTTCCGGGGAGGCCCTGCTCTCGATCCCGCCTGCTTCTCAAGCTCGGCTGGCGGGGACGAGAGATAGGGCCTTCTCGGTGGTGGCTCCTCGGCTGTGGAACGCCCTTCCTACGGACATTAGACTAGCACCATCTCTAATGGTATTCCGCAAAAAGGTGAAGACCTGGATGTTTGTGCAGGCGTTTGAGTAATTTAGTGCAATCTGGTAATGGAACATAGGAATGGAACAATGGACGACGAACCTGGACTACACTTGGATGATGAGAAGATTGGGTACGGTTGTTTTTTGTAATAATTGTGCATTGTAATTGCTTATTGGTAATTTATGGATAATGTGTTAAGTCAATTGTTATATGTTGTATGGAACCACTGCTGTTTCTACTGTTTTTACTGTTTGTGAACCGCTGTGAGTCGCCTTCGGGCTTGAGATACAGCGGTATATAAGCAAAGTAAATAAATAAATAAGTAAATAAATTGTTAATAGCAAAAAGTTGGAAGGAAAAAAAAGAAATTCAATTAGAAGAATGGTATAGGGAAATTTGGAATATAGCGATTAATGATAAGCTAACTTGCAATATTAAAATTAAAAGGGGTATATGTAAACAAACAGATTTTTGGAAAATATGGGGAAAATTTATTGAGTATGTGTTTAATGAGGGAAAGGGGTATAAGCCAGCAAGAGAAACAATGATATTCTGGAATTGTGAAACAACATGAGTTGGTTGGTCCTGGTGGAGGGGGCACAAACTAAGGGTAAGGGGAAGAGGGGGGGGGGTATTAAAGAGAAATAACAGGAGTGGACCATGGTCAATATCCAAA
Organism: Anolis sagrei ordinatus; assembly: GCF_025583915.1. Classification (NCBI taxonomy): domain Eukaryota; kingdom Metazoa; phylum Chordata; class Lepidosauria; order Squamata; family Anolidae; genus Anolis; species Anolis sagrei. The sequence continues at coordinate 246,706,999 of NW_026847438.1, forward strand.
GAGCGCTCATCATTATGTTTCCAAAACAAAATAAGATTGAATGATGGGACATGTCTAGAATGTGCATGTTGCATATATGTTACTATCATATTGTATTTGGAGAGTGAATGAGTGACTTGATTATAAGGATTGGTCAGATTCTAATTATTATTATTTTGTTTTGTAAATTGAGAGAAGTCTGAATTGACTTATAGTTAGTTAAGAATTTGTAGTAGTTATAGAGTATAGGAATAATTTAGTGATAAAGGTATGTTTACTTAATGTTTATGTTAAATTGAATAAATGCAATAAAAATAATTAAAAAAAAATAAATCGTAGTCATGCTCCCCATGCTTTATTCTGCTTTGGTTAGACCACACCTGGAATATTGTGTCCCATTCTGGGCACCACAATTCAAGAGAGATATTGACAAGCTGGAATGTGTCCAGAGGAGGGCGACTCAAATGATCAAGGGTCTGGAGAACAAGCCCTATGAGGAGCGGCTTAGGGAACTGGGCATGTTTAGCCTGGAGAAGGATGAGAGGAGATATGATAGCCATGTATAAATATGTGAGAGGAAGCCACAGGGAGGAGGGAGCAAGTTTGTTAACTGCTTCCCTGGAGACTAGGACAACGAACAATGGCTTCAAACTACAAGAAAGGAGATTCCATCTGAACATGCGGAAGAACTTCCTGACTGTGAGAGCCGTTCAGCAGTGGAACTCTCTGCCCAGAGTGTGGTGGAGGCTCCTTCTTTGGAAGCTTTTAAACAGAGGCTGGATGGCCATCTGTCAGGGGTGATTTGAATGCAATATTCCTGCTTCTTGGCAGGGGGTTGGACTGGATGACCCATGAGGTCTCTTCCAACTCTTTGATTCTATGATTCTATGATTCTACTGTATGTGTATGTGTTTGTCAAATGTTTTTGAGATGGCCAATAGGCTAATCAATAAAACATACTACTAAATGGTCATTGTTCAGTTGAAGTTTTGTGGCCACTTGTTTGTCCACCTCTTGTGGATGTGTGGGGGAAAGGAATGTGGGTAGGGTTCAAGTTAATGGGTGTTAATGGCTTCCTTCCCATTCTGCCAGAGTAAGACAATGGGTTTTGATCAACTGAACAATCGATGACGAAGGAGTGTTGGCATGCTTGGAATGGGTTTCCAAAAAAAGGGTCTGGCAAGGTGTTGAGTAGTTTCCATAACCTTTCAGTCTGATTCCATTGTTAGGCACATGGCCAGTAATCTTCTATGAGTATGCATCAGCACTGTAGGGTGAATGCAATTTGATGTCACTTGTAACTGCTACGGTTCAATGCACTGGAATCCTTGGAGTTGTAGATTTACAGCATCTTTCTCTGCCAAAGAGTGCTGAGGTCTCACCAACGTACAAGTCCCAGGATACCACAGCACTGATCCATGGCATTTAAGGTGGTGTCAAACTGCATTCATTCTACGGTGTAGATGCACCTGTACTCTACGCTGAATGAAAAGCTTAATTGGGACACAAGGTCTTTGCAAGAATTTTTTTCTCTGAGGCAATCTAAAAGGGTTGAATGAAAAGTCTCCACCTTCGTAACTCCTCAACAGATGGCAGTACTGGTATGCGGCAGGTACTGGCTTGTTCAGTGGACTCTCCTCTACAGTTCCATTTTGGCGGGAAGCCTTAGCATTGAACGGTTGTGTTGTCAAAGTGCAAAGTATGGAACCCTGCGCAGACGGTCGGTCAATGCAACTTAAGCAATGCATACGGCAGGTACTGGCTTGTTCAGTGGACTCTCCTCTACAGTTCCATTTTGGCAGGAAGCCTTAGCATTGAATAGTTGTGTTGTTAAAGTGCAAAGTATAGAACCTTGCATAGATGGTTGGTCAATGCAACTTAAGCAACGTGCAGTTATTGAATTCTTGACAGCAGAAGGTGTCACCCCAAAGGAGATTCATCAGAGAATGCAAGCTGTTTATGGTGATTGTGTTGATAGGAGTACTGTGCGTCGTTGGGCAAGTAAGTTTAAAGTTGTTGAGGTCGGAACATCTGATTTGCATGACAAACAAAGAGTTGGACGTCCTATGACAGCAACCACCGAGTTTCACAAGCAAAAAATTGACAGATTGATTCAGGACTATTGTTGCATCACTCAGAGAAATTTCAAGCATAATCAGCATTTCAGAAGAATGTGTGGGTCACATTATTGCTTTGCTTGGCTGTCGGAAGATCTGTGCACGATGGGTACCCAGGATGCCGACACCTGAAATGAAAGCTCACAGACTTGAAACTTCAGAGACTGGATCTCACCACCATACGACATCCTCCATACAGTCCAGATTTAGCACCGTCTGACTTCCATCTGTTCCTGATCATGAAAGAAGATCTGCAGGGACATCATTATACTTCTGATGAAGACTTTGAGAGAACTGTGAGACGCTGGTTGCGGAAATAGAGTGTCGACTTCTTCCATGACGGCTTCAGAAAACTTGTTCATCATTGGCAGAAATGTATCCAATTGTCTGATGATTATGTGGAAAAGTGAATAGTGGTAGTTAAAGAGCACATTCAAAGGATTATTTCTGCGTTTGATTTATTAAAATATTCCCATCCAAACCCACGTAACGAAGGTGAAGGCATTACTTTTCATTCAACCCTCGTAATGATGAGCGAAACTCTAAACATAATGTCACATAAAGCTGGTCCACTCAAAAAGTGAATGTGGTTCCTTTTAGGGCTTTATACCTTGCTATTCTAGCATAGCATGCAAATCAAACAAAAGCCACTAGAGGTCAGGTTTCCACCATTTAATACAATTCCCAAGACACATTTGGGTGCCTCAGATGTTAGACCGGTTTCTGGGTATATTTGACCTACTGGTTCCAAAAACGACTCCAGCTTTCCTCAGCCAGCTCTGGTTTTTGAGATACAGAACATATGCCATCTACCAGTCACTATCTGCTTGCCCATTGTTGTATTTACTGGGATTTACCTACAATCAAAGAACATTATGAACTCCACCAACGATGGAATTGAACCAAACTTGACCCACAGAACTCCCACAGCCAAGAAGAAATACTGGAAGGCTTTGGTGGGCATTGACCTTGAATTTGGAAGTTGTAGTTCACCTACATCCAGAGAGCAGTGTGGATTCAAACAATGATGCATCTGGACCAAACATGGCACGAATACTCAGTATGCCTGTGCCCAGAGGCGGCCCTAGGTAATTTTCAACAGTAAGCAAACAGTATTTTGCTCCCCCCCCCCCCAACCAATCATTGATATATATTTTCTGTTTGTCGTGGGAGTTCTGTGTGCCATATTTGGTTCAATTCCATCATTGGTGGAGTTCAGAATGCTCTTTGATTGTAGGTGAACTATACATCCCAGTAACTACACTTGCCGCATTTGCTCCCTTGCCTGGCCCGCTTTGGGTCCGGAGGCGTGCCTGAAGACCCCGGCATGTGCACCAAAAGTCACCTCTTCTCCTGACTTTCTCCTCAGCCATTGGGACCAAGAGAGAGAGAGAGACGAGAGGTGGAGATGCCCACCTTTCCTGAAGGTAGGCGCAAAAACAAAGGAGGGAGCGGAGGTGGGAGATACCTCCAGCCGGAGGGGCTCTCTCTCTCTCTCTCTCTTGGTCCCAATGGCTGAAGAGAAAGTCAGGAGAAGAGGCGACTTTTGGTGCGCACGCTGGGGTCTTCAGACACGCCTCCGGACCCGAAGCGGGCCAGGCGCGGTGGCTCCGCCCCTTGGCCCACCCGCGGATTGGGGAGAGGAGAGGAGGCGGGTGGAGCGCCGGGGGATTGGGAAAGGGAGCCGGTCATGGGGAAGGGATCGAACACGGAGAATGATTGAGCGGCAGCTCTGCTCGCGCACTCGGTGGCCGTGTGGAGCAGGAACGAGGGGCTAGGCGAGGCTCAAGGGCCCGGCCCCTTTGGGAAGAGGATCGCCCGGCAGCGAGGCAAGAAAGCCGAGGCTCCCCCCAGCTTTTGTGAGGGCTGTTGTGAGCTGAGGGGGCACTCCTCAAGTGGCAGTCGAGGGGCATTTACAGAGGTGCCTCTGCGCCCCTGGCAAAAAAAAGTGTTCTGCGACCGCTTACTTCGCGTAATGGATGAGCCGCCCCTGCCTGTGCCGTCGCGCCTGGGGATTGCTTCTTCTTCTCCTTTAGGAAACTGGAACTCTTAAAGACCCAAACACTGTAGATAACTCAAAATAAGTTTTATTGTTCACAAAGAGTTATCTCTTTAAGGCAATAAGCTGGAAGTTTCAAAGGGGTGAAGGAAAATGTACATTACAGTCTCTGGTTGTTTTGGGTCCAAGGAGTTTTGCAGCTGAGAAGCTTTTCCAGGTCCCTCTTTCTCAATGGCTGTAAATGCCGGAGCAATCCACAACCCCTGTCCAAATGGCCTATGTTTGAAGACACAGGGTCTTCCTCTGGTGCCAAAAGAACTGGTTTGAAGGTGCTTGAGACTTCTCAAAGTTTCCCATCTGAGCAGGCCTGTAGCGAGGGGGTGGTTTTAGGGGTTCAACCCCCCCCCCAAATGTTTCAGATTTTTTTAAAAAAACCTGGTTTACTCATGAATTTTAACTGGTTAACCAAATCCCCATGCTAAGTCTATGAGACAAAAAATTAAGAGTCCCTCCAGAACTGCAAGCACTATCTCAAGCAAATATTGACAATTTATTCACATTGTCATTACTTGCAGCAATAGCCGATGTAGCGAAGCAACCAAGTTGGGGGTGGGGGGGTGTTGAATGCTCTCATTAAGGAGGCAAGACTTGGCGGAGGTGGTTGACAGGGGCGGAGCTACAGGCTATTGTAGGCTGCTCTGCCCCCAGCTGTGATCTTTGCTTCAGCGTGAGCTAGGAGGCAGGCTTCAACCCCCCCCCATGCGAAATTTTCAACCCCCCCCCCCCGAAATTTCAACCCCTCCTGAATTTTTTTTCTGGCTACGGCCCTGGGTCTGAGCATTTACGTGGGAAAGTTGGGGAGAAAATTCACRGGAAAAGAAATGACTTCATGGGTGCCTATTAATTAGCAACTTGTTTACTCAAGGGTGAGTTCATGCAACGTGGAGTTCAAGTGAGAAGCTAGGCATTAGTTCTCTGGGTTTTGTTTCACGTCAAACCTTGGTTTTGGATTCAAGTATTCTGAGAGTTCCTGTTCATGTTTTACTGAGTATACGTTTTGCTTGTGGACTTAAGCTGTTCTTGTGACTTTGGGCTATTCTGAGACTGTATTATTTTTGCATCTGTAAGAGACATTTGGATTTTCTGATGGATTATCACCTATTGCTAGACTTTTTGGATTATATATCTACTTAGGAAGACTTTTTTGATTATACATACTGAATAAGTACAGTGAAAGGGAAATATAGAAGGGAAATATAGAGAGAGATAAACACATATGTCACCATATCCTCCAATCATCTAATTTAGCCAGAACAGACTTGATTACTCCTCTGCCTTCCCATTGTTTCATCTTTTTTTTAAAATGTCCCGTTTCTCTCTTCTCCCTTCCGCTTTCTTCCTTTTGTCCTTGGCTTATTACAATTGCTGCAAACTGAGCTCAGAGTGCAAGATTAATTTGCATTCATTGAAGGGCAGAGGAAAGGAACAGGTAGGTTCTTGCACTTCCCTGTGTGCTTAAGCAAAAGCAAACTGCTCCCAACCTAAGCAATCTTCGGTAATAATTTTTGCCATTTTGACCACACTTGGATGTTGCTTGGCCCCATATCTCCACACTGAATAATATTTAAAGGATTTGGAAAGACCTTGTAAAGATTCCATTTTTAAAATATACTGCCCATGCTTCGCTGGGGATTCTGGGAGTTGTCATCTGTTGTTTAACATCTATATGTGACCATTTGCTCAGATGGTTCGAGGTTTTGGACTTGAGTGTTACCAGTACGCTGATGACACTCAGCTTGTGTTGAAGATGGAAGGCCATCCGGACTCTGTACCCGATAATTTTCATCAGTGCCTTGAGGCCGTTACTGGATGGCTGCGTGCCAGCAGGTTGAGGGTGAATCCAGCAAAGACGGAGATCCTATGGCTGGGTCAACCGGGCAGTGGGGATATCCAGCTGCCTACCCTGGATGGCGAGGCGTTACGCCCGTCATCATTGGTAAAGAGTCTGGGAGTCCTTTTGGACCCTCTGCTGACGATGGAGGCCCAGGTCTCCGCCGTTAGAGCAGAACCGCCTTTTTTCACCTGCGGCAGGCTAGACGGCTGGCCCCCTCCCTGTCCAGGGACGACCTAGCTACGGTGATCCAGGCCACGGTCATCTCAAGACTGGACTACTGTAACGCCCTCTACATTGGCCTTCCTCTGTCGGTGATCCGGAAGCTCAAGTTGGTAGAAAATGCAGCTGCTCGGCTTCTTGCGAGAGCTCCAATGAGATGCCACATAACACCAATCTTAGTGCAGCTGCATTGGTTACCAATTGAGCACCAGATCACTTTCAAAGTGATGGTACTCACCTTTAAGGCCTTGCATGGTCTGGGGCCGATGTACCTAAGGGACCGCCTTACCCCCTACCAACCCCAGAGATCTCTCAGGTTCCGAGGACCAAGATTTATTGGAAGTTCCCAATTTTAAAACCTTGCGTCTAACAGCAACTAGACGTTACAGTAGTGGCACCATCGCTCTGGAACACTCTGCCACCAGAAGTTCATGCCTTGCGGGACTTATCAGCCTTCCACAGGACTTGTAAGACATATCTGTTTCAACAGGCTTTTGACCTTTGATCTGTTGTTTTAATTTGTGTTAGATTCCAGTTTGTTTTGTAAGCTGCTTCGAGCCCTAGGGGAGTGGCGGCATATAAGTTTGAACAATAAATAAATAAATAAATAAATAATAGGTGATCACTTGTTGTAGTCCAAAACTGATTCTTTCTAAGGACTCATCTGCAATGCTATATAATGCCATTTGAAACTGCGTTATATGGTCAGGGTAGACTCATTATATGGCAGCATAGATGGGGCCCTAGGCTTTGTGGCTTGATCTACACTGCCATTTAATGCAATTTAAATCTACATTATATGGTCAGCATATAATGCAATTTGAACAGCATTATGAGAGTCTATATTGACCATATAATGTAGTTCAATACTGCATTATGTGGTACTGTAGCTGGGATCAACATCAACTAAGGGCCCTTCCACACAGCCATATAACCCAGAATGTCAAGGCAGATGATCCACAATATCTGCTTTGAAATGGGTTATCCGAGTCCACACTGCCAACGCTCTCTACGTGGGGTTGCCTCTGAAGACTGCTTGGAAGCTTCATATGGTCCAGCGTTCGGCAGCCAGGATGCTAACAGGAGCGGCACTCAGGGAGCACACAACTCCTTTGTTGCGCCAGCTCCACTGGCTGCCAATTTGCTACCGGGCACAATTCAAAGTGCTGGCTTTAGCCTTTAAAGCCCTAAACGGTTCTGGCCCAACCTATCTGTCCGAACGCATCTCCTCCTATGAACCAGTTAGGACGTTAAGATCATCTGGGGAGGCCCTGCTCTCGGTCCCGCCGGCCTCACAAGCACACCTGGCGGGGACGAGAGACAGGGCCTTCTCAGTAGTGGCCCCCCAGCTGTGGAACGCCCTTCCTACAGACATTAGATTGGCCCCCTCCTTATTGGCATTCCGGAAGAGAGTGAAGACCTGGCTCTTCGAACAGGCTTTCAACTAAGCAGTGCAATTGCTTGATTACTGGAATATGGATTAATGGACAACGAGATCGGATGCTGATTCTATTGATGAGACGTGATGGATTGTTGTTTTGCTGTATTGTTGTATTGATGTTTTGATGTTAATTAATTGATATTACTGTTTTAAATGATTAATGATTTTGTACTGTGTTGTTGATACTGGTTGTTAACCGCTCTGAGTCGCCTGATGGCTGAGAAGAGCGGTATACAAGTGAAGTAAATAAATAAATAATAAATAAAATAAATGTAATCCAGTTCAATTTGGATTTTGTGGAAAGGTCCTAAGATTTATATAACAGAGTTAACTGATATCAGTGGAACATGAGAAGATAGGACTGGGTTGTGGCACAGCTGGTTGGGAGTCAGCTGCATTAAATCATTACTGACCGAAAAGTCATGAGTTCGAAGCCTGCCAAGGTCAGAGTAAGCTCCCGACCATTTGTCTAGTTTGCTGTTGACCTTTGCAGCTGAAAGACAGTTGCTTCTGTCAAGTAGGAAATTTAGGTACCGCTTATGCGGGGAGGCTAATTAACTAATTTACAATGCCATAAAACCCTCCAGTAGTGTGCAAAGGAATGAGGAAGTACTCCATTGGTGTTACAAGTGGACGGTGAAGCAACAGCTCCCCCGGTGGCCAGAATTCAAAGCATGCCCTCATGAAGCTGGAATGTTAAATTGTGTCTGTGTCTGTCTATGGCATTGAATGTTTCCCATGTATATGTGCATTGTGATCCGCCCTGAGTCCCCTGCGGGATGAAAAGGGCAGAATATAAATACTGTAAATAAATAAATCAATAGCTTTCAAGACAATTTTACTGATATAATTGTTTTATTATGTTTTGGGACCACAAAGTACATGGAAAAAGCGCAACCATTTGCATTGTTCAGAACATCACCAAACTGCGCTGCTCAACATACTGGGCCCTGAGCAAGTTTCCAAGAAGGACAGGAACCACTGTGGCCAAAGGTTGCGAGCAAAGGTGGCCACAGAGCCCTTGGAAACAGGCAGAGGGTTGCCCCGAGCGGAGAGTTTTGTGTGGAAATGGCTCCTGATAACGACGGTGCCCGCCTCTTGCCTCACAGCCTGGCTCCGAAGATGTAGAATAAACTGGCCAAGGTGCCCACGGCCAGCATCAAAGTGCTGCTTTTGACACTGATGGCACCGCTCGTGTTGCACAAGGAGGTATTACAGCATTTCATGGAGAAGGCCATGACGCCCAAGTCGATGCCACCCTGGGGGCAAGTGGCTGAGCAACCCTTGCTGATGGACTGCTTGTTCTCAGTACCTGAAAAGAGAAAGAGAAGGCATGTTATCAATGACTGGGATGATGCTCATCTTCTTCATTCTGGAAAAAAGTGGCAAGTGGAGTGCAACAAGAGAGTTTTGTCCTGGATCGAACGCTGTTCAACCTCTTTCTCAATGACTTGGATGATGGAATGGAGGGCATGCTGATCAAATTTTCCAGTAGTTCCAAATTGAAATAGCTGATCAACCGGACCCCAAAGGTGCTGCCTAATGGCACCTTCTCCACATCCTAAAGAGAAGTGACCAGTGGAGTGCCATACTGTGGTTCTGTCCTAGGTTAGATGCTATTCAACATATTTATCAATGACTTGGATGATGGAATAGGAGGCATGCTTATCAAATTTGCAGGTGGAACCAAACCAGGAGGGATAGCTAATACTCCAGAGGACAGTTCCCCAGGCTCCTGCTGTCGGGCTTCAGCCTCCCCAGTGGCTCCCAGCCTTGTGTTGCCTCCTCCACCACACTGTCAGCTGAGGCAAGCATGGAGTGGAGGAGCCCTTCAGGAGGCTGACACCCAGCAGCGGGAGCCTGTAGAGCCAACTGGAAAACACCAGCAAGCTGGTGAACTGGTGCATCGTCCACTCCCTGGCCTGGTGGAGTGGCACCACAGTGGTCCTAGCTGGCAGTGGGAGCCTGTGGAGCCAACTGGAAGACAACAACAAGCTAGTGAACTGGTGCATCGTCCGCTCCACAGCCCGGTGGAGTGGCACCACAGTGGCCCTAGCTGGCAGTGGGAGCCTGTGGAGCCAACTGGAAGACACCAGCAAAGTGGTGAGCTAGTGCATCATCCGCTCCCTGGCCAGGCGGAGCGGCTCCACAGTGGCCCTAGCTAGCAGCGGGAGCCTGTGGAGCTGACTGGAAAACACCAGCAAAGTGGTGAGCTAGTGCATCGTCCGCTCCCTGGCCCAGTGGAACAGCACCACAATGGCCCTAGCTGGCAGTGGGAGCCTGTGGAGCCGACTGGAAAACACCAGCAAAGTGGTGAGCTAGTGCATCGTCCGCTCCCTGGCCCAGTGGAACAGCACCACAATGGCCCTAGCTGGCAGTGGGAGCCTGTGGAGCCGACTGGAAAACACCAGCAAAGTGGTGAGCTAGTGCATCGTCCGCTCCCTGGCCCAGTGGAACAGCACCACAATGGCCCTAGCTGGCAGTGGGAGCCTGTGGAGCCGACTGGAAAACACCAGCAAAGTGGTGAGCTAGTGCATCGTCCGCTCCCTGGCCCAGTGGAACAGCACCACAATGGCCCTAGCTGGCAGTGGGAGCCTGTGGAGCCGACTGGAAAACACCAGCAAAGTGGTGAGCTAGTGCATCGTCCGCTCCCTGGCCCAGTGGAACAGCACCACAATGGCCCTAGCTGGCAGTGGGAGCCTGTGGAGCCGACTGGAAAACACCAGCAAAGTGGTGAGCTAGTGCATCGTCCGCTCCCTGGCCCAGTGGAACAGCACCACAATGGCCCTAGCTGGCAGTGGGAGCCTGTGGAGCCGACTGGAAAACACCAGCAAAGTGGTGAGCTAGTGCATTGTCCGCTCCCTGGCCCAGTGGAACAGCACCACAATGGCCCTAGCTGGCAGTGGGAGCCTGTGGAGCCAACTGGAAGACACCAGCAAGCTGGTGAACTGGTGAATTGTCCTCTCCCCATCCTGGCAGAGCAGAACCACAGTGGCTCGAGCTGGCAGCCGCAAAGGATAGAGTTTTAAGAGTCTTAAAAGACTTAAAATATTATGTAGTGCTCCAGCTGTGGTGAAATGGCAGCTGTGCTCAAACCTCTTCTCTCCTCCTTCTTTTCCCCATTCTTCTTACTCTGCTTAAAAGACCCAGCGTATTAGATGACCCCCTGACTTTTCATAAGATTTTCCAGGGTTAAAACATTGCCTAATACGCCGGAAAATATGGTAGTCAAGCTGCAAACCCACTTACCAATTCCTCCGCCAAAATATTTTGTCATGCAGAATTTCTCGTTCTCCGCACACGTCTTCATGCTCAGGCAGTCCCAATTGGATTCTGCATTTTCGCAGGTGAAGCACATCAGCGAAGATACTGTAAAGATATGAACACATTCACGGGCATTAGATGGAGTCGGGGCTTGATCCAAGACCTGGAGCATGCAGAGAGTCAGCATTTATACTTTGCCACAAAGTGCATTAATGCTTATGGATTTTCCATGGAATTGCTTTTGCTTCAGCCTCCAGTATACGGGCAAAGACACATTTCCACCATCACCCTTTCACACAAGAAGACTAAAGACGTTGGAAAACCACAACTTCCAGGGTTCCATAGCTTTGAGACATGGGAGTTCAAGGATGTTAAAACTCATTAATTCCATAGTGTAGACCAGTGGTTCTCAACCTTTGTAATGTGGTGACCCATAAATAAAGTTCCTCGTGTTGTGGTGACCCCCAACCATATTTTCGTTGCTACTTCATAAATAATTTTGCCTGCCAGGAGTGCCATTTGGCTGGTTCAGGGGGTCGGCAGCCATTTTGGAGGGGGCAGGGCCGGGCAAGGCAGCTTCGCGACCCCCCAAAAATGGCCGAATGACCCCCCCAGGGGTCGCGACCCCCAGGTTGAGAACCGCTGATGTTGATGCTTGCTATATCAGCTATAGCTGATGGTCATCTTTCAGGAGTTTGAACTAGATGGCCTTTGGACTCTCCTTCCAATTCAATAATTCTATGATGTGTTCCAGCCAACATGGTCATTTTGAGCTTATTCCATCTTAAAAGGGGATTTGACTTTTCTGGCTGCTCATTTTCTCCAACCAAAGCCATGCAATTTGGCATCTAATCTGTCTTTATCTTTTGGGGTTCTACTTGAGAATTTTGTTTGCAGGCATTGATCCATGGACTAAACTTATCTCCCAAACTGATGATACTGGGAAACTCCGTTCTGTTCTCTTACAAAGAGGCTCATGGGTTTCAAACACAATTTAGCTTCAAAAGACTTTTAAAAAAAATCCCAAACAACTAGTCACATTTTACTGCTTTTCTTTTATGGCCTCTGTTTCTCTTTGTAACCTCAGCACTGCTAGGAGTGGTGTGTCTTCATGACCCCGAATTTATAGGTTGCATACTTCAATAAAGACAGACAACAGATAGGCCAGTGAGGGCCAAGAGGGACAAGGAGACACACACGACAGGACAGTGGGGTGCTATCACTGTATATGGAGGGTGAAAGAGAAACGTATGGACTGGTTGGAACTTCTCGCGTCCAGAACTTTCCTCCAACACCACAGTTCCAAAGCATCTCTCTTCCTTTGCTCAGCCTTCCCTATGGTCCAGTTCTCACATCCATAGGTGACTACGGGGAATACCATTGCTCTGAGTATAGACTTACTATATAATGCAATTTCAAACAGCATTATGTTACATTGCAGATGAGGCCAGTATGTGTCAGCATTCCAAAATGATAGTCATTTAATCCCTCTTTGACCTAGCATGGCCCATCATATTATGAGATTTATAGGGTTTTTTTGAAGTTAGAAATTTCCCCTGCATGACAGCTCTGAAACTTAGTTGAGAATCCTTCAGGACTTTCCCAAACAACATTTCAAGGGTTTCCAACAAAAGTGGAACCAAACTGGTATAACAGTATAGGGCAGACGTGCTCAAAGTGAGAATGTTGTGGCAAACTAGCAAGTGTGTGCTTTGGCACCTATCCATGACTATTGGACTTCCGCTCCCTATAGCCACATCATTTGGGACCAGCCCAAAGCCCAATTGTGTTGTTGTTCTTGGGACACTACCTTAGTTACATCACCAGCCTGCCTCAGGCATTGATACTCTGTGGGGAGATGTTTGCAACGGAGAAGACTGCCAGTATCCCTTTGCGGAAAGCAACTTGAAAGAGAGAGAACATCTGCCTGGTTGCCCAACATTGCCCAGATGCCAGAGCAGGCCAAAACTCACCAAAGACATTGCAATAGGGAGAAATGTAAAGCAGTGTAGTTACATCCCTGGCTTGACAGGAAGCTGAGGATCTTAGTAGACCACAAACTGTCAACAGCGTGATGCAGCAGCTAAAAAGGCCAATGTGATTCTAGGCTGCATCAATAAAAGTTTAGGGTCTAGATCAGGGAGCGTAATAGTCCTATCCCAGTGGTTCTCAACCTGGGGTCCCCAGATGTTTTTGGCCTTCAACTCCCAGAAATCCTAACAGCTGGTAAATTGGCTGGGATTTCTGGTAGTTGTAGGCCAAAAACATCTGGGGACCCCAGGTTGAGAACCACTGGTCCTATCCTATTCTGCTTTGGTCAGACCTCATTTGAAATAATACTGTGTCCAGTTCTGGGTATCACAATGCAAGAATGATATTGACCAACTGGAAGGGTGACTAAAATGATCAAAGGTCTTGTGCAGGTACAGCTGTACCAGGAGCTCCAATTTTGTTTGCTTTGCACTGAATGTTTGTTGTGGTCCTAAGTTTCAGGGACTCTGCAGATAGGTGGCTTCTTTTAGCTGCAATCATAGGGCAAGCCACCTGTCAATTATCGTTAGGTTCCCTGGTCCCGCCCCCTTTTTGGTTTTGGAGGGAATAGGTGCCATTTTGGGTTCAGTCCACACAGAGAAGCCTTTCATGCAGGACATAATACCAAGAGCTCCTGTAGAAAGCTTTGTCTTCTACGGCTTGGCTGGGGAGATATACAGCCCACAGCTTGGCCGGGGTTATACAGCCCTACAGTTCCTTTGCTGAGGGACTTCAGTCAGCCATCACCGAAACCTGAACTCCTTTTCCCCTGGAAGTCTACAAAGCTCTGCTTGGTAAGGGTCACTCGCGGAAGCCAGACGCAGTTGGTACCGGGTGCAGGGGCTCCACGCAACAGAGGCAAAGACAGACTGCCCAGATTAGAAGTTAAGGATTTCCCCATTAGTTACAGTTATGAAGATAGTGCCTGTTCCCTGTGGACAAGATTGAGAGAGAGCCAATAGACTGTTAAGAAAGCCTTAAAGTACCTGTTTGTTTTCAATAATAAAGAACTTTGTTGAACCTTTAAGCAATCTAAAGACTCTGTTTTAAGGAAATCCAAAGGCCTTATTCTGAGGCAGCCCCGGCGTCACATTGAAGATGGAATCAGATTACTTTCTGCTGCTATGGACACAATGGAGCCATGGATTCAAATTGTAGGAGAAGAGATTCCATCTGAACATTAGGAAGAACCTCCAGATGGTAAGAACTGTTTGGCAGTGGAATATGCTGCCTCACAATCTGGTTGAGTCTCCCTTTCTGGAGGTTTTAAACAGAGGCTGGATGACCATATGTTTGGGAGGGCTTGGGTTGACTCTTCCTTAACATATGCAGAATGGAGTTGGATAGGTTTTGGGGCTTCTTCCAACTCTAGGATCTATGAAACCCACAAGATGGTCTTCAGCATTGACTACAAATGCCCCTTCAACACAAATCTGTATCCCAGAATATCAAGGTAGAAAATCCCACATTACCTGAGTGTGGGAGATATTGTGGGATTTCCTGCCTTGATATTCCGGGTTATATGGCTGTGTGGAAAGGCCCTCAAATATACATGGTCTCAAATGACCGTGTAAGGAGGCAGGAATGCATCTCCTCTGAGATTTCAATGGTGAAAACAAGGACATGTATGGCTAAGCAAACATCTAGAGCAGTGTTTCTCAACCTGGGGATCAGGTCGCAAGGGAGTGTCAGAGGGGTCACCAAAGACCATTAGAAAACACAGTATTTTCTGTTGCTCATGGAGGTTCTGTGTAGGAAGTTTGACCCAATTCTATCATTGGTGGAGTTCAGAATGCTCTTTGATTGTAGGTGAACTAGAAATCCCAGCAACTACGACTCCCAAATGTCAAGGTCTCTTTTCCACAAACTCCACCAGTGTTCACATTTAGGGATATTGAGTATTTGTGCCAAGTTTGGTCCAGATTCATCATTGTTTGAGTCCACAGTGCTCTCTGGATGTAGTTGAACTACAACTCCAAAACTCAAGGTCAATGCCCACCAAACCCTTCCAGTATTTTCTGTTGGTCATGGGAGTTCAGTGTGCCAAGTTTGGTTCAATTCCATCGTTGGTGGAGTTCAGAATGCTCTTTGATTGTAGTTGAACTATAAATCCCATCAACTACGACTCCCAAATAACAAAATTAATCCCCTTCTTCCAGCCCCACCAGTATTTAAATTTGGGCGTACGGGCTATTTGTGCCAAATGTGGTCCAGTGAATGAAAATCCATTCTGCATATCAGATATTTACATTACGATTCATCACAGGAGCAAAATTACAGTTGCGAAGTAGCAAAGAAAATAATTTTATGGTTGGGGGTCACCACAACATGAGGAACTGTATTAAGTGGTTGCGGCTTTAGGAGGGTTGAGAAACACCAGTGTAAGGAGGCAGGAATGCATCCCCTCTGAGATTTCACCAGTGAAATCCAGGACATCTATGGCCAAGCAAGCATCTAGAGATCTCTAGAGAGAACATTTTCACCAAACCCATGAATAATCAAATCTGTTGTACTGGTACGACTGTACCAGGAACTCCAACTTTATTTGCTTTGTATTAAATGTTTGTTTGCAGTCCTAGGTTTCAGGGGTTCTGCAGAAAGTTGGCTTCCTTTAGTTGCAGACATAGGGCAAGTCACCATCGTTAAGTTTTGGTTCCACCCCTTGCTCAGGGCAATTGGGAAGGGAAGGGAGCCATTTTTAGTTAGTCTCAGCAAGGAAAACTAATGTACAGGCTGTGTGCAAGCTTCCCCTGTACAAAGGCTTCAACCCTTAAGACCTTTCGGGGAAGAACAGTCTTAAGAGCACCCAAAGATTTCCAGGGAAGCAGCCCTAAAGCTTTGAGGAATTTCAGAGGGTGAACAGTTTGGAAGACCAAAGAACTCCAGCTGGAGAATATCTAAGCCTTTACTGGTAGGTCCACTCGGTGCTTCGAGACGCAGTTCGACCCGGTAGCGGAGCCCACATCAGTAAGGGTTAGATTACAGTCAGCCTGGGAGAAGTTAAAAAGGGGATTTTCCTTTAAAGTAAATAAGTTATTGAAGACAGTTGCCTGTCCTTCGTGGGCAAGTTTAGGAAGCCACCAGTTGCATAAAAGCCTGGAATCGTTTGTTTAACTTTCTGAAGACAAGAGAAGTTTCTGTTTGATTGTTCATTAATAAAGGACTTTGTTATACTTCACAACCATCTGAAGATCATTTGTGGTGGAAAACCTCTGAGAACTTCTCTTCGGGGGGCCCTGGCTTCCCGCTGGGCTCAAGTCATGTCCTGTTTAAAGGCAATTATTTACAGGCCCAGCGCACGACAGAACAGCTGTAGAAGCCAAAACCACAACTGTGGAAGGACAGTTGTATTTCTACAATGCCCAGGCTCTCCAAACGTTATGCTGGTTGGGAGTTCTGTAGTTTTAAAAGAAACCTGTTTTCCCAAGCTCTGTCTGCAATGGCAAATAAAGGGCCAGCTTGGGCTTGGCTCGGCTTTGTTGTGGGCTCCTTGCCTTCTCCTAAATCCTGCTCTTGGTGTATTTGGCGACTTCTGGAAGTGATTCATTGTGCTTGTGGTCAGCTGCCAATGCAATGTGTCACCGCTCAGGAATGCTTAGAGTCTTCTCTGGAGATGAATGAAACAAAAGAAGCCACCAGGTTTCCCAGGCTGAAACCGATGAGTGCATTTGCGCTCTTTATAAGAAATTAGATGGTTCCTTGAAGTCTGCCTTTGGGATTGCCAAAGCGCTTGGAAGGGGAAAGGGACACTTCACCCATAGTCACCCTGCCATTTCCACTCAAAAATACCCCCAGCGGCTTCTCTGACTTACTGAAATGAAGACAATTGGACTCAAACTCGAGATCCAGTCCAACAAAAGCAGCAAACTGGTTTCCCAGGCTGCAAGCGCATGAATGGTTATCTGCCCTAATTTCATTTGGAGTCTTCCCTTGTGGGTTGGAAAGCAGCCGGGAAGGGAAAGAGAGCTCCAAACTCTTTCTTGGCCCCCATTTTTCCAATCTCAACTTTGAATTGCAGCATGGCTCCTGTATCTATGGGTTCCATGGTTTTCTTTATCCATGTCTGACCAAATATCCCCTCTCGGGGCATTTCCAGTGTCCTCCAGTGCAAATCCATGACATTCCTGGGCCAGAAGTCCTTCATTTGAATTGGGTTTGCTCTTACAGACAAATTTGTAAATCCATCTGAAATCTGGGAAAGGATATTGGGATTGCATTGTATTGTCGAAGGCTTTCATGGCCGGAATCTCTGGGTTGCTACGAGTTTTCTGAGCTGTATGGCCATGTTCCAGAAGCATTCTCTCCTGACTTTTCACCTGCATCTACGGCAGGCATCCTCAGAGGTTGAGAGGTTTGTTGGAAACTAGGAAAATGGGATTTATATATCTGTGGAAAGTCCAGGGTGGGAGAAAGAACTCTTGTCTGAGTTAGGCGTGAATGTTGCAAGTGGTCACCTTGATTAGCATTGAATGGCCTAGCAGTTTCATGGTCTGGCTTCTTACTCCCTGGGGGAATCCTTTGTTGGGAGGTGATTAGATGGCCCTGATTGATTGATTGATTTATCGTGTCAGGAGCAAACGAAACAGTTGTATTGCATTTTTAACAAACAAACAAACAAAACACAAATGTATTGTCAAAGGCTTTCATGACTGGAATCACTGGGTTGTTGTAGGTTTTTTTTGGCTATATGGCCATGTTCTAGAGGCATTCTCTCCTGACGTTTCGCCAGCATCTATGGCAAGCATCCTCAGAGGTTGTGAGGACTGTTGGAACTAGGAAAAGGGTTATATATCTGAGGAATGACCAGGGTGGGACAAAGAACTCTTGTCTGCTGGAGGTAGGTGTGAATGTTTCAACTGACCACCTTGATTAGCATTTGATGGCCTGGCAGTTGTTTGGTGTGGCTTGCAAGTGCCTGGGGGAATCTTTTGTTGAGAGGTGATTAGATGTCCTTGATTGTTTCCTTTCTGTTGTTTTGCTGTCGTAATTTTAGAGTTTTTTAGTACTGGTAGCCAGATTTTGTTCATTTCCATGGTTTTCTCCTGTTGAAATTGTCCGCATGCTTGTGGATTTCAATGGCATCTCTGTGTAGTCTGACATGGTAATTGTTAGAATGGTCAAGCATTTCTGTGTTCTCAAATAATATGCTGTGTCTAGGTTGGTTCATCAAGTAAATAAAGAACAATGCTCAAGAACAGGGGAATTCCAAACAATCAGGGCCAGTTAATCGCCTCCCTACAAAGAGCCGTTCAGCAGTGGAACTCTCTGCCCCGGAGTATGGTGGAAGCTCCTTCTTTGGAGGTTTTTAAACAAAGGCTAGATGGCCATCTGTCAGGGGTGCTTTGATGCATTTTTCCTGCTTCTTGGCCGAATGGGGTTGGACTGGATGGCCCATGAGGTCTCTTCCAACTCTAGGATTCTACAATTCCCCCAAGCAGTAAGAAGCCAGACCTTGAAACTAGGCCATTAAGTGCTAATCAAGGAGGCCAATTGCAACATTCACACCTGCCTCCAACAGACAAGAGTTCTTTCTCCCACCCTGGACATTATTCCACAGATATATAAACCCCATTTTCCTAATTTCCAACAGACCTCACACCTCTGAGGATGCCTGCCATAGATACAGGTGAAACGTCGGGAGAGAATGCTTCTGCAAGATGGCCATAAAACCTGGAAAACTTTAAAACAACCCAAGCAGTTGCATTGTCTTCCCATCTGCAACTAGAAATATATTATGGGATGCAATCTTTTTTTCTATGGTATCTACTGGAAAGGATGGCTGTAAGTAAGGAATTTGTTAAGCAGTATTTGCCACATTGCACAATTGCTTTTGTATGTTTGTTTGCAAAAACAAAGACGCTTCCTGCACCTCCCATTTAGCTTCACCTGCTTGTGATGAAATCCATCCTCAGTTCAATAACAGGAGGAATGCATTAATGGCTCCATACCTTCCCCTCCTTCCCTACAAACAAGTGCTACTGTACCTGTATTAACAGCTCTATGCCAAGAGAGGGCAATGCAATGCTATATACATACTTAGGAGATCCCTCGTAGTCTGAGGATGATGGTCCTCCAAGTGTAGTGGGTCCGTAGGTGACTGTGGAGCCCTATTCTTGACCTGCATCTTTTCCCACAGTGAGGGCATCGGTTTCCAGGTGGAATGTGGTCCCGGTCAGGGTTGGCTTGACACGCCGCTCTTGGCACGTTTCTCTCTTTCGCCCTCCACTCATGCCTCTTCAAATTCTGCAGCACTGCTGGTCACAGCTGACCTCCAGCTGGAGCGCTCAAGGGCTAAGGCTTCCCAGTTCTCGATGTCTATGCCAGAGTTTTTAAGGTTGGCTTTGAGTGCATCTTTAAATCTCTTTTCCTGTCCCCCAACATTCCATTTTCTGTTCTTGAGCTTGGAATAGAGCAACTGCTTTGGGAGACGGACATCCAAAGTGGCCGGTCCTGCAGAGTTGATGGCGGAGGACCATCGCTTCAGTGCTGGTGGTCTTTGCTTCTTCCAGCACGCTGAGATTTGTCCCCCAGTCTTCCCAAGAGATTTGCAGGATTTTTCGGAGGCAATGCTGATGGAATCATTTCAGAAGTTGCATGTGCCATCTGTAGACTGTCCATGTCTCGCAGGGGTATAACAGAGTTGGGAGGGCAATGGCTTTATAAACAAGCACCTTGGTCTCCCTACGGATGTCCCAGTCCTCAAACACTCTCTGCTTCATTCGGAAAAATGCTGCACTCGCAGAGCTCAGGCGGTGTGGAATTTCATTATCAATGTTCACTTTTGTCAGTTACAAACATTACAAAAGTTACAAACAATCTTGACAGATTAGAGAGATGGGCCAAAACTAATAAAATGAAGTTCAACGGGGACAAATGCAAGATACTCCACTTAGGCAGAAAAAACGAAATGCAAAGATACAGAATGGGGGACGAGGCCTGGCTTGAGAGCAGGATGTGTGAAAAACATCTTGGAGTCCTCGTAGACAACAAGTTAAACATGAGCCAACAATGTGATGTGGGGGCAAAAAAAGCCAATGGGATTTTGGCCTGCATCAATAGGAGTCTAGTGTCTAGATCTAGGGAACTCATGCTCCCCATGCTCTATTCTGCCTTGGTTAGACCACATCTGGAATATTGTGTCCAGTTCTGGGCACCACAATTCAAGAGAGATATTGACAAGCTGAAATGTGTCCAGAGGAGGGAAACTAAAATGATCAAGGGTCTGGAGAACACCTCCAAGGTCATGTGGCCAGCATAACTGCATGGAGTGCCATTACCATCCTCCCGGAGCAGTACCAATTGATCTACTCACATTTGCATGTTTTCAAACTGCTAGGTTGGCAGAGGCTGGGGTTAAGAGCCGCCGCAAACTGGCGTCCTGCGAGAGCAAACTGTGCCAGCACATCTGATGTCGTCGAAGACTCCGCCTCTCTCCCCGCCTCTTTCTCCGTGTTAGCGTGGTTTTTCCTTTGCTAGGGCAGTGATGCCAGCGTACTCTCGCTGTTGAAATCTGTCAACAGCGAGAGTATGCTGGCATCGCTGCCCTAGCAAAGGAAAAACCACGCTGGCACGGAGAAAGAGGCGGAGAAAGAGGCGGAGAGAGAGGCGGAGTCTTATGACATCATCGGACGTGCTGGCACAGTTTGCTCTCGCAGGACGCTAGTTTGCGGCGGCTCTAACAGCGGGAGCTCATGCCGCTCCCTGGATTCGAACCTGTGACCTTTTGGTCAACAAGCTCAGCAGCTCAGCGATTTAACCCACAAAAATGCCATGTAGACCCATAGCATACAATTTCAAACTGCATTATATGGCAGTATAGATCGAAAAGAAGCCAATTGGGCAACAAGTCACATTGTGAAAAAAGCCAACGGCAAGCTTCGTCTGATCAAACCCTATCATTTGGGCTTACGATAAATCAGAAATTATTTGAAGGCACACAAGAACAACAAAGCACAGATGAAAGGAGACACAGGTGCGTCTATACTGTGGAATTGATGCAGTTTGACACCACCTTACCTTCTATGGCTCAGTGTTATGAAGTCATTGGTGCTGTTGCTTGGTGAGCCACCAGCACTCTTGGAGAAAGAAGGCTAAAGTCCTTGTAAAAGTACAATTCCCAAGATTGGATCACATGAAGCCATGGCAATTAAAGCAGCACCAAACTGGTTTAATTCTACAGTGTAGATCCAACCAACTATAGCTCCCTCTCACCGATGTATTTGTTAGTATTAATAACTTCCCTCCTGATCCACCCACATTTGTCCCAGTTTTCACCAGTGAAACACTGGAGGAGACGTAATGAGCGAAATGGACCAAGGCAGCACCGGACATTCCTGAGCAATTGCCGCTCACTCATATAATGGCTGCAGTTTGGAGTCTGCCATTATTGGATTTATAGTGACTATTATCATACCTGGTAGACCTGATCTTGTTTGGGGAAGCTAAGCAGGGCTTGGCGTGGGATGCACTTGCACAGGAAACCGGCGGAAGGGAGTACCACAAATGTCTTCTGCAGCATTAATGCGTTTTGACACTCCTTTAACTGCCATGGCTCAATGCTATGGAATTGTAGGAATGGTGCGTTGGTCAGGCACCAGCTAAAGCTAAAGACCTACTAAAATACTGGAAGTGTTTGGTGGACATTGGCCTTGAGTTATGGAGTTGTAGTTCACCTACATCCAGAGAGTACTGTGGATTCAAACAATGATAGATCTGAACCAAGCTTGGCACAAATGCTCAATGCTAAATGCTAAAGCTAAAGACCTACTAAAACAGACACAGGCAAACTTTGGCTTTCCAGGTGTTTTGGATTTCAACTCCCATAATTCCTAACAGCCAGTAGGTTTGCCCAAGCTTTTACTAAAACCACAGCTTCCATAATTCCATACCATAGAGCTATGGCACTCACAAAACAATAGGCCAGCTTGACTGGCAGGTCCTTTCAGAACTCGTTAAGCTCTTGGACATTTCCTGAGCCATAATCCATTCAAAAATGCATTGTATTCCATCGTCCCGCCTGCATCCTTTTCCCGCCTGCCGCTCTGCATCCTTTTCAGCTGAATTGCTCATAAACCTCGGTGGCACTTCCTTCAACTTGGTGAGACCTTTTATTGGGAAAAATCAGGGATTGGGTGCTTCTCTCTGTCTCGCCAGGGTAACGAACTCTTTGATGAGTCTAATTGGTCTCTGCCTCCTGGCAAAGACCCCTAAATTCTGGCACGATGCTGAAGTCATGGAGAGGAAGGAGCAAGCTTGTTTTCTGCTTCCCTGGAGACTAGGACGCAATGGAACAATGGCTTCAAACTACAAGAGAGGAGATTCCATCTGAAAATGAGGAAGAACTTCCTGACTGTGAGAGCCGTTCAGCAGTGGAACTCTCTGCCCCGGAGTGTGGTGGAGGCTCCTTCTTTGGAAGCTTTTAAACAGAGCTGGAGGGCCCATGAAGTCTCTTCCAACTCTATGATTCTTTGATTCTATGGCCATCTGTTGGGAGTGGTTCGATTGTGTATTTCTGCATGATAGAACAAGGTTGGACTAAATAGCCTTGCTGTCTCTTCCGACTCAATAATGAAGATCTGCAGCAGTTTGCTTTTGCCTGAGCATACCCGCAAGTCTAAGATGCTTCCTCCTCATTTCTGCTCCCTGCAGATCCAATTTGGATTCTTTTCGCAGAAATTGAAGTAACACAAAGGTGAGAAATGGGAGGAGAGAGAAGCCAGGGCATTCCAAAAGCAGCTGCTAAAGTGGGACAACACAAGATTTATGGGAACTGCCCCTGATCTATTCCTGGCATGCTGCTCACCGGCTGCAAGCTGGAAATGATCTTCCACGCTTGTTCCCAGAAACCTGTTTGAAGATGTGAGCAGCTTGCTAAGAAATGACCTTTTTCTTTCTTTCTTTTTTCATCCCGTTTACTTGGCAAGCATTTTGGAGCTGTGCCAAAAGGTAGGCGGATGTTAATTCCTCCTTGAGAAGGTTGACAAGTCAACATTTTCATCGTCCAATAAATCTTTGCCTATTTGGTGGAGGTGGGAAGAAGAAAGGGGGAAACTGGAGAGGGAGAAAAATTCGTTTTGGAGTCTTTAGACCAATGTTTCTCATCCTTCCTAATGCCGTGAGCCCTTAATGCAGTTCCTCGTGTTGTGCTGACCCCCAACCATAAAATTATTTTCGTTGTTACTTCATAATTGTAATTTTGCTATAGTTATGAATCATAATGTAAATATCTGATATGCAGGATAGATTTTCATTCACTGGACCAAATCTGGCACAAATACCCAATACACCCAAATACTGGTGAAGTTGAGTTTGTCATTTGGGAGTTGTAGGTAAAGGTAAAGGTTTCCCCCTGACATTAAGTCCAGTCATGTCTGACTCTGGGGGTTGGTGCTCATCTCCATTTTTAAGCCGAAGAGCCAGCGTTGTCCATAGACACCTCCAAGGTCATGTGGCCAGCATGACTGTATGGAACACCGTGACCTTCCCGTTGGAGCAATACCTACTGATCTACTCACATCCCCTCATCAAGCTCATCCCCTGTTTGGGTATCAGCCAGCACGTCAACGACTTAAATCAAGAAATAGTGTTCTTAGATCTACAGAGACACTCGCTGGAACACCTCAGCAAGCGAGAGTCCAAAAGTGGCAGGCTCAAACCCAGAACCTCAACCAATGGCTGATACCAAATGAGAGACTCCCCCTGGGCACACAGAAGACTGGGCGACTTGGAAGGCACTGAACAGACTGCGCTCTGGCACCACGAGATGCAGAGCCAATTTCAAGAAATGGGGCTACAAAGTGGAATCCACGACATGCGAGTGTGGAGAAGAGCAAACCACTGACCACCTGCTGCAATGCACCCTGAGCCCTGCCACATGCAGAGCCTTCTTGTGCCTTCTTGCGGCAACACCAGAGGCACTCCAAGTGGCCAGACACTGGTCAAAGGACATTTAACCAACTACCAAGTTTGCAAAATCTGTGGGGGTTTTTTAATCTGTGTGTTTGTTTTGTTCTGTTAGAAATGTAATACAATGGTATGGTTGCTGATGACACGATAAATAAATACTCACATTTGTATGTTTTCAAAATGCTAGGTTGGCAGAAGCTAAGGCTAACAGCAGGAGCTCATGCCACTCTCCGGATTCAAACCTGTGACTTTTCGATTAAAAGGTTTTGCAGCTCAGCGGTTTAACCCACTGTGGCACCAGGGGCTCTGGGAGTTGTAGTTGCTGGGATATATAGTTCACCTACAATCAAAGAGCACTCTGAACTCCACCAACGATATAATCGAACCAAACTTGGTACACAGAACTCCCATGACCAACCAAAAATACGGGAAGGGTTTGGTGGGCATTGGCCTTGAGTTGTAGTTCACCTACATCCGAGAGCACTGTCGACTCAAAACAATGATAGATCTGAACCAAACTTGGCACAAATACTCTATATACCCAAATGTGAACACTGATGGAGTTTGGGGGAAATAGATCTTGACATTTGGGAGTTGTAGTTGCTGGGATTTATTGTTCACCTACAATCAGAGGCGGCCCTAGGTAATTTTCAATGGTAAGCAAGCAGTATTTTGGCGCCACCCCCCACCCCCACCCCAACCAATCACTGATATATATTTTCTGTTTGTCATGGGAGTTCTGTGTGCTATATTTGGTTCAATTCCATCATTGGTAGAGTTCAGAATGCCCTTTGACTGTAGGTGAACGATACATCCCAGTAACTACAACTCGCATATGTCAAGGTCTATTTTCCCCCAAGACCGCCTCAAGAGTGCCCCTGGGCAAAATCAACTATACTGCAAGTGCTTACTTTGCGTAATGGGTTGAGCCGCCCCTGCCTACAATCAAAGAGCATTCTGAACCCCACCAATGATAGAATTGGGTCAAACTTCCCACACAGAATGCCCATAACCAACAGAAAATTCTGCGTTTTCCGATGGTCCATGGCGACCCCCCCTGCAACCACCCCAGGGGTCCCAACACCCAGGTTGAGAAATGCTCCTTTAGAGCTACTTGCATGTGATATCTTTGAGCTGGGACCCAAGTCAAAATAGGAAATTCAATTATATTTCATATCTTCCTTATCCACATGGCATAGAGTTCACTTTATACACAATATGTGTACTTTTGTCCATGAAGTTTACTTTATTTTATTTATTTATTTAAAACATTTATATTCCGCCCTTCTCACCCCGAAGGGGACTCAGGGCTGAGCACAGCATATATACAGCAAACATTCAATGCCGGGACACAGATTCATGTACACATACATAAACATTAAAAATATTTATCTCAATATTAAAATACACCATTTAAAACCGCCCTAGTCATCAGCGTCAAATCTAATTGGCCTGATAATCTTTCCTATTGCTGCTTTATTGCCCTGTCCCGAAAGCTTTGGCCCACAGCCAAGTTTTGACCATCCTTCTAAAGCACAGGAGAGAGTGGGGTGACCTGATCTCACCAGGAAGGGAGTTCCATAGCTGGGGAGCAATCACCAAAAAGGCCCTGTCTCTCGTCCCCACCAATCACACCTTTATGCACCTTGAACCTTCTGAAATTTCCACAGGTGTATGTCACTATTTTAGATGTTAGGGCCTTTTGGATCAGGGAGTCTCAACCTGTATTTGCAAAGCTTCCAAAGGGATGGGGAGATTTGATGCAAAGAGGCAATAAATGCCTCCTTCCACAACATCCCAAAAGAGAAACATGCATGCATGGGCATCACCAATAGTTATAAAGTTGCATTAGATTTCGGGTGCATCTAGCCTCCAGATTCTGCCTGGAAACAATTGCTAAACAGATAGAAAGGCAGGTGGTCGTGTGGGTGGAAAGAAGGAATAAAACGGGCGAAATGGAGGCACAAATTCATGTGTGACAGCTAAAGCAAGCCCAGTTCCTTTCTATATAAGCAACGAGGAGCAATCTGTTGGGGGCACTGAGAAAGGTTTCCTTCCCCTTTCCCAGAGCTGATGAAACTGACAGCTTCGTGTCCAGACATGAGCTCAGTTCTTGGCCTTACGTAATTGATTGGAAGTCCTTTTTTACTTTGCTGGTATCAAAATTACCATACTGGGCTGGAGGCCAGGATTTGAAGAAAATGTTATGGGGAGATCAATTCTGAACATGGGAGATTTCCACCCTCTTAATGCTCTTGTGCAAAAAAAAAAAAAAATCAAACCCACCCACTCCCATTTAGCCTTATGTATTTATTTTATTTATTTACTAGCTGAACTGGGATTGTGGTTTGCTCCGGCATTGACAGCCATTGAGGAAAGAGGAAACTTGGTGAAGCTTCTCAGCTTCAAACCCCTTTGGACCCAGGACTAATTGAGACTGTAATGTATGTTTTCCTTCACCCCCTGAAGTTTTCCAGCTCATTGCTTTGAAGAAATGACTTGTGATAAATAAAACCTATCTTGAGCTATTTACAGTGTTTTGGGTTTTTGGGAGTTCCAGTTTCCTATAGGAGGGCAAAAAGCAATCCCCTGGGGGAAAGATGCCACGTCCATCCCTCCTTTATTGAGAATAATAGCCCCCAGGCGTGACGGCACAACAGTGCTCCCTGGTTGTAGGTGAACTACAACTCCAAAACTCAAGGTCAATGCCCACTAAACACTTCCAGTCTTTTCTGTTGGTCATGAGAGTTCTGTGTGCCAAGTTTGGTTCAATTCCATCGTTGGTGGAGTTCAGAATGCTCTTTGATTGTAAGTGGACTATAAATCCAAGGAACGACAACTCCCAAATGACAAAATTAATCCTCCTTCCCAACCCCACCAGTATTCAAATTTGGGCGTATTGAGTATTTGTGCCAAATTTGGTCCAGTGAATGAAAATACATCCTGCATATCAAATATTTACATAACGATTCATAGCAGTAGCAAAATTGCAGTTCTGAAGTAGCAATGAAAATAATGTTATGGTTGGGGGTCACCACAACATGAGGAAGTGTATTAAGAGGTTGCGGCATTAGGAAGGTTGAGAAACATTGGTCTACACATTGTCCAGAGATAGAGATTACCAAGAAGAATCCATTGTGCTTGGGAAAAATCCATTTAATCCCAGGTAGTTTTGGAGGAAGGGGAGTAAGAGGGAAGCAAAAGACAGGGCCTCTCGCCCACCCCAATGCAAACATCTCCACGCCGTTGTTTGTTGCATCAATCCAGTTGCGTATGTGCAAGCCCACACCCACTTTTGAGGAGCCTTGGCCACAAACAAACCGTTCCCATTTTCCTCAGTGACTCAAGGGGCTGATTCACCAAGTTGGCAAAACAAACCTCCTGCCGAGAGCCAGCGGGAACCCACTTTTCCACCAAATCTGCACTCTTTTGCCTTTCACATCCCACATTCCAGCCTGGAGCGTTCTTGCTTTTTACAGCCTGCATAGAGCAGTTCTGTGTGTGCCTCATGGCAAATGCATACATTGCGTAGAGTTGTCTAGGGAAGGGACTCTCAGAGCTAGTTTGGTGAGTTCCTTCCTCTGAAACAGAGCCTCAGGTAGCTATTATTTCTGGGTGGTCTTCCATCCAAGTGCTATCTGCTAACTGGGAGCGGTCTACTCCCCTGTTTAACTCCATTGGCTGCTGTTCATTTTCCGGTGCCAATTCAAGGTGCAGGTTATCACCTACAAAGCCCTGAACGGTTTGGGACCCGTCTACCTTTGTGATCCCATTTCCTCCTACTAACTCGCACAATCTCTTCAATCTTCTGGGGAGGCCCTCCTCTCGCTCCCACCTCCGTCTCAAGTGCTGTTTGTGGGGACGAGGGAGAGAGCCTTCTCTGTGGTTGCCCCTCAGCTTTGGAACACCCGTCTTCCTTCGTGATCCCATTTCCTTCTACATCATCGCACGATCTCTTCGCTCTCCCGGGGAGGCCCTCCTCTCGCTCCCACTTCCGTCTCAAGTGCGGTTTGTGGGGACGAAGGAGAGGGCCTTCTCTGTGGTGGCCTCTCAGCTTTGGGGACCCGTCTACCTTCGTGATCCCATTTCCTTCTACAAACTCGCACGATCTCTTCGATCTCCCAGGGAGGCCCTCCTCTCACTCCCACCTCCGTCTCAAGTGCAGTTTGTGGGGACGACGGAGAGGGCCTTCTCTGTGGTGGCCCCTCAGCTTTGGAATGGACCCGTCTACCTTCATGATCCCATTTCCTTCTACGAACTCGCACGATCCCTTCAATCTTCCGGGAAGGCACTCCTCTCACTCCCACCTCCATCTCAAGTGCGGTTTGTGGGGATGAGGGAGAGGGCCTTCTCTGTGGTGGCCCCTCAGCTTTGGAACAGGCCCGTCTACCTTCGTGATCCCATTTCCTTCTACGAACTCGCACAATCTCTTAAGATCTCCTGGGGAGGCCCTCCTCTCGCTCCCACCTCCATCTCAAGTGCGGTTTGTGGGGACGAGGGAGAGGGCCTTCTCTGTGGTGGCCCTTCAGCTTTGGAACTCGCTACCCAGAGAGATAAGACAAGCATCCACTTTGGCAACCTTTAGGAAAAACCTTAAAATGTGGCTGTTCCAGCGTGCTTTTGCGGAATGAACAACATATCTTCATATCATGACTGTCCTAGTACAAAATGTCCTCCTGATGCATCTTAACTCATCTCTTAGCGCAATGTTTCTCAACCTTCCTAATGCCGCGACCCCTTAATGGACACTTCTGGAACATGGCCAATACAGCCTGGAAAACTCACAGCTACCCTTTGCAATTGATTCATTATCTTGTACGTTCAGGAAAGAAACTGAAGAAAAGGAGAGAAAATGAAAGAAATAGACCTCACCTCTGAGGATGCTTGCCATAGATGCAGGCGAAGCGTCAGGAGAAATGCCTCTAGAACATGGCCCTATAGCCCGAAAAAACCCACAAGAACTGAGGGAAGAAATAGATCGTTTTTTCTCAATCTTCCTAATGCCAGGACCCTTTAATACAAGTCCTCATGTTGTGGTGACCCTCAATAAAAAAAATATTTTTGTTACTACTTCATAACAGTAATTTTGCTACTGCTATGAATTGTAATGTAAATATCTGATATGCAGGATGTATTTTCATTCACTGGACCAGATTTGGCACCTGATACGTCCAAATATGAATACTGGTGGGGTTTGGGGGGACTGATTTTTTCATTTGGGAGTTGTAGTTGCTGGGATTTACAGTTCACCTACAATCAAAGAGCATTCTGAGCTCCACCAACGATGGAATTGAAACAAACTTGGCACACAGAACTCCCATGACCAACAGAAAATACTGGAAGTGTTTGGTGGGCATTGACCTTGAGTTTTGGAGTTGTAGTTCACCTACATCCTGGGAGCACTGTGGACTGAAACAATGATGGATCCGGACCAAGATTGGCACGGATACTCAATATGCTCAAATGTGAACACTGGTGGAGTTTAGGGGGAAACAGACCTTGACATTTGGGAGTTGTAGTTGCTGGGATTTATAGTTCACCTATAATCACAGAGCATTCAGAACCCCACCAATGATAGAATTGGATCAAACTTCCCACACAGAACCCCCATGACCAACAGAAAATAGTTACAGGACCCCTCTGACACCCCCCAGGGGTCCCGACCCCCAAGTTTGGAAACGCTGATCCTGACCCCTCCCAACCTTAACTGAAATGAAGGGAAAATAGAAAATATACTGTTCTACCATCTCATTGACAAACAGAGTCATGTGCCGTCAAAAAAGAAATAGAAAGAAATAGAAAGGGGAAGAGTAGAGACAAAGAAAACAAAACGTCTTCATCGTTTGATCATTGCTGATCCAGCGAATAGATCATACTACTTATTGATAGCTATAGACCTATAAGTAGATTGCATTAGGGCGATCAGACCTCAGACTTAACTGAAATGGAAGAAAATCTAAAAAGCAAAAATGTTCTACCATTGCAAATCCAACTGAATAAACCCTATTAATTGCAAATACCTATAGGTAAAGGTAAAGGTAGTCCCCTGACATTAAGTCCAGTCATGTCTGACTCTGGGGTGTGGTGCTCATCTCCATTTCTAAGCCGAAGAGCCAGCGTTGTCCGTAGACACCTCCAAGGTCATGTGGCCGGCATGACTGCATGGAGCCGTTACCTTCCCGCCGGAGCGGTACCTATTGATCTACTCACATTTGCATGTTTTCAAACTGCTAGGTTGGCAGAAGCTAGGGCTGACAGCGGAAGCTCACGCCGCTCCCCGGAATCGAACCTGCGACCTTTCGATCAACAAGCTCAGCAGCTCAGTGCTTTAACCCACTGCGCCACCTATAGCTATAGATTATTAAATGGATAGATTTCTTACTGTGCAGAAAGTGCATCCAAGGTTTGCAGTCATTGAATATCTATATAATTGGTTTATCCTTTAAAATCCATATCTAACACCTCTATCTGGTGTTGTGATGCAAGAGTCAAGGTTGTTGTTTCAGATTTCCTGCAAGAAAAGAATGAGTCAGCCAGCTCTTATCTTACTATATCTCTTTGGATGCCTTCTTACCTACCTTCCCCCTCTTTTCTGAGAGTGAGGGTGCATCTACACTGCAGAACTCATGCAGTTTGATACCACTTTAGCTGCCAGGGAATCCTGGGAGTTGTAGTTTGGTGGGACACCGGCACTCTTTGGCAGAGAAGGCTGAAGACCTTGCAAAACTACAAATCCTACAATTAAAATCATAGAATCCTAGAGGTGGAAGAGACCTGGTGGGACATCCATTCCAACCCCCTGCCAAGATGGGCCATCCAATCCAACCCCATTCTGCCAAGAAGCAGGAAAACTACATTCAAAGCACCCCCAACAGATGGCCATCCAGCTGCTGCTTAAAAGCCTCCAAAGAACGACTCCGGCCCTGTTTACCTCTCCGAACGTATTCTCCCCTACGAACCATCAAGATTATTAAGATCATCTGGAGAGGCCCTGCTCTCGGTCCCACCGGCCTCGCAAGCGCGCCTGGTGGGGACGAGGGACAGGGCCTTCTCGGTGGTGGCCCCGCGACTCTGGAACTCTCTCCCTCTGGAGGCCAGAACCGCCCCATCCATCCTAACATTTAGGAAACGGGTGAAGACGTGGCTGTGGAGTCAGGCCTTCGATGAATGAGACAACACCATAGGACCCTGGATGGAAGTTGATGTAGATCCATCTTAATAGGACGACTGACCACTGTAGTGTTTACATATAGTGTTTTTAAAGTTGTTTTTGTAATTGTGATATATGATATTTTAATGAGTGTATATGTTTTTTTATGGCTGGAAACCGGGCTGAGTCCCTCAATGTGGGACGCTCGGTATAGAAAACTGTGAAATAAATAATAATAAATAAAGAAGGAGCTTCCACTACCCTCCAGGGCAGAGAGTTCCACTACTGAACAGCTCTCACAGTCAGGAAGTTCTTCCTAATGTTCAGGTGGAATCTTTTTTCCTGTTGTTTGAAGCCACTGTTCTGTGTCCTAGTCTCCAGGTTCAGCAGAAAACAAGCTTGCTCCCTCCTCTCTATGACTTCCCTCTCAGATATTGATCCATGACCCTTATCATGTCTCTTCTCAGCCTTCTCTTCTGCAGGTTAGCATGTCCACCTCTTTCAACCGCTCCTCATAGGGCTTGTTCTCCAGGCCCTTGATCCTTTGAGTCCATATTCCAGCTTAGAGTCAATATCTCCCTTTAGTTGCGGTGCCCATAGCATTGAGCCATGACACTTAAAGTTGTGCCAAACTGCCTTAATTCCACAGTTATTCATTCAATGTTCTTACCTTTCAGACTGCTTCTTTCTCGTGCTGCAACTGTGGCTCAAGCAGCCACTAAAGCACAGTCTCTTACCCCCAGGCACTTAGAAATCTCTTCCACTTTGACAGCCACTTTGGGTGCATCTTTGTGCCATAGAATGCATGCAGCTTGACACCACTTTGACAACCATGGCTCACTGCTAAGAAATCCTGGGAGTTGTAGTTTACCAGGACTCCATCCTTCTCTGCCTAAACGGGCTGGTGCCTCAACAAACTGCAAATCCCAGGATTCCAAAACATTGAACCGTGGCAGCAAGAGGGCTGGTGCCAAAGCACATAAAGTGGTGTCATCTATATATATAAAAAGGCTCTGTGCATAATGAGTACCCTAAAAACAAAAGAACCAATGAACGAAATCACACCAAATTTGGCAACAAAAAGTCTCACAACACAAGGAGTGACCATCACTCAAAAAATTACGATTTTTGTCATTTGGGAGTTGTAGTTGCTGGGATGTATAGTTCACCTACAATCAAAGAGCATCCTGAACCCCACCAACGATGGAATTGAACCAAACTTGGCACACAGATCTCCCATGACCAACAGAAAATATTGGAAGGGTTTGATGGGCAGTGTCCTTTAGTTTTGGAGTTGTAGTTCATCTACATCCAGAGAGCACTGTGGACTCAAACAACGATGGATCTGGACCAAACTATACACAAATACTCAATATGCCCAAATGTGAACACTGGTGGAGTTTGGGGAAAATAGAATCTTGACATTTGGGAGTTGTAGTTGCTGGGATTTGTAGTTCACCTACAATCACACAGCATTCTGAACCTGACCAACGATAGAATTGGGCCAAACCTCCCACACAGAACCCCCATGACCAACAGAGTGGGCCACAGCAACGTGTGGCAGGGGACGGCTAGTTAATTCTATAGCTATAAGTCTGCAGTGCAGAGTTTTTGGAAAGATTCAGTGTGTTGCCTTGTGGGAGGTAAAGTACAGTCCTCTTTGGATAATCATCATCATCATCATCATCATCATCATCATCTTTATTTATACCTAACCACTATCTCCCAAAGGGGACTCGGTGCAGCTAACATGAGGCCAAGCCCAAAAATTACAATAGGTAAGTAAAATACATACAAAAATATTAACATCAAATAAAAAGTAAATAACAAAATAATAGGATAGGGGTAAACACAGGATATTACAATAAAACAAAGTATAACACATATACAGATAATAACAACAAATGAAATGCAACCAATATCAAAGTATTACGATAGGGTAAACTCATGATATGAGGTAAAATAATAAAAGTTGGACACAGTAAGCTGGGCCAAATGCAGGGGATAAAAATTATAAAACTTTGAGATAGATAAATAGAGTAATGTGTTTGGTGGGAGATTCAGATAGGACAAACAATGGGGTTTAATTTTGCTAAAGCAGCATATCTCAACCTGGGGGTCGGGACCCCTGGGGGGGGCCACAAGGGGGTTTCAGAGGGGTCGCCAAAGACCATCAAAAAACACAGTGTTTTCTGTTGGTCATGGGGTTCTGTGTGGGAACTTTGGCCCGATTATATCGTTGGTGGGGATCATAATGCTCTTTGGTTGTAGGTGAACTATAAATCCCAGCAACTATAACTCCCAAATGTTAAGGTCTGTTTTCCCCAAACTCCACTAGTGTTCACATTTGGGCATATTGAGTATCTGTACCAAGTTTGGTCCAGATCCATCATTGTTTGAGTCCACAGTGCTCCCAGGATGTAGGTGAACTACAACTCCCAAAACTCAAGGTCAATGTCCACCAATCCCTTCTGGTATTTTCTGTTGGTCATGGGAGCTCTGTGTGTCAAGTTTGGTTCAATTCCATCCTTGGTGGAGTTCAGAGTGCTCTTTGATTGTAGGTTAACTATAAATCCCAGCAACTATAACTCCCAAATGTCAAGGTCTGTTTTCCCCCAAACTCCACCAGTGTTCACATTTCAGCATATTGAGTATCCATGCCAATTTGGTCCAGATCCATCATTGTTTCAGTCCACAGTGCTCCCAGGATGTAGGTGAACTACAACTCCAAAATCCAAGGTCAATGCCCACCAAACCCTTCCGACATTTTCTGTTGGTCATGGGAGATCTGTATGCCAAGCTTGGTTCAATTCCATTGTTGGTGGAGTTCAAAATGCTCTTTGATTGCTGGTGAACTATAAATCCCAGCAACTACAACTCCCAAGTGATAAAATCAATCCCACCCAACCAACCCCACCAGTATTCAAATTTGGGTGAATCGGATATTTGTGCCAAATTTTGCCCAGCGAATGAAAATACATCCTGCATGTCGGATATTTACATTACGATTCGTAACAGTAGCAAAATTCCAGTTATGAAGTAGCAATGAAATAATGTTATGGTTGGGGGTCACCACCACATGAGGAACTCTATTAAGGAGTCGTGGTACTTGGAAGATGGAGAACCACTGCTTTAGGCACTGCACCACTAGGACCACCTTTACTGGCTTGTGCCATCATCATTATCATCATCATTATTATTGCAACTCACCTCTCTCCACGCAGAGCAAGGCTGCCATCAGGGCTGCAAGAGAAGCCTTCATCTTTAGGGAAGGAAGAAGAAAAGGATGTCTTTGCAATCCAGAAAAGGGAGAGTCAGGCAGAGAGACAGGCTGAGCTTGGAGGATGACTGCTCCAAAAAGCTGGCCCTTCCTTTGGTGATGGGCTATAAAAAGCAAGGTGTCAGGGGAGGGACTAAAAGGAGGCGGCTCCCTTCACCATTCACCAGCCTCCTTCCCCCTCCCCAAACCTGGAGGCTCCTGTGCCAAAAGGCACTCCACCAAAGAGCCTGATAATTGCTTGATTTATGAGGGTTATTTCTTTCCCCTTCTGTTAATTGGCTCCAGGACTCAGTTCCAGACGAAGCTAATGAGAGCGAGGCTCAGAGAGGAACAGTGGCTCATTCTTCTGCGGCGGCCAAAGCACAACAAAGGGCCCGGCTGTGCATCCCAAGCTCTCCGTGCGCCTCCTTCATGCGCAAAGCATGGACAGGGCTCTCATCCAAGGGAAGAGGAAGCCGTGCCCATCCCAAAAGAAGCCTGGCACCAGAGATGCAGGAAAGAGGGCCAGACAGGGAGGGCCATGGGTGTCTATGCGCCTTCAGGTTGCGCACTGACCCACAGTGACCCCATGAGTATAAGAGTTTCTTAGGCAAGGGATCCTCAGATGTGGTTTGGCCAGTTGCTTCCACTAAAACATGGCCTATAGCAGGCATGGGCAAACTTCAGCTCTCCATGTGTTTTGGACTCCAGCTCCCACTCCAACTCCTACTGGCTGTTAGGAATTGTGGAAGTTGTAATCCGACTCCAACTCCATCTCCAACTCCTACCGGCTGTTAGGAATTGGGGGAGTTGTAATCCAAATCACCCTCCGGGTGCTTTGGACTTCAACTCTTACCAGCTGTTAGGAATTGTGGAAGTTGTAATCCAAATCACCCTCCAGGTGTTTTGGACTCCAACTCCCACTCCAATTCTTACCAGCTGTTAGGAATTGTGGGAGTTGTGATCCAAATCACCCTCCAGGTGTTTTGGACTCCAACTCCCACTCCAACTCCTACCAGCTGTTAGGAATTGTGGAGTTGTAATCCAAATAACCCTCCAGGTGTTTTGGACTTCAACTCCCACTCCAACTCCTACCAGCTGTTAGGAATTGTGGGAGTTGTAAGCCTAATCACCCTCCAACTCCTACCGGCTGTTAGGAATTGTGGGAGTCGTAATCCAAATCACCCTCCTGGTGTTTTGGACTCCAACTCCCACTCCAATTCTTACCAGCTGTTAGGAATTGTGGGAGTTGTGATCCAAATCACCCTCCAGGTGTTTTGGACTCCAACTCCCACTCCAACTCCTACCAGCTGTTAGGAATTGTGGAGTTGTAATCCAAATAACCCTCCAGGTGTTTTGGACTTCAACTCCCACTCCAACTCCTACCAGCTGTTAGGAATTGTGGGAGTTGTAAGCCTAATCACCCTCCAACTCCTACCGGCTGTTAGGAATTGTGGGAGTCGTAATCCAAATCACCCTCCTAGGTGTTTTGGACTCCAACTCCCACTCCAACTCCTACCAGCTGTTAGGAATTGTGGAGTTGTAATCCAAATAACCCTCCAGGTGTTTTGGACTTCAACTCCCACTCCAACTCCTACCAGCTGTTAGGAATTGTGGGAGTTGTAATCCATCACCCTCCATGTGTTTTGGACTCCATCTCCATCTCCTACCAGCTGTTAGGAATTTTGGGAGTTGTAGTCCAAATCACCCTCCAGGTGTTTTAGACTCCAACTCCCACTCCAACTCCTACCGGCTGTTAGGAATTGTGGGAGTTGTAATCCAAATCACCCTCCAGGTGTTTTGGACTCCCATTCCAACTCTTACCAGCTGTTAGGAATTGGAGGAGTTGTAATCCAAATCACCCTCCATGTGTTTTGGACTCCAGCTCCCACTCTAACTCTTCTACCGGCTGTTAGGAATTGTGGGAGTTGTAATCCAAATCACCCTCCAGGTGTTTTGGACTCCCATTCCAACTCAACTCCTACCAGCTGTTAGGAATTGTGGGAGTTAGAATCCAAATAACCCTCCAGGTGTTTTGGACTCCAACTCCCACTCCAACTCTTACCGGCTGTTAGGAAATGTGGGAGTGGTAATCCAAATCACCCGGAGGGCCAAAGTTGATACATAGGGCAAATGCAAGGCCCACAGCTGGAATCCATCCTGCTTTTCATGTGGCCTTCCAGATGCTGGTCTCCAACTCCTGTATTCCTCATCTTTAGACATCATGACTAGAGCTGATGGGTGTCGTAATACAGGAACATCTGCCATTTGTCCTGTTCAGTCAGAATTGTGGGATTTGGATTTAGATGCAAGGTTTGTGGATACGATGTCTTACTTTAAAACACCCTTTAACTTTTTCCCAACTTCATAGTCACAAGGGCTGTTGGATTACAATTCCCATTATCCCCAGGGCGGAGAATCAAGAGTGATGGAACCTGACATCCAATGATATCTGGGGACCCAAAGTGAATAAAACTAAAGAGCACCGACCATGATGTGAAAAAAAAAGTTGGCGCTCTGTTTCCACGGATTTGCCATCCTTGGATTTAATGACCTTTTGAAGGCAACCATAAGGCTGATGTGGCCTTCCATGAAAATGTGTTCGACACCCTACCCTATGGCAACACCTTGGTAGTCTCCCATTCAAGTACTAACCACGTTTGACACAACTTCGCTTCCAAGATGATCAGATATGTATGTGATCATGTGTCTACTTATGGTGATCCCATGCACTTCATAGGGCTTTCTAAGGCAAGGAAGATTCAGAAGTGATTTGTCCAGTTCGTTCCTCCGAAATAGAGGCGACAGCACCTGGGATTCTTTGGCAATATCCCATCCAGGGACTGACTTAGATTCCAAGGTCAGATGGGATCTGGTGCCTTCAGGGTATTTAGTCCCTAAGGTCAATACAACACCATAAAAGGCTATTCTCCTTTTTAATAATCAGTTTCCAAAGGTTTGCTGGAATGTGTGTGCATGGAAGTATGCTGTCAGGTCACCAGTTGAGTTATGGCAACCTCATGAATTGCATAGGTCTTTAAGGAAAGGAATCCCCAACGGTCTGTAGGAATGTGCGTGCAGGGGCGGCTCAACCCATTACGCAAAGTAATCATTTGCAGTATAGTTGATTTTGCCCAGGGGTGCTCTTGAGGCGCTCTTGGGGGAAAATAGACCTTGACATATGCGAGTTGTAGTTACTGGGATGTATAGTTCACCTACAATCAAAGAGCATTCTGAACTCCACCAATGATGGAATTGAACCAAATATGGCACACAGAACTCCCATGACGAACAGAAAATATGTATCAGTGATTGGGGGGGGGGGGATACTGTTTGTTTACCGTTGAAAATTACCTAGGGCATGCGTACATATATGCCTTCAAGTCACATTCATATCCCATTAATTTCAAGTTATTTTCTACTCAAGGAAGACTCAGAGGTGGCTTTGCCAGTTTCTTCCTCTGAAATAATTCCCCATCCAAGACCTAATCAGGGCTGGTGATCTTTGCTTCTTCCAGCACGCTGACATTTGTCCACCTGTCTTCCCAAGAGATTTGCAGGATTTTCCGGAGGTAGCGCTGATGGAATCATTCCAGGAGTTGCATGTGACGTCTGTAGACTGTCCACATTTCGCAGGCATGTAGCAGGGTTGGGAGGACAATAGCTTTATAGACAAGCACTTTGGTATCCCTACGGATGTCCCGGTCCTCAAACACTCTCTGCTTCATTCGGAAAAATGCTGCACTCGCAGAGCTCAGGCGATGTTGTATTTCGGTGTCGATGTTGACTTTGGTGGAGAGGTGGCTGCCAAGGTAGAGGAAATGGTCAACATTTTCTAATGTTACACCATGAAGCTGTATCTCTGGCATTGGAAAGGGGTTGGCTGGTGACTGCTGGAAGAGCACTTTGGTTTTCTCGATATTCAGGCCGAGCTTCTCGTATGCTTCTGCAAAGGTGTTTAGAGTCGCTTGCAGATCTCCTTCTGAATGCGCATAGGCGACGTTGTCATCAGCATACTGGAGTTCTATAACAGATGTTGTTGTAAGCTTGGTTTTGGCTTTCAGTCTGCTGAGATTAAACAGCTTGCCATCTGTCCGATAGATGATTTCCACTCCGCAGGGAAGCTTCCCATCAACAAGGTGAAGTATCATTGCGATGAAGATGGAGAATTAAAACATAGCTTGCCATTAATCTGCCAATAGATGATTTCCACTCTGATGGGAAGCTTCCCATCAACAAGATGTAGTATCATAGTGATGAAGATGGAGAATTAAGTTGGGGCAATAACACATCCCTGTTTGACACCTGATTCCACCTTAAATGGGTCACTTTGGGAGCCATTGCTGTCCAGGACTGTTGCCATCATGGAGGAGCCACAGGATGTTCACAAATTTGTTAGGGCACCCGATTTTTTGGAGGATGGCCCAGAGAGCGCTGCGATTCACACACACAGATATAGTATCATAGATTTGAAAGGGACCCCTAAAGAAGGACAATGATATGTTGCATGTTCCAGAGTAGGCAACCAGACAATCTCTACATCAACACTGACAAAGAAACACAAGAAATACTGTTTACCCACAAGCAGAAAGAAATTACATATATTAGAAACCAACACTTTCTCATTCATTCATTTTCCAGTTCCCCAGCCCCTCTATTAGAAAAATTCCCTGGGAACTGAGATCGCTAAGCCTCCAGTGATCTCCCAAAACTAGAAATGGAATTTTTTGTGTGCGTGTTAGTGAAAGACAGATCATCCCTTTATCACCGGGGCTGTGTTTTACACTGTTTACTTAACCAGATGTGTCCAGAGGATTAGGATTCCCATGAAAGACAAGGCTAAGCAAAGATGAATAAATCAGCTTTTTGATTGGGCAAATGAGCCGCTGGATATCTGGCATTATAACCTTTTGTCTTCAGTGCCCCCAGCTTTGATTTCTTCAGAACTGGACATTAAGTCAAACAAGAAATCATCTGCATATCCATGTCATCATCTTCCTCAATTTCACACCCTTCACAGGGACTTGCCCACAACTGACTGGACCTTTAAACTATTCAATGATCAGCTGTTCTTCTTCCTGCCAAGGAGAACCCCTCTTCCTGCCTGTGATGCAAAGGAAATCTCTTGGCAATCCCTTCATGGATCCTAACTAGTCCATTCAGTTTTCAGCCAATCAGGAGAAGACACAGGAAGTGTGAATTCCTGTCAGTGTATATAACTTATTTATTTTATTTATACTATATTTATATACCGTCCCTCTCAGCCCACAGGCGACTCGGGGCAGTTTACAATTGGTGCCAAGACCATAAAATACAATTTCAATACAATAAAAACAATTAGATAATAAAACCGTAACAAAATCAATAAAAACATGAACATTAGGATCTCCTATTAAAAATACTGTCCAATCATAACGTTTAACCATTCCATTTTCCTATGTCTGTTACACTGTATTTGGAAATGCCTGCTCAAAGAGCAAAGTCTTGTGTCGCAGCTCAGGATAGATTCACCTTGCTCAAGACACTACCACACACCAAGGCTGTAGGTTTTGTAGTTTATTGAGAAAAAGCAAAATCGAAACAGAGAAATAAAGTTGCAAAGTTCAATAGGCAAAACAGAGTCTTAAATGCAAAGGCAAAGTTCCCAAGATCCAAAGGCAAATAACATGAAGCATAGTCCTTTAGCGTTGGTCAAACAAGAGTCCATGGCAGCATGACAAAGTCTCCAAAAATCAGGATCAAAACCAAAGCCCCAAAGAGCCAGAAGCTTTCCCCAAAAGCCAAGGTATTTCCACAGAAGTTAACAGGGTATAAGCAACATTGCACTGACAAAGAATGCCCTTCGACTAGATCATTAAATATAATTCTCCCAACATGAAAGCATTATGTTAACCTCTAGCTTCACATTTCTTGGCAAGGCATGCACTTCTGTGAACTCTTAATTGCAAACGGTCCTGTCTAATCAAATCTCCACTATCTTCA
>NW_026847438.1:246747338-246761413 GCF_025583915.1 Anolis sagrei ordinatus
CATAAAAACCAGAGCCAATTAACACATTTAATTATTATATTTGAATTCAGCATGTTAAATTTATTAAGAAACCGCACATTTCGTTTCCGAAACTGAGAAAAACTGAAAATTTGTAGAACAGTGTTATCAATAAAGAACAAGTAGTTTACTCTTTGTAATTCAGAACAGCATATTTACAATTATGTGATCAGTTGCATTGACTCATTCTCTAGTGTGAAGAAAGTCTTTTTAGTACTTCATCACACTAGAGAACGAATCCACTTTAAATCCAGTTTCTGCCTCCTGCAAAATTATGGGGTTTGTAGTTTAGTGAGGCTGTTAAAGGCTCCTCCCTAAACTACAAATCACAGAATTCTGCAGGAGGCGGCAACCCAATTTAAAGTGGACTCATTCTCTAGTGGGATGAGGTTCCTTGGGGAGATTTAAAATGGTCTTTCTTTGTCCATATGGAGAAACTCCTTCTTGCAACTCATGAAGCAAGAGCACACTCCAAAGCTATCTTCCTCTGCTTCTCTGCAAGCACCTGCACAGCCCAGGACTAAAAATGTAACAGTATCCAAAAGTCCCAGGCTCAACCAGCTTTCCGGGCATAGCCTGACTGTTCTGTTGTGCACTGGGCCTGTAAAAATTGTCTTTTGAATAGGACGTGCACTTTGTACCCAGCGGGAAGCCAGGGCGCCTCGAAAGAGAGGCCCTCAAGGATTTTCCTGTACAATAGTCTTAGAGGCTTGAAAAGTTTAACAAAGTCCTTTATTATCGAACAAATTAAACAAATACTTCCCAGATCTTCAATGAGTCAAACAAATGCTTCTTAACTTGTCTACAATGGAAAGGCACCTTGCTTGGAGAACTATTTCTTTCTTTAACAAGGAAAACCCTTTTTTAATCTCTCCCAGGCTGTCCACTATCTAAGCTTTGCTGATGTGGGTTCTACTACATGTTTGTCTTTACATTGTTAGTGTGCACAACTTTTACTGTAAACCGCATTGAGTCGCCGGGCACGGCTGATAAATGCGGTATACAAATAGCGTAAATAAATAAATAATAATAAATAATACTACCGGATCCAAACTGCTTCTTGGGCACCGAGTAGACCTACCAGTCAAGGCTTGTAGATTCTCCAGCTGGAGTTCTTTGGGTCTGTAAAACTGTTTCCCCCCGGAATTTCTTCAGAAACCTTTCAGGGCTGTTTCCCTCAGATACTGTAAGGCTGAGAGGCTGTAAGCTTCCAGCCAAAGCTTTGGGACTTTCCCACCGGAAATTCTTAAGAAATGAAGCTTTTCTGCAGGTGAATCTGGTCCACGTCCTATACCTTAGTTCTGTAAGACCGAACTAAAAATGGCTCCCTCTCCTCCCCAGATCCCTGGGGAAAGGGGCAGAACCAAACACAACAATGATAGACAGGTGGCTAGCCCTATAACTGCAAACCAAGGGAAGTCACCTTTTTGCAAAACCCCTGAAACCTTAGAATGCATGCAAACATTAAATAGAAAGAAAATGAAGTTGGAGCTCCTGGTACAGCTGTACCAGCACACTGACCAATCAGCTTCATGCATCTTATTTTATAGTTGACACACACACTCTAACTGATATCTTACATGCTCCAACAACATTTGCCTGTTCTGTAATTTGCTCCCTGGGAGCCTGGATGGCCATCTGTTGGGAGGGCTTGGATTCCAGCCAGTGTCGAAGTCAACAAATCTTCTGGCAGTTTTATATGCAACCTTTCCCCTTCCCTCCTGTTTTGCAGGCAAGGACACTTTCATCAGCAAATGGTGCTCTGCAGTGTGCCCCAAAATCTACAGTGAAATCAAGGGGGGCAAGGGAGGATTTAAAGCTGATTGCTGCCAGACTGACTATTGCAACAGCGCTAGCAGCGTGAAAACCAGTTATGCCCTCATGGCCACGGCCGCTTTGGCCAGCTTCCTCTGCATCCTGCGGACAGGTTTCTGATGGAGCGTGGAAAAAAGACCACCTTTGGCTGTGCGGCTGCGGAAACCCGTGAGAGATCCCAACTTACAAAATCCGTCTTGTTCTGTATACTACAAGGAATTAATTGCTTTTCTGTAATGTGCTGCCATCAAAGACTTTCCCGTGTAAAAATGTCAATAAACGAACGTCTGGGAGAAAACATTTTGCAGTGTCCTTTCTTGATCCTAGAATGGTAGAGTTGGAAGAGACCCCCAACCCCATTCTCCTGTGCAAGAGACACAACCAAAGCCCTCCCAACAGATAGCCATCCAGCCTCTGCTTAAAAGCCTCCAGAGAAGGAAACTTCATCATACTCTGAGGCAGTCTATTCCACTGTCAGACAGTTCTTATTGACAGGAAATTCTTTCTAATGGGTTGCTCAGAGTTTTTCTCTGAGGAGGCCTGTCATAGATGTGGATGAAATGTCAGGAGAGAATGCCTCTAGAACATGGCCATTGTTGCACTCCATAACAGGAATAACCCTCTGATTTTAAAACACCACATGTTGAGTAGGAATTTTTTTTTAATTGAAGATAAGTAAAAGCAGCAAAGTAGAAAAAGCACTTTAAGGGAATAGGTAAATCTAATTAGGTAAGAAGATAAGCAGGAACAAATTAGTCCAAGGTATGGTTCAGCAAAGCTCAAAAACAAAGTCCAGACTGCTCTAATAAAATCCAAAGAATCAGGGAAACATTGATTCCCAAGGCATGAGTATGTAATCACAAGGGACAAAGAGTCAAACCATAAAACAAGAAATCCTTAAACATGAATTTTCCAAGAAAGGCTTCCATGAGACAAGAGCAAGAACTTAGCAGGATTCTAAACGGTGCTTCATCTGACTATATTGTCCATGCTTGGAACTTTATATCCCCTCATTAAGCCATGCCAAGACTCAGAAATTGGTTTCGTTTTCCCTGAATGACTCTTATCTTTATCTGTTGAAGCCTGGCAGAACGCCAAAGGCCTTGGTTGAGCTGTCTGTTTTGGCTGATTTCCACCTGCCTGTCTATATGCTCATTAGTTCCTGCAGGTGCCAAGTTGTTTTCAAGCCCCACATCCTGGGAACTCTCTGGGAGCAAATCAGGGAGTAAACTCTCATCCCTATACCCTGTAGGAACATTCTCAGGAGAAACTACACTTTGAACTGGCATCTCTATGTCATTCTCTGCATTAATATCATTGACCAAACCATTGCCATCTTGACCTTCATTGACTGTTGTGACTCAGTTTGATTCTGAGTCTGAAACTGAACCCTGTGGGTCTTGTGAGCCAGAGTTCCCTGATGAAGAGGATGATGGGATTCAGATTTCTGTTGTGCCTGCTTCAGACAGCGCAGCAGGGGAAACATCAAGTCAGTTCTCAAGGGAAAAGAATGTCAGTGGGATAGATAACAGCCAGGTGGAGTTGTCTTCACCTCACCAGCCTTCCCACGGTGATCTAGTCCAGCTGGACCAAGATAAAGAAAGCCTTGAAGATAGTAAAATAATGAGCAGGCAAGAATGCATAGAATTAAGGTTCTGAAGGCACTCTCGCTTAGCTGGTAAGTGAGAAGCCAAGTCGGCTAAGGGTCATCGCAATACGTTCATGATTGCAAAGGGTATTTAGCCTTTTGGCTGACAAATGGGAGTTGTCAGTTCAATGAGGCTCTTTCCATGCAAAGTTCTATGGATTAACCTTGGCTTTAAGC
Organism: Anolis sagrei ordinatus; assembly: GCF_025583915.1. Taxonomy (NCBI): domain Eukaryota; kingdom Metazoa; phylum Chordata; class Lepidosauria; order Squamata; family Anolidae; genus Anolis; species Anolis sagrei. The sequence continues at coordinate 246,750,997 of NW_026847438.1, forward strand.
AGCACGCTTTTGGCTTCCTGAATCTGGGATTTTGGGTCTTGTGTTTCACTGTTTTACCATGGACTCTTGTTTGACCATTGCCTACAGGATTATGCTTCATGTTTTTACCTTTGGATCTTGGGAACTGTGTTTTTGCATTTAAGCCTCTGTTCTGCTTGTGGAACTTTTGCATTTCTTATTCTATGTCTTGACTTTGCTTTTTCTCAATAAACAAAATCTACAGCTCTGGTGTGGTGGTGTTTGGGAGCAAGGTGAAACTACCCTGAGTTGCAACATTGACATCATTCCCCATATCCAAAGCACCTTGATCTTGAAACACAAGCTGAACTCCAACAGCCATACAGCCTGGAAAACTCACAGCAACCCAGTGATTCCAGCCATGAAAGCCTTTGACAACCCAGTTCTTTCTGTGGTGGAATAAAAATCACACGTAGTTCACGTTTTATGAGTCCACACACTGTCTTGCCAGAGAAAAAAAAACATATGCCACGTGGATGATCAGTAAAGACCAAGGAGTTTACTCTTTGTATTGTTGAGGGCTTTCATGGCTGGCTTTCATGTTGTATGGCAGGCAACCTCTGAGGATGCATGCCATAGATGCAGGCAAAACATCAGGAGAGAATGCTTCTAGAACATGGCCATGCAGCTCGAAAAACCTACAACAACCCAGAGTTTACTGTATTGTCGAAGGACCTCACTACCTCTGAGGATGCTTGCCATAGATGCAGGCAAAACGTCAGGAGAAAAAATGCCTCCAGAACATGGCCATATAGCCCGGAAAAACCTACAACAACCCAGAGTTTATTCTTTGTAATGCAGAGCTTACTTACTTAGGTGATCCCTCGTTTTCCGAGGAGGATTGTCTTCCAGTATTCTTGTGGGTCCGTATGTGGCTGTGGAGCCACCATATATGCACCATATATACAGAGCACCATATATACAGTTGTGTGAAGAGTTGCATTGACTCACACAATGTCCTTTAAGAGAGATTCAAATGGTCTTTAGGTGTCCATGTGGAAGATCTTCTTCCAGCAGCTCATGAAGCAAGAAATGTCTCTCTCTGTAAGCTCCTGCATAGCAAACACAAACATGTAACTGTTGCCAAAACTCCCAGGCTCAGCTAGCTTCTGGGTGTGGCCCAACCAATCCGCTTTGTGCTTTGCATTTTTCAGTTAACACACTCACCAACTGATTTTTTTCACATGCTCGAATTTCTTTTCCTGTTGTTTGCATCCATTGTTTTGTAGTCTGCAGGGTAGTAGAAAGCAAGCTTGTCCCTTCCTCAATGCGATACCCTTTCCTTGTGTTGCCCAGAAAAACACAGGCTTTCCTTGCCTTAGGACACCAATGTTTTGTTCTTTCAGCAGATCTGAATTATAGACAAAAATTGACTGCCCCCATTTCCTATGCACTTGCATTTTCAACCCAAACTGCACTAAATGACCAGGCATGACTGTCATTGTCTTTGGTTGCTCCATTGCTGCCATCCTGTGGTTTTGTAAGGATTTGATACATTGGTTTAATCACTTGTTTGCTGTGGGTTTTTAAGGCTGAGTCCTCCTCCTAAGGCTGTTTTTCGCAACTTTCCTAATGCTGCAACCCCTTAACACAGTCCCTCGTGTTGTGGTGACCCCCAACCATAAAATTATTTTCGTTGCTACTTCATAACTGTAATCTTGCCACTGATATGAATCATAATGTAAATATCTGATATGCAGGATATATTTTCATTCACTGGACCAAATTTGGCACAAATACCCAATACGTCCAAATTTGAATACTAGTGGGGTGGTGGTGGGGTTGGGATTGATTTTGTCATTTGGGAGTTGTAGTTGCTGGGATTTATAGTTCACCTACAACCAACGAGTATTCTGAACTCCACCAATGATGGAATCGAACCAAACCTGGCACACAGAACTCCCATGACCAGCAGAAAATACTGGAAGGGTTTGGTGGGCATTGACCTTGAGTTTTGGAGTTGTAGTTCACCTACATCTAGAGAGTACTGTGGACTCAATGATGGATGTGGACCAAACTTGGCAAAAATATTCAATATGGCCAAATGTGAACACTGATGGAGTTTGGGGGAAAAAGACCTTGACATTTGGGAGTTGTTGTTGCTGGGATTTATACAAATTAAAGAGCATTCTGAACCCCACCAACAATAGAATTGGGCCAAACTTCCCACACAGAACCCCCATGACCAGCAGAAGATACTGTGTTTTCTGATGGTCTTTGGTGACCCCTCTGAAACCCCCTTGTGGCCCCCCCAGGGGTCCCGACCCCCAGGTTGAGAAACACTGTCCTACGGCTAAGGACTTTATCACACAAAGCTGCTAATCCACTAATTCTACACCTTCAATGACTATGTCCAGAGGAGGGCGACTAAAATGATCAAGGGTCTGGAGAACAAGCCCTATGAGGAGCGGCTTAAGGAGCTGGGAATGTTTAGCCTGAAGAAGAGAAGGCTGAGAGGAGATATGATAGCCATGTATAAATATGTGAGAGGAAGCCACAGGGAGGAGGGAGCAAGCTTGTTTTCTGCTTCCCTGGAGATTAGGACAAGGAACAATGGCTTCAAACTACAAGAGAGGAGATTCCATCTGAACACGAGGATGAACTTCCTGACTGTGAGAGCCGTTCAGCAGTGGAACTCTCTGCCATGGAGTGTGGTGGAGGCTTCTTCTTTGGAAGCTTTTAAACAGAGGCTGGATGGCCATCTGTCAGGGGTGATTTGAATGCAATATTCCTGCTTCTTGGCAGAATGGGGTTGGACTGGATGGCCCAGGAGGTCTCTTCCAACTCTTTGATTCTATGATTCTATGACTGAACTGCAAGGGTGTCATCATGCTGGAAGCAGCAAAGACCACCAGCAGTGAAGCGATGATCCTCCGCCATCAACTCCGCTGGACCGGCTACGTTGTCCAGATGCCCGACCACCGTCTCCCAAAGCAGTTGCTCTACTCTGAACTCAAGAACGGAAAACAGAATGCTGGCGGGCAGGAAAAGAGATTTAAAGATGGGCTCAAAGCCAACCTTTGAGCCCAATGTCTATGCCAGAGATTTTAAGGTTGGCCTTGAGCTCATCTTTAAATCTCTGGCATAGACATTGAGAACTGGGAAGCCCTGGCCCGTGAGCGCTCCAGCTGAAGGTCAGCTGTGACCAGCAGTGCTGCAGAATCCTCCACCCTGGAGGATTATCCTACTCTAACAACGAGGGATCGCCTAAGTGAGTAAGTAATGGCTGTTTAACATTGAAGTTCTATAAAATATTGGAGTTTGGAATAAAATGTAACTGTCGTGACCAGTTCTGGGAGTAGGTTGGATTGAATGCAGTCCTGATAGATCCTTTGGTCAAAGTTACTGTTTATTGTCCATTTGCCTTCTTGCTCAGTTTCAGGCCTCATTCCAGCTCCGTGTTTCCCTTGGGAAATACAATAGGGCTGACACATCAGTCCTATCCGACACACACTTTGTTCCTGAGATGCTGTTGGAAAAACAGCCCAGCCCAGCATCACTCAGAACAGGTTTCGGAATAGTTCTGTACTATCTGTCGCAACAAAACCCACAGCCAACCTGCTTGGGAAATGTGAAATCTTCAAATGAAGAACCGATGAAAACTTAGATAAGGCGCATTCCTGTCTGCTTTAGAAGCCACACATTTGGGCAGGTGAGGCACTGCCCAGATAAAGCCCCATTTATCTTCCCAAAGAGCAGAAGATGTCAGGTTTGCAAAGGAGGAAGATGAGCAGCAAACTAGGTAACACCGTCTGGCACCATCTGGTGTTTTGGAATCCATCCATGTCATTCCCAGTGAGGCATCCGTTGCCATTGAAAGATGCGGCATTGACATCCTGTGTCACCATATCCTAGTGATGTACAATGTGCTAACTGTCCCCATTGATCACCTATCATTTCACTTTTTCAACTGTTTTGGAAAGTTCCTGGGTGCCCTTCAGATAAGGGATGCTCAGCTTTTATAAGATACACTAAACTGGTGTTCTGTAGTGGTTTCCCATCCAAGTACTATCGAGGGATGACCTTGCTTAGCTTCCAAAATCAGATGGGACAGGATACCCTTTCAGGGCCTTAAAAGGGATGAAGGATGGATGGATGGATGAATGGATGGATGGATAGATTGATTGATGGATAGATAGATAGATAGATAGATAGATAGATAGATAGATAGATAGATAGATAGATAGGCAGGTAGAGTGATAGACAGAAAGCTAGCTGGGTGATAGATAGACAGACAGACAGACAGACAGATTAATAGATAAGCAGATAGATAATAGGTGGATGGATAGAGGCAGTAGCTAGCTAGGTGATAGTCAGATTGATATATTAGCAAATTGATAGATGGCAGATGGTAATAGATTGACTGAGAAATAGGTAGATAGATAGACAGACAAAAAGAAAGTAGCTAGATAGCAGATAGAAAGATAGAAAGAAAGATAGATAGATAGAGATAGAGATAGAGATAGAGATGATAGAGATAGAGAGATGCTTGATCACCATCACTGCCCATTTCTCTCAGAGGTACTTTTGAAAAAGAAAGCCAGGCAAAAGTGTGCCTAGTGCTTTGTATGCACCACTTCATTGGCTTTTGGCATTTTTCAATCCCATGTGTCAAAATCATCCAGATGACCAGTGTGCAAAATAAAGCATACAAGTAGTTGTTCTGCAGCAGGTGAAGGAATGTGTGAAGGAGGGTAGGAGGAAGAATAGAGAAAGGAAAGAGGGAAAGAGGGAAGGAAGAAGAAGGAAGGGAGGGAGGGAGGGAGGAGGGAGGAGGAGGAGGAGAAGAAGGAGAGGAAGAAAAAAGAAGAAAAAGAAGAGGACGATGATGTTGAGGTGTTTTGCCTGTGAAAGAAACAACCAAAGATGATTGACTGCTCTTTCAAAATCAACAGTAACCTTCATGCCATTCCCATCTTGTTCAACATCCCAGTTGAACAAGACAGGCTTTTCAGAACAGAGTACATTATATATATATTTAAACCTTGGAGGGAAAAAAAATTAAGATTGAGGGGTGGATGAATCAGGGCAGATTTTAGAAAAAAGTACATGCTGGAAATACAGCTCCCAAGCTAGAATCCTGTTGTTGACTTTTGCTAAGAAATTGAGAGGTTCCATGTCTGTATATACCATTGAAAAACTTTTTTCAATTTATGGCAATTTCATGAATCTCATGGGGTTTTCTTAGGCTTAGGTGATGGTGCCAGTTCCTTCCTCTGAAATAGAACCCAGAAAACCTGGTATTCATTGATGGTCTCCTGGCCAACATTAGTCAGTGTTGGGCCTGCTTAACTACTAAAATGTATGCGTGCCTTCAGGTCACCTGTAGATTATCTTAGGCAAAAGGGAACCCAGAGGTGATTCCTCTGAAATAGAGCTTACAGGACCCAGTATTTGTCAATGGTCTCCCATGCAAGTGCTAACCAGGGCTGACTCCACTTAGGTTCCAAGACCAGACAGGATCCGGTGCCTTGAGATTATTTGACCATCCTGCAGCAAGGGATGTCACCAGCATAATTACCCATTCTGATGTTTTGCAACCATCTTCCTCTTTGTCCTTGGCTTGCTTCAATTACTGCAAACTGAGTCCATAATGCAAAAGTAGCTTGTATTAAATTAAATCAGCAGAGAGGAGAGGACAGGGCAATATCTTGCTCTTCCCACTTGAACATTATTCAGATATATGTTCCCTCCTATGCATGAGATTCTGATTGCATGCTGAAAGAAGACCTCTTCAATCAGAAGACCTATGGGGCCGAAAAGCTTGGCTTTGGAAGCACACACAAAACACATTCACTTAACTGGGTTCCTTTTCATGTCTATCACAGAATGATATTGTTTCTTGGGTACTGCAATGAAGGGTTATCATTCCTGAATGTTTTCCCTTGGGAAAGCTTTGTTGTTGTTCATTCGTTCAGTCGTCTCCGACTCTTCGTGACCTCATGGACCAGCCCACGCCAGAGCTCCCTGTCGGCCGTCACCACCCCCAGCTCCTTCAAGGTCAGTCCAGTCACTTCAAGGATGCCATCCATCCATCTTGCCCTTGGTCGGCCCCTCTTCCTTTTACCTTCCACTTTCCCCAGCATCAATTGTCTTCTCTAGGCTTTGCTGTCTCCTCATGATGTGGCCAAAGTACTTCAACTTTGTCTTTAGTATCCTTCCCTCCAGTGAGCAGCCGGGCTTTATTTCCTGGAGGATGGACTGGTTGGATCTTCTCGCAGTCCAAGGCACTCTCAGCACTTTCCTCCAACACCACAGCTCAAAAGCATCTATCTTCCTTCGCTCAGCCTTCCCTAAGGTCCAGCTCTCACATCCGTAGGTGACTACAGGGAATACCATGGCTTTGACTAGGCAGGATCTTTGTTGCCAGTCTGATGTCTCTACTCTTTACTATTTTATCGAGACTGGACATTGCTCTCCTCACAAGAAGGAAGCGTCTTCTGATTTCCTGGCCACAGTCTGCATCTGCAGTAATCTTTGCGCCTAGAAATACAAAGTCTGTCACGGCCTCCACAGTTTTCTCCCTCTATTTTCCAGTTGTCTATCATTCTTGTTGCCATAATCTTGGTTTTTTTTATGTCTAGCTGCAACCCAGCTTTTGCGCTTTCTTCTTTCACCTTGATTAGAAGGCTCCTCAGCTCCTCCTCGCTTTCAGCCATCAAAGTGGTATCATCTGCATATTTAAGGTTGTTAATGTTTCTTCCAGCAATTTACCCCAGCCTTGCATTCATCAAGCCCCGCACATCGCATGATGTGTTCTGCATACAAGTTAAAAAGGTTGGGTGAGAGGATGCAGCCTTGCCGTACGCCTTTCCCAATCTTGAACCAGTCTGTTGTTGGGAAAGCTTACTGCAATAAATAAAAGAATGCTAGTATATGGCAGAAAAGGATGTTCTATAATATACTGAAGATAAATGCAATCAGTGGGTCTCCTTGCCATTGGGAAGATGGGTTCTAGAATACCTGTTGACATCTGTCCAGTGGCATAAAAAAGTTCATTTATATTTGGTAGACCATACAAAGCTGGGGAATCCATTATCCAGCAATAGGGACCCAGAACCATACAAATAGACCTTGAAGGGTCATCAAGTCCTTCACGTCTCATGTAGTTCAATCGTCTTCCTATATTTAGACTTTTAAGGGCCATCTACACCAATCCTTATTTAGATCTCCTAAGGTAATCTAGCTCAACCCTCATTTAGACCTTCAAGAATCGTCTAGTCCAATCCTCATTGAGATCTCCAAGGGTCATTTAACCCAATCCTCTTCCAAGCATGAATAGACAATTGCATTGGATTGTCGAAAGCTTTCATGGCCGGAATAACTGGGTTGTTGTAGGTTTTTTCAGGCTATATGGCCATGTTCTAGAGGCATTTTCTCCTTACTTTTGCATTATGAACTTAGGAGAGAATGCCTCTAGAACATGGCCATATAGCCTGAAAAAACCTACAACAACCCAGACAATTACATTGTTCCTGAGAAATGGCCATCTAACCTCCATTTTGCTGATGTTGCTTTGTGTGCCTTCAAGTCATTACTGACTTATGGGGTTTTCCTGGCAGGATTTGTTCAGAATGGATTTGCCTTTGCCTTAGAGGCTGAGAAAGTGTGACTTGTCCAATGTCACCCAATAGATTTTCATGGACAAGCAAGGATTCAGACTCTGGTCTTGCACTGAACCCATTGTTTCATGTTCTTGTCTCTGGAATCACAGGAAACAAACAGGATCCATCTTCCATCTGATATTTAAAGATGGTTATCAAACATCTTCCAGTCTTCTCTTCCAAACTAAACATACCCAGCCTCCGGAGTTATTCTTAACTGGCTTTGGTTCCCAGACCTTTAATCATTTAGGTTGCTCTTTTCTGGATGTGTTTCATCTTCAATTTCCTTCTTGAACGGTGGCACCCAGAACTGAAGTATTGGGCCTGGGATAGTCTCAGGAGAATTTAATTTATGAACTCGTTCATGACAATATTTGGATTTCACCCATGTATTATGAAATGCCAGGTCAGTGATCAAAGAACACAATAGGAACAAGTTCAACAGTTCCTAATTAAAATCAATAATATAAACAAGATATATAAATATTGAATTATGAGATAGAAGGGGACTCATGGGTGGTCTAATCCAAAGGTTCTTAAACTGTGGGTCGTGGAAAATCTGTCAATGGTAAAAGGTTCCAGAATGCCACCTAGTGGCTGTTTTAGATCATTACACAAATCTGTTGGCTCCAATTGATGCAGGCCAAAATCCCATTGGCTTTTTTTGCCGCCACATCACATTGTTGGCTCATGTTTAACTTGTTGTCCATGAGGACTCCAAGATCTTTTTCACATGTCCTGCTCTCGAGCCAGGCATTGTCCCCCATTCTGTATCTTTGCATTTCGTTTTTCTGCCAAAGTGGAGTATCTTGCATTTGTCACTGTTGAACTTCATTTTGTTAGTTTTGGCCCATCTCTCTAATCTGTCAAGATCGTTTTGAATCCTGCTCCTGTCCTCTGGAGTATTGGCTATCCCTCCCAATTTGGTGTCATCTGCAAACTTGATGATCCTGCCTTCTAGCCCTTCATCTAAGTCAGTGGTTCTCAACCTGGGGTCCCCAGATGTTTTTGGCCTTCAACTCCCAGAAATCCTAACAGCTGGTAAACTGGCTGGGATTTCTGGGAGTTGTAGACCAAAAACATCTGGGGACCCCAGGTTGAGAACCACTGATCTAAGTAATTAATAAAGATGTTGAACAGGACCAGGCCCCTGTTTGGCCTGCGGCACTCCGCTCGTCACTTCTTTCCAGGATGAAGAGGAAGCATTGGGGAGCAATCACCCTCTGGGTTCGTCCATTTAACCAATTCCAGATCCACCTCACCGTAGTTTTGCCTAGCCCACATTGGACTAGTTTCCTTGCCAGAAGGTCATGGGGGACCTTGTCGAAGGCCTTACTGAAATCCAGGTACGCTACGTCCACGGCATTCCCCGCATCTACCCAGTTTGTAACTTTATTGAAAAAAGCGATCAGATTAGTCTGGCATAACAGGAGTTGTATGCTCCCTGAGCATCGTTCCTGTTATTAATCTGGCTGCCGTCTGTTGGACCATTTGAGGCTTCCAGATAGTCTTCAAAGGCAACCCCGTGTAGAGCGTGTTGCAGTAGTCTATACGGGATGTAACCAGAGCGTGGACTACCGTGGCCAAGTCAGACTTCTCAAGGTACGGGCGCAGCTGGCACACAAGTTTTAACTGTGCAATGCTCCCCTGGTCACTGCCGAAACCTAGGGTTCCTGTCTCAGCGATGAATCCAGTATCACTTCCAAGCTGCGAACCTGCATCTTCAGGGGGAGTGTAACCCCATCCAACACAGGCTGTAACCCTATGCCCTGTTCAGCCTTTCGACTGACCAGGAGGACCTCTGTCTTGTCTGGATTCAATTTCAATTTGTTACTCCTCATCCAGTCCGACACAGCGGCCAAGCACCAGTTCAAGGTCTGGACAGCCTCCTTAGATGGTTGACAATCCATCTCACAAGGGTGTGCATTTTTACCTGAAATCTGCATGCATATTTTCCTTATTTACACCTCTTGCAACTGGGGACGTGGGTTATAATCCACATGACCTCATGGGATAGATAATACATTGGTTTGCTTTCAGATTAGTTTGCTGCCCCTTAGTGGCCAAAGGAGACAGGAATGGTCTAACAGAGCTGGACAAAATGACAGCACAGTTTTCAAACTACAAGAGAGGAGATTCCATCTGAACACGAGGAAGAACTTCCTGACTGTGAGAGCCGTTCAGCAGTGGAACTCTCTGCCCCGGAGTGTGGTGGAGGCTCCTTCTTTGGAAGCTTTTAAACAGAGGCTGGATGGCCATCTGTCAGGGGTGATTTGAATGCAATATTCCTGCTTCTTGGCAGAATGGGGTTGGACTGGATGGCCCATGAGGTCTCTTCCAACTCTTTGATTCTAGGATTCTAGGATTCTATGATTCATGAAATCATGGCATCACAGAATTGGAGGAGATCCCAAAGGCCATCCAGTCCAACCCCCTTCTGCCATGCAGGATGATACAACTAAAACCTTCCCAATAGATGGCCATCTAGCCTCTGTTTCAAAACCTCCAGAGAAGGAGACTTCCCTGGCAACATATTCTACTGTCCAACGGCTCTTACCCTCAGGAAGTTCTCCCTCATGTTTAGGTAGAATCTCTTTACCTGCATAATTCAGTCATACATTTGATTGTATGCATGGCTGTGCATTCAGTAGTCACATTACCCTATAAAGGAATGACGGCATTGTGCAAACTATGTGCAACTCTGTACATCTACATCTTGCACTGCCGGTTCAGAATCTTGCTGATATTTCCAATGCTTATGCATGAGTAATTCTATTTTGAGGTTATCAGATCCT
>NW_026847438.1:246761513-246783173 GCF_025583915.1 Anolis sagrei ordinatus
ACATAGTTTATTTTACATTACTCCACAAATTTCACCTGCCTATATTCCCTGCCACTTGGGAAAAGTGCAATGGATGGAGGTCCAGTTCTGCCATGATGGAACTACAGTGCAGTTAGACCTGCACATTTCAGCTTTAACTTTGGCAGATTTGCTTAAAATGGTCTGTTCCAGGAATCTCTAGGTTTTCCACTGCAACTCTATGGACAATCCATGATGGATTTGATTACTTGTGGATATGATTAGATTGACCTCCAGTTCCTTTTGCTGTGTGTATGTGTTCTCTTTCAAACAGCAGTGGTTTTCGGTCACTTACCAGGAGCCTCACTGTACAAGGATACACAGTACTGGTCCATATCGGAGCACCGGTGTTGTGTACAGTTCTGGTGATATTTTACATTTTCACACCTGTAACACGACAACGACGAAGCTGTAAAAAAGAAATTAAAGTTAAAGAATCATCAAGTTGGAAGAGACCCCAAGGGTCATCCAGTCCCATGCAGGAACAGAGAATCAAAGCACCCCCAAACCGATGACCAACCAGCTTCAGCCTAAAATCCTCCTGAGAAGGAAACTCCATTGGATTCCCTGGAAGCAGCATGTTCCTCTTTTGAAAAGCTTTTACCATCAGAAAGAAGAGGAGTAGGAGGGGGGAAAGGAGAAGAGGAAAAGGGGAGGAAAGCCGAAAAAAGAAGAGGAGGAGAGGAAGAGAAAGTGGAAGAAGAGAAGAAGAAAGAGAATGAGGAAATAGAAGAGGGAAAGGAGGGGGAAAGAAGCAAAGGAAGAGAATGAGATGGAGGGAAAGGATAAATAACCCAATGGTAATTAATTAAAGTTTCCATCCACAGCAAAGACCAACGAGCAATGACATTGGAGGGAATCCCCGACCAACCAGGGAGCTGTCAAAATGTAACAAATATGCTGTTTTTGCAATTTCGATATGTCCGTTCTTTGGAGTGCCTTTGCCATTGACATCCTCTCTGGCCATTGAGAATAAGCATCTGATTTTGCCTTCCACCTGTCTCTGTCTCATTTGGCCTTCTGGAAAGCAGACACACCAGGACCCCAAACCTGTGGTCCTTGTGATTGCTAAAATCACAGCAGTGGGTTACCATACCAATCCCAGTTAGAGAGCTCTAGTGCTGTAATTCTGGTGGTGCACAGTGGGACAATGATTCTCCAATTAAGACTGGTCATGTTCCGTCTTCCAGGAGTTTGGTTTGCATTGTCCTTTAGTTGCATAAAATGACATCCCTTTGCATTTTCCCCAGGGTTGCAGCAGCACCCTGAAAGTAAATTATTGTGACAATAATAATGTGATGTGGCGGCAAAAAAAGCCAATGGGATTTTGGCCTGCATCAATAGGAGCAGTGTCTAGATCTAGGGAAGTAATGCTACCCCTCTATTCTGCTTTGGTTAGACCACACCTGGAATATTGTGTCCAATTCTGGGCACCACAATTCAAGAGAGATATTGACAAGCTGGAATGTGTCCAGAGGAGGCGACTAAAATGATCAAGGGTCTGGAGAACAAGCCCTATGAGGAGCGGCTTAAGGGGCTGGGCATGTTTAGCTTGAAGAAGAGAAGGCTGAGAGGAGACATGATAGCCATGTATAAATATGTGAGAGGAAGCAACAGGGAGGAGGGAGCAAGCTTGTTTTCTGCTTCCCTGGAGACTAGGACGCGGAACAATGGCTTCAAACTACAAGAGAGGAGATTCCATCTGAACATGAGGAAGAACTTCCTGACTGTGAGAGCCGTTCAGCAGTGGAACTCTCTGCCCCGGAGTGTGGTGGAGGCTCCTTCTTTGGAAGCTTTTAAACAGAGGCTGGATGGCCATCTGTCAGGGGTGATTTGATGCAATATTCCTGCTTCTTGGCAGGGGTTTGGACTGGATGGCCCATGAGGTCTCTTCCAACTCTTTGATTCTATGATTCTATGATTCTATATAAAATCCAGATTATCTGCTTTGAAGTGTTGCAGCTATTGGTTTAAAAAGTATCCTTTTGGTCTAGAGACCACCCTTTTTCCTGGGGATGAGATCTCCATTTTGGAAAAGCTCTCCTGCTTTCTTTAGTATAGAAAAAGCCTCAGATGTGCTGGTGGCCAGCTAGGCAGCTCGGACAAGCCATTGTGAGTACAATTGAGATTGAGGGTCGAGGTTAAAGTCACTCTCTCATCTTAGAAACTGGGACTGAGCTCAGATAGAGAAAGGCCTGCTCTTTCTAAAGGACAGTAGCTCAGTGCTGGGACAGGGAATATCTCCGGATTTCTCTGTCTTTGAGAAAGACTCCATTACTTCATCTCCAAAACTAATCTTGAGCTTAGATAGAGGAAGACCTGCTCTTTCTGAAAGATAACAGCTCAGGGTTAGGGTAAAAGATTCCAGGATCTTTCTATCGTTGGGGATAAGTTAACTCGGTAACTGAAGGAAAAAGGAAAGAAAGAACATCTATATGGTTTCCCAATTTGACTGTTTGTGTTTGTAACTTCATCAAGCTGTGCCAAGTCTGTCAAGGATGTTGTAAAATAAATGTTCTGTTGATGTTCAATTCTGGACTGGCCTCAGTTGCTGAGAATCTGGAGCTTCTAAGAAAGACACCCATGGTTCGCCCAGATAAAGAGAGAAGCATATCTTAGTTTTAACTTTATAGTGTCTGGGTGTGACGGCACAGGCCAAATGCTTTCAGTTTTAACTTTCAGAATGTTTGATCATTGGACAAGGTAGCTGAGGATACATCTACACCATAGAACTAATGCAGTTTGACACCATTTTAATTGCCATGGCTCAGTGCTATGGAGTGCTGGAAGTTGTACTGACATGATGTTCTTACTAATGGTTAGGTGGAAGCTTTCCTGTAATTTGGCCCGTCTCTGGACACCTTCTAGCTTGTCCATATCTTTCCTGAATTGTGGTGCCCAGACCATCATGCAATCACCGCTTTGAAATGGTTGAACAGAAGCTCTCTGAAGCTTCAGGTGCTCTTACTGCCTATTACAGGGAAAACAAGCTGATCCCCAATCCATCTAAAACTCAGACATGTGATTTTCACCTTCAGAACAGACAAGCATCCCGAGCTCTGAGGATGACCTGGGAAGGAATCCCACTGGAGCATTGCAGCACACCCAAACACCTGGACGCCACTCTGGACCGTGATCTGGCTTATGAGAAGTACTGCTTGAACATCAAGCAAAAAGTGGGTACCAGAAATAATATACAAGAGATGACTGGCACAACCTGGGGATCACAACCAGACACAATGAAGACATCTGCCCTTGCGCTATGCTACTCTGCTGTTGAATACGCATGCCCAGCATGGACTACATCTCATCATGTAAAACAGTGGATGTGGCTCTTAATGAGACATGCCGCATTATCACAGGATGTCTACGCCCTACACCACTGAAGAAATTATACTGTTAGCTAGTATTGCACCACCTGACATTCGCCAGGAAGTAGCAGCCAACAATGGAAGGACAAAAGCAGTGACATCTCTAGCCCATCCCCTGTTTGGATATCAGCCAGCATGCCAATGTCTTAAATCAATAAATAGTTTTCTAAGATCTACAGAGATACTCACAAGAACACCTCAGCAAGTGAGAGTCCAAAAGTGGCAGGCTAAAACTCAGAACCTCAATCCATAGCTGATACTAAATGAGAGACTCCCCCGGGCACACAGAAAACTGGGCAACTTGGAAGGCACTAAACAGACTGCGCTCTTGCACCACGAGATGCAGAGAAATGGGGCCACAAAGTGGAGTCCACGACATACGAGAGTATGGAGAAGCGCAAACCACAGACCACCTGCTGCAATGCAGCCTCAGCCCTGCCACATGCACAATGGAGGACATTCTCACAGTGACACCAGAGGCACCCCAAGTGGCCAGCTACTGGTCAAAGGACATTGCCAAGTTTTTAACTTTATGTTTTTAAAATACATTATAAGCATACCATCAATTTGCTTCTGAAATTATAAATCAATATAAATTATTAGCTAAAGGGGCTGTTTTTGGATTAAGGTGAAATAAGCAGATTATTCGTTCTTCACCTAGTTAGGGAGATGTGACAACAGGTGTTTAATCTAGTCTTCTTGCTTCTTGTATGCAGAGCAGAAAAGGAATGAAGCCCTGGTGCCAATTGTGAATGGAGGAGGAAACCAAATACACAGATCTCAGAGAAAGTCTTTGCATATTGTAGTAATGAATCAATTATGCCCTATGAGGAACATCTTAGGAACCTCAGTATGTTAATTCCGGATAGCCATTTAGAATATTTAAAAGGATGTCATATTGAAGAGGGAGCAGGCTTGTTTTTTGTTTTGTTCTTTTGTTGTTGCTCTAGAGACCAAGACACAAAGCAATGCATTCAAACTCAAGCAAAAGAGATTCCATCAATATGTAAACAAAACATTTCTGATGGTAAGAGCTGTTCAATAGTTGAATATGCTGTAGCACATTTTTCCTGGAGATATTTAACAGAGGCTGGATGACCATCTGTCAGGAGACTTGAATTGCCAGAATGGATCACCTTTGGGGATATTTTCTGACTCGATGTCTTGCAAGTTGTAGCAAGTAGCTGCTTTAATAGCCCTTTCTTCAGTGCACAAAATTGGAAAATTTGCAGCTTGAACGATGAATATTGTAGTAGATTCAGGGCTGAGACCTTCTTACATCTGGCAATCTAGATGCATGTGGTAGATGCATTGCTCATCCACTGATATTGTTGCAGTACAAGAAACTCTCCTTTGTATCCACACCAGATCCCTCTTTCCACTCCTTCTTCCCTGCTTCCAAAGCAGGTTTCATATAAGAATCATAGAATCATAGAGTTGGAAGAGACCTCATGGGCCATCCAGTCCAACCCCCTGCCAAGACCTCCTCTTCTGCCCAGAGTACCTCCCTTGTTATTTAGACAAGACTATTGGGCAAGATGGAGATGACATCAAGGGGAGGGTTGGAATTTCAAAAATGCAGCGGGTGCTTTCCCTTCAACAGGAAAAGGTTTTGCCCAAACCTCTCAGCCTTTGGGGAGCAAAAGAAGACTGAGGTGCCAACTCACTGGGTGCGGTTTGATTGAGCAAAGCGTTGAAGCTTGGCATTTGCATCCATAAAACAAATCCCCAAAATGCAGATCGCTCAGAGAGAGAAGAGGCAAGGAGGCAGGCCGGCTTACAAGGTGAACCCTTTGGGTTTCAACACACCAAGTTTTATAGCCAAAACTCTGACATCATCTGCAACCGGTTTTGTTTCTCATCCCGAGATTCACAAAGCCTTTGGGGACATTTCATTGTAAGTAGTAGGAAAACCATAAATAAGGAGAAATTCACTGCTGATCTTCAGTTTGGCATGTGGTCGCTTCTGGTGTGAGAGAATCCGCCGTCTATGAAGATGTTGCCCAGGCGACGCCCAGGTGTTTTGCAATCCTGCAGGGAGGCTTCTCTCATGGCCCCCAAAAGATATGGGGCTACAAATTGGAGTTCATGACATGCAAGTATGGAGAAGAACAAACCACAGACCAATTACAATGCAACCTAAGCCCAGCTACATGCACAATGGAGGACCTTCTTATAACAACACCAGAGGCACTTCAAGTGGCCAGCTACTGGTCAAAGGACATTTAATATAACGCCAAGTTTTCAAACTTTGTGTGTGTGTTTTTTTTAATACAATGCAACTGTACCTTTGGTTCTCTCCTGATACAATAAATAAATAAAAGTTTCATAGAATCATAGAGTTGGAAGAGACCTCGTGGGCCATCCAGTCCAACCCCATTCTGCCAAGAAGCAGGAATATTGCATTCAAATCACCCCTGACAGATGGCCATCCAGCCTCTGTTTAAAAGCTTCCAAAGAAGGAGTCTCTACCACACTCCAGGGCAGAGAGTTCCACTGCTGAATGGCTCTCACAGTCAGGAAGTTCTTCCTCATGTTCAGATGGAATCCCCTCTCTTGTAGTTTGAATGCCTTGAAAGATCTCTACGTAGTCCAGTCGTCTCCAGAAGCAGAAAACAAGCTTGCTCCCTCCTCCCTGTGGCTTCCTCTCACATATTTATACATGGCCCTCATCATGTCTCCTCTCAGCCTTCTTCTTCTTCAGGCTAAACATGCCCAGCTCCTTAAGCCGCTCCTCATAGGGCTTGTTCTCCAGGCCCTTGATCATTTTAGTGGCCCTCCTCTGGACATATTCCAGCTTGTCAATATCTCTCTTGAATTGTGGTGCCCAGAATTGGACACAATATTCCAGGTGTGGTCTAACCAAAGCAGAATAGAGGGGTAGCATTACTTCCTTAGATCTAGACACTATGCTCCTATTGATGCAGGCCAAAATCCCATTGGCTTTTTTTGCCGACACATCACATTGTTGGCTCATGTTTAACTTGTTGTCCACGAGGACTCCAAGATCTTTTTCACACGTACTGCTCTCAAGCCAGGCATTGTCCCCCATTCTATATCTTTGCATTTCATTTTTTCTGCCTAAGTGGAGTATCTTGCATTTGTCACTGTTGAACTTCATTTTGTTAGTTTTGGCCCATCTCTCTAATCTGTCAAGATCGTTTTGAATCCTGCTCCTGTCCTCTGGAGTATTGGCTCTCCCCCCCAATTTGGTGTCGTCTGCAAACTTGATGATCATGCCTTCTAGCCCTTCATCTAAGTCATTAATAAAGATGTTGAACAGGACCGGGCCCAGGGGGGAACCCTGCGGCACTTCACTTGTCACTTCTTTCCAGTTCTTTCAGCAATAAGTTTGGCTTATTTCAAGGGTGATATTGCTGGAAAGGATTCATCTCTCTTGTTTTCTAAAAACATCCAGTAGCTTTGGAAAGATTCCTTTTTTGTGTTTGGACGACAACTCCCAGAATTCTGTTGGTCCACATCACTGGCAGAAGTTGTCGGAAGCAGAGGGAAATGGACATTGTGGAAATAGGTTGCTTGGAGCAGTCTGGTTTACATTCTTTAACATTAGTGCAAGCTCCTGTGGAAATGGTGATCGTAGCGATAGCCAAAGGCATCAATGGCAAGACCTCTGAAGATGCCAGCCACAGATGCAGGTGAAACGTCAAGAGAAAATGCTACTGGAACATGGCCATACAGCCCGAAAAACTCACAGCAACCCACCAACCCTAGTGATAGCTTTCCAACTGGGTTTGCACCCAATCTCCTTCCTTTTGACATCTGATTGTTGGAAATGGGGCTGGTGGTAGGACGGATGGTGCCCCACCAATAAAGACACGCCTGGGATGGTGCCTGTGCTGTCACACCCAGACACTATAAAGTTAAAACTAAGATGTGCTTCTCTCTTTATCTGGGCGAACCGCGGGTGCCTTTCTTAGAAACTCCAGTTTCTCAGCAACTGAGGCCAGTCCAGAATTGAACATCAACAGAACATTTATTTTTCAAAGTCCTTGACAGACTTGGCACAGCTTGATGAAGTTACAAACACAAACAGTCAATTTAGGAAACCATATAGATGTTCTTTCTTTCCTTTTTCCTTCAGTTGATCCTTGGGACGAGTTAACTTTTCCCCAACGGTAGAAAAATCCTGGGATCTTTTACCCTAACCCTGAGCTGTTATCTTTCAGAAAGAGCAGGTCTTCCCCTATCTAAGCTCAAAATTAGTTTTGGAGATAAAGTAATGGAGCCTTTCTCAATGGCAAGGAAATCCTGAGATATTCCCTGCCCCAGCACTGAGCTGCTGTCTTTTAGAAAGAGCAGCTCAATGTCAGTTTCCAAGGCGAGAGGGTAACCTCAACCCTAATCTCAATCGTACTCACAATGGCTTGTCCGAGCTGCCTAGCCTGACCACCAGCACATCTGAGGATTTTTTTTCTGTACTAAAGAAGGCAAGAGAGCCTCTCCAAAATGGAGATCTCATCCCCAGGGAAAAGGGCAGTCTCTAGACCAAAAGGATACTTTTTAAAATCAGTAACTGCAAAAGGCTTGCAGGCTGGCTTCCAGCCTCTGTTAATGTTTAACTTTCAGGGTGCTGCTAAGATTATAGCAACCCAGGGGGAAATGCAAAGGGATGCTATTTTTTGCAACTAAGGGGCAATGCAAACCAAGCTCTTGGAAGACGGAAAAGTGCCCCAACACTAAAGCCTCCCTAAGTTGATGGGACATTTTCACAAAACATGGGCTGTATCCACACTGCAGAATGATAGCAGCTTGATACCGCATTAATTACCAAGGCTCAATGCTTTCGCATCCTGGAATTTGTACCTGGATGAAATATTTACCCTTTTCTGTTCAAGAGCTTTGGCTCCACAACAAACTACAAATTCCAGGATTCTGTGGGATGGAGCTATGCAGTTAAAAGGATATCAAGCTATTACCATTCTTTAGTGTCGATGGTCCCATGGTTAAACATCTCACGGCAATGATAATCAGCTATTGCATAGTGGATAGAATAAAAAATGAAGATGGAAATGCAATATGGCACAGCTCTCCATTACACATACATTGGGTGCAAGTGTCCATCTCATCCTTCATCGAAGTGAATAGGCAGCAGCATACATTATTTCCGTAACTGTTCCCAGCAGCATTTATGCCATTGGCTTAATTGGATGGCATCTTGATCCTTGGGACATGCATTTATATGCAAACATATTGTTTTGGAGTTGAAATCACACAGGATTTGTCAATATCTCTTCATCCTGGAAAGAAGTGACGAGTGGAGTGCCGCAGGGTTCCGTTGCAGACGACATCAAATTGGGAGGGATAGTCAGTACTCCAGAGGACAGGAGCAGGATTCAAAACGATCTTGACAGATTAGAGAGATGGGCCAAAACTAACAAAATGAAGTTCAACAGTGACAAATGCAAGATACTCCACTTTGGCAGGAAAAACGAAATGCAAAGATACAAAATGGGAGACGCCTGGCTCGAGAGCAGTACGTGTGAAAAAGATCTTGGAGTCCTCGTGGACAACAAGTTAAACATGAGCCAACAATGTGATGTGGCGGCAAAAAAAGCCAATGGGATTTTGGCCTGCATCAATAGGAGCATAGTGTCTAGATCTAGGGAAGTCATGCTACCCCTCTATTCTGCTTTGGTTAGACCACAACTGGAATATTGTGTCCAATTCTGGGCACCACAATTCAAGAGAGATATTGACAAGCTGGAATGTGTCCAGAGGAGAGCGACTAAAATAGATAAAAGGTCTGGAGAACAAGCCCTATGAGGAGTGGCTTAAGGAGCTGGGCATGTTTAGCCTGAAGAAGAGAAGGCTGAGAGGGGATATGATAGCCATGTATAAATATGTGAGAGGAAGCCACAGGGAGGAGGGAGCAAGCTTGTTTTCTGCTTCCTGGAGACTAGGACGCGGAACAATGGCTTCAAACTATAAGAAAGAGATTCCATCTGAACATGAGGAAGAACTTCCTGACTGTGAGAGCGTTCAGCAGTGGAACTCTCTGCCCCGGAGTGTGGTGGAGGCTCCTTCTTTGGAAGCTTTTAAACAGAGGCTGGATGGCCATCTGTCAGGGGTGATTTGAATGCAATATTCCTGCTTCTTGGCAGAATGGGGTTGGACTGGATGGCCCATGAGGTCTCTTCCAACTCTTTGATTCTATGATTCTATGATATAACCTTCATTCCTTACAACAGACCAGCAGAGCCTCTGCCATCCCTTTGCTAAATCTCAAGATGTCCCAAATCGACCAGGTGTGGGTACATTGCAAAACAGCATGGAATATGCAATAGTTTCCAAACCAGTTTTCAGCAGCTGCTCTCTTGGCTGCAGTATCTCGTATAAAAGTAATTCCACATATCAGCAATCATTCTAAAATGCTTCCAACTTCTGTTCACACCAAACCTTCATTCTTCTATGTCAAGAAACCCTTTCTTCCCCCACTCACCTCTCTCTACACAGAGGGTTGCCACCACCAAGAGCAGGACAGCCGAGGTCTTCATCTTGGAGAGGTGTCTTCCAACTTGTAAAACGCAGGCTGAGACACTTATATTAAATACCTCATAGGTAATAACTTACTCATAATAAATGTGTGAGTCTCGAGGGTGGTGCCGGGAGGGAGGAGTGCACGGCTGCCCAAAGGATACATTCTGTGCATCAGGTTTTGCATGGTTTTCATAGGCAATCAATCATGGGCATGCGCACCATGGCTGTGGTTTTCATAGAATCACGGGGTTGGAAGAGATCACAGGGACCATGCAGTCCAACCCCCTTCTGTCATGCAGGAAGACACAATCCAAGCCCACCTGACAGATGGCCATCAAACCTCTGCTTAAAAACTTCCAGAGTAGGTGTTCTGTCACGCACTGGGCCTGTAAAAATTGTCTTTTGAAATAGGACGTGCACCTTGTGCTCAGCGGGAAGCCAGGGCGCCATGAAAGAGGCCCTCAAGGATTTTCCTGAAGAAATGGTCTTTAGATGGCTTGAAAGGTTAAACAAAGTCCTTTATTATTGAACAAATTAAACAGATATTTCTCAAATCTTCAATGAGTCAAACAAATGCTTCAAGGCTTTAAATCAACTGGTGGCTTCCTTAATCTTGTCCACAAGGGACAGGCAACTGTCTTCGTTAACTGTTCTTATACTTTGAGAGGAAAACCCTTTTTTAACCTCTCCCAGGCTGTCTGTTATCTAAGTTTTGTTGGTGTGGGATCTACTACCGATTCCAAACTGCGTCTTGGTACCAAGTAAACCTACCAGACAAAGCTTATAGATTCTCCAGCTGGAGTTCTTTGGGTCTGTAAAGCTGTTTTCCCTCTGGAATTTCTTTAAGACTTTAGGGCTGTTTCCCTCAGAAACTGTAAGGCTGAGAGGCTGCAAACTCCCAGCCAGAGCTTTGGGAACTTTCCCCCGGAATGTCTTGAGAAATGAAGCTTTTCTGCAGGTGAAGCTTGTCCACGTCCTCTAACTTAGCTTTCCTCACTAAGACTAACAAAATGGCCCCCTCTTCCCTTCCCATCTCCCTGGGAGAAGGGGCGGATCCAAACTTAACAATGATAGACAGGTGGCTTGCCCTATGACTGCAAACCAAAGGAAGCCACCTTTTTGCAGAATCCCTGAAACTTTGGAATGCATGCAAACACTTAATAGAAAGAAAATAAAGTTGGAGCTCCTGGAACAGATGTACCAGCACAGTAGGAGATTTGACTTGACTCCACTTGAGCAAGCTTGTTATCTGCTGCCCTGGAGACTAAAACGCAGAACAATGGCTTCAAACTACAGGAAAGAAAGGAGATTCCAGACAACTCTGAAACATTGCAAACACTTCCCATCACCCCACATTCTTTGGCCAAAGGCTCCCAGGAGATAAACTTGGAGACCTTGTTGTTTCAAAGTCCAGTGAATCATAGAATGACAAAACGACAGAGTTGCAAGGGCCATCTGGTCCATCCCCATTCTGCCATGCAGGGATACAGTACCCCCCAAAGATGCCCATCCAAGATGGTGAATCCACCATCCTCTGAAGGACACCTTGCAGTCAAGACATTCTTCCTAATGCTTAGATGGAATCCGTAATTATCATCTGAATCCATTGTTTGTATCTCAGGGTTTTATTGCACGAGGCAAGCAAATCGGAACTGCAGATAAACTATTATCCTTGAGGACAATCTCCATGGCATAACACAATGCACATCCCACTGTTGGCATGCTTCCTCCTGGTGATTCGTTCTCCATCTATTGCTATGGCATCCACAAGGAACACTAAAAATACACTTTGACATTTGGGAGTTGTAGTTGTTGGGATTTACAGTTCACCTACAATCAAAGAGCATTTTGAACCCCAACAATGATTGAATTGGGCCAAACTTCCCACACAGAATCCCCATGACCAACAGAAAACACTGTCTTTTCTGATGGTCTTTGGTAACCTCTCTTACGCCCCCCCCCCCTCCAGGGGTCCCAACCCCCAGGTTGAGAAACATTGCTATAGGAGATGCTACACTTCTTGCATCAGATGTGGATTGAAGAGCCACACAAGCTGTGACAAAATTGGTCCTGAAATGTGCTGTTGCTTTGTTATTTTTCTTACTAAAGAAGGGCACACATTTAAAATAGGAATGTCTAAACAGTTGCAAAAGTCTGCATGAATCTTCTTTCCTCAATCCTCAATTTATTTTATTTTCTTTCTTTATTTACTATGCTTCTATATCGCCATTCTCAGCCCGAGGGCGACTCATGGCGGTTTACAAAACGGCACAATTCAATGCCCACAACACTACAAAAATTCATTACAATTAATATCAGTAACACAATAAAAACTATCAATCAGGAATGATGCTTGATTGCTATCTCTCTAAGAAAGTTACCCCACAGAGTTACCCCCCTAACGAAGCATCACACAGTCCATCAAATGACGCAGATAGACCTCTGTATGTTACTCCATGATTTTTTTTTTTTTGTCGTGTCAGGAGCAACCTGAGAAATTGCAAGTCGCTTCTGGTGTGAGAGAATTGGCCGTCTGCATGATGATTCATAGAATCATGGAGTTGGAAGGAACTTCATGGGCCATTCAGTCCAACCTCCTACCAAGAAGCAGGAATATTGCATTCAAAGCACCCCCGACAGATGGCCATCCAGCCTCTGTTTAAAAGCTTCCAAAGAAGGAGCCTCCACCACACTTTGGGGCAGAGAGTTCCACTGCTGAACGGTTCTCACAGTCAGGAAGTTCTTCCTCATGTTCAGATGGAATCTCCTTTCTTGTAGTTTGAAGCCATTGCTCTGCGTCCTAGTCTCCAAGGAAGCAGAAAGGAAGCTTGCTCCCTCCTCCCTATGATTTCCTTTCACATATTTATATAGCTATCATGCCTCCTCTCAGCCGTCTCTTCTTCAGGCTAAACATGCCCAACTCTTTAAGCTGCTCCTCATAGGGCTTGTTCTCCAGACCTTTGATCATTTTAGTCACCCTCCTCTGGACACATTACAACTTGTCAATATCTCTCTTCAATTATGGTGCGCAGAATTGGACACAATATTCCAGGTGTGGTCTAGCCAAGGCAGAATAGAGCATGGGGAGCATGACTTCCCTGGATCTAGACACTAGGCTTTCTTTGCCGCCGCATCACATTGTCAGCGTGCTGGAAGAAGCAAAGACCAGCAGCATTGAAGCAATACTCCTCCACCATCAACTCTGCTGGACCGGCCACGTTGTCCAGATGCCTGACCATCGTCTCCCAAAGCAGTTGCTCTACTCCCAACTCAAGAACTGGAAACTTAATGTTGGTGGACATTAATGTTGGTGGACATGGTGGACATTTTCAAGGTGGCTTAAACCCACCTTGAAAACTATTGCAAGAGTCACATATTTTCAGGCCTCAAAAATCCCATTATATGTTTGCCTTAGAGTGAGCATAAGTCAGGAACAACTTGGAGGCACACAACATCATCAACAACAAAACATGCACTGCTTTCTAGCCAGGTGTTACTCATCTTATATAATTGCAAGGTAAATGGCCATAAATTACACTAAAAGTTACATGGGGATGGAGCAGTACTTTAAATTTATACTTAGGCCTGCTCCTCTTTCCCAAGCATTCAGTCACATGAATATTCAATCTTAAAAACAAAGTCATACTTATTTCAGTTCCCAGGGAAAGCACCCTTCTTGCCGCACCCAAAGTATTCCAGGAGTTGGCGCACATACAAACCACAAGATCCCATGCTCATTGCTTTGTTTTGGTTTCAGCTGTGACAAAATACTACCAAATGTTGTTGGAGCCATTCCAGATTTCAAAGATTTCTTCATCCCCTTAAGGGTTGCTAAATATTTCCTCCCTTGTTCTTGCTGCTGTTTGTCTTCAAGTCATTTCTGATTTTTTTTTACCAACACTGTGGAATTAATGCACTCAAATTTGCCCTGGCTCAATGCTATAGAATAATTGGGGGAAAGACTTTGTAGTTTTACAAAGCCTTCTCTGGCAAATAGTGCTGGTGCCTCATTAAAGTACAACTCCCAGGACTCCATAGCATTGAGCCATGCCAATGAAAGTGGTGTCAAACTGCATTAATTCTACAATGTAGATCAGGTATGGGCAAACCCAGACCCAGGGGCTGAATGCAGCCCCTTGGGCTCTTTTCTCAGGCCCTCCTCTCTCTAACCACCACATCTTTCCTTCATCCTTCCCTCCTTTCCATCCTTCCCTCCCTCTTTTCTCCCTCAATTCCACTCTTTTATCCTTCCTTCCTTTTCTTTCCCTCCTCCTGCCTTTCCTTCCTTCCATCCATGCTTCCCTTCCACCCTTTTATCTCTTCCCTCTTTCCTCCCTCTCTCCCTTTCTCCTTCCATTCCTCTTTTCCTTTCCTTCTCTCCTCCTCCTCCTTTCCTTCCCTTTTGTCTTTCCTTCCTTCCCTCTGTCCTCCCCCTCCATCCCTCTCTCCCTCTTTTCATTAGAATCAGGTACTCAATGCTTTGTTCTCCCAGGCCATGCTTGCCTGTGATCCCAGTTGTCATTTGACTTCCCACCTTGGCATTCCAGTCTCCTGTAATGAAAATAATGTCTCTTTTTGGTGTATTATCCAGTAGGTCCTGCAGATCCTCATAGAACTGATCTACTTCTGCTTCTTCGGCAGCTGTGGTTGGGGCGTATATTTGGATCACTGTAATGTTGAAAGGCTTTCCTTGCACTCGAATTGAGATCATTCTGTCATTTTTTGGGTTGTATCCAAGCACCGCTTTAGCGAATTTCTTATTAATTATGAAGGCTCCTCCATTTCTTCGATGTTCCTCTTGTCCGCAGTAGTAGATCTGGTGGTCATCTGATGTGAAGTGGCCCATTCCAGTCCACTTCAGTTCGCTGACCCCCAGAATGTCTATCTTTAGTCTTGACATCTCGCCAATAACAACATCCAATTTGCCCTGGCTCATAGATCTTACATTCCAGGTTCCTATGGTGTGTTGACCTTTAGAGCATCGGATTCGTCGTTCACCTCCAGTACCGTCGGCCGCTAGCCTTCCTTTCGGCTTTGAGCTAGCTGCGTCATCACATCTGGGGCTAGTTGAACTTATTCTCTGCTCCTCCCAGTAGCATTTTGACCATCTTCCAACCTGAAAGTCCCATCTTCCAAAGGCATACCAGCATATCTCTGGTTGTACTGATCCATTTAGTTTTCTTGGCAAGGATACTGGGGTGGTTTGCCATTGCCTTCCCCAGGGATCACGCTTGGTCTGACCTCTCTGCCACGATCGTCCTGTCTTGGGTGGCCCTTCACAGTTTCGCTCATGACATCATTGAGGTGCTCAAGGTCCAGGCCATGACAGACTTTGTATTTCTAGGTGCAAAGATTACTGCAGACGCAGACTGCAGCCAGGAAATCAGAAGAAGCTTACTTCTTGGCAGGAGAGCAATGGCCAATCTCGATAAAATAGTGAAGAGTAGAGACATCACACTGGCAACAAAGATCCGTAGTCAAAGCCATGGTATTCCCTGTAGTCACCTACGGATGTGAGAGCTGGACCTTAGGGAAGGCTGAGCGAAGGAAGATCGATGCTTTTGAACTGTGGTGTTGGAGGAAAGTTCTGAGAGTGCCTTGGACTGCGAGAAGATCCAACCAGTCCATCCTCCAGGAAATAAAGCCCGGCTGCTCACTGGAGGGAAGGAGACTAGAGACAAAGTTGAAGTCCTTTGGCCACATCATGAGGAGACAGCAAAGCCTAGAGAAGGGAAGGATGCTGGGGAAAGTGGAAGGCAAAAGGAAGAGGGGCCGACCAAGGGCAAGATGGATGGATGGCATCCTTGAAGTGACTGGACTGACCTTGAAGGAGCTGGGGGTGGTGACGGCCGACAGGGAGCTCTGGCGTGGGCTGGTCCATGAGGTCACGAAGAGTCGGAGACGACTGAATGAATGAACAACAACAACTCAATGCTTTGGAATCTTGTGAGTTTTAGTTTGGTGAGACACCAGTTCCTATTTGGCACAGAATACTAAATACTTTTTTTTAAAAACTGCAGACCCAAGGATTCCATAGTACTGAGCCATGTGATGTCAAACTACATTAATTCTACAGTGTAGACACATCCTTTGTCAACTGAAATCAGATTACAATGCTCACTTCTTTTCTTTCCTCCAACATTTTGTTGTTTTTGCACCCAAATCATACCCACCAAGCACCCAAAATCTGCATGAACACACAATTTCTAACAGGATTTTTGTGGCACAACGGAAGTGAGGAAAGGGCTCATTGATGGGCTGTTGATAAATCAAAATGTTTTCCAAATGGTCTCCCATAGGAGAACAATGAAAGAGGGTAGCATCATCTGATAAGCCCCAATTGGAAGCACCATTATATGCAATTGAGATGCACCTCCCTGGTGTGATAAAGCCCTTAATCATAAATCTTCTACATCCTCTTCGTCAGATTGTTGACACCTGTGAGTCATCCCAACTCTCTTAATGAAACTTCCCCAGACAATTAATAATTTGTTGTCACTAACCAGCCTTGTGCAAATCTTCCCTAATGATCCACCCATTTGCGTTTAACTCCGATGTCCATTCTCTCCCTCTTCCAAACAGTTCCTTATCTGGTATTCTATAACACAACCTAAAACCAGGCAGTGCTTTTCAGTGCAAGTCTATGGCATCCCAGGAATTCCTTGGTTTGGTCCAGTGGGTGGCCAAACTCTAAAGAAATTGATCTACAATTAATTTCTATTCAGGGATGCATAGTGATGAGGGATTAGAGGACATCCAACCCCAAATTGGGAAACAAGACGTCCAGGAACACCTGGCTGCTCTAAACGAGTTCAAGTCCCCGGGGCCAGATCAACTACACCCAAGGGTATTGAAGGAACTAGCAGATTTTGGCCTGCATCAATAGGAGTCTAGTGTCTAGACCCAGGGAAGTCATGCTACCATGCTCTATTCTGCCTTGGTCAGACCACACTTGGAATATTGTGTCCAACTCTGGGCACAAGAGACATCCTTTCACATATTTATACATGGCTCTCATGTCTCCTCTCAACCTTCTCTTCTGCAGGCTAAACATACCCAGTTCTTTAAGATGCTCCTCAGAGCCATTCATGGTCTCCAGACCTTTGATCCTTTTAGTCGCCCTCCTCTGGACACCTTCCAGCTTATAGTCAATATCTATTTTGAACTATGGTGCCCAGAATTGGACACAGTATTCCAGGTGAGATCTGATCAAAGCAGAATAAAGAACACTATGGCTTCCCTCAATGTAGACACTAGATCCTCTGATGCAGCCCAAAATCCCATTGGCTTTTTGAGCTTCTGCATCACTGTTGGCTTACGTTCAACTTGTTGTTCACAAAGACTCAAAGATTTTTCTCACATAGACTGTTGCTGAGCCAGGCATCACCCATCCTATATCTTTGCATATTTTTTTTGGCTCAAGTGTACTAGAATCATAGAATCATAGAATTATAGAATCGAAGAGTTGAAAGAGACCTCATGGGCTATCCAGTCCAACCCCCTGCCAAGAAGCAGGAATATTGCAGTCAAATCACCCCTGACAGATGGCCATCCAGCCTCTGCTTAAAAGCCTCCACCACACTCCAGGGCAGAGTGTGCCCTGCTGAACAGCTCTCACAGTCAGGAAGTTCTTCCTCATGTTCAGAAGGAATCTCCTTTCTTGTAGTTTGAAGCCATTGTTTCGCGTCCTAGTCTCCAGGGAATCAGAAAACAAGCTTGCTCCCTCCTCCTCCCTGTGGCTTCCTCTCACATATTTATACATGGCTATCATATCTCCTCTCAGCCTTCTCTTCTTCAGGCTAAACATGCCCAGCTCCTTAAGCCGTTACTATCTTGCATTTGTCCCTGTTGAACTTCATTTTGTGAGTTTTGGCCAATCAGCTCTCTATTCTGTTGAGGTCATTGAGAGTATTATCTCTCCCACCTAATTCGGTGTCATCTGCAAACTTGATAAGCACGCCCTCTAAACCTTCATCCAAGTCATTAATAAAGATGTTAAAACCTGGCTTTTCAAGCAAGCATTTGCAAATGCAGTGTAATAGGCAAATATAGATCTACAGAACGACTCAATGATGTGACTGGAAAAATAATTTAACTAAGGAGACACTGAGGATCTATGTTTTTATTGGTTTTGTATGGTTTTTTATATTATATGCTATGTTTTTTAAAATTGTATTTTATGTTGTTGGGGGCATCAAATTGTGCCTACTGTAAACTGCCTTGAGTCGCCTTCGGACTGAGAAAGGTGGTATATAAATACAGGAAATAAATAAAAGTTGAACAAAATATGTCCTAGGACAGAACCCTCTTTATAGCCCTCCACTAGTCACTTCTCTCCAGTATGAAGAGGAACCATTAAAGAGAACCACCCTTTGGGTTTGGTCACTTAACCAATTATAGATCCGCCTTATAGCAGCCTTGTCTAGCCCACATTGGACTAGTTTGCTTGCAAGAAGGTCATGGGGGACTGTCAAAGGCCTTTCTGAAATCAAGATATACTACATCCACAGCATTCCCTGCGTCTACCAAGCTTGTAACTCTTATCAAGGGGAAAAGATAAGATCAGTAATTGTTTGTGTTCTCCTTTTTTCCCTTCTTGAAGATAGTGACAGCATTGACCCTGTATTGTTGAAAGCTTTCATGGCCAGAATCACTGGGTTGTTGTAGGTTTTTCGGGCTGTATGGCCATGTTCTAGAAGCATTCTCTCCTGACGTTTCACCTGCATCTATGGCAGGCACCCTCATGGCCATAAAACCCAAAAAACCTACAACAACCCAACATTGACCCTCCTCCTGTTTGCTGAGACTTCTCCTGTTCTCCAAGAATTCTCAAAGATTATTGCCAGTGATTCTGGAATGACTTCTTCTAGTTCCTTCAATACTCTTGGATGTAGTTGATCTAGAGCCTTGAATTCATTTAGAGTACCCAGGTATTTCTGGACTACTTCTTTACCTATTTTGGGTTGCATTTCCCCTATTAGCTCATCTGTTCAAATCATGCAATTTGCAATTTAGGGAAGTGTAATCCAGAGGGCTTTAATTGCCTTGTCAAACTATTATCCCAGAATCCCATAAGGTGCAGCTGTGGCAGTCCAAGTGGAATCATAGTGGTATAATTCTATACTGTAGTCAAAAGCCAGTCCAAAGGTTCAAGGTTCCAGGATTCCAAGATTACAGGAGACAGGTCAGGACACCGAAAAATCCAACAGACCTGGGGTAAAAACCAGCAGCATCCACCACCAAAATATGACAATACTTTTCTCCCGAAGATCAGTCCCAAGGTTAGCTCCTTAAATCCAGTAGCACCCAGCTGCAACCTATCCCCTGCATACCTCCACCCTTAATTGCTTTTACCTGTAAACTGTTACTTACAAACTACTCAGCCCTTTAGAACCAAGACTTATATTAACCCTTCCATCACCAACTGCCAGGTCTACCACCACCAACCACCATCAACTATGGAACATATGACACAAAGGGTCATGAAGGCAAACTGAAGGCTTTTGATAGAAGGGAGAAGTGACCTCTGCATGCAGGAAAAATGTCTTGAGTTACATAGCTCTAAGAAACAGAGGTGAAAAATGAGACCGCAAGGATGCACCACCAGGTTCCTCCATGCCTCATTGCTTTCTACACAAGTGTTGATGCTTCTACACTTCCAATTGTATCTGATGCTGCCTCACCTTTAGGCACTTTACACCTACTCTGCCCCACCCATGCTGCTCCTGTCTTACCCTTTGTGGTGTATTAACATCTGTACGCAAGGAACAGATGAGTTTTCACCAAGCTAAAGGATTTGCTGTCATGGTGACATCCCTCTCTATCTCACCTTTCCATCTCATCCAGGTGTGGCACCTGAGGCTCTGGGATGTATTGATTAACTCTGTCCTATTCACATCACACCCTTCATTACCTGTCTTATTAAAAAAAAATCCCAGGGTGGAGAAGGATTGATATTAAACAATACGTGGCAAATAAACATCCGGTATAAGAAACAAAGCAGTGCAATATTACTCAGTGGATATACAAGCTGGATCTACACTACTATATAATTCAGTTTCGAACTGCATTATATAGTCAGTGTATACCAGACCTATCCAAACTGTGTGTTGTGACATATTTGTGTGTCAGTCGCAGTATGTATGTTTGTCATGCGAACATAATGAGCAATCTCTGTGTCTGTGTGAAATAAATAACAAATCATATATATTTAAAAAGTGAACGCAAGGAGAAGCCTCTGAGTCTATGTGGAATAAATAATAAATCATATATATTTAAAACTATAAATGAAAGGTTTCCATGAGATGAAGGGACATTATCATTATTAGTATCCCTTATTATAGGGGAGACACCATTGTATCCTTGGTGCAGAGGTGCAGGAATGACAATGGACCACTAGGGGGGACTGGCAAGCCATACCTCCGAAGGGAACGTTGCAGATTCCAGTCCTCTGACACTTATGTTTCACACCTTTCTGGCAAGGGGATGCAGGGGGCATCATGACCTGGGACTGATAGTAGGTTGTAGGCTACCTCACCTTAAGATGAGCTCACCTCTAGCCAATCACTCTGCCAATGATGTAATCCAACTCACTGTTACTATGCAAGCTTTGCAAAGAGCACAAGAAAGATATATAAGCAGCTTGGCTGATCAATAAACTTTGAGATCACCTTCACCCTCCTGACTGCCCATCTTCTTTATCGTCTCCACATCTGGTGACCCCGTTCGTGATCCTCCCCGCCTTCTGCTCACCGCTGGAATAGCTTTCGTGCACGATCAACGGTCCAACCGTTCCCAAACTCGTGAGTAGATGGGTGGAAATGTGTCAACTTACCAGCAAGATCATGCTGGGGAGTTGCGCAAGTTGTTGGGGCAGAGGGAGGGTCCACAAGTCAGTCAAGGAGACTTGGAAGACTTACTTGGAGAAATCAGATATCATTGTTCATGGTATCCAGAACAAGGTTCATTGAACCCGTCAGATTGGGTCAGGATAGGTCAAACCTTTCTTGAAAAACCCCAGGGGACAATACAACAATTATTGCTGTGGAAGCAATGTTGTGAAACACTCACTCTCCTGGGAGTGACAGATAATCGCCCACCCGTGGCTCCGGTCACAAATCAACCTCTCCCGACTCAGATCATAAATCCTCTTTTTACCCCGCTCGAGATGGGATGTCCACAGATAGCCCTCCCTATCTCGCCTTCATGTGTCTTTGCTTTTGAATCATCCCCCGCCGATCCAAATCTCCCCTCCTCTCCTCTTGAAAATAAACAGCCAAGTCTTGGAGAGTTTTTACAGCCCCAGCCACTGAGAGACATGATTCCTCAGACCATTCAAAATGCTGGCGGCCAAGAAAACATAACCATAACCATTCAAGACACAACAGCCGTGATTCCAGATCTAATTTATAGCTCCGACACATTCACTAAGACAGCTGGCCAAACAGAGCTCCCAACAATGACATTTGATCCTGCTTTTCCATACATTCAGTGGGCTCCCGAAATCCAAACATTTAAACAGCCTGACATTGATCACAAAACAATCATTAATATCATCATTTGCTGCCCAGATTCAGAATCTGAAAAATCATATGCCTCTGCAGAGGGCGTTACATAAATAAACAATGCCTATACCATGTCCAGATGGACTATCAGGTCACAGACCTCCACCTTTTCCTAATGCATCATTGATAAGACAGTTTAACAACCCCTATCCCATTCCTTTGAGTTTCAATCGACACCAGCTAGATACAGCTATGTCGGTGTGATTTGT
>NW_026847438.1:246784592-246813671 GCF_025583915.1 Anolis sagrei ordinatus
TGAGATACCATATGTTGTTATTATAATTTACATATGTGCCCGTATCTCTTATAAGGGGTTGGTTTTACCTCCAGTTTGCTAGTAAAACTGAATTAGTATGTCACAAAATGATACATGTCTAGATGGTGTGTCAGCAAACATGAAATGATTGGAAAGCTCTGAAGCAGACCCAGATAATGCAGCTCCAAATTGCATTATATGGCGGTGTAGATGGGGGTCTATATCTGTTCCCAGTTGGACTAAACAAGAGTGTAGATCTACCCACAGTCACAGCAGAAACAGAAGCATTACAAAGGTACAAAACCAAATGGCAAAGTGGGAGGACTCAGGAGCACTTGCACTAGTGATTTGACTCCATTATTATCATCATTTTAACTGTCATGGCTCAAAGGGGGTGTGTGTTTCATTTTGAAAAGTAATTAGGTGCAGCCCACTGCAAGTGCATCTATGGAATTAATGCAGTTTGACATCACTATGGACCCATCTTCGATTATTGGGTCCATAGTTGTTTTTCATTCATTCAGTCGTCTCCGACTCTTCGTGACCTCACGGACCAGCCCACGCCAGAGCTCCCTGTCGGCCGTCACCACCCCCAGCTCCTTCAAGGTCAGTCCAGTCACTTCAAGGATCCCATCCATCCATCTTGCCCTTGGTTGGCCCCTCTTCCTTTTTCCTTTCTTTTTCCCCAGCATCATTCCCTTCTCTAGGCTTTGCTGTCTCCTCATGATGTGGCCAAAGGACTTCCACTTTGTCTCTAGTCTCCTTCCCTCCAGTGTGCAGTCGGGCTTTATTTCCTGGAGGATGGACTGGTTGGATCTTCTCGCAGTCCAAGGCACTCTCAGAACTTTCCTCCAACACCACAGCTCAAAAGCATCTCTCTTCCTTCGCTCAGCCTTCCCTAAGGTCCAGCTCTCACATCCGTAGGTTACTACAGGGAATACCATGGCTTTGACTAGGCAATGGATCTTTGTTGCCAGTCTGATGATTCCATAGCCCTGAACAAAGGCAATTAAAGTGGTGTCAAATTGCATCAGTTCTATGGAATAGATGCAGACCTACACAAGTGATTCAGGTGCGCCCTCTCCTGACTAGGAAAGGAATCAAATATCTCTTTGTCCTCTGACATAGCTTGAGCACAGATGTCCCAGTTTTTATCTGTTAAATGTTGGAAAGTTAGGTCTTCATATGATATATATGTGGTATGGTGATGTCTATGCAGTATTGCAATCAGCAAATGAGTTATGTGTGTTTTGCATTAATTGTAGGCTTTCAGTTTGACTGAAAGTCATTTGTAATATTTGGTGGTCCGTTTCGTTTAATCCCCCAGAAACAAAATGGGGGGGGGGGACCAAAAAGCTGGGCAAAACAGTAGGGCTGGGCGGTTTCGTTTCGTTAATTCGTAATTCGTTAATAATTCGTTAATTTTTTCAATTGCAAAACGATAACGAACCATTCTGGAGCAATTATTTAAAAAAAACAAATTTTCAAAAACGTTTTGTAAATGCTTCGTATTTCGATATTGTATTCATTTCGTTATCGTTTTGAGGTCGCTTCGTTATTATTTTCGCATGTCTGGGCCAGTTTTATGGTTTAATTAGTGAAAAAAAATTATAATATCACACCAACAGTCAACAACAGAGGGAGAGGGAAACTTCAGAAGGTTTTGGAGGTTTTTTAGCGTATTTCGCGGTCGCGTCCGCCATTAACGAATCAATTCGTTATTGTTTCGGAAATCGATTCATTAATTTTTTACCATTTACGAAATTTTGTAAATATCGAACTTTTTAAAAGGAAAATTTTGTAATTATTTTAAATATCGAAACAAAAAACCCCCCCCAAATACAAATCGATTTTAGAAACAAATTTTTCCGTTGTTACCCAGGCCTACAAAACAGATCAAGAGAGCTGAATTTATTGGCTACTGGACAGGATGGAGTTAAGACTGCAATATATCGGAGGCAGGGGTCTGCTATGGGGGCTTCTGGAGAAGATGGGATTAACTGTAGCATCTTTGTATTGTCGAAGGCTTTCATGGCTGGAATCACTCAGTTCTTGTGGGTTTTTTCGGGCTATATGGCCATGTTCTAGAGGCATTTCTCCTGACGTTTCGCCTGCATCTATGGCAAGCATCCTCAGAGGTGTAGCATCTTTTCTCCCTCCCCAGCAGAAGAGAAGTTCCCAAGGCTCCTCCTCCAGATGGGCCCTGCTGGGAACTCATTTTCCCAGCAACACTTGCATGGGGCAGGCATTGAGTTCTCTGAATCCCTCTCAGGGCATGATGGGAGTTGAAGTTTTTTTCTCTGTCTCTCAGCCAATAAAAGGCCTGGTTATGTCCATACTCTGAATGACTGAGAATGGACACAACTGTCGACTGCAATTCCCAGAACCCTCTATTGCCATTTGTCTTTTTTTTTTTAATGTTATGGTAAAAAATTAAAATAATTCTTAAAAATCAGTAGATTGGTGAATTGTTCTTAAACTTGGCAGGCCTGCAGTTGTAAATACAGTCTAAAACTGAGATAGGTTTTATGCAGATAGGCCTTAAGATTACTGAGGATTGAGCCTTTGAAGTTTCCCATTGTAGCCAATGGGATGAATCTTTGCCAAATGAAAATGGCAATTCGAGTAACTTCCCGGTAAACAGAATGAGGGATTAGCCGAAAACAGACCCCAAAATGGCATGCCTTTTGGCCAAATTGCACAAGCCTAATTAATTGCAGTTTCTGGCTAATCTCCAAGGGTAGCCCCATGTAGAAGATATTACAGTAGTCTAGTAGAACTATTCTTACTGTTCCCGCGTGTGGCTCATCTATCTATTTTATGGGCAGGCACTCCTAAATTCAATAGCTGGAAGCTCTTGTTTAAAGAACGATCTTGGGAAGAAAGGGTGAAAAGGGGTGTTGCTGGCAAAGTCATCTGACATCAACCAGCATCATGTGTTCATAACACTTTAGGCAGGTAGCATAACAAAGGATTAGAACCCACAGGTTTTATTGACCTATTTTCCAAATCTGGGTTTCAGTGAAGTACTGGTAATTAAAGCCATAGGATTCATGAGCAGATTTGTGTCACAACCAGCTTCAGGCTCTCTGACTCTTGTTGCTTTGTTACTGGAATACTAAAGAACTTTAAGAGTCTGTAATTTCTCAGTTTAAGAGGTAGCGGAGGTCGCAATGCTGCTTTGGAAAATTGGGATCATAGCATCATAGACTCCTAAACCTGGAAGAGATCACAAGGGCCATCCAGTCCAACCCCATTCTGCAGACAGGAAGACACAATCCAAGCCCTCCCGACAGATTGCCATCCAGTCTGTTTAAAATCTACGAGGGTTGAATGAAAATGTAATGCCACCACCTTCGTAACTCCTCAACAGATGGCAGTACTGGTATGCGGCAGGTACTGGCTTGTTCAGTAGACTGTCCTCTACAGTTCCATTTTGGCGGGAAGCCTTAGCATTGAATGGTTGTGTTCCAGGGGGAGTCTCTCATTTGGTATCAGCCATGGATTGAGGTTCTGAGTTTGAGCCTGCCACTTTTGGACTCTCGCTTGCTGAGGTGTTCCAGCGAGTGTCTCTGTAGATCTTAGAAAACTATTTCTTGATTTAAGGCATTGACGTGCTGGCTGATACCCAAACAAGGGATGAGCTGGAGATGTCTCTGCCTTGGTCCTTTCACTATTGGCTGCTACTTCCCGGCGGATGTCAGGTGGTGCAATACCGGCTAAACAGTGTAATTTCTCCAGTGGTGTAGGGCGCAAACACCCCGTGATAATGCGGCATGTTTCATTAAGAGCCATATCCACTGTTTTAGTGTGGTGAGATATGTTCCGCACTGGGCATGCATACTCAGCAGCAGAGTAGCATAGCGCAAGGGCGGATGTCTTCACTGTGTCTGGTTGTGATCCCCAAGTTGTGCCAGTAAGCTTCTGTATGATATTGTTTCTAGCACCCACATTTTGCTTGATATTCAGGCAGTGCTTCTTGTAGGTCAGGGCACGGTCAAATAAGGTCAAATAAGACACAGACAGATGTGAAGGCAAAATCAGATGTCTTTGAAAACACAAAGCATGTTTATTTATTTTGACCGCCATTCAGAATACCTGTGCCAGCCTCTAATTGGCTGAAAACTGGCCCACTTATCCTCCGGGCTCTTGTCGACTGGAAGCTCCCTGAAGTGGCTTCTGTGGTTGGTCCGCTTGGTGACGGGAAATTCAAGGAACTGTCATTGCTTCTTTGAAGCCTGGATTTATTGAGTGATCTGCCTTAGGGGTGTGAAAACCAGGAATGCAGTGGAGCAATATGCGAGAGAGTCTGGGATTGACTCAATGGCTCATTCCAGGTAAACACAAAGGTAAAAGACAACGAACGATTGCAAGTGATCAACTGTTCAATGGGCTAAGCTTTCCCCGCAACTTAAGCGCTGATTCCCAGCAAAGGATAGTCCTGATGGTATCAACGAAAGCTGGAAAGCCTCTCACTGACAGAAGGAATTGTGAAACATGGGAAAGTGGTCTGCGGGCATTGCAAGACTGCCTAGAAAAAGATTTAATATAAATCCACTGATAATCCTTAGTTTATTATTAAGGGGTCCCTTTTCTGGGTCACAATTTCAGAAGGTGTTTAGCCTTCATTGCAAATGAGAGCTTGTTATTCATAGAATCATAGAATCATAGAGTTGGAAGAGACCTCATGGGCCATCCAGACCAACCCCCTGCCAAGAAGCAGGAAAATTGCATTCAAGCACTCCCGACAGATGGCCATCCAGCCTCTGTTTAAAAGCCTCCAAACAACGAGCCTCCACCACAGAGATCCACTGCTGAATGGCTCTCACAGTCAGGAAGTTATTCCTAATGATCAGATGGAATGTCTTTTTTTGTGGTTTGAAGCCATTCTTCCATTGCGTCCTAGTCTCCAGGGCAGCAGAAAACAAGCTTGCTCCCTCCTCCCTGTGGTTTCCTCTCACATATTTATACATGGCCTTTCAGCCTTCTATTCTTCAGGCTAAACATGCCCAGCTCTTTAAACCACTCCTCATAGGGCTTGTTCTCCAGACCCTTGATCATTTTAGTCGCCCTCCTCTGGACACTTTCCAGCTTGTCAATATCTCCCTTCAGTTGTGGTGCCCAGAATTGAACACATTATTCCAGGTGTGGTCTAGCCAAGGCAGAATAGAGCATGACTTCCCTGGATCTAGACACTATGCTCCTATTGATGCAGGCCAAAATCCCATTAGCTTTTTTTGCCACCACATCACATTGTTGGCTCATGTTTAACGTGGTGTCCACGACGAGGACCCCAAGATCTTTTCACACATGCTGCTCTCGAGCCAGGCCTCGTCCCCCATTTTGTATCTTTGCATTTCCTTTTTTCTCCTAAGCGGAGTCCCTTGCATTTCTCCCTGTTGAACTTCATTTTGTTAGTTTTGGCCCATCTCTCTAATCTGTTAAGATTGTTTTGAATCCTGCTCCTGTCCTCTGGAGTCTTGGTTCTCTCTCCCAATTTGGTGTCGTCTGCAAACTTGATGATCCTGCCTTCTAGCCCTTCATCTAAGTCATTAATAAAGATCCTGAGCAGGACCGGGCCCAGGACGGAACCCTGCTGATGGCACTCCACTCGTCACTTCTTTCCAGGATGAAGAGGAAGCCTTGGGGAGAATCATTCTCTGGGTTCATCTATTTAACCAATTACAGATCCACCTCACTGTAGTTTTGCCTAGCCCACATTGGACTATTTATTTGCCAGAAGGTCATGGGGGACCTTGTTAAAGGCCATCCTGAAATCCATGTACGCCACATCCACGGCATTCCCCGCATTTATCCAGCTTGTAACTCTATCGAAAAAAGAGATCTGATGAGTCTGGCATGACTTGTTTTTGATAAATCCGTGTTGACTATTAGCAATGACCGCATTTGTTTCTAAGTATTTGCAGACCCCTTCCTTAACAATCTTTTCCAGAATCTTGCCTGGTATCGACGTGAGGCTGACCAGACGGTAGTTGTTTGGGTCATCCTTTTTTCCCTTCTTGAAGATTGGGACCACACTGGCCCTCCTCCAATCTGCTGGAACTTCTCCTGTTCTCCAAGAACTCTCAAAGATGGTTGCCAATGGTTCCAAAATGACTTCCGCTAGTTCCTTCAATACTCTGGGGTGTAGTTGATCTGGCCCTGGGGACTTGAACTCATTTAGAGTGGCCAAGTATTTCTTACGACTTGTTTCCCAATTTGGAGTTGGATGTCCTCAAATCCCTCATCGCTATGCATCAAACCCCAGGATTCCATAGCATGGAGAAGTGGGAGTGAAAATGGCGTTCACACTCCTTTAATTCTACAATGTAGATGCAGCCAAAGTTGGATTTGCCGAAGATATAATCATCATTGAGGCCTGACAGCTTATTTCTGATCTCTGAGCCAATACTTGATGGTGGTTTTATCTACCTACACAATCTCTAGGAAATGTCTAGGTCTTCTGAGAAATTCAGTCTTCCTTGATCCAGGAATCCATTGAACTACACCAATATATATTAATAAGGAAGGATTTATCTCCTTCTGCCACACCTGAAGCCATCTTCTGTGTTCCCAAAACTAAAGGAGTGGCAAATGTGGGGAAGGTAGAAGGAAGTCCTTCCAAAGACACATGGCTGCACCATGGAGTTTGGTGTGAGAAGATGTAATTATATGTGTTGTCGAAGGCTTCCATGGCCGGAATCACTGGGTTGCTGTGATTTTTCTGGACTGCCTGGCCATGTTCCAGAAGCATTCTCTCCTGATGTTTCGCCCACATCTATGGCAGGCATCCTCAGAGATTGTGAGGTCTGTTGGAAACTATGCAAGTGAGGTTTATATATCTGTGGAACCAGCCAGGCTTCGAAGCTACAAGGCCATTAAATGCTAATCAAGGTGTCCAATTGCTTCAAACAGACAAGAGTTCTTTCTCCCACCCTGGACATTCCAGTCATGATGGAAGGAGGTGTTACCATCAGTACTGAAACATAGAATTGAAAGAGATCCCCAGGGTCATCCAGTCTAAC
The DNA here is from genome assembly GCF_025583915.1 of Anolis sagrei ordinatus. Classification (NCBI taxonomy): domain Eukaryota; kingdom Metazoa; phylum Chordata; class Lepidosauria; order Squamata; family Anolidae; genus Anolis; species Anolis sagrei. The sequence continues at coordinate 246,791,618 of NW_026847438.1, forward strand.
CCCATTCTGCCAGGCAGGAAGACATAATCAAAGCATTCCCATCAGATGGACAACCAGTCTCTGTTTAAATCCCTCCAAAGAAGGAGACTCCACCAGACTCCAAGGAAGCAGATTCCACCAAGAAGTTTTTCTGACTGTTTTAGATGAAATAATTTTCCTAGAGTTTGAAATCCATTGCCTTGGTCTTTGAAGCAGCCGAAAACAAGCTTGTTCCTTCTTGAATATGACATCCTTCCAAATATTTAAACACAGCTATCACCTACCCTCTGAAATTTCTCTTCTCCGGGCTTAACAGAAGCCACTCCAACTGAAACATTCACACCTAGCTCCAGCACTTAAGAGTTCTTTCTCCCACCCTGGACTTTCCATAGATATATAAACCCAATTTTCCTCGTTTCCAACACTCACAATTTCTGTGGATGCTTGCCATAAATGCAGGTGAAACGTCAGGAGAGAATGCTTCTAGAACATGGTCATACAGCCCCAAAAACCTACAACAACCCAGAAGCCACTCCTCCTGGGGATTCATGGTTTCCAGACCTTTGGCCATTTTGGTTGTCCTTCTCTGGACACATCTAGTTTGTCAATATCCTTCTTGAATTGTGGTACCCTGAGTTGGACACAATATTATTCCAGGTGAGGTCTGGCCAAAGCAGATCTCACCTGGAATTCTGAATTAGAAGCCACTCACATTGGAATTCCACTTGCTAGAACATGACCATTTATGTTCATGCTTGGTTTGCTGGCTTCCAAGAGGCAACTGCTTGTCCGCTGTAAGAACACTCCACTTGTTTAGAAATTGGTCTGATCTAGAAGATCTATCAGTAAGAACTGACCACGGAACAACAGACTGGTTCAAGATTGGGAAAGGCGTCCGGCAAGGCTGCATCCTCTCACCCAACCTTTTTAACTTGTATGCAGAACACATCATGCGATGTGCGGGGCTGGATGAATGCAAAGCGGGGGTGAAAATTGCTGGAAGAAACATTAACAACCTCAGATATGCAGATGACACCACTCTGATGGCCGAAAGCGAGGAGGAGCTGAGGAGCCTTCTAATCAAGGTGAAAGAAGAAAGCGCAAAAGCTGGGTTGCAGCTAAACATAAAAAAAACCAAGATTATGGCAACCAGACTGATTGATAACTGGCAAATAGAGGGAGAAAATGTGGAGTCAGTGACAGACTTTGTATTTCTAGGTGCAAAGATTACTGCAGATGCAGACTGTGGCCAGGAAATCAGAAGACGCTTACTTCTTGGGAGGAGAGCAATGTCCAGTCTCGATAAAATAGAAGAGTAGAGACATCAGACTGGCAACAAAGATCCGCCTAGTCAAAGCCAGGGTATTCCCTGTAGTAACCTACGGATGTGAGAGCTGGACCTTAGGGAAGGCTGAGCGAAGGAAGATCGATGCTTTTGAGCTGTGGTGTTGGAGGAAAGTGCTGAGAGTGCCTTGGACTGCGAGAAGATCCAACCAGTCCATCCTCCAGGAAATAAAGCCCGACTGCTCATTGGAGGGAAGGATACTAGAGACAAAGTTGAAGTACTTTGGCCACATCATGAGGAGACAGCAAAGCTTAGAGAAGACAATTATGCTGGGGAAAGTGGAAGGTAAAAGGAAGAGGGGCCGACCAAGGGCAAGATGGATGGATGGCATCCTTGAAGTGACTGGACTGACCTTGAAGGAGCTGGGGGGTGGTGACGGCCGACAGGGAGCTCTGGCGTGGGCTGGTCCATGAGGTCACGAAGAGTCGGAGACGACTGAACGAATGAACAACAACATCAGAAGATATACTTATGAAAGTCTATTTCTCAGGCAAAAAGGAATGGTGAGTGAGAAAGGTTTAAGAAGCCCTGGCTTTGATCACATGGCAGCAGCATCAAAGCACCAGAGCGGGGAATTTGCATGTATCCTTGTGTATCCTTGTATATCTCTTTTTAATCATATTGCTTTTTGGGTTGTGAATGACTTTGGGTCGCCTGAGAAAAAAGCAAGGTGCCCATTCTAAGAAAAAAAAAAGTGAACTATAAATCTTAAAAAAATGTTGTTCATTCATTCAGTCGCCTCCGACTCTTCGTGACCTCATGGACCAGAGCTCCCTGTCGACTGTCGCTACCCCCCGCTCCTTCAAGGTCAATCCAGTCACTTCAAGGATGCCATCCATCCATCTTGCCCTTGGTCGGCCCCTCTTCCTTTTTCCTTCCATTTTCCCCAGCATCATTGTCTTCTCTAAGCTTTCCTGTCTTCTCATGATGTGGCCAAAGGACTTCATCTTTGCCTCTACTATCCTTCCCTCCAATGAGCAGTCGGGCTTTATTTCCTGAAGTATGGACTGGTTGGATCTTCTCGCGGTCCAAGGCACTCTCAGAACTTTCCTCCAACACCACAGTTCAAAAGCATCTATCTTCCTTTGTATCAGAAACTAGAGCTGATGTTTTTCATCCAATGCAATTTTCTGAATCAGCATCCCCAAATAACTGAATCTAAGGTTGACCAAAAACTGTTTCGTAACCCTTTTGCTACTAACGTTGGAGAGTGGTCACTGGTCAAAATGCTCCCTGGTCAAGTGATCGCTGGTCAAAAAAAGGTCAGTAACCACTGTACTACACAATCACAGCACTTTCAAACCATGGTATATTGTGCAAAACTTCCATCTTGCATGCTTCCAAGTCATCAAAAAAGTTTTGCCAATGAGAAGCACATGCACATATCCTTGTAGAATATGCAAAATATGAAAAGGCTCATAATTGCAAAGACTGATGGTACACCTGAATATAGGTGTTATATGACAACCAAGATTTCCAGCACCTGTCCCTTCTCCCTTTCCCCTGCATGCTTTACCAAAATCAGCTTTGCCTGTGTGTTTTCTAAGCTTACTCAAGACTTTCGGTTGGCCTGATAAAGGTATTGCCAGATTATCGGCATTGGAACTTGTCTTCCGATCAATGCAGTTTCATTACCGCTCACGTTAAGTAACTGTCCCAGAAAGCAAGTGCAGCAACGGGAACTGGCGTAGATGATGAATGGGAATTCATCCATCTGCAGCCAAAGCAAATATATGATCGATTGCACACCTGGGTTGCAGCCACACTGCATAATTATAACAGTTTGATCCCACTTTAATTGTTTTGGCTTAGTCCTCTGGGATTAGTAGTAGTCTTAGTGTGGTATGTAATGAGAGAGGGAGAAATCTTACGAAGGGTGCAACTAGAATCAAGGCTGTTTGACCTCACGTGAACTGCCATGGTTCAATACCATGGAGTTATAGTTTGATGAGGCACTAGCACATTTTGACAGAGAAGTCTAAAGACCTTAGAAACTACAACTTCCATGATTTCATAGCATTGAGGCATGGCCATTCATTCTACTACAACACAGTTTCTCTACCTGGGGGTCGGAACCCCTGGATCACAAAGGGGGTGCTAGAGGGATCAACAAAGACCATAAGAAAACACAGTATTTTCTGTTGGTCATGGGGTTCTGTGTGGGAAGTTTGGCCCAATTCTATCATTGGTGGGGTTCAGAATACTCTTTGATTGTAGGTGAACTACAAATCCCAGCAACTACAACTGCCAAATTTCAAGGTCTATGTTCCCCACACTCCACCAGTGTTCACATTCGGGCATACTGAGTATTCATGTCGAGGTTGGTCTAGAGCTATTATTGTTTGAGTATGCCTGAATATCAAGCAAAAAGTGGTTTCTAGAAACAATATCATACGAAAGCTGACTGGCACAACCTGGGGATCACAACCAGATACAGTGAAGGCACCTGCCCTTGTGCTTTGCTACTCTGCTGCTGAGTATGCATGCCCAGTGTGGAACACATCTCACCATGCTAAAACAGTAGATGTGGGTCTTAATGAACATGCCACATTATCACGGGTGTCTGCACCCTACACCACTGGAGAATTACACTGTCTAGCCAGTATTGCACCACCTGACATCCGCTGGGAAGTAGCAGCCAATAGTGAAGGGACCAAGGCAGAGACATCTCCAGCTCATCCCTTGTTTGGGTATCAGCCAGCACGTCTACGACTTAAATCAAGAAATAGTTTTCTAAGATCTTCAGAGACACTCGCTGGAACACCTCAGCAAGCGAGAGTCCAAAAGTGACAGGCTCAAACCTAGAACCTCAATCAATAGCTGATACCAAATGAGAGACTTCCTCCTGGGCACACAGAAAACTGGGCGACTTGCAAGGCACTGAACAGACTGTGCTCTGGCACCAAGAGATGCAGAGCCAACCTTAAGAAATGGGGCCACAAAGTGGAATCCATGACATGCGAGTGTGGAGAAGAGCAAACTACAGACCACCTGCTGCAATGCACCCTGAGCCCTGCCACATACACGATGGAGGACCTTCTTGCGGCAACACCAGAGGCACTCCAAGGGGCCAGATACTGGTCAAAGGACGTTTAATCAACTTACCAAGCTTGCAAACGTTGTGTTTTGTGTGTTTGTTTGTTTGTTTGGTTGGTTGTTTTTTGTTGTTGTTGTTTTGTCGTGTTAGGAGCAAGTTGCTTCTGGTGTGAGATAATTGGCTGTCTGCAAGGACGTTGTCCAGGGGACGCCTGGATGATTTGATGTTTTTTTATCATCCTTGTGGGAGGCTTCTCTCATGTCCCCGCATGAGGAGCTGGAGCTGATAGAGGGAGCTCATCCGCCTCTCCCCGGATTCGAACCTACGACCTGTCGGTCTTCAGTCCTGCCGGCACAGGGGTTTAACCCACTGCGACACCGGGGGCCGTTGTTTGGTTAAAAATGTAATACAACTGTCTGGTTGCTCCTGACACGATAAATAAATAAAATAATAAAAATTTGTTTGAGTCCACAGTGCTCTCTGGATGTAGGTGAACTACAACTCCAAAACTCAAGGTCAATGCCCACCAAATCCTTCCAGTATTTTCTTTTGGTCATGGGAGTTCTGTGTGCCAAGTTTGGATCAATTTCATCATTGGTGGAGTTCATAATGCTCTTTGATTGCAGGTGAACTCTAATTCCCAGCAACTACAACTCCCAAATGACAAAGCCAACCTGCATCCCAATTCTACCAATATTCAGATTTGGGCGTATTGGGTATTTGTGCCAAATTTGGTCCAGTGAATGAAAATACATCCTCCATATCAGATATTTACATGGCAATTCGTAACAGTAGCAAAATTACAGTTATGAAGTAGCAATGAAAATAACTTTATGGTTGGAGGTCACCACAATAGGAGGAACTGTATTAAGGAGTCGCGGCATTAGGTAGGTTGAGAAACACTGTACTACAACTTCTAGGAATCCATAGAATCGAGCTTGAAGATGCCTTGTAACAACTGGAGATTCTGAAATCTAGCAACCCTATATAGGTCGCACACTGTCAAGGAAGCTTTCAAATAAATCCACAAGCAAGGCTGGAAAAGCCACATCCATCCTATGCCTGCTGATCGCCTATTGATTGCCACAATTGTTCAAAGGAAAATCCTGCCTTCTGTAGGTTGTGCCACCTTCCATGCAGATTTCAGATATTAAGCAAGTCCTTCCAAAAACTGCTCACACCCTTCTGCTTGTGACATCCAAATATTCCAGGACATTTCGTTTATCCTGCGATGAGATGGTATATAATCCACACATCAAAGATGGACTGGCTCATCTGAACAGAATTGGAAAACCATCAACATGAAGGCTGCATCTTTCCTCATTTCGCTGTTGGTCACCTTTGCCGTGTGCACGCAAATAGGTAAGAACAACATGACATGCTATTCAAACCAAAAACTTGGGGAAGTTGCTCTTTGGAACGACACCTCCCAGCATCCACCAGCCACAATGGCCATTGAGGAATTCTGGAAGGTGCAGTCCATCAAAACTTAATTTCTCCAAGTTCTTAGAAGGAGGGTGTGGAGAATGAAGGATGCATCCACACTGCAGAATTAATGCAGTTTTGACAGCACTTTAACTCAATGCTATGGAATCATGGGTGTTGTAGTTTGGTAAGGCAGCATTTAGCAGAGAGGGCTAAGGCCCTTGTAAAACTACAGATCCCATGATTCTATAAGATTGAGACATAACAGTTAAAGTAATGTCAAACTGCATTAACTCACTTGGGCAGAAAAAACAAAATGCAAAGATACAGAATGGGGGACGATGCCTGGCTTGAGAGCAGTACGTGTGAAAAAAATCTTGCAGTCCTCATGGACAACAAGTTAAACATGAACCAACAATGTGATGTGGCAGGGGGAAAAGCCAATGGGATTTTGGCCTGCATCAATAGGAGTCTAGTGTCTAGATCCAGGGAAGTCATGCTCCCCATGCTCTATTCTGCCTTGGTTAGACGACACCTGGAATATTGTGTCCAGTTCTGGGCACCACAAATCAAGAGAGATATTGACAAGCTGGAATGTGTCCAGAGGAGGGAAACTCAAAGGATCAAGGGTCTGGAGAACAAGCCCTGTGAGGAGTGGCTTAAGGAACTGGGCATGTTTAGCCTGAAGAAGAGAAGGTTGAGAGGAGACATGCTAGCCATGTACAAATATGTGAGAGGAAGTCACAGGGAGGAGAGAGCAGGCTTGTTTTCTGCTTCCCTTGAGACTAGGACATGGAGCAATGGCTTCAAACTCCAAGGAAGGAGATTCCATCTGAACATTAGGAAGAACTTCATGACTGTGAGAGCCGTTCAGCAGTGGAACTCTCTGTCCCGGAGTGTGGTGGAGGCTCCTTCTTTGGAAGCTTTTAAATAGAGGTTGGATGGCTATCTGTTAGGGGTGCTTTGAATACAATATTCCTGCTTCTTGGCAGAATGGGGTTGGACTGGATGGCCCATGAGGTCTCTTCCAATTCTATGATTCTATGATTATATCATTCTATGTGTAGATGCACCTGAAGTCAGCCAAAATAAGACAAGGAATACTGAAACTTCACCTCATTTTCAAGTGGTTTTCTTTCCTATCATGTCAGAAGCAATCCCAAGTCGCTTCTGGTTTGTGAGAATTGGCCGTCTGCAAGGTTGTTGTCCAGGAGATGCCCGGATATTTTACCTTCCTATGGGAGGCTTCTTTCATGTCATCACAAGGGAAGCTGGAGCTGACAGGTGGGAGCTCACCCCATCTCACTGATTCAAACCACCAATCTTCAGCAGTTTAGCTGGCACAAGGATTTAACCCATTGCGCCTGTTAAAAATATATAGTGCCAGACTTCTTAAGTATGCTACTCCTCTCTGTGTTTACATGGCATCCATTTCCATTGATTTCTGCTAAAGTTTGGCATTGATTTCAAACCAACTTGTCACAGACCTGTTTCTATTATTTTTAGCAAAAAGGTGGCACAGTGAAAGAGGAATCACTGGGGGAGGAAAAATCTGGTTCTTGAAAAACCTAAGCTCTGTTTCTTAGCACTTCCAAAGATAGAAAATATCAATGCGAAGGATTGTCATTAGAACAGAGCGTCTAGTACTGGAGATACTAAAAGCTCTGTTGATTCTCACAAATACTTTGGCCCAGAGATGAATAACTGTAACTCTATGTGTGCCCAGGGTACAAATCTATGTGTGGAGGATCCTTCTTTGAGAGCTTTTAAACAGAGGCTGGATGGCCATCTGTCAGGGGTGATTTGAATGCAATATTCCTGCTTCTTGGCAGGGAATTGGACTGGATGGTCCATGAGGTCTCTTCCAACTCTTTGATTCTATGATTCTAAATGCTGAAAATACTGTCATCTGTGGTTTCCTCCATGTATTATATTGCTAGTAAACAGCTTACGAAACCCATAAACAGGTGAGGCCGAATTTCACACACACGCCTTTGAAATTCCCTCTGCCTTCCCAGAGAATGAGACAATGGAAATCATCCACACTTGCAGCTCTTACATAAACTATGTTTGCCTCTCTTCAGTCTCTTTGCCTGCATCTTTTCTCTGGATGTCTCAAACTAAATGTTCAACTGATGTTATAGATTCCTGGTCACTGGAGGAAAATGTCATTGCTGTTTGGGGAGTGTGTAATGATTCTTATTTAGGGAGCAAAGACTTCACACTCACTTTCGCCATCACTAAGCCCTGAGCCTTGGAGAAGTGGCACCTACTACAGAAGGTCTTAGAATCATAGTCTGGCCGGTCATTGTTTGGGCCCACGTTTTCCCACTTTCAAAGATGGAGACGATATTTACCTTCTTCCAGTCTGTTGGTGTTTCCCCACAGAATATCCCACTTCTGACACCAATTTGTCATGAATGACTTTTCAATAACTTTAAAGCATAGGTTCTTTTTATTGCAATTTCCAGTATGAGAGGGTATATCAGATTACAGAATAACATTTATGTAACGATTTCACCAATTTGTGAAATCAGTCTTTCCTTGTAGTTTTTAAACTACAGATTACTTCCCTGGTTCTCAACACGCACTAGAATCAGCCTCTCCTGTAGTTCGCTGACTACAGACTAACTGTTTTAAAATGGCTGCCCTGCCAAGTGGCAGTTGGCTCCGCCCCTGTTTCCATGGTAACCCAGCTCAACATGAGCTGAGCTGGCTACCATCCCCCCTAGTTATGCAACTTTAAATACTTACCCTTTAAAACATCTATCTATAATTATACATAACTGCAAGTTAAAAATTTACACTTCACCACAATGATCATACAGCCAGGAAAATTCTATGCAGCTACATTGGATTCACAATTACATGGCTAACAAACAAACAAAGGAGAATTACGTTTTCAATCACCACTCACACACATTTACATGCATTTATCCTCATGCATCCAAATGCATGAGAAACACCTGTTAGACCAGACCCTGCTTTCCTGCAGCCTGCCAACACATAGTTCCAAAACTACGGTCCCTGATCAAAGTGGTTCATGATCAAGTGGGTCCTATTCAGAGTGGTCCCTGTTCACATGGTCCCTGGTCAAAGTGGTCCCTGATGAAGTGGGTCCTATTCAAGTGGTCCCTGTTCAAGTGGGTCCTGTAAAGTGGTCCCTGGTCAAAGTGGTCCCTGGTCAAAGTGGTCCCTGGTCAAAGTGGTCCTGGTCAAAGTGGTCCCTGGTCAAAGTGGTCCCTGGTCAAAGTGGTCCCTGGTCAAAGTGGTCCCTGGTCAAATGGTCCCTGGTCAAAGTGGTCCTGGTCAAGTGGTCCCTGGTCAAAGTAGTCCCTAGTCAAGTGGGCCCTGGTCAAGTGGCCCCTGGTCAAAGTAGTTCCTGGTCAAAGTGGTCCTTGGTCAAAGTGGTCCCTGGTCAAGTGGTCCTGGTCAAGAAAAGGTTGGGAACCACTGATATATACCTTATATACACATATACATTTCATATATACCTTATACACATTTGTTGTTGTTCATTCGTTCAGTCGTTTCCAACTCTTCGTGACTTCATGGACCAGTCCACGCCAGAGTTCCCTGTCGGTTGTCACCACTCCCAGCTCCTTCAAGGTCAGTGGTTCTCAACCTGTGGGTTCCCAGGTGTTTTGGCCTACAAATCCCAGAAATCCCAGCCAGTTTACCAGCTGTTAGGATGTCTGGTAGTTGAAGGCCAAAAGATCTGAGTACCCACAGGTTGAGAACTACCGTTCTAGGTGTTTAAGGACGCCATCCATCCATCTTGCTCTTGGTCAGCCCCTCTTCTCTTTTCCTTCCATTTTCCCCAGCATCATTGTCTTCTCTAAGCTTTCCTTTCTTCTCATGATGTGGCCAAAGTACTTCATCTTGGCCTCTACTATTCTTCCTCCAATGAGCAGTCAGGCTTTATTTCTTGAAGTATGGACTGGTTGGATCTTCTCACTGTCCGAGGCACTCTCAGAACTTTCCTCCAGCACCACAATTCAAAAGCAACACATAGGCTATTTTAAATAATTGTGTGCTTGAAGCCACATTTATGTCCCATGAACTATAAGAAAACAAAAGTGTCACTATCTTTGCCACCAACAAAACAGTTTCAGATTTTATTTTGGATTTCAGAATAGCGAATAAGAGATGCACAACTTTCATGGTAGTGGGTTGGATTCGATGGCCTATGTGATCTCTTCCAGCTCTGTAAATCTATGATTATATGAACCTATTGTATTTTGGCTGTACAAAACTACGTATTTTGGAGAGCAATGCATCTCTCCCATTTCTGGAGCTTGCTGCCCATTGATTTCTCATTCAGATTGGTTCTACCATTACTCTGGTATTTATTTATTTTTTTACTTTCAGCTCAGGCATTGATTTGCTTCACATGTGAAGACCAGACTTCAAACTGGGCCTGCCTCCGTATGACCATTTGCCCCAAGGAAGCGAAAAGATGCATCACTGTTGGCACAGTCTCAGGAACCGGTAAGCTTATTATTACCATCATCCCCAATTGTGTCCATTATCGGAAAATATTGGAGGTGTGGCCACGTCGGATCTATCTACACTGCCATAGGTTGCAGGTTGACTCATAAAATGCACCTCAATGCAGTTATTGCATTATATGAGCTCACACTGACCATAGAATGCATCTTCAAACTGCATTATATGGCAGTGTACATGAGGCCAAAGTGATGCTCAGCAATCTGATTGTGCATTTGTTCTGTTGTGCATCAAGATACTGACCAGGTAGAATAGGCGCATATCTTTGCAATTCACTAAGAGGATTTCTTAGCACTAGGTACTTAAGAAAAATTAAGTAACTTACCCGGTGGCGCAGGGGGTTAAAGCACTGAGCTGCTGAGCTTGTTGATCGAAAGGTCGCAGGTTCGATTCCGGGGAGCGGCGTGAGCTTCCGCTGTCAGCCCCAGCTTCTGCCAACCTAGCAGTTCGAAAACATGCAAATGTGAGTAGATCAATAGGTACCGCTCCGGCGGGAAGGTAACAACGCTCCATGCAGTCATGCCGGCCACATGACCTTGGAGGTGTCTATGGACAACGCTGGCTCTTTGGCTTAGAAATGGAGATGAGCACCACACCCCAGAGTCAGACATGACTAGACTTAATGTCAGGGGACAACCTTTACTACCTTTACTACCTATGTATAGTGGGTCATGGAGGCTCTGTGTGCCAAGTTTGGTCTTGATCAGTCATTGGATGAAGGTCGCAGTGGTCTCAGGAATTGAGGGAATGTACTGCAAGTCCCATCATCCATGGTCCATCCTTGGCCAAACCAGACCAGGACGTAAAGTGAGTCATGAGAAGCCTATGTGCCAAGTTTGGTTCTGGTCTGTGATTTGTGGGGGCCACAGTATTCCGTGAGAAGTGAGTCGGGTGAAGGTACTGCAAATCCCATCGTCCATCCTCCGCTAAACTTCACCAGGGTGTGAGGGGGATCATGGGGGCTATGTGTATTAAGTTTGGTCCAGGTCCATCAGTCATGCTAGTCTGAAATAAATAAATAATAAATACTCTGCAGAATTGATGCAGTTTGACACCGCTTTAACTGCTATGGGATTGTGGAAGTTGTAGTCTTGGAGGGACACCTGCATTGTTTACCTGGCAAGTCAAAGCGTTGTGTAAAACTACAACTCCTACGATTCTATAGCTGCAGTTAAAGTGATATCAAACTGCATTAATTCTACAGTGTAGATGCATCCCTAGCTTAGTTGATCTTCCTTATTATTATATTGTGACCACACTTAGATGTTGCTTGGCCAAACATGTCCTGGTTCCAATGTTTTGGCCCATAAGCAGTGGGAGCTGTTGCTTAGACTTTCTAATTGTTATAAGGAGGAAGTTGTTTGATGTGGAGCGATAATCATTATAAAGTGAGCTAATCTCTTTATTTATGCACTCTTTGTCGAACCGTTTTTTTGGTCTGGCACTAAATTGCCTCAGCATTCTTTGCCAATCGTGTAATTTGAAAAAGATAGATTTAACAAGGAGTACAAGCCCAATGATGTCCTCCTCACAATGTAAGCTTTCAGTGGTGCAGCTGGCTGGGAGTCAGCTGCATTAAGATCATGAGTTTGAAGCCAGCCTGGGTCGGAGTGAGTTTCCAACCAATTTGTGTAGCTTGCTGTCGACCTTTGCAGCCTGAAAGACAGTTGCATCTGTCAAGTAGGAAATTTAGGTACCATTTATGCAGGGAGGCTAATTTACAATGCCATAAAAATCTCCAGCAAGCATGCAAAGAATGAGGAAGTACTTAATCAGTGTCAAAAATGGACGGTGAAGAGACAGCTCCCCTGGTGGCCAGAGTACCCTCATGAAAAAGCTGGAATGTTAAATAGCCTCTGTGTGTCTGGCTATATATGTTGTGTGTCTATGGCATTGAATGTTTGCCATGTATATGTACATTGTAATCCCCCCATGAGTCCCCTGAAGGGTGAGAAGGTGCACTAGACTAGTCCCTATGAGGATTTCAAAGGGGATGCCATGATGTAATGGGTTAACTGGAAAGAAATGTGTTGGCAGCTGGTTAGCTGAGCATGCTGAGTTCTCATTGGCTGAGTTCTCATTGGCTCCTGTCTCTGGCTTGCTGATGAGACCAACGGTTCTAACTGTCATTTCCATCTTTCACTTTGGGCAGTGAAGAGAGTGCTGGCTGCCAACTATCTTGAAGCTTGATCATTTTAAGGCATATTTAAAAACTATTTTAAATGGGCTATTTTGTTCCCTCTGTACTCTGCGTGAACTCAAAGAGACTGCTGTATATATTGTTGCCCTTTTTTAACTTCTGAACTGAAGTAAAGATACTGTTACTTTTTACACAAGCCTGGGTGACACTTTATTATACTGCAGGGTATATCTTGGTTTAATAACTGTGGTAATGCTGGGTTGTTGTAGGTCTTTCAGGCTGTATGATCATGTTCTAGAAGCATTCTCTCCTGACATTTCACCTGCATCTGTAGCAAGCATTCTCAGAGGTTGTGAGGATGCTTGCCACAGATGCAGGCGAAACGTCAGGAGAGAATGCTTTTGGAACATGGCCATACAGCCCGAAAGACATACAACAACCCAGTGATTCCAGCCATGAAAGCCTTCGACAATACATGTGGTAATGCTTCTGTTTATTTACATTAACCAACCCTCACAGTCCCTTCCCTTGCATTAAAGTCTCCCACTATAATAAAATCGCAAGAGGGATTCTCAGACTTTAGATGTAGTAGATAGTATGTTAATTTATCCCAGCGAGCAACTGTTCCATTTTTTCCCAGGCTACTTGGGATATAGACAGGCCTGTAGCAAGGGGGGGGGGGGTTAGGGTTCAAACCCCCCCCCCCCGAAATGTTTCAGATTTTTTTTTTAAAAAACCTGGTTTACTCATGAATTTTAACTGGTTAACCAAATCCCCATGCTAAGTCTATGAGATGCAAAAAATTAAGAGTCCCTCCAGAACTGCAAGCACTATCTCAAGCAAATATTGGCAATTTATTCACACTGTCATTACTTGCAGCAATAGCCGATGTAGTTGTTCTGGTACAGCTGTACCAGGAGCTCCAACTTTATTTGCTTTATATTAAATGTTTGCTTGCAGTCCTAGGTTTCAGGGACTCTGCAGATAGGTGGCTTCTTTGGTTGCAGTCATAGGGCAAGTCACCTGTCCATCATCGTTAAGTTTTGGTCCCGCCCCTTGCTCAGGGCAATTGGGAAGGGAGCCATTTTTAGTTAGTCTCAGCAAGGTAAGCTTGTGTATAGGATGTGTGCAAGCTTCCCCTGTACAAAAGCTTCAACCCTTAAGACCTTCCGGGGGAGAAAGGTCTTAAGAGTCTCCAAAGAATTTCCAGGAAAACAGCCCTAAAGACCAAAGAACTCCAGCTGGAGAACATCTACTGCCTTGCTGGTAGGTCCACTCGACGTTCGAGACGCAGTTCGACCTGGTAGCGGAGCCCACATCAGTAAGGGTTAGATTACAGTCAGCCTGGGAGAAGTTAAAAAGGGGATTTTCCTTTAAAGAAAAAGAAAGTTATTGAAGACAGTTGCCTGTCCTTCGTGGGCAAGATTAGGAATTCACCAGTTGCATAAAAGCTTGGAATCATTTGCTTAACTTTACTGAAGACAAGAGAAGTTTCTGTTTGATTGTTCATTAATAAAAGACTTTGTTGTACTTCTCAAGCCATCTAAAGACTGTTTGTGGTGGAAACCTCTGAGAACTTCTCTTTAGGCCCCCTGGCTTCCCGCTGGGCAAAAGTTGCACATCCTGTTCTAAAGACAATTATTTACAGGCCCAGCGTGCGACAGAACAGTAGTGATGCAACCAAGTTGGGGGGGGGGTGTTGAATGCTCTCATTAAGGAGGCCAGACTTGGTGGAGGTGGTTGACAGGGGTAGAGCTGCAGGCTATTGAAGGCTGCTCTGCCCCCTGCTGTGCTCTTTGCTTCAGCGTGAGCTAGGAGGCAGGTTTCAACCTCCCCCCCCTGAAATTTTCAACCCCCCCCCAAAATTCAACCCCTCCCGAAATTTTTTTCTGGCTACGGCCCTGGATATAGATGTTAACAAAGACTATTTTTTTCTGGTTGCAAAAGTTAACCGACATGTCCTGGTTTCCATCTATGAAATATTGGACAAGATCTCTTTCTCCACCAGCAAATGCAGTTGTACTATATTATTGTCAACATTTCTCTTGTAAGTAAGGGCTTCACTAATGCTTCCTTCTTCTCTTTCTATTTCCAATTCTTGATTCAAGGTAATAAGAGCAACGTGCTCATCACCAAGAAGTGTGCCCAGAGTTGTCCATCTGAACGGGATTTTCCCAACCGAACACTCAACTCTATTTTCTGCTGTGAAAACACCTGGTGCAACATCGGGCGCCCAAAATAAAAAAAGGTTCAAATAGAAGGTTTCATCTGGAATAATTCAGCTGCTGGATTCTCTGAGCTCAGATATTCCGGCCTGGAAAGGAATTACGAAGGCTCCTTGGCTTACCTGCCCATCACAACTCAAGCCTGAAAGTTTTCTTCTGCCATTAAACTTTGCATTATAAGATCCGTGAGTTGAAACTGGACTCAGCCATAAGTCTAAGTTTGCACTACACTCCATTCCATGGGGCTTAGGGACACAAATCATAACTTAGCAAATACCTGAGTTAACACTTCTCTGAGAATCTCTACCCCCTTCCCACCCAGTATGACTATTTTAGGTCCTTCAGACCACAAGATTGGTCTGAAGGACGTAGACATTCCTCATGAGGTGTTCTCACTTGGAATCTCTAGATCTTCCAACATGAATTTATGATGAGCCTCCACCATAAGTTGACCATAGAATAGTTCTGGAGGAGCTACAAAGGAGTAGAGCAGTGTTTCTCAACCTTCCTAATGCCGTGACACCTTAATACAGTTCCTTATGTTGTGGTGACCCCCAACCATAACATTATTTTCATTGCTACTTCACAACTGTAATTTTATTGCTGTTATGAATCATCTTGTAAATATCCGATATGCAGGATGTGTTTTCATTCAAATTTGGCACAAATACCCAATATGCCCAAATTTGAATACTGGTGGGGTTGGGATAGGAGGATTAATTTTGTCATTTGGGAGTTGTAGTTGCTGGGATTTATAGTTCACCTACAATATCAAAGGGCATTCTGAACTCCACCAATGATGGAATTGAACCAAACTTGGGACACAGAGCTCCCATGACCAACAGAAAATACTGGAAGGGTTTGGTGGGCATTGACCTTGGGTTTTGAAGTTGTAGTTCACCTACATCCAGAGAGCACAGGTGCTTCTGGATCAAACTTGGCACAAATACTCAATATGCCCAAATGTGGACACTGGTGGGGTTTGGGGAAGATAGACCTTGACATTTGGGAGTCGTAGTTGCTGGGATTTATAGTTCACCTATAATCAAAGAATTATGGGCCTTAAGAAGCATTGCTAACAACAAGGCAGCAGGAGACGACGGAATCCCAGCTGAACTGTTTAAAATCTTAAAAGATGATGCTGTCAAGGTGATGCATGCCATTTGCCAGCAAATATGGAAAACACAAGAATGGCCATCAGACTGGAAAAAATCAACTTATATCCCCAAACCAAAAAAGGGAAATGCGAAAGACTGCTCCAACTTCCGTACAGTGGCCCTTATTTCTCATGCCAGTAAGGTAATGCTCAAGATCCTGCAAGGAAGACTCCAGCAATACATGGAGAGAGAGTCGCCAGATGTACAAGCTAGGTTTAGAAAAGGCAGAGGAATGAGACACAAAATTGCCAAGATCCGCTGGATAATGGAAAAAGATAGAGAGTTTCAGAAAAAAATCTATTTCTGTTTTATTGACTATTCTAAAGCCTTTGAATGTGGGGATCATAATAAATTGTGGCAAGTTCTTGATGGCATGGGCATACCAAATCACCTTGTCTCTCTCCTGAGGAATCTGTACAAGGACCAAGTAGCAACAGTCAGAACTGACCATGGAACAACAGACTGGTTCAAGATTGGGAAAGGCGTACGGCAAGGCTGCATCCTCTCACCCAACCTTTTTAACTTGTATGCAGAACACATCATGCGAGGATGTGCGGGGCTTGATGAGTGCAAGGCTGGGGTGAAAATTGCTGGAAGAAACATTAACAACCTCAGATATGCAGATGACACCACTCTGATGGCCGAAAGCGAGGAGGAGCTGAGGAGCCTTCTAATCAAGGTGAAAGAAGAAAGCGCAAAAGCTGGGTTGCAGATAAACATCAAAAAAACCAAGATTATGGCAACAAGAATGATTGACAACTGGAAAATAGAGGGAGAAAACGTGGAGGCCGTGACAGACTTTGTATTTCTAGGTGCAAAGATTACTGCAGATGCAGACTGTAGCCAGGAAATCAGAAGACGCTTACTTCTTGGGAGGAGAGCAATGTCCAGTCTCGATAAAATAGTGAAGAGTAGAGACATCAGACTGGCAACAAAGATCCGCCTAGTCAAAGCCATGGTCTTCCCTGTAGTCACCTACGGATGTGAGAGCTGGACCTTCGGGAAGGCTGAGCGAAGGAAGAGAGATGCTTTTGAGCTGTGGTGTTGGAGGAAAGTGCTGAGAGTGCCTTGGAATGCGAGAAGATCCAACCAGTCCATCCTCCAGGAAATAAAGCCCGACTGCTCACTGGAGGGAAAGATACTAGAGACAAAGTTGAAGTACTTTGGCCACATCATGAGGAGACAGGAAAGCCTAGAGAAGACAATTATGCTGGGGAAAGTGGAAGGCAAAAGGAAGAGGGGCCGACCAAGGGCAAGATGAATGGATGGCATCCTTGAAGTGACTGGACTGACCTTGAGGGAGCTGGGGGTGGTAACGGCCGACAGGGAGCTCTGGCGTGGGCTGGTCCATGAGGTCACGAAGAGTCGGAGACGACTGAACGAATGAACAACAACAACATAATCAAAGAGCATTCTGAACTCCACCAATTACACAATTGGGCCAAACCTCCCACACGGAACCCCCACGGTCATCAGAAAATACTGTGTTTTCTAATTGTCTTTGGCGACCCCTCTGACACCCCCTCACGACCCCCCCAGGGGTCCAAACCCCCAGGTTGAGAAACACTGGACAAGAGTCTTCTCTCTAGGAATCTCTAGGTCTTTCAGCATGGGATTCCTAGAGAGAATGTCCATCTATCTATCTAGAACATCTATCTATCTATGTATACATACATACATACATACATTTGTTGGCTTGATGGATCTACACCAAATTTGGTACACAGACCCATCATGATCCAGCTTAAAATACTGGTGGGTGTTGGGGGGCTGATAGAGGATGATGGGAGTTGTGCTCCAGCCACATCTGGAGAGCAATGTGAATCTCACCCATGATGGGTCTAGATCAAACTTGATACACAAATTCATCAGGCTCCAACTGAAAATACTAGCAGGAATTGCAGGGAATGTCTGATAAAGAATGATGGGAGTTGGAGTCCATCCAAATCCAGTTAGCCACATCATTGCCATTGAAGATGGATCTGGACCAAACTTGATATACATCTCCTTTATGATCCAAGATAAAATACTGCTGGGATTCAGGAAAGGTATTCATAAGCCATAATGGGTCCAGCAGACCAAATCTGGAACTTATGGGACTTACAGTCAGCCAGATCTGGTACAGATTAGACTTGCAACATGACCATGTCTTTGGCTCATACCAGTTCCACTCCATCAGCTGTACGATTTCAGAAAAGATCCGATTATATGGGGATGAATTTTCTAATGAGACGAATCATAAAACTGAAAACCAAGCAATCAGTATTTCTAATAAATATGATTACAAAATTCCTAACCTAGCCAACACCAAATATATCAAATAGTATTAAATCTATTAGCAATCAAATCTTCAAAGGCTAAACTCACAAATGTGGAGTGTTGACTGTATTACTCTGCAGACCCAGGTTTAACCATGCCTATCTGATCACAATATTTGGGATACACAATAAAACTGTTCACGTCTCCCCAATCTGGGAACTTCCAGAGATGTTGTGTTATCGAAAATTATGAGATCCAGCTCCACAGGGAGCCTCACTTTTTCCATTTTAGTAGCAACCCTTTCATAAATTACCTTGCAATGTTGCCCCACCACACCTTGAACTTCAGGATGTACTCCCACAATAATCACAATCCCCACACAATGCATCTGGAAGACTCAGGAGGTACACAATGGATTTGCACAAGAGTTTTCTATCTTGCTCTGATATGGTCCAAGTTATTCCTGGAATCACTTCCTCATCTCCTTTAGTAAACTGGACTTCTCCATGAGGTTCCCACTGAAATGACCAACACCCTGAAGCACCCCTTGTCTCTCTTGACAAGGTATTAATCACTGTTTTTACTGGAGTTGAAATATCAAGACCCATTTCAGCCCATTATCGATTGTCCCACTACATCCCTTTCCAATTAAGTCCCTCTTGGGGTGGATCAATAAATTGACACAGTCTTTATTGATTTTCATAGAATCATAGAATCAAAGAGTTGGAAGAGACCTCATGGGCCATGCCAAGAAGCAGGAATATTGCATTCAAATCACCCCTGACAGATGGCCATCCAGCCTCTGTTTAAAAGCTTCCAAAGAAGGAGCCTCCACCACACTCCGGGGCAGAGAGTTCCACTGCTGAACGGCTCTCACAGTCAGGAACTTCTTCCTCATGTTCAGATGGAATCTCCTCTCTTGTAGTTTGAAGCCATTGTCCCACGTCCCAGTCTCCAAGGAAGCAGAAAACAAGCTTGCTCCCTCCTCCTCCCTGTGGCTTCCTCTCACATATTTATACATGGCTATCATATCTCCTCTCAGCCTTCTCTTCTTCAGGCTAAACATGCCCAGCTCCTTTTCCTGCTTCTTGGCAGGGGGTTGGGCTGGATGGCCCATGAGGTCTCTTCCAACTCTATGATTCTATGATTCTTCAAATTATCCAGGCTTTGAGGCATTCATATCTCCCTTGCGCAAGGAGGTCTTTGATATCTCCTCAAAGAAGCACCAAACTTATTTTGATTTCTCCTTGAGCAAGAGTGATAATCCATTGCTCTAGTAATTTGACTAAAAAAGAACCCGCTCATTGTTCTTTTAAAAGGCAGAGCTTGAAAAGGTTATTTGTGGGACACAAAGTTAGGTCTCAATATCCACAGATTCTTCAGCTAATGGAATCAACCATCCATGGCTTGATAATGTTCCCTC
Organism: Anolis sagrei ordinatus; assembly: GCF_025583915.1. Classification (NCBI taxonomy): domain Eukaryota; kingdom Metazoa; phylum Chordata; class Lepidosauria; order Squamata; family Anolidae; genus Anolis; species Anolis sagrei. Next base: position 246,811,117 of record NW_026847438.1, read on the forward strand.
CACACACAAAAAATCCATGGTGGTCCTCAAACCAAACCACAATGGATGCCAATTGGCCTATTGCCCAGACAACAAAAACTACATTTTCCAAGTTCTCTATAAGGATGGGGATAAACCTGTTCTGTAATACTTGGTATGCATGGATTATCAGTGGATTATCAGTGGAGCCACAACTAGAAGTATTTCCATTTCCTTTTTTCAGTGTCTTGTTTTGTCACTGTAGTGACACCATTAACAGTGGTATCTATATTTGTTTTGTTAGAAATGTAATATAATTGACTGGTTGCACTGACATGATAAATAAAATAAATAAATATATATCCAGCATGGGCAATTCTGTTAAGAATTGTGGTAGTTGAAGTCCAGAATACCTGAACAGTTGAAGTTTGCCCATAGAATCATAGAATCACAGAGTTGGAAGAGACCTCATGGGCCATACAGTCCAACCCCATTCTGCCAAGAAGCAGGAATATTGCATTCAAAGCACCCCTGACAGATGGCCATCCAGCCTCTGTTTAAAAGCTTCCAAAGAAGGAGCCTCCACCACACTCCGGGGCAGAGAGTTCCACTGCTGAACGCTCTCACAGTCAGGAAGTTCTTCCTCATGTTCAGATGGAATCTCCTCTTTTGTAGTTTGAAGCCATTGTTCCGCCTCCTAGTCTCCAGGGAAGCAGTAAAACAAGCTTGCTCCCTCCTCCCTGTGGCTTCCTCTCACATACTTATACATGGCTATCATGTCTCCTCTCAGCCTTCTATTCTCCAGGTTAAACATGCCCAGCTCCTTAAGCCACTCCTCATAGGGATTATTCCCCAGACCCCTGATCATTTTAGTTGCCCTCCTCTGGACACATTCCAGCTTGTCAATATCTCTCTTGAATTGTGGTGCCCAGAATTGGACACAATATTCCAGGTGTGGTCTAACCAAGGCAGAATAGAGCATGGGGAGCCTGACTTCCCTAGATCTAGACACTATGCTCCTATTGATGCAGGCCAAAATCCCATTGGCTTTTTTTGCCGCCACATCACATTGTTGGCTCATGTTTAACTTGTTGTCCACGAGGACTCCAATATCTTTTTCACATGTACTGCTCTCGAGCCAGGCATCCCCCATTCTGTATCTTTGCATTTCGTTTTTTCTCCCAAAGTGGAGTATCTTGTATTTGTCACTGTTGAACTTCATTTTGTTAGTTTTGGCCCATCTCTCTAATCTGTAAAGATCTTTTTGCCTGATTTATATCCAAGAGGGAGGGACAAAATTATCATATTTCCACATTCGGCACAGAAGATAAGGCTCTGAGTCTATAGAAACAGAATGGCGAAACTTTATTAAGAACTAGCCAAAGGCTGCAATACAAAGGAACTAAACAAAGCGATGGAGGCTGGGAGTATTTAGATGCACCCTGCTGGAGGAAACCCAAAGTCCATAGGGTCCAGCTTCCTTTTCCAAGCTATTCCCCTTCAAAATTACAGAAGTTGGAAGTGCAACATCGCGTAGCAACTGATGCTATGCCCGTGTCCACCTTGTGCTCTGTGCAATTTGGAGAACAAGCTTTGGTGATCTGCTGCTCGGTGCGCTGACCTTGGCAGGGGGGAAAAGAAAAAAAGGACAATCATACAAATGCATTGCAAACACAGAGACAAATATTTGAGTTTTTTCCTCAATGGGATATTCATGTAGCTCAGTGACTCTCAACTTTTTTAATGCCGCGACCCCTTAATGCAGTTCCTCATGTTGTGGTGACCCCCAACCATAAAATTATTTTCATTGCAACTTCATAACTGTAATTTTGCTACTGTTATGAAACGTGATGTAAATATCGAATATGCACAATGTAGTTTCATTTACTGGACCAAATACACAACATGCCCAAATTTGAATACTGGTGGGGTTTGGGGGGATTGATTTTGTCATTTGGGAGTTGTAGTTACTGAGATTCATAGTTCGCTTACAATCAAAGAGCATTCTGAACTCCACCAACGATGGAATTGAACCAAACTTGGCACACAGAACTCCCATGACTAACAGAAAATACTGGAAGGGTTTGGTGGGCATTGACATTGAGCTTTGGAGTTGTAGTTCACCTACACCCAGGGAGCACTGTGGACTCAAACAATGATAGATTTGGTCCAAATATGGCATGAATACTCAATATGCCCAAATGTGAACACTGGTGGGGTTTGAGGAAAATAGGCCTTGACATTTGGGAGTTGTAGTTGCTGGTATTTATAGTTCATCTACCATCAAAGAACCCCACCAAGTAAAGACTTGGGCAAAAATTCCTCCAACCTTGCATGCTCCTTCTCGCCTGCAACTGTGCAACTTGCTGCCATGTACCGAGCACACCTGCTCTCCCCTTCCTGCTTGGGGTCTCAGAAACAGCCCTCCCCTTGGTTGAGAGGCCAACTGAGAGGCTGGCCAATCACAGTAGAAGAGGACCAGGTGGGAGGATTTGCCATCTGTTTCCAAAATGGAAGAGAAGGACAGGTGGAGAGATCTTCAGCCTTCTCTGCCAAAAGGGTTCCTAAGACCACCAGAAATATATGTTTTCTGATGG
>NW_026847438.1:246816355-246838631 GCF_025583915.1 Anolis sagrei ordinatus
GTCTCTTTTGGGGTATGAATCTTTGTTCCTGCCAATTCTCGAGCTTGGGTCCTTGGACTACAGATTCCTGTGTTCCTGTGATCGTGTGTTTACTTCTACTCTGCCGCTTGACTCCGGACTGTTTTGAACAACGTTTTTTGCCACTCAGATTTGGACAACTTGCCTACCACGTGCTTGGACCTTGGAACGTTTTCTGGACTCTGTTTTTGCCTCTTTGTACTGTGCTTTTTGAACTGTGTGAGTTTAAAGCGGATTGCTGTATTTTTTGTGTTGAACCGGATTAAACGCCAGTATAATCCGGGTTATATTTCAGTTGCTTATTTCACCTTGTTTTCATAGAATCATAGAATCCTAGAGTTGGAAGAGACCTCATGGGCCATCCAGTCCAACCCCGCTCTGCCAAGAAGCAGGAATATTGCATTCAAATCACCCCTGACAGATGGCCATCCAGCCTCTGTTTAAAAGCTTCCAAAGAAGGAGCCTCCACCACACTCTGGGGCAGAGAGTTCCACGGCTGAACGGCTCTCACAGTCAGGAAGTTTTTGATGCCAACTTGGTGGCTGAGCCTGAAGCACTGAATTTAAGTGTTTCAAAGACTCTTTTGTTAACAATAAACTTGTGTTTGAACCTTTTACTCTGTGTTTGGCTTTACTGAGGCTTCTGGGTCTTGACAATATATGTTGAGATCACCAAGGTCTTCAGCCTCTCTGCCAAGAAGACCTGGTGCCTCATCAAACTATAGATCCTTGATTCCATGGTAGAAAGTTGTGGTAGTTAAAGTGGTGTCATACTGCATTAATTCTACAGTGCAGATACACCCTCAGCAGGGGAGAGAGAAAAGGTCAGAAGCATACCTGTCTCAGCCAAAAGCAAACCGGTACACCTGCTCTTACCTTGTGTGTTCTTCCTCAATAACAACTTTTATCATCTTGACCACACTTCTCTGTTGCGCAGTCACAAGTGTCCCAGTTTCGTTCATGAAATGTTGTTATCATGTGTTGAATGCCTAATAAACCTACTTTTAGACGACTACCTAAAATAGCACATTAAAGTCTTGTTTACAAGGGGAAAGTGGGGTAATAAAAATAGATATTAATGCTAATGCTAATAATAATAATCCAACCACACTACTTACAGTATCAACCAAGAAATCAAATAAATCTAGGCTAAGGTACATGTACACTGGAGAATTCATGGTTTGGTTCGACAACACTTTAACTGCTGAGGCACAGTGCTATGGGATCATGAGAGTTGTAGTTTTACAAGGCATTTAGCATTCTCTACCAAAGAATGGTGGTGCCTTACCAAATTACAACTCCCAGGATTGCATAACCTTGAGCCATGGCAGTGAAAGTGGTGTCAAGCTACATGAATTCTACAAACTAAGAGTGCATCCAGTGGCACAGTGGGTTAAAGCGCTGAGCTGCTGAACTTGCTGACTGAAAGGTTGCAGGTTCGAATCCGTGTAGCGGCATGAGCTCCTGCTGTTAGCCCCAGCTTCTGCCAATATAGCAGTTTGAAAACATGCAGATGTGAGTAGATCAATAAGTACCACTCTGGCAGAAAGGTAACAGTGCTCCATGCAGTCATGCTGGCCACATGACCTTGGAGGTGTCTACAGACAACGCTGGCTCTTCAGCTTAGAAATGGAGATGAGCACCAACTCCAGAGTTGAACACACCTTGACTTAATGTCAGGGGAAAACCTTTACCTTTACCTAAGGATGCATCTTCATTGTAGAATGAAGGCACTTTCACAACACTTTAAACCAGTGGTTCTCAACCTTCCTAATGCCGCAACCCCTTAGCACAGGTCTTCATGTTGTGGTGACCCCCAACCATAATATTATTTTCATTGCTATTTCACAACTGTAATTTTGCTCATGTTATGAATTGTAATCTCAGTATCTGATATGCAGGATGTGTTTTCAGTCACTGGACCAAATTTGGCACAGATACCCAATACTCCCAAATTTGAATACTGGTGAGGTTGGGGGTGATTGATTTTGTCATTTGGTAATGCTGGAATTGCTGGGATTTATAGTTCACCTAAAATCAAAGAGCCTTCTGAACTCCACCAATGATGGAATTGAATCAAACTGGGCACACATAATTCCCCTGACCAAGAGAAAATACTGGGAAGGTCTGGTGGACATTGACCTTGAGTTTTTTAGAGTTGTAGTTCACCTACATCCAGAGAACACTTTGGACTCAAGCAATGACGGATCTGGATCAAACTTGGCACAAATACTCAATATGCCCAAATATTAACACTGGTAGGAGTTTGGAGAAAATAGACCTTGCCATTTGGGAGTTGTAATTGTTGGGATTTATAGTTCACCGGCAATAAAATAGCATTCTGAACCCCACCAATAGAATTGGACCAAACTTTCCACACAGAACCCCCATGACCAACAGAAAATACTATGTTTTCTGATGGTCTTTGGCAACCCCTCTGGCACCCCCTCGCGACCCCCATGGGGGTCCCGACCCCCAGGTTGAGAAACACTGCTTTAAACAAACATGGATTAAGGATATGCAATCCTGGGAGTTGTAGTTTGCAGAGTTAGAGAAAGCTAAAGACCTTATAAAACTACAACCACCATAATTCCATGACTTTGATCCATGACAATTTAAATCCATGTCAAACTGCATTAACTGTATAGTGTAGACGTACTCCAAGTCTCATGAGAGCTGAGAAGCCAAACTTATTGTGTTACATTAGACTCTTAAAATTGGTATTGCATTGTTTGCAATGGAGGCTGTTGCCTTCCAGCTAAATGGCGAATCCATTACAGTTTGTAGTCCAAACTTTTAAAAAGACACCCGAAAGTCTGAGCTATTTTACACTAAAGCTAGCATTGTGGATAGCTCTATTATTCGGAGTAAAATACGTGGTAGAATTCATTACCCCATTGATTGATGCAACCATCCTCCACCTGGAATTGTTTGCAGTTCTAATGGCTAGCATCAATCAATACTGAGCAAATAAAATCAACAACCAGAAGTGTAATGAACAGTGAACACGGATACCAATATGATACTACTTCAACTCTTCTCGCACCATTCTATACAATCCTGGGATCTGTAGAATTCAAGCTCCCATGGGGAGCATCTATACAGTACTATTAATGCAGTTTGTCACCACTTTAGGTATCATGATTCAATGGGAGTTGCAGTTTGTTGAGGAACCAATACTAATTTGGCAGAGAAGATTTTGCAAAACTAAAAATCCCAGCATGCAATAGCATTGAATCATGGCAGTTAAAGTGGTCTCAAACTGATGTAGATGCATCCATGGTGAAGCCAAGAAGGTTCCTTATACCCTCTCTACCTCTGAGGATGCTTGCCATAGATGCAGGCGAAACGTCAGGAGAAATGCCTCTAGAACATGGCCCTATAGCCCGAAAAAACCCACAAGAACCTAGGTTCCTTATATCTTGGATTATACTCAGAATTTCCAGTGTGTAATATCTGAATTGGCCACATGGGGGAACCAGAGATACCATTTTCTATCTATTCTGAAAGCTCTGGTTTGTAACTGTATGAGGTTGTTTGCGCATAGGAGGCACGGGAGCCTTTATTCGTCTATACCAATGTTTCTCAACCTTTCTAACGCAGTGACCCCTTAATACAGTTCCTCATGTTGTGGTGACTCCCGACCACAAAATATTTTTTGTTGCTACTTCATAACTGTAATTTTGCTACTGTTATGAATCGTAATGTAAATATCTGATATGCAGGATGCATTTTCATTCAGTGGACCAAATTAAAAACAAATACTCCATATGCCCAAATGTGAATGCTGGTGGAGTTTGGGGAAAATAGAATTTACATTTGGGAGTTGTAGTTGCTGGGATTTATAGTTCACCTACAATCAAAGAGCACTCTGAACCCAACTCACAATAGATCTGCACCAAACTTGGCACTACCTACATGGACAACATTGAATACTGGTGGGGTTGGGGCGGGGTGTGTGTGTGTGCTGTCTTTGAATTCTGGAAGTTGTAGTTCACCAACACCAAAAAGGAAGAGAAGGACAGGGTTGTTGTAGGTTTTTCCGGGCTATATGGCCATGGTCTAGAGGCATTTTCACCTGACGTTTCGCCTGCATCTATGGCAAGCATCCTCAGAGGTAGTGAGGTCTGTTGGAACTAGGAAAATGGGTTTATATATCTGTGGAAAGACCAGGGTGGGACAAAGGACTCTTGTCTGCTGGAGCTAGGTGTGAATGTTTCAACTGACCACCTTGATTAGCATTTGATAGCCTGGCAGTGCCTGGAGCAATCTTTTGTTGAGAGATGATTAGATGTCCCTGATTGTTTTCCCTCTGCTGTTTTCCTGTTTTAACTTTAGAGTTTTTAAATACTGGTAACCAGATTTTGTTCATCTTCATGGTTTCCTCCTTTCTGTTGAAATTGTCCACATGCTTGTGGATTTCAATGGCTTCTCTATGTAGCCTGACATGGTGGTTGTGAGAGTGGTCCAGCATTTCTGTGTTCCCAAATAATATGCTGTGTCCAGGTTAGTTCATCAGGTGCTCTGCTATGGCTGATTTCTCTGGTTGAAGTAGTCTGCAGTGCCTTTCATGTTCCTTGATTCGTGTTTGGGTGCTGCGTTTGGTGGTCCCTATGTAGACAACATAGCTGTGGACAAGGCACTGCAGACTACTTCAAACCAATCAGGGACATCTAATCACCTCTCAACAAAAGATTGCTCCAGGCACTGCCAGGCTATCAAATGCTAATCAAGGTGGTCAGTTGAAACATTCACACCTAGCTCCAACAGACAAGAGTCCTTTGTCCCACCCTGGTCTTTCCACAGATATATAAACCCATTTTCCTAGTTCCAACAGACCTCACTACCTCTGAGGATGCTTGCCATAGATGCAGGCGAAACGTCAGGAGAGAATGCCTCTAGAACATGGCCATATAGCCCAAAAAAACCTACAACAACCCAGTGATTCCAGCCATGAAAGCCTTCGACAATACAATATACTTAGAATTTCCAGTGTGTAATATCTGAATTGGCCACATGGGGGAACCAGAGATACCATTTTCTATCTATTTTGAAAGATCTGGTTTGGAACTGTATGAGATTGCTTGCATATAGGAGGCATAGGAGGCATGGGAGGCTTTATCAGCAGTCTATACATTTATGGGAAGTCACACCTTCGAACCAGATGTAAATGAATTGTTTCCTTACACCTTTGTTGTGAGAACCACACTCATAATGGACCCAACACAAATGCATGCTTTTCCTGTGCACACCTCTTTTATGGAGGAAGAAAGGCAAATGGCAGTTCCTAATAATGCCATCAGCAATCTCATGATCTGTCCACAAACATGTTATTTATTTTGTCGGTGTTTGCTCCCTGCAATTAATGCTTATTATCATGGTTTTAGAAGAAGTGGTTAAAGATGTCTTTTCCTTGTATGACCCGCCTTGCCTTTGGCATGTTTTGGCTGGCAACTGGTCGCTGGAAGGTAAACACAGACTTCATTTGCAAGTCTGGGAAAACAGGTTAATGAGAGTTCGTTTTCTTGTTCCTTCACATCGCAAAGACCTTGGCAACTCTGCCTCCCCCAAAACTGCTTCTGGCATTTCCATATTTAATGAAGACAGAGATATTAAATGGCAAATTTTTATTAACAAACACCCCAAAAACATTGGAATACAATTTCAAATGTAGAACAAGGTAGAACAATGATGATGAGTCAGAAACAAAGAGTAAATTAGAAGATAGCTGGAAGAAATCTGTCACGTTTAGGATAATAATTGGAATATATTTCTCTCAAGTGGGTTCAAGCAGAACAAGGAGGTAACTTGTTTTATGAGTTACTATAATAATTAATTACTTATAATTAATTACTTATAATAATTACTTACTTTTTGAAGTAAAAAGCTTGAGGCAACTGTAGCTAGCGGGTTAAACCACTAGCTGCAGAAATCTTGCTGACTGGAAGGTTGGCACTTCGAAGCCACGGGTCGGGGTAAGCTCCCGCTGTTAGCCCTAGCTTCTACCAACCTTGCGCAGTGGGTTAAACCCCTGTGCTGGCAGGACTGAAGACCGACAGGTCGCAGGTTCAAATCCGGGGAGAGGTGGATGAGCTCCCTCTGTCAGCTCCAGCTCCCCAAGCGGGGACATGAGAGAAGCCTCCCACAAGGATGATAGAAACATCAAATCATCTGGGCGTCCCCTGGGCAACGTCCTTGCAGACGGCCAATTCTCTCACACCAGAAGCGATTTGCAGTTTCTCAAGTCACTCCTGACCCGACAAAAAATAAAGCTTGTGAGTAGATCAATAGGTATCACCTTGGCAAAATGATAAAAGTCGCCTATGCAACCATGCCCTCAAAACACAACCAGAAGAGTCTACAGACAACATGCTCTTCGGCATGGAAAAATGTAACAAGAGCACCTCCTCATGGCCAGAGCTGAGCACTGCCTCCAGATGCTAGAGATGGAAAGGGAAACCTTTGCTTTTGTTTGTGTATTGTATTGTCAGGATAAATTTAGTTATGTATGTGTTTTAAATGTGCTTCTATGTATTGCCAAGATGGATTCCACTGTGTATTAGAAATGCTGTGCAGAATGTTTATTCCATGAGGCTGTGATTAAGTAAACTTGAGAAGTTAGATAAGGTTTGCTCTTGCTGGGAACAGAAGGGAGTAACCAGTCTCAGCAAGATGAGATAAGCAGATGTGAAGAGGCTTTCGTTTTTGACTAGTTCCTGAATTGTAGCTCGCTGTAGTAAGACGTGTCTATTGAATGTGCTTAGTAAACTTAGTTTCTTTTGTAACTCAAAGCCTACAGAGTCCTTATTTTGCAACACAGTGTCTGCTGATCTAGCATTCCTTCCGCTGAGCATCATCAAACTCTGACATGTATGCCATTGTTGTTGCTGTGTGAAAGGCATTGCATGTTTGCTTCTATATGTGTATATTGTAGTCTGCTCTGAGTCCCTTCGGGGAGATAGAACGGAATAGAAATAAGTGTATTATTGCATTATTTAATGACTTTTTTTTTTGTAATTGCAATGGAAATCATTCTTTGACTCTTACTTAATAGTGTATAAGCAAAAGGATGGGGAAAAGGAAGCATCAAAAGGAAAGATGAATAACTACATCATAGTAAACCCAGAAAGGTTTGCTTTATAATACAGCAGACGCTCGGTTAATTGGAATTCAAGCAACCACAACTTTCGAGCAATGTGGGGAAAAACTGGAAGAAATAATGCCTTAAAAATAAAATAAAATAAATCCTGGGTTGTTGTAGGTTTTTTCGGGCTATATGGCCATGTTCTAGAGGCATTCTCTCCTGACGTTTCGCCTGCATCTATGGCAAGCATCCTCAGAGGTAGTGAGGTCTGTTGGAACTAGGAAAAAGGGTTTATATATCTGTGGAATGACCAGGGTGAGACCATAGATGCAGGCAAAACATCAGGAGAGAATGCCTCTAGACCATAGCCATATAGCCCAAAAAAACCTACAACAACCCAGCGATTCTGGCCATGAAAGCCTTCGACAATAAAATAAATCCTTTTAGTGGAAATGTAAGATGTGTTTCTTTTTTTTAAAAAAAAAATGCTTTTAATAACTGTTTTCCAATATTGATATCAAGTCCATACAAAGTTTATGGCATGATATATGATGTGATATAGTATTAATTAGGTCTATTTTTAAGTAATTCTCAAGCAATCAGAAACTACATTTATCTGGCATCTACCAATCCCTGTGAGTACTAACTGAGAGTCTAACTATTGTATCTTGGAATGTACTCAGAATGTCCAAAGCGTAATATCTGAGTTGTTGTAGGTTTTTTGGGGCTATATGGCCATGGTCTAGAGGCATTCTCTCCTGACGTTTTGCCTGCATCTATGGCAAGCATCCTCAGATGTAGAACAGGCTTGCCAGGATCCCGACAGCCACCATCACCTCACCTCACTACCTCTGAGGATGCTTGCCATAGATGCAGGCGAAACGTCAGGAGAGAATGCCTCTAAACCATGGCCATATAGCCCAAAAAAACCTACAACAACCCAGTGATTCCAGCCATGAAAGCCTTCAACAATACATCGTAATATCTGAATTGGCCACTTGGGGGAACCAGAGATCACTCCTTTTCCTTTTCTACGGACATAGTAACAATCCCTCAGTGAGTTACCTATCTGGATTGCAGTAAGTATAACAAGAAATGAGTTGTCACACAAACAGAGTAATTAATTTTTTAAAATGGGAACAATATTTACAAGGAACAACAAGGAACTAGCAAGAGATATCGTTCCAGAGAGTGGTACCCATTTGTGGATTTTTCCTCCAGCAGGAAGGGCAATGCACATAAGCAAGCCCTTCCATGATGCTTTCTGGACACACTGGATGAAGTTGAGCTTTGCTCGCTTTTCAGATGGAAATGTGAGCTTCACACCCTCACAATCCCGACCGGAAGATGTAGAACAGGCTTGCCAGGATCCCGACAGCCACCATCGCCCCATTGGTTTTCACACTGCTAGCTCCACTAATATTGCACAGGGAGTGCCCACAACAACTAGTCGAAGTAGAGCCTGAGCCAGTATCGGCAAAGGTCTCAGTACACTGAGGGGCGCATTTCTTGCTGAGCCGATACGTTGTGTTCTCACCTTGGAGAGGAAGGAAAAATCAGAAATGAGTCACCTGAAGGCTGAGAAGGGCGGTATACAAATGCAGTAAATAAAAATAATAAATAAATGTTCTAAATATTTATTAAATTTCCAAAATTATATACAATACTAGCTGTGCCCTGCCACACATAGCTGTGGCCCAGTCTATAATGAGAAAGTGTTGGTTTCATATCTTCTTCTTCCTTCTTTAAGGGTCCCTTTCAAATCTATGATACTATATTTCTCTGTGTGTGAATCATATCTATCTATCTATCTATCTATCTATCTATCATCTATCTATCTATATCTATGGCTGGATGGCTCTTTGTCAGGAGGACTTTGATTACGTTTTCTTGCCCTGTTGAAGAAGGGAGTTGGATTGGATGGCCTTAAGTATTTTCTGTTGGTCATGGGGGTTCTGTGTGGGAAGTTTGCTCTGATTCTGTCGTTGGTGGGGTTCAGAATGCTCTGATTGTAGGTGAACTATAAATCCCAGTAACTACAACTCCCAAATGTCAAGGTCGATTTTCCCCAAAATCCATCTGTGTTCATATTTGGGCATATGGAGTATTTGTGCCAAGTTTGGTCTAGATCCATCCTTGTTTGAGTCCGTAGTGATTTCTGGATGTAGGTGAACTACAACTCCCAAACTCAAGGTCAATGCCTACCAAAGCCTTCCAATATTTTCTGTTGGTCATGGGAGTTCTGTGTGCCAAGTTTGGTTCAATTCCATCGTTGATGGAGTTCAGAATGGTCTTTGATTGTAGGTGAACTATAAATCCCAGCAACTACAACTCCCAAATGACAAAATCATAATTTTTTGAGTGATGGTCACTCCTTGTGTTGTGAGATGTTTTATTGCCGAATTTGGTGTGATTTCATTCATTGGTTCTTTTGTTTTTAAGATACTCATTATGCACAGAGCATTTTTATATATATAGATTGCAACACAGCAACAAATGGAAACATAATTTATTGCATTATACCATCCGTCCTTCCTTCCGTTCAACTCTCAAAAGCCTCAGCTTCTCGGGCCAATGATCAGGGATTCTGGGGGCTGAAGTCCAAAACAACTAGAAGACCAACATTTTGGAAACTCTGCTCTGGATTTGTGTGAGATTGCATCAGCTGGGATCCTGTTGGCGACATACAATGGCATAACATCCCATTTTACGTCACCAACAAGATTCCAGCTGATGCAGTCTCAACTGGATTGCATCAGCTGTATATTTTCAGTTCTTATGGAAAGAGGTATTTGGTATCTTCTTACTCAACGGTCCTTCAGTGGAGTTCCAGCTTTTTGGGGAAAAGAAACAACATTAGTCTGCATTAGTCTGGGTGCATTGTTTGGATACCCCAGGCTAATGCAACATCTACACTGCACTACACTAGTAGAGTAGATGGTTCCTGGAATTAATGTGGCTTTTACATTTCAAAATGGCCATTTCGGAGAGTGTATATCAGAAGGGCGTCTGCCTACCGCTCTTGGTGGTGGTAACCACTGTGCTACAGTATTGGTCCGCCTCGGCACACTTCACCATCTTCATACAGTTCCAGTTGGAAGGTTCATCTTCACATCGGTAGCACCAGAGCGAATACCCTGGAGAAAAGGAAAGAGAAGAAGAAGTTGCTTGCAGTTTTGCTTTGCTCTGACCTGCAAAACCCCAAGCAGCTGAGAAACCTATATAAGTTTAATCTCCTACTGATGTGGGTTGTTGGGGTTATTTTTATGCGCCTTTCACTTGACTATGGGTGCATCAACAATGTCGAATGAATGCAGTCTGGCACCACTTTAACTGCCATGGCTCAAGACGATGGAATCATGTGAGCTGTAGTTTGAAATAGCCTTTAGCCTTATCAGCCAAATAGCACAGGTGTCACACCAAACTTTACCTCCAATGATTCTATTGTATAGAGCCATGGCAGTTAAAGTGGTGCCAGACTGCATTCATTCGACATTGTTGATGCATCCATAGTCACCCATAGTGACTATGGGTGCATTGTTGATGCACCCATAGTGGTGTCAAACCACTTTACGCAGTGTAAATACATTCTACAAACCTAGGGCTTTCTCAGCAAGGTTTACTGTTCAGAACAACAACAACAACAACAACAACAACAACAACAACTTTATTCTTGTACCTCGCCTTGATCTCCCCAAAGGGACTCAGGCTTTACTTAAAGATGGCACAAAGTGCCCAGAAACAGCATAAAATAAAAACACAATAGAATACAATAAAGTAAAATATATAATATATAAAAACAATAGTTTAAAACTCAGAACAACACCCAATAACCCAGCGTTTCTCAACCTGGGGGTCGGGACCCCTGTGGGGGTCGCAAGGGGGTGTCAGAGGGGTCGCCAAAGACCATCAGAAAACACATGGTCATGGGAAGTGTGGGAAGTCTGGCCCAATTCTGTTGTTGGTGGGGTTCAGAATGCTCTTTGATCGTAGCTGAACTATAAATCCCAACAACTACAACTCCCAAATGTCAAGGTGTGTATCCCCAAACTACACTGGTGTTCACATTTGGGCATGTTGAGTACTATTCATGCCATGTTTGGTCCAAATCCATCATTGCTTGAGTCTACAGTGTTCTCTGAATGCGTTTGAACTACAACTCCAAAATTCATGGTCAATGCCCACCAAAGCCTTCCAATATGGGAGTTCTGTGTGCCAAGTTTGGTTCAAGTCCATTGTTGGTGGAGTTCAAAATGCTCTTTGATTGTAGGTTAACTATAAATCCCAGCAACTACAACTCCCAAATGACAAAATCAACCCAACCCCTCCGGAACCCCACCAGTATTCAAATTTGGGCATATTTGTCCTAAATTTGGTCCAGTGAATGAAAATACATCCTGCTATCAGATATTGAAATTATAATTCATAACAATAGCAAAATTACAGTTATAAAGTAACAACAAAAATAATTTTATGGTTAGGGGTGACCACAACATGAGAAACTGTAATAAGGGGTCGTGGCTTTAGGAAGGTTGAGAAACACTGCAATAACCTATGGTGACAACTATCGTAAGATATGGCCAAACTATGAACGAGACAAAGGAATGGGATAGTGCAAATTGTATCTAAGGGACATGACACAATACAGAAGAGATTGGCCATTGCCTTCCTTTGAGGCAGCTCACCAAACAATAAATCTTGCCAAAAAATCCTAGAAAATTTTCACCGTAAATTCAACTCAATAATGAGTGAGAAGCATAATCCACCCAAAGACCTAATCCAAAACAAACTGAGGATCGATCCCTTATCCAAAATGCTTGAGACTGAATGGGTTATGGATTTTGGAATACTTGCATATACATAATGAGATACCTTGGAGATGGGACCAAGTTTAAACACGACATTCATTTATGCTTCGTATGCACGTCATACAAATAGCCTTTAGGAAATTTGATAGAGAATATCGTTACCAACTTTGTGCCTGAAACAAAGTTTGTGCACCACAAAACCAACAGAAAGCAATGGTGTCACTATCTCATCTACCCATGAGGACAATTTTGGAGCATTTCTGATTTCTGGATAAAGGATGCTTAAGCAGTCTGTGTGTTCTCTCTCCGTTTTATGTAGACTAGATGGACCGAGTGTGAATGATTTGAGGAAGCCCAAATTGATTTAATATGGTTGTATCTGAGCCCAGGTCAACAAAATACTATTTACCTCAATAATAATAATAATAATAATAATAATAATAATAATAATAATAATAATAATAATAGGGTTGTTGTAGGTTTTTTCGGGCTATATGGCCATGTTCTAGAGGCATTCTCTCCTGACGTTTCGCCTGCATCTATGGCAAGCATCCTCAAAGGTAGTGAGGACCTCACTACCTCTGAGGATGCTTGCCATAGATGCAGGCGAAACGTCAGGAGAGAATGCCTCTAGACCATGGGCATATAGCCCGAAAAAACCTACAACAACCCAGTGATTCTGGCCATGAATGCCTTCAATGATACATAATAATAATACTTTATTTATACCCCGCCACCATCTCCCCAAGGGGACTCGGGGTGGCTTACATGAGGACAAACCCTACAAGATAATTACCAATCAAGGACTTCTGGTAGAATTAGATTGTACTGTTTCTGTATTTCTCCATATAATTGGTTCCCAAATTTTGGGTACATTTACACTAAAATTAATGAAGTCTAACACCATTTTAGCTGCCGTGGTCCCATGCTATGGAATCATAGGAGTTGTAGTTTTACATGGTCGTCAGACTTGTCTGCCAACGAGTGCCAAACTACAGGGGTCACAATTCCATACCATTGAGCCATGGGAGTTAAAGAGGTGTCAAAGTGCATTAATTCTACAATGTGAATGCATCCTCGGTGCACAAACTGGCACTCAACAACACTGCTTTCTTTGCATAAACCCAGATCTTCCTGGATGACGTTGAGGAGTCTCAAGCACCTTCAAACCAGTCCTTTGGCACCAGAGGAAGACTTTGTGTCTTCAAATATAGGCCATTTGGACTGGGGTTGTGGATTGCTCAGGCATTCACAGCCATTGAGAAAGAGGGAACTTGGAAAGCTTCTCAGCTGCAAAACTCCTTGGACCCAAGACTTCAGAGACTGTAACGTATATTTTCTTTATCCCTGTCGAATCATCAAGTTTATTCCTAAGAAAGATAACTCATTGTGAATAATAAACACCATTTTGAGTTATCTGTGGTGTCTTGGTCCTTGGGAGTTCCAGTTTCCTAAAGGAGGGCAAGAAGTAATCCCCTGGGGAGAGATGTCACGTCCATGTTTCTTTCACCAAGATCTATAGACCTCAGGCGCGACGGCACACATAAACCAAAGACAGAATTGAGGCCATAAATTTATCCACAAACAACCTATCCTAGTATTGTTGAAGGCTTTCATGGCCAGAATCACAGGGGTGTTGTAGGTTTTTTCGGGCTATATGGCCATGGTCTAGAGGCATTCTCTCCTGACGTTTCGCCTGCATCTATGGCAAGCATCCTCAGAGATAGTGAACCCAAATCCACCTCACTACCTCTGACGATGCTTGCCATAGATGCAGACGAACGTCAGGAAAGAATGCCTCTAGACCATGGCCATATAGCCTGAAAAAACCTACAACAACCCAACCTATCCTAGATTCAATTTAAAACAACAACAATAATAACAACAACAACACAAGCCAGGCAGTTTTAACTTGGGTGGATTTGATTATTTGTGGATTTGCCACCCATAATTGAATGGAGTGGGTTTGGTATCCTACTGCAAAAAAAGTCCACCATTCCTTCCCCCAAACTCCCTATGGCTAAAAGGAGTTCGTAAGGTTCCTTTGCAAGAAGAATGTAGTTTCCAAGGGGAAACACCTGTTCCTTCCAATCCTGTGTCTTCCAGATATCGAATTAATGCAGATTGACTTTTAACTGCCATGGGATTGAATTGTAGGTTTACAAAGTCTTTAGCATACTGTGCCAAAGGGTGTTGGTGCCTCACCAAACTACAGCTCCCAGGAATCAATAGCATTGCACCAATGCAGTTGAAATATGTGTCAAACGTTGTTGTTTTTTTTGTCGTGTCAGGAGCGACTTGAGAAACTGCAAGTCACTTCTGGTGTGAGAGAATTGGCCGTCTGCAAGGACGTTGCCCAGGGGACGCCCGGATGATTTGATGTTTTTATCATCCTTGTGGGAGGCATCTCTCATGTCCCCGCACGAGGAGCTGGAGCTGATAGAGGGAGCTCATCCGCCTCTCCCCGGATTCGAACCTGCGACCTGTCGGTCTTCAGTCTTCAGTCTTCAAACTGCATTAATTTGACAGTGGAGTGAGAAACAAACAGCCATGCAACTGACATTGCCTCAGCCAGCAGACCAGTGGTCAGTGATAATAGAAACCGAAGTTCAACCACATTTGGAAATAGCTCACTCCCAATTTAAACTCCCTATCCTCTTGAATTCCCAACCCTTCTCAGACTGGATCCATACTGCCATATAATCCAGTTTCTGAATCCAGATGATCTGCTTTGAAGTGGATTATATGAGTCTGCACTGGGTTCAGAAACTGGACCATATGGCAGTGTAGCTGGAGCCTCACTTGAATCCAAAAGGTGATTACTAGCCATCGAGATGCTTGTGGGTTGCAGCTCCAGTTGGCTCTGTTGCTAAGAGTGATGGGACCTGCAGTCCAATAACACCCCAGAAAAATACCTCAAGCCTTTTTCCACCTTACCTTTTCCTACAAAGGCTGCCACCACAAACAAAGCAATGCACCAAGTCTTCATGGTTGCCACTTTGACCTTCCCTTGAGTGAAGACCAGTCTGGCAGCAACGGTGAAGGAGGGTTATATACCTCGGAGGGTGTTCCCTTCTGGTTGCCATGAACCCCGGTAATTTCAGGGTTTGAGATCAAGAAGGCACAAAACACAAACACAAGACTCGTTGTGGGAGTTGGGACTGTAGGGTGTGTCTGGCAGACAATTTATTCCTGGGGATGCCATGGGCAGGAGAGATAAGGAAACCGGATGGGGAGATGTCCTCTTTGGAATGAGGGAGTCCCAGAGTTGGAAGGGACCCCCAGGGCCATCCTGTCCAACCCCATCCTGCTATGCAGGAAGACAGCACTCGAGCCCTCCCAACAGAAGGCCATTCAGCCTCTGCTTATAAGCCTCCAGAGGAGGAGATTCCACCAGACTCCAAGGCACTGTCAAACAGCTTGTTCCATCAGGAAGTTCTTCTCAATGTTTTGGTAGAATCTCTTTTTCTGTACTTTGAACACATGGCTCCATTGTGTCTCTAGAATAGCACAAAGCAAGCTTGACCTCTTCTCCTCAATGTAACATCCTTTCAGATATTTAAATATATCTCCAAATGAGGAAGAACTTCCTGACTGTGAGAGCCGTTCAGCAGTGGAACTCTCTGCCCTGGAGTGTGGTGGAGGCTCCTTCTTTGGAAGGAGGAAGAAGAGAAGGCTGAGAGGAGATATGATAGCCAGGTATAAATATGTGAAAGGAAGCCACAGGGTGGAGGGAGCAAGCTTGTTTACTGCTTCTCTGGAGACTAGGACGCGGAACAATGGCTTCAAACTACAAGAGAGGAGATTCCATCTGAACATGAGGAAGAACTTCCTGACTGTGAGAGCCGTGCAGCAGTGGAACTCTCTGCCCCAGAGTGTGGTGGAGGCTCCTTCTTTGGAAGCTTTTAAACAGAGGCTGGATGGCCATCTGTCAGGGGTGATTTGAATGCAATATTCCTGCTTCTTGGCCGAATGGGGTTGGACTGGATGGCCCATGAGGTCTCTTCCAACTCTTTGATTCCATGATTCTATGATTCCTGAGATTTACTTTTCCTTATTCACAATGGCCATCTGGTTCCAATTGTAGCATGATTATCCAGAGAAATTACTTAGTTTATTGCCGAAGGCTTTCATGGCCGGAATCACTGGGTTGTTGTGGGTTTATTCGGGCTATATGGCCATGCTCTAGAGGCATTCTCTCCTGACGTTTCGCCTGCATCTATGGCAAGCATCCTCAGAGGTATGTGTGACCTCACTACCTGAGGATGCTTGCCATAGATGCAGGCGAAACATCAGGAGAGAATGCCTCTAGAACATGGCCATATAGCCCAAAAAAAACTACAACAACCCAATTACTTAGTTACATAAATGAAGGCATTATTTAGTTAAGGTGCTGTGGTTGGAGCATCTGACGATGACTCAAGACCAGGATTTGAATCCTCACTCAGCCATAGAGTCCCAATGGATGACCTTAAGCAGGTCACGTTGTCTCAGCCTCAGAGGAAGACCTCTCTGGACTAATCCTGCTAAGAAAACCCAGTAATATAAGCCCATTATATGGGCACCATTATTTGAAAAATGACTTGAAGGCACGCAACAACAGCTGGAATATAATACAGGCCATTGTTTCTCTGCCGCTGGGATGATGACGCCAGTTTCTCTCTTGGGAAACCGAATCGTCCCAGGACAGAATTTAACACAATGGAAACCCTGATGGATGGGAAAGAAAAGCCTCCTCTTTAAATTGGATGCATACTTTCCATGGGAGTCTCCAGCTTGGCCAAGGAGTTTCAGGCTGTTCCCGATGACGACGTTCTGGAAGAGGCGGCTTATGTAAGAGTTTACACCCTGCAATATTTTATGTTTGGAATAATGACCCATGCCTTCAGGGGCAGCAAGGGAAAAATACAGCAGTACATTTAATAAGGGGATGAGTTAGGAACAAGTGTGGCATCATTGCAGGCTTTCCCAGGCTGGATGCATTCCTCCTAGTACAACCTTCCTAATGCCGCGACCCCTTAATACAGTTCCTCATGTTGTGGTGACCCCCAAACAGAACATTATTTTCGTTGCTATTTCATGAATGTAATTTTGCTACTGTTAGGAAGCATCATGTAAATATCTAAGATGCAGGATGTATTTTCATTCACTGGACCAAATTTGGCACAAATACCTGATACGCCCAAATTTGAATACTGGTAGAGCTGGGGGGGGGGGGTTGATTTTGTCATTTTGTAGTTGTAGTTGCTGGGATTTATAGTTCACCTACAATCAAAGAGCCTTCTGAACTCCACCAACGATGGAATTGAACTGAACTTGGCACACAGAACTCCCATGACCAACAGAAAATACTGGAAGGGTTTGGTGGGCATTGAAGATGTAGTTCACCTACATCCAGAGAGCACTGTGGACTCAAACAATGAATCTGGACCAAACTTGGCACAAATATTCAATATGCCCAAATGTGAACACTGGTGGAGTTTAGGGAAAATAGACCTCGGCACTCAGGAGTTGTAGTTGCTGGGATTTATAGTTCACCTACAATCAAAGAGCATTCTGAACTCCACCAATGATGGAATTGAACCAAACTTGGCACACAGAACTCCCATGACCAACAGAAAATACTGGAAGGGTTTGGTGCACACTGACCTTGAGTTTTGGGGTTGTAGTTCATTGGCCCACCAAACCCTTCCAGTACTATGAATCCCAGCAACTACAACTCCCTAATGACAAAATCAATCCTCTCCCCCAACTCCACCAATATTCAAATTTGGGCAAATTGGGTATTTGTGCCAAATTGGATCCAGTGAATGAAAATTCATCCTGCATACTAGATATTTACATGACGATTCATAACAGTAGCACAATTACAGTTCTGAAGTAGCAACAAAAATAATGTTATGGTTGGGGGTCACCACAACATGAGGAACTGGATTAAGGGGTTGCGGCATTAGGAAGGTTGCGGCATTAGGCGTCAGATGGATAACCCTTGCGGTCTTTTCCCAATCTAGAAATCCTGCATGGAACCAAATGTGGAAGGAAATTAACCTAGGCCAGAACTGTGCTGGTTAGTCACAATGAGCATAGATCCACTGAATCATTGGAAGATGGTGAGTTGATACCTAAGTAAACTCCATTGATTCAATAGGTCTCCTTAAAGTCAATAGGATTTGGGATGGGAGTGATCCTACCACCTAGAGAACTGTAACTAAGATATTTCCATGTTTTCAGGGGACTGTGAACATTTTCATTTCCGGTAGGATTTTGGAAATACCTGTATTTGCATATATGTACATAATGACATATCTTGCAGATGAGATCAACATCTAAACAGGAAATTCGTTTATATTTTGGGTATATTTAATAAACACCTCCATACATGTTGCCTGAAGGCAAAGTTGTGTGAAATATTGGTAACAACATTGTTCATGAAACAAAACTTTGGGTACATTATGTCAAGTGTTATGGAGATGAAGTGTCACTCTCTCAGCCTCCTGTGGACAATGTTGGATTTGGGTCATTCCAGTTTCTAGGTAAGGAATGCTCAACTCCCATCTGTGTTCCCTCCCTTTTTATTTTCCTAACAGACCCATGGGATAGACTAGATCAGGACTGCACAACATGCGGCCCATGGGTCAGATACATCTCACACAAGTTGTTGTTGTTGTGGCCCAAAGAAGGAAGAGGCAGCAAAAACACAGTGCAATGACTCCCAAACTGATTCCAGAGGCGGAATTAGAGAAGGGAGGAAGGAAGGATAGGAAGGAAGAGAAAGGAAAGAGAGAAGGAAGGAAAAAGAAAGAGAGGGAGAGAAAAAATCAGAAGAAGAATGTAGAAATAAAGACGAAAAGAAGGAAAATGAAAGAAAGGGATTTAAGGAAGGAAGGAAGGAAGGAAGGAAGGAAGGAAGGAAGGAAGAGAGACAGAAAAAGAAGGAAAAAGGAAAAGAGGGGAAAGGAAGGTAGGAAAAGGAAGGAAGGAAGGAAGGCAGGAAGGAAGGAAGGAAGGAAGGAAGGAAGGAAGGAAGGAAGGGTAGGAGGAAGAATCAAGAAAGGAAAGAGGGAAGGATGGAAGGAAGAAAAAAGAAAGAAAGAAAGAAAGAAATAATAAAAAAGAATCGAAAGAAAGAATCAGAAGAAGAATGTAGAAATAAAGGTGAGAAGAAGGAAAGGAGGGAGGGAGAATAGAGAAAAGAAAAAGGGAAGGATGGAAGGAAGGAAGGAAAAGGAAGGAAAAGAAACAAATGAAAAAAAATAGAAAGAAGAGAAAAGAAAAGAAAGGAAAAGAAAGAAAGAAAAGAAAGAAAGAAAGAAAGAGGAGGAGAGGAAAGGAAAAAGAGAGAAAGGAAAGAGGAAGGAAGGAAGGAATAGGAAGGAAGGGAGGAAGAGAAAGAAAGAAGGGAAGAAGGGGAAAAAAGGAGAAAAGAAGGAAAAGGAGGAAGAAAGGAAAGAAGGAGGGAAGGAAGGGGAAGAAAAGGAAAGAAGGAGGGAAGGAGGAAGGGAGAGAAAGAAGAAAGAAAAGGAAGGAAGAAGAGAAGGAGGGAAGGAAAGAAGGAAGGAAAGAGGAAAGGGAGGGGGGAGGGGGGAAGAGGGAGGGAGAAGGAAGGCAAAAGGAAGGAAGGAAGAAAGAAAGGAAAGAAGGAAGGAAAGATGAAAGGGAAGGAAGAAGAGTGTAGAAAGGAAAGAAAGAAGAGAAAGAAAGAACAAAAAGGCAACAGAAAAGAGAGATGGGGTGTCTTCTTGACCCAAGGAAGACACCCTCTGAAATCCAATGTCTTCCTCCCTTCCTCTTTTTTCTGCCCCTTCCTCCTTTTCCTTTTTCCCTCTTATTTTCCGTCTTTGGCTTTTTGCTTTTGCTCTGAGCTTCTCCAGTTTCATCAGCAACCATGGACAGTATCCTTCCAAAACAGAAGGTGTTGCCAAAAGAGAATGTCTTCAGAAAGCTGTAATCCAAAACCTGGGAATCAGCAAGGTGTAGTAGTTTGAACCTTAGACTTTGCCTCTGAACCCACAGGCTGACTTTGGTCAAGTCCTGAGTCGCCTTCGGGCTGAAATGGGCGAAATAGAAATAATGTAAATAAATAAATAAATAAGTCACACTTTCTCAGCCTCAGAGGAAAACGAGGCAAATCCCCTCTGAATTGAATTCAGTATGGCTGAATTTGAACTCTGGTCAGCAAAACCTAATATTACCTATGTGGTTCCTGGTTTCCTCTGAATGTTTCAGACTTTATCTTGCTATGTTGGGATCGAAATCTCCCATTCAGGAAATCCTCCCAAATCCCTCTCACTGGAGATAATGAATATCCATTATCCACTTTAATAAAGGAAGGTTCATTAGCACATGGTGAAACAATAGGGCAAGTTTCGGGGAGGACCTCTGGGAACGTACCTGAAGTATGAAGACTGAATCATACCTGAGTAAAGGACACAACTATAGAGAGAGAGGAGGTGCATGTAAACTATAAATAAACTATGAAGCAGAGGATTAATCAATGATTGCTTGGCAAGAAGGGTAAATCTGAGATGTTGCAAAACTTTTAAATTGAACCAAATCACACCCCCAAAATACAGGATTAATAGCAACAAACTACTCCTAGTACTACATCTAGGGCAGGACTTTTGCAAACTTAATGGGTCTTAATGACTCATTCCAGCCAACACAAAGTGCATTGCATTCCAAAGGGAATAGATCATAGGAATATATATTGATTGAGACATCAGGGTTGCGTGGTGTCAATCTCTACATGCTGAATTATGCATGAACTGTACCAGGCAACCCTTGTGTCAAATGGCGTAGTTGCACAATGAGAAATTCCATGCACAGCTCAATGAATATTCATGCACAGTGCATAGTAACCCTTATGAATCATTGTTTTGGTCCACAGATGGGGAAACCCCGAGTCTCCTGAGAAAGAGATAAAGCAGGGTAATACAGTGAAGTCTCGCTTATCCAATCTTTGCTCATCCAATGTTCTGCATTATCCAACGCAGTCTGCCTCCCGCCCAGATCCATAGCTGATTCAATACATTGCAATGTTTTGGCACTACGTATTGTCGAAGGCTTTCATGGCTGGAATCACTAAGTTCTTGTGGGTTTTTTCGGGCTATATGGCCATGTTCTAGAGGCATTTCTCCTGACGTTTCGCCTGCATCTATGGCAAGCATCCTCAGAGGTAGTGAGGTCTGCTGGAACTGGGAAACGGGTTTATATATCTGTGGAATGACCAGGGTGAGACAAAGGACTTTTGTCAGTTGGGCTAGGTGTGAATATTTCAACTGACCACCTTGATTAGCATACAATGAGATTTGCTGCAGGCTGACTGTGCCTGGAGCAAACTCTTCTTGAGAGGTAATTAGATGTCCCTGCCTGTTTCCTCTCTGCTGTTTTTGCTGTTGCAATTTTAGAATGTTTTAATACTGGTAGCCAGATCTTGTTCATTTTCATGGTTTCCTCCTTTCTGTTGAAATTGTCCACATGTTTGTGTATTTCAATGGCTTCTCTGTGTAGTCTGACATGGTGGTTGTGAGAGTGGCCCAGCACTTCTGTGTTCTCAAATAAAATGCTGTGTCCAGGTTGGTTCATCGGGTGCTCTGCTATTGCTGATTTCTCTAGTTGAAGTAGTCTGCAGTGCCTTTCATGTTCCTTGATTCTTGTTTGGGAGCTGCGTTTGGTGGTCCCTATATAGACTTGTCCACAGCTGCATGGTACACGGTAGATTCCTGCAGAGGTGAGAGGATCCCTCTTGTCCTTTGCTGAGCGTAGCATTTGTTGGATTTTCTTGGTGGGTCTGTAGGTGGTTTGTATGTTGTATTTCCTCATCAGCTTCCCTATGCGGTCAGTGGTTCCCTTGATGTATGGCAGGAACACTTTTCCTCTGGGTGGATCTTCGTCTTTATTCTTGTGGCTTCTTCTCAGTTGTCTTGCAGCTCTTCTGATGTCTGAGGTGGAGTCTCCATTGGCCTGGAGAGCCCAGTTGAGGTGGTTCAGTTCATCTTGAAGGAGGTGGGGCACTACATTCGCAAATACATTAATTAGTACATAATGTTGCCATGTATTGAACTGCTTTTTCTGTCAACTTGTTGTAAAACATGACGTAATTTGACGTTTAATAGGCTTTTCCTTAATCCCTCCTTATTATCCAGCGTTTTCGCTTATCCAATGTTCTGCTGGCCTGATTAAGTTGGATAAGTGAGACTCTACAATATTAATAATAATAATAATAATAATAATAATAATAATAATAATAATACAATAGACATGGACAAAATCACAATCTGTCAACTGCAAAAGGCCACCTTACTTGGATCTACCTGCCTACCTGCGTGACTGCATTTCTGTGTACGAAACCACATGATCTCTTCGAT
>NW_026847438.1:246843536-246939362 GCF_025583915.1 Anolis sagrei ordinatus
GGGGGGGGGGAGGGAGGTGGGGGGGGGGGCGGGGCCTCAGGTAGCCGCAACGATCCCTTGGGAAGGTAGCGGAGGGGGTTGTTGGGGAGGGGGGAACTGTTGTGTAGGGATTATTCTAGCGGGGGGATGGAGGGTTGGGGGCGCGTCCGCATGGAGCCGCACCGTCCGGAGGACGGGGAAATAAATATTATTGTATTAGTATTATTGAGATTATTTGAGTATCGGCGGCCAGCAGTCGAAAATACATCAAACAGCCCAGACCGTGGAAGTGGCACTTTGATGTGTGATATAAATCCTGCATCTAGATTCATGGCCACTTTGAGTCTCCTTGGGGAGAAAAACAAACATAATAAACCTAATAATAATAATAATAATAATAATAATAATAATAATAATAATAATAGGATTTAAATATCGAACTGCAAAGACTTTGGCACAAGCCAGTCAAGGTAGTCCCAGTGCTGATCAGCACAATGGTGCAGTGCCTAAAGACCTTGGCCTGCACTTAAACACAATCAGCACTGACAAAATTACCATCTGCCAGCTTCAAAAGGCCACATTACTGGGATCTGTACGCATTATTTGCCGATACATCACACAGTCCTAGACACGTGTGATCCAGTACAAGAGCCAGCAAAGTGTCTGCTGTGGACTCACCTTGTTGTGTTTCAAGTAATAATAATAAATAATAATATACAGTGAGTTGAACTGCTGAGCTGTTGAACTTGCTGACTGAAAGGTTGGCCGTTCGAATTCAGGGAGCGGGGTGAGCTCCCACTGTTAGCCCCAGCTTCTGCCAACTTAGCAGTTCGAAACCATGCAAATTTGAGTAGATCAATAGGTACTGCTTCTGTGGGAAGTTAGGGCTTGAAGATTGCATCCCAGTCTTACAATACTACTCACCATTACAAACAAGCAATGGAAAGCTATGTTTGTTGCTTTTGTTTTGCTTGGTTTTGGAAAGCCCTGAGAGCATGATCATGCCATGCCTTTAGAGCACTATAACAATGCATAAATTCCACGATATCGTCCCTCTCCAAGCATTGTGGAATCATTACAGATATGATTACTATAAAAATATGTCGTTCCACACTAATCCGCTGATTGCATCCATTTCCTGCAAACACCATCATCATTATAATTATTACTATTTGGGTTTCACTGGCCTCTCCCCAATGGATCGAGGGGCAAAATGGCAACGTATCCAAAAAACATCATGAACCAACACTTAAAAAACACATCAACCTGATGAAAAGAACCGAGAAGAGCAATGCATTTAAAAACAGTAAACACACAATTTAAAATTCATGATTTAATTAAAAATCACCTGCACGGGCCTGCCGGAAGGAACAGGTCTTGATTGTTGCGTTGAATTCCGACAGAGTCACGTCTTTCTTACCCGACAGGCTTTCCTTCTCTTTCCAGAGACTCTGCCCTGTCCTGAAAAACCTCATTTGCCCAGATGTGTGAGAAGACAACTATGAGTGCATCTAACACCAGGTATGGGCCAACTTCAGCCCTACATCCAGGTGTTTTGGACCTGGGAGTTGAAGTCCAAAACACCTGGAGGACCAAAATTTTCCCATACCTGGTGCTCAAAGGCTCCCTCTAATGGATGATATCTTAGGTGACATAGAAAACCAAGGCTGATATATTATCAACACAAGGATATTACTATCTAGATCAGCGTTTCTCAACCTGGGGGTCCACTGATTATTCCAGGTGTGAATGCAGCCATTAAAAAGCACAATAAAAACAATGACACTTCACTGCCATTTCTTTTTATTATTTATTTATTTTTATTGTGTGTTTGTAGATACATAAAAAGTGGTGGAACAATTGGGTAGGGAGAGGAAAATGTGGAAAGGAGAGGAGATAGAAAGGGGTTGGGGAAGGGGTGTGTGTAACTCACTCACTCTTGCATACACTCACATTCATTCAGGGAAAAATGAATGGGGGCACGGTTCTGTCGTGGCTCCGGTCCTTCTTGGAGGGACGAACTCAGATGGTGAAGCTGGGAGATGCCTGCTCGGACCCCTGGCCTTTGACCTGTGGGGTCCCGCAAGGCTCTATCTTGTCTCCCATGCTTTTTAACATCTACATGAAACCGCTGGGAGAGGTCATCCGGAGTTTTGGAGTTGGGTGCCATCTCTACGCAGATGACACACAACTCTACTACTCATTTCCACCCAATTCCAAGGAGGCCTCTCGGGTGCTGGACGAGTGCCTGGCCGCTGTGTCTATCTGGATGAGGAGGAACAAGCTGAAGATCAATCCCGACAAGACAGAGGTCCTCCTGGTCGATCGTAAACCAGATCGGGGTATAGGGTGGCAACCTGTGTTGGACGGGGTTACACTCCCCCTGAAGCCACAGGTCCGTAGCTTGGGAGTCCTCCTGGATTCATCGCTCACGCTTGAGGCTCAGGCTTCGGCGGTGACCGGGAGGGCTTTTGCACAATTGAGACTTGTGCGCCAGCTACGTCCGTACCTCGCTAAGGCTGATCTGGCCGGGGTGGTCCATGCCTTAGTCACCTCTAGACTGGATTACTGCAATGCGCTCTACGTGGGGCTGCCCTTGAAAACGGCTCGGAAATTCCAATTGGTCCAACGGGCAGCAGCCAGGATGTTAACTGGGGCCCATTACAGAGAGAGGTCAACCCTCCTGTTTAAGGAGCTCCACTGGCTGCCGTTTATTTTCCGAGCCCAATTTAAGGTGCAGGTGCTTACCTACAAAGCCCTGAACGGTTTGGGACCACCCTACCTGCGTGACCGCATCGCTGTCTACGAACCGACACGCTCACTCCGGTCATCTGGAGAGGCCCTGCTCGTGATCCCGCCTGCGTCACAAGCGCGCTTGGTGGGGACGCGAGACAGGGCCTTCTCCGTGGTGGCCCCCCGCCTCTGGAACACCCTCCCGAAAGATCTCAGACAAGCCCCTACACTGGCAGTTTTCAGAAAGAATTTGAAAACCTGGCTGTTCCAATGTGCCTTTTCAGATTAGGAATCTCCCAGGACCAAATCCCAGAAGCACTTTAGTTACCAAGATCACCGCACACTGCACACCGCACTTTTATTATAATCCCACACCCCTCCGATACATCAGCACTTTTAACCCTGTACCCTACTTCGGCCGACTCAGTTTTTAATAATGTCTTGTCGTGTTCTATTGTCATTGTTTTTGCTTGACTGTTTTATTTGCTATGTATTGTATTGTTGTATTGTTTTTGGGCTTCGGCCTGCTGTAAGCCGCATCGAATCCTTCGGGAGATGCTAGCGGGGTACAAATAACGTTATAATAATAATAATAATAAAAAGGGGGGTTCTGTCGGTATCGGAAAGTACTTCCAAGATGCGCAGGGATGGCTCTTGAGATTCACGTTATGCAGACTGATGACTTTTGTTGCTTAAAAGGTGGAGGAAGACCGATTGTTCTGTAAACTTTATCGTTTTATGATCAACTGGTTATTGTCTTCTACACATGGGGTACTTATTTTATCTTTTATCATTGATGTTATTATTAAAATGCAGGCCGTTATTATTATTCTATATTTTATAGTTAGTATTCTAGTTGGTTATGCCCTTTTCTCCTCATCTAAAAATAGGAGCAAATTGTTCCAGTTTGTTGTTCTTGTCCTATTGCTATTGTTGGATATTCTTTGTGTCCAAAATTCTTTATGTCCAAAATTTTTGATATCCATTGCTCTATTGAAGGGATATCCTGAGATTTCCACATCTGGGCTAATTTTATTCGTGCTGCCGTTGTTAGGTAAAAGAAGATCTTGTTTGTGTTTATGTCCATATCCAAATCCGTGATGCCTAGTAGTAGATATTCCGGTTTTAATTCAAATTTGATTTTCAGGATTGCTTCTAATTTTTTATGGATTTGTCTCCAGAAGGATTTTTTACATCTCCACCACATGTGGATGAAGTTTCCCTTATCTTTCCTACATTTCCAACACTTGCCATTATTTTTTCTTTTGTTAATCTTCGATAATATGTCAGGAGTTAAATACCATTGGTAAAATAGTTTATACCAATTTTCTTTATAATCAGTCGAGTAAGTGCCAATATCCGCTGGATAATGGAGAAAGGCAGGGAGTTTCAGAAAAACATCTACTTCTGCTTCATTGACTACTCTAAAGCCTTTGACTGTGTGGATCATAATAAACTGTGGCAAGTTCTTGGTGGGATGGGCATCCCAAGCCCCCTTCCCTCTCTCCTGAGGAATCTGTACAAGGACCAAGGAGCAACAGTCAGAACTGACCATGGAACAACAGACTGGTTCAAGATTGGGAAAGGCGTACGGCAAGGCTGCATACTCTCACAGTCAGGAAGTTCTTCCTCATGTTCAGATGGAATCTCCTTTCTTGTAGTTCGAAGCCATTGTTCCATTGCGTCCTAGTCTCCAGGGAAGCAGAAAACAAGCTTTCTCCCTCCTCCCTGTGACTTCCTCTGACATATTTATACATGGCTATCATATCTCCTCTCAGCCTTCTCTTCTTAGGCTAAACATTCCCAGCTCCTTGAATTGTGGTGCCCAGAATTGGACACAGTATTTCAGATGTTGTCTAACCAAAGCGGAATAGAGGGGTAGCATGACTTCCCTAGTCTTTGTTTTATATTCTGTGGCTGAGTGTTATCTTTATGTTTTCTATTTTGGACTATGAAAACAGCCAGATCGTAAGTGCTGCTTTAATTAAACAGTTTTACACAAGCTGGATGTTTGTTTTGGTTCATCTCTGCCTGCATAATGGCAGAGCCCTGGCAACGTGACCCTTCTGCTTCCTTTGTAATCAGCCCACTGCCAACACAAAGCAGATACAATGCTCAGGCAAAACACTCGTATTTTAATAAAGCACTTTCCATTCAACATAGTGGCAAACAGAAATAAAGAAATACTCAAACTCTTCGAGTTCTTTGAAATCTGAACACTGTCGGAACTTACTTGACGCGGCAGTCAGAAAAGTTGAATTTGTTAAAGGATTCCAGATGTGGTTTTGATGCAGAACCAGTGATTTTCACATGACAAGGAAACAAAGTAATGTACGTACTCCTTGTAAACACATCTGGAAAGCTTCATGGCCAGGATTTGTGTGCATCGTCTACATTATTTCTCCTGCTCCAAACATAGGTTCCCTTTCCAGCATCCATAACAAAAAAAGCCATAAATATTGTCCAAGAAAACTCAGTGCTTTTTACTCCAGATCTGTACATAAATAATATTTTACAACCTTGCTCTCCCTTCACCATCTTTTCCCCAATGAATTTGCTGCATTTCCCTTCCTAAATTGAACCATTGCACATCCAGTGAAGACAGTGCTAGATTCGTACGAACCACTCACTCTTGGACAGATTCAAAAACCAAAATGGAATGACATTGTGTAAAATTCCTACTTTGTGTCAGGATTATTGAGGTATGCATGTGTGTTTTTCAATGTGTTTCTATGTAATTCAAGATGGATTAAGATGTATTTCAAGATGGATTCTATTATGTTCAATTGTGTATTAGAAATACTGTGAGAAGCAGAGAAAATGTAACCTTGACAGAAATGAGATAACATGTTCTCTGGCTGTGGGAAGTAGAAGGAGGATCCGGTTACAGCCGGAGGACTGATAAGCAGATGTTCAGAAACTGTTTGTGCTGTGCTTTGTAGTTCCTGATTATAGCCCGCTAAGAATGGACCTGTGTAGATGTCCTTAGTAAACTTTGTGTTATTTTGCAACTGTAAGACTGCAGAGTCCTGATTTTTGGAGTCCTGTGATGTAGCACCCTCTTCCGCTGCGCATATACCCCCAAAATTTCTCTGACACGTTGCTCTTAGTGGCTGTGTTTCTTTCTTAACTCTCCAATAAAACACACTTTCCTATATTCTGCTGCAAGAGGCAGCAAGCTGAGATACTTTCCTCCCAAAGTTAAAAATTATGCTCCAAAAGGCCCACCTCTCTGCTCTTCGTCTCAGCACAACTACTATTAAGTGCAAATTCAATCACTGATCCCATTGCATGCCATGTAAACAGGACCTTGTTGCTATCGACCTCAATTTTCCAAATGTGCAAACTTACAAAAGGATAAACGGAAAGCATCTCTGATGCAGAGAAGATAAGATTAGGAAAACCATTGGCAAAGTCGGTGCCTTCTTGGACCTCCACCGTTGGAGAGAAAAGGGCCTTGGTATTACGGGAAAACAACCAGAGTAACTAAAGGTACTTCCAAGCAACCCTTTTGTTGTTATTAGGTAACCCAAAAGGAGAGGTGGCTCATACATTCTGAAGCCAAAGCCCAAAACTGCATTTCTTCTCTTTTGGTACAAAAAGAAGAAGCTAGAGCACCAGATCTTCCTCTACTAGATGTATTTTAGATTCACCAAAGAGGACACGACAGAAGTCCCAAACAATGCAGGCAAATCGCAATTTGAAAGAATCTGCTAGAATTTGAAATTCTCATCCGTCATGGCAATGGCCCAAGCGAACTTCTCCCTCTGGGTCTTGTTGTAAATCTTCTCGATGGGAACGTCGAACCGTTTACACCTGCAGGGAGGAAAAACAGATGGGAAAAAGGAGCATTTCGGATACAGATTGACCTTTGAGAGATAACTGGATTGTCATTCATTCATTTTCATGGTTTCCTCCTTTCTGTTGAAATTGTCCACATGCGGATGTGGTTTTCAGTGGCTTCTCTGTTCACTAATAGTAAACAAGGAAGAACACAGAGAGGTCACAGGACCCCATGGAAGATCTCTGCTCTTCTTCTGAGCCTCCTTACAGGGACGGTTGTGGTTGTGAGAGTAGTCCAGCATTTCTGTGTTCTCAAAGAATATTATGTGTCCAGGTTGGTTCATCAGGTGCTCTACTATGGCTGACTTCTCTGGTTGAATCAGCCCTTGCTCCCTCCTCCCTGTGGCTTCCTCTCACATATTTATACATGGCTATCATATCTCCTCTCAGCCTTCTCTTCTTCAGGCTAAACATGCCCAGCTCCTTAAGCCGCTCCTCATAGGACTTGTTCTCCAGACCCTTGATCATTTTAATCGCCCTCCTCTGGACACATTCCAACTTGTCAATATAAATCCCACTTGCCTAGTTTCCAACAGACCTCCCAACCTCTGAGGATGCCTGCCATAGAAGTGGGCTAAACATCAGGAGATAAAGCTTCTGGAACATGGCCAGACAGCCTGGAAAACTCACAACAATACATTTACTGTACAATATAGATGTACTCTTATATGACAACAATAAATTGATCTTTTTTAGGGTCATAGTAGGTCTCTTGGACAATAATGTGTGGCTGGAACAGAATGAGAAAATCATGGTTTCTTGCTCTAATCAGACCAGGAATCAGACACAAAAAAAATTCTTCGTGCCCTTTACTCACCAGGCCACAGTGATGCGGGGGTCCAAGTAATTCAGCTTGGAGGTGCCCAGCGCAATCTGCTTGTTTTCCTCCTTATCCGTGGCTTGCATGTCCAGCTTTGCCAACTGCTCTTCAATCGTCTCTATTCGCTTAATTTTCTTCTCCAGAGCACTGCTTTCAAAGAGAGGCAGTGAAGCAGAAAGAGGGACGGACACAAAGGCACACCAAGGAGGGAAACACATCCAATGCTAGCTTGACTAAAACAGGGTGCCAAAAACCTTGAAAAAAGTTTGCATCACATCCTTTCGAAACTGGAGACAAGAAGTGAGGTCACATCTCTTCCAGTTGTCATTTTGGGAAACACAAGAACAAAAAACATGCATTTGAGGTAAGAAAATATGTGACATTGGGTCTCGGGATGGTTGGTACACAACTGGGATATTTTTCTAAACCATTTGGGAGCAAAACAAAGTTAAAAAGTACTCCAAAAGTTAAGAATATATTAAAATGGAGGGCTTTGGGTAATTTTGTAGGGCTGATATAACAAAATCCCCCATCGCAAAGATAGACCCATGAAAAACAACACCAGAACAAAAATGTGAAATAGCTCTTGATGGTGGATTTTTCATGCTATATGGCCATGATCCAGCAGCATTCTCTCCTGATGTTCCGCCTGCATATGTGGCTACTGGCTTCTTCAGAGGTTCTTGGCAGTGAAGCAAGTGCAGTGTGTATGTATGTATGTGTACACACACACACACTAGCCATCACTTGTCACACTTTGCTGTGGCCCAGTCTGTATATATGTTCTTTGTGTGTGTATATATGTGTGTTTGCATATATATGTGTGTGTGTGTGTGTGTGTGGTTTTGCACATGCGTTGTAATGTAAATTTTTTTTTGGCTTTTTAAGTCTCTTCCGCTGTGTTTTTCAGTGTTTTTATGAGTAATGGTCACTTGTTGGCCTGATAGGTGTCTTATGTCCAAATTTGGTGTCAATTCATCCAGTGATTTTTGAGTTATGTTAATCCCACAAACATTACATTTTTATTTATATACATATCTGTGGAATAATATCCCAGGTAAGAGAAAGAACCCTTGTCTGTTTGAAGAAAGTGTGGATGTTGCAATAAGCAAGCTGCTTGTATAGTATTGAGTAGTCCTGAAGCTGCAAAGTCAATCAGTGAGGGTAGAGGTAGCCTGGCCTCTGTTGCCTGGAGGCATCCTCTGTTTGGGAGGTGTTTACTGGCCCTTGATTGTTTGCTGTCCAGAGTTCTCCTGTTTCTGAGTAGTGTTCATATTTTACTGTCTTGATTCTGGTGCTTTTTAATTACAGAGGATGCCTCCAGGCAACAAAGGCCAGGCTACCTCAATGCTAAAACCCTCACTGATTGACTTTGCAGCTTCATGGCTACTCAAATGCTAATTCAAGCTTGCTAACTACAACATTCTCACTTGCTTCAAACAGACAAGGGTTCTTTCTCACACCCTGGACATTATTCCACAGGTATATATACACTCCACTTGCTTCACTACCTCTATGAAGATACCCTCACTGATTGACTTTGCAGCTTTATGGCTACTCAAATGCTAATTCAAGCTAGCTAACTACAACATTCTCACTTGCTTCCAACAGACAAGGGTTCTTTCTCCCTCCCTGGATATTATTCTACAGATATATATATATATAGAGAGAGAGAGAGAGACAGAGAGAGAGAGAGAGAGAGAGAATAAAGGTAAAGGTTTTCCCCTGACATTAAGTCCAGTCGTGTCCAACTCTGGGGGTTGGTGCTCATTGCCATTTTAAAGCCGAAGAACCGGCATTGTCCATAGATACCTCCAGGGTCACATGACCAATATGACTGCATGGAGCACCATTACCTTCCTGCCGGAGCAATATCTATTGATCTACTCACATTTGCATGTTTTTGAACTGCTAGTTTGGCAGAAGCTGGGGCTAACAGCAGGAGCTCACCCCACTCCCTGGATTCGAACCTGCGACCTTTCGATCACCAAGTTCAGCATCTCAGTGCTTTAACCCACTGTGCCACCGGGGGTTCCTATATATGTGTGTGTGTGTGTGTGTGTGTATGTATGTGTCTATATATATATATACACACACACACACACACACACACACACACACTAGCCGTCCCCTGCCACGCTTTGCTGTGGCCCAGTCTGTGTATATGTTTGTGTGTGTGTGTTTGTGTATACACACACACACACACACACACACACGTATATGTGTGTATGTATATATTTGTATATATGTGTGTATGTATATATTTGTATATATGTGTGTTTATGTATATATGTGCTTTTGCACATGCATTGTAATGTATTTTTTTGGCTTTTATGTCTCATCCACTGTGGGTTTTTTTTGTTTTTATGGGTGATGGTCACTCATTGGCCTGAGAGGTGTATTGTGTCCAAATTTGGTGCCAATTTGTCCAGTGGTTTTTGAGTTATGTTAATCCCACAAACGAACATTACATTTTTATTTATATAGATACACACACATACCCACTGCACTTGCTTCACTGTCATCAGAACCTTTGAAGATGCCATTAGCCACAGATGCAGGTGAAATGTCAGAAGAGCATGCTGCTGGAACATGGCTAAACAGCCCAAAAAACTCACAGCAACCCAATGATTCTGTCCACGAAAGCCTTCAACAAAACATTGAGCCGTTTAAAGCTTTATTCTTGGAAGGGGATGCTTTCCTTCTTGGAAAGGGGATGCTTTTCCTTTCCTCACCATTATACTGCTTGATTTAAGAAAAAGAAGAAGCCAGAAAGGACTTGGTGGAAGTTTATAAAATCATTCATGGTAGGAAAGTAATTCTGAAGCAAGAAAAAGCAACATCCTTCCCCTCCTCAACTGATAGTCAGAACAACCCAATAATGTGACGGCAGAAGATTTGGGACAGAACTAAAAGGGGTGCATTGTATTTGGAGAATCTGTCCCCTCAAACTGTGACAATCTTAGCTATTTCTGGTGGGTTGTAAAACAGATAAACAGGGAATTCACAATGCAAATCTACAAGAAAACAGTGCAGGCTGATGTCCCAGTTCAGAGAGAAACAGCCAGTCGTGAATTAAAATAAATTAAGATCTTAAAATAAGAGCGGGGAGGACTCACGCTTTTGATTTGGCATCCTTTTTGGCTTTGTGTTCTGCCTTCGCTCTCTTCAGCTCCCTTTCTGCATCGCACAACTGGTCCCTTTTGCAATCGATCTGGAAGCCAAAAAATAAATAAAGGGAATTCCAAGTAAGTGGGTTGCTGTGAATTTTCCAGGATGTCGAGCCATGTTCCAGAAGCATTGTCTCCTAACGTTTTGCCCACATCTATGGCAGGTATCCTCAGAGGTTGAAGTCTGCTGGAAACTGGGCAAGTGGGGTTTATATCCCTGTGGAATGATGTCCAGGGTGGGAGACAGAACTCTTGTCTGCTTGAGACAAGTGTAAATGTTGCAAATTTATTTTATTTTATTTTATTATTATTTTTTATTATTTTTTATTTTTGCCCAAAAACACCATAAAACATTTAAAAACATTAACACATAATATAAAACCATAACAAGAATATTAAAACATAGATCATTTGCGTCTCTTAATAAAAAACATTGAAGCTGCAAAGCTGTTAAATACTTGATTGCTATATTCCTGCTTCTTGGCAAGGGGTTGGACTGGATGGCCCATGAGGTCTCTTCCAACTCTATGATTCTATGAATAGCCTTGCAGCTTCAAAGCCTGGCTACTTCCTGCCTGGAGGAATCCTTTGTTGGGAGGTGTTAGCTGGTCACAATTGCTTCCTGTCTGGAATTCCCCTGTTTTTTTAGTGTTGTTCTTCATTTGCTGTCCTGATTTGTAGAGGACACCTCCCAACAAAGGATTCTCCCAGACAGGAAGCAGCCAGGCTTTGAAACTGCAAGGCTATTCAATGCTAATCAAGCTGGCCAATTGCAACGTTCACACTTGCCTCCAACAGACAAGAGTTCTTTCTTCCACCCTGGACATTTATTTATTTATTTATTTATTTATTTACGACATTTATATGCCGCCCTTCTCACCCCAAAGGGGACTCAGTGCAGCTCACAAGACAATACATCACATTATTAGCATAGTATAATATCAGCACTGTACACTGCTCTTCCAGCAGTCACCGGCCAATCCCTCTCCAGTGCCAGAGATACAGCTTAATGGTGTAACATTAGAAAATGTGGACCATTTCCGCTCCCTTGGCAGCCACCTCTCCACCAAAGTCAACATCGACATCGAAATACAACACCGCCTGAGCTCTGCGAGTGCAGCATTTTTCCAAATGAAGCACAGAGTGTTTGAGGGCCGGGACATCCGTTGGGATACTAAGGTGCTTGTCTATAAAGCTATTGTCCTCCCAACCCTGCTTTATGCCTGCGAGACGTGGACTGTCTACAGACATCACACGCAACTCCTGGAACGATTCCATCAGCGCTGCCTCCGGAAAATCCTGCAAATATCTTGGGAAGACAAGCGGACAAACGTCAGCGTGCTGGAAGAAGCAAAGACCACCAGCATTGAAGCGATGGTTCTCCACCATCAACCCTGCTGGACTGGCCATGTTGTCTGGATGCCCGACCACTGTCTCCCAAAGCAGTTGCTCTACTCCGAACTCAAGAACGGAAAATGAAATGTTGTTGGGCAGAAAAGAGATTGAAAGACGGGCTCAAAGTCAACCTTAAAAACTCTGGCAAAGACACTGAGAACAGGGAAGCCCTGGCCTGTGAGCGCTCCAGCTGGAGGTCAGCTGTGACCAGCAGTGCTGCAGAATTTGAAGAGGCACGAATGGAGGGTGAAAGAGAGAAATATGCCAAGAGGAAGGCGCATCAAGCCAACCCCGACCGGGACCATCTTCCACCTGGAAACCAATGCCCTTACTGTGGGAGACGATGCAGATCAAGAATAGGGCTCCACAGTCACCTACGGACCCACCCTGGAGTATTATCCTACTCGGACAACGAGGGATTGCCCAAGTAAGTAAGTAAGTAAGAATACACCACCACATTGTGACATAACATATCGTAATATTAAGAATACCACATGCAACATAAAATATACAATTATAACATCATATTTTTATTAGTAGTATCATATTGTACTACATTATAATATTATAAATATTATATGTATATACATAGATATTATATATGGACATCATTCCACAGATATATAAACCCTGCTTGACTAGTTTCCAACAGACCTCACAATCTGAGGATGCCTAAAATAGATGCAGGCAAAAGGTCAGGAGATAATGCTGCTGGAACATGGCCATACCGCCCAAAACCCCCCACAAAAACCCACTGATTCTGGCTATGAAAGTCTTTGGCAACACAATTCCAAGTTATTTCTCCTGTGTCTAGTTCTAGACATCCTAATTTAAGAAGGATGTCAATAGAAGGGTGACTAAAGTGATCAAAGATGTGGATACCAAGCTCTAAAGAGTGGCAGATGGAGCTGGCTATATTTATCTTGGAGAAAATAATCTGCAGCTGCCTGGGAGAGAGGCCTTGGATCCTTCTCTGCAGGTTTTTTAACAGAGGCCAGATGGTCGTCTGTCAGGAGGGCTTTGGTTGTGTTTTCCTGCTTGGCAGAATAGGACTGGACCGGATGGCCCTTGGGATCTCTTCCAACTCTAGAATTCTATGTTGAAATCTCTGAGACTTCAGTTCGTCATCTACAAGCAGATAAACTCTGGCCCTCCATTGACTCACCTTTGCTTGAAGGTTCTTCATAGACTTCTCAAAGGTCTTTGGCGTTGCCCGCTGGTGGTTGCACAGGATGGCGACCGCACGGTTGGCTCGGTTGTAGGAAAGCAGCTTAGCCGCAACGCTGTCTTTCTCTGTTGATGCAAGAGATGATGTTGGAGTAAGGGACCACCCAATGATGGGATCCAAAAATAAATGAAATTAACTGCCTGGGGGATTCTGGGAATAACAGTCCACAAATGCTCCTCTTCCCAGGCTCTGCAAGTTCTAGCCTGCAGCTTGACCCAATCCTCTTTCACAACAAGCCATGCCCTCTTACATAAACACTGAAATTTATTTATTTACTAGCTTGGGGACCCGGCGCTGCCCGGGTTATTAGAGAAAATGGGTAATGGAGGTTCTGTATGCCAAGTTTGGTCTTTATTGGTCATTGGACGACGGTTGCATTGTTTTCAGGGAGTGAAGGTACTTGAAGTCCCATCATCCATGGTCCACCCTCCTCCAAACTGCAGCAGGATGTAGAATGGGTCATGGGGACTCTTTTTGCCAATTTGGTTTTGATCAGTCATTGGATGAGGGTCGCAGTGGTTTCAGTAAGTGAGTAAAGGTACTGCAAGTCCCATCATCCATGGTCCGTCCCCCTTAGAACTGCATCAGGATTTAGAGTGGGACATGAGTACTCTGTGTGCCAATTTTGGGCTTGGTCTGTGATTTGTAGGGGCTACAATGTTCTGAGGGAAGTGAATCGGGTGAAGGTACTGTAAATCCCATCATTCGTGGCCCATCCTGCCCTAAACCGCACCAGATTGTAAAGTGGGCCATTGTGCCTCTATGTGCCAAGTTTGGTCCTGATCCGTCCTTGGTGTGGGCCACAGTGCTCTAAGGAAGTGAGTTAAAGTACTGCAAGTCCTGTCATCCATGGTCCATCCTGCCTCAAACTGCACCAGGATGTTGAGTGGGTCTTGGGGGCGGAGGGGGGGGGGGTCTGTGTGCCAGGTTTGGTCTTGTTCTGTCATTGTTGGGGGCCACAAAGTATTTTGGACTTCAACTCCAACCATTCCTGACAGCCTCAGGCCCCTTTCCTTTTCCCTCTGCTATCTCGGAATGTAGAGGGTGGCCAATCAGAGACCATATGCAAATTGTACCACAGTGGCAGCCAATCAGAACACTGCCACATACACCTCCCGTCCTCCGCATACAAACACTGACTTTTATTGTATACATAGATTTACTTCACTTGTATACTGCTTTTCTCACCTTTTCCAACATATTTAATGCCTCGAATACATATAGCAACAATAACATATAACTATCAATTAGATTATAAAAACGTAACATTTAGACAATTAAAACATGGAGTTAAAAACATATTCATATAAATAAATAAAATCACATAATCATGGCTGAAGGCTGTTCCAAATTCAAATAACAATCGCACATAAGCCCTGATCATTCCTTGCATTGCCTACTGCCCAAAGGCTTGGTCCCATAGCCAATTTTCTATTTTTTTCTGAAGCTCAGGAGGGAGGGGGCTACTCTAACTTCATTGGGGAGGGAGTTCCATAGCTGAGGGGCCACCACTGAGAAGGCCCTGTCTCTCGCCCCACAATTTGCACCTGTGAAGGAGGTGGCACCAAGAGCAGGGCCTCTCCGGATGATCTTCACCTCTAAAATGGTTCATAGAGGGAAATACATTCAGATAGGTAAGCTGGACCAGAACCATTTAGGACAGGGTTTCTCAACCTGGGGGTCGGGACCCCTGGGGGGTCAGAGGGGTCACCGAAATTACCTCATCCCACAACAACAAACATTACTTCAAGCAAAATAATGTGGGAGAAGAGGGAACACTGAGTAATGGCACCCATTGCTTAATTTTCATCTCAAGTCAGATCTCGAGTCAAACTAAAATCTGCATCTTTTGCTGTCAACAGAAGCTGGATTCTCTAATGGCAATCCCAATAATTCGCATCAGAAATTGTTGCAGAGATTCCATAAAGCCTTACAATAAACAATAGACTTGTTCAGACCTTTCAACCCAGCTCTGGAGGAAAAGCAGAGAATTGAGAAGAATGCGATGGGTGGCATTGTCGAGCCACTTACGCTTTGTCAACGCGTCCAGTTGTTCCTGCAGAGTGATGGAAGCATTGTACGTTCTGAAGACCTTGGCCGTCAAGCCAGCCATCAGGTCCTGGAGGTGTTTATTTAAGGAAGTGGTCTAGAAAATGAAGACGGGAAGGTGTTTAGAGCAAAAAAAATGAGAAAGTCCCACCACACAGGAGATGAGAGAAAAAGAGCCCACAATTTCCAGTTGCTGAAGCTGGGAAACTGAATTTAGAAGGACTTGATTCCCTTTCCCCTTCCAAGCCAGTCCTTCTAGTCATTATTATTATATTTGCCACCACTCATACATTTCAAGACTCCTCCCGCTCTCACAAGTCCAGGAAAAAACAAAACTTAAGAATTGTGTGGTAGTGTGACTCAGTTTGATTCTGAGTCTGAAACTGAACCCTGTGGGTCTGGTGAGCCAAAGGTCCCTGATGAAGAGAATGATGGGATTCAGATTTCTGTTGTGCCTGCCTCAGACAGTGCAGCAGGAGAAACATCAAGTCAGTTCTCAGGGGAAAAGAATGTCAGTGGGATAGATAATGGCCAGGTGGAGTTGTCTTCGCCTCCCCAGCCTTCCCACGGTGATCTAGTCCAGCTGGACCAAGATAAAGAGAGCCTTGAAGATAGTGAAATAATGAGCAGACAAGAACGCTTAGAATTAAGGGTCCGAAGGAGCTCTCGCTTAGCTGGTAAGTGAGAAGCCAAGTCGACCAAGGGTCATCGCAATGCGTTCATGATTGCAAAGGGTATTTAGCCTTCTGGTTAACAAACGGGAGTTGTCAGTTCAACGTGGCTCTTTCCATGCAAACTCCAATGGATTAACCTTGGCTTTAAGCAGCTCGCTTTTGGCTTCCTGAATCTGGGATTTTGGGTCTTGTGTTTCACTATTTTACCATGGACTCTTGTTTGATCATTGCCTGAATGATTGTGCTTCATGTTTTTGCCTTTGGATCTTGGGAACCGTGTTTTTGCATTTAAGCCTCTGTCCTGCTTGTGGAACTTTTGCATTTCTTATTCTATGTTTTGACTTTGCCTTTCTCTCAATAAACTATAAAATCTACAGCTCTGGTGTGGTGGTGTTTGGGAGCAAGGTGAAACTACCCTGAGTTGCAACAGGTAGGCTTGCAGAGATCCTAACTGATAGAAGCTCAAATCCCACCTTCTGTTATGGAATCCGTAACACCAGAAATAGTACCTGTGATGTCATGAGCTTCTACTTGGAAAATGCTATTCTATTTATTAATTGTATCATAGAATATAATGTAAAGAGCTCTTGGAAAAGGGCAGAGAACTGGAGGAATGGGTCCTAACTGGTGGGATATTTGAAAAGCTAGTGTTGGAGTGAACTATGATTGTGTCTAATGATCTGGGTGCTCTGGATGTTGGGAGTGACAATGAGGTTCATGTGTCTAATGATGAGGTTGTTCTAGATGCAGAGAATGATAATGGGATTCCTGTTCAAAGTGACTTTTCTGATGGGAATGTTCCTGAAAGGTTTGGGAATTATGGTCTGTTCCCTGGGCCTGAATTACTACCAGGGAATTCCCAAGACTGTGAGCCTGAGAAATTAATGCAGAAATTAATGAGCCAGTATATAGGAGAAGTGCTTTCAGTCAGCAAATAAAAACAAACCTGGCTCTCAGGTGCTCTGCCAGATTGCAAGAGAGACTGATAGCAGATTCAAGGCTGAGAAGAAATCTATTCCTGGCTGCTTGGAATATAAAGTAGATTAGGGGATAAAAGTGCCAAGTACAGAATCTGTAGCCAGACGAAGCAACATTGGAATTAAGTCAAGAAATCCTCTCAGGTCCCTGGAAGCCTTGCCTTGGATAGATTCTTGTATCAAGTGCCTTGTAATTTCCATGCTGAAGTGCCTTGTTTGTTTCATACTCAAGTTTTGGGGTTTTGGCTTGGAAATTCCAGTATTTATTATCATGAACTCTGATGAACTGTTTCCTGGATTTGTTGTTCCTATCTTTCTTTTCTACTTAATTGGATTTACCTATTTTTGTGGATTGCTTTTTACTGCTACTGCTTTTAATTATCTTCAATAAACTGCTTGCATTTTACTCAGCTGTGTGGTGTTTAAAGTCAGAGGGCTTCCTGGTCTGGAGTGCAATAGCTAGGCTGAAAGCCAGTAACTAAAAAATATATAGGAAGGTCCACCCAACACCCCAGCCCAAATGAATCTCCAACTTACAGACAACTGATCAAAAAGGCAATCTCCAGGATCTTTGTTCTCCATGAATAGTTTCAAATTCTTGAAGACCTGCATCAACCAAGAAACCAAGAAGCTGTGATCGTAAAATCCTATGATAACATGTGGAAAAAAACCTTGCTAGAGATACTGCTACTGAAATGTCTACATGCACAGGCCTGTTGTTGTTGTTTTTGAAATTCTTCCTAAGGTTCAGGTGGAATCCATTGAGTCCCAGATTCCAGGGTAGCAGAAAACAAGTCTGCTCCCTCTTCCTTATGATACATATTTATACATGACTATCATGTCTCCCTCTCAACCTTCTCTTCTGCAGGATAAACATGACCAGTTCTTTAAGCCGCTCCTCAGAGGGATTCATGGTCTCCAGAACTTTGATCTTTTTAGTCTCCCTCTTCCTCTGGACTCCTTCCAGTTGTCAATATCTCATTTGAACTGTGGTGCCCAGAATGGGACACAGTCTTCCAGGTAAAGAGGTCTAACCAAAGCAGAATAGATAGGCACCATGACTTCCCTTGATCTAGACACTAGACTCCTTTGGATACATCCCAGAATCCCATTGGCTTTTTAAGCTGCTGCATCACATTGTTAGCTCATGTTCAGCTTCCTGTCCACGAAGACYACAAGATCT
The DNA here is from genome assembly GCF_025583915.1 of Anolis sagrei ordinatus. Lineage (NCBI taxonomy): Eukaryota > Metazoa > Chordata > Lepidosauria > Squamata > Anolidae > Anolis > Anolis sagrei. Next base: position 246,861,588 of record NW_026847438.1, read on the forward strand.
TTCTCACAWMGACTGTTGTCGAACTAGGCCTCACCCATCTTTGCATTCCATTTTTTTCTGCCTCAGRGTAGTATCTTATAGGCATGTGCAATCCATGGTTCTAAATAGTCTTAAAGTACTTACAAAACTAAAGTTCTGGTCYRGAAAACTAGGGGGCGCTGGTGCTTTGCTTCTACAGTGTTACTAAAGTTCTGGTGGTGAAAATTTCAGAACTCTAACAAAACTTTCAAAATGTCATTATTATTTCATTATTGGTTGTTTTTTTATGACAGAAACTATTAGGAACTGCCATTTATAATGAAATTTTGAAAGTTGTGTTAAGAGTTCTGAAAGTTTCACCACCAAAACTTTAGCAACACTGTAGAAGCAAAGCACCAGTGCCCTCTAGAGTTCACCACCAGAACTTTAGTTTTGTAAGTACTTTAGAACCATCTAGAACCATGGATTGCACATGCCTAGTATCTTACATTTGTCCTTGTTGAAATTCATTTTGTTAGTTTTGGCCAATCAAGTCTCTAATCTGTCAAGGTCATTTTGAATTCTGATCCTGTCCTCTGGAGGATTAGCAATCCCTCCCCATTTGGTGTCATCTTCAAATTTGATCTGCATATTCTCTATGGTGATAGTTTGACGATAGTCCCTTCCTCACCTGTTTCTCCACAGGCACCTGGTTATAATATCGGATGCAGTCCTTCCCCAGGAAATCGAACTCCACGACGCTCTCCTTGCCACCCAGCCGCGGATGCAGCCTGATGTGCTCCACGCGCAGGGAGCAGCAGCCCACCGTGTCGGCCGTCTCGCCCTCCTCTTTCTCGTTCCCGGCTCTTAAGGCCAGCTGGAAGGAGATAAACAACAACAACAATAACAAAACTTCGCTGTTAGGAACAACAATAACAAAATAAACAACAACAACAAAATAAACAACAACAACAATAACAAAACTTCGCTGTTAGCTTCGCTGTAGGCTGTTAGGAATTGTGGGGGTTGAAGTTCAAAACCCCTGGAGGGCTGAAGTTTGACCATGCCTGACCTACACTGGAGAATTATGGCTCAATGCAACAGTTTTACAAGCCTACGATTCTACAAAAAAGCACCCCCTCCCTTACCCTGTTGATTGCTGCTACTAGAGATTCACATCAGGTTTTTTCTAAGTAAGGGAGATGATCAGAACCTTTTCTGTTACAGTTGCCACAAGTTAACTGGATCTGTTCTCTCCTTCAGCATATACCAAGGCACTAGGTTTGCAAGCTTTGAGCTTTGCATTTGGCTTAGCTTGATGGCTCGTTTCAGCGGAAGAAACCTTGGACTGTTGCTGGGAGGGGTTATGCACGCCCTGAAACTGAAGACTGAAGCAGTTTGGAGTGCCAAGGAAACTGCTTGTTTATGGCAAGATAAGGACATTCTAACTAAGTACTAATAACTAAGTAAAGAAACTGTATTTTTTTGCAATGTGTTTGCATATCGTCGTGTAAAGAAGACAACTCACCAGATATATTGTTTGTTGTATATTGGTGAGAACAATTCTTCTGCTTTGCTTTGTATTTTTGATCAACAGTGAATAGAACTATGTTTTTGTTTCTACTTAAAGCAACAGATTCGTTTGGGGTTTTGGGGGTTTTTTTTTTAGTTTTTCACAATGAGAGTATTTATTATTTATTAATTTATTTGGGGTTCTTTTACCCCGCCCTTCTCACCCCGAAGGGGACCCAGGGCGGCTTACACAGTAAAGGCATGATTAGATGCCTGCAGCACAACAATCATCACAAATTACAATAAGTTCACAATTACCAACAGTTCGTGCATTATTCCAATAAAATCAGTAAAATCTATAAAATCAATACAAACCCAATTCCTCTCTTACATTGTCAGTGTTTGCTGACTCATAGATCTGCTTTTGATACCATTTCGTCAATCCTGCTGGTCTTACTCGTCAGATTGTCTTATTTAATTGCCTGGTTGCCCAAAGGCCTGGTCCCATAACCATGTCTTCACCCTCCTCCTGAAGGAGAGGAGGGATGATGATGCCCTGATTTCCCCCGGGAGTGAGTTCCACAGGTGAGGGGCCACCACTGAGAAAGCCCTGCTCCTCGTCCCCACCAGCCTCACTTGTGACAGTGGTGGGGTCGAGAGCAGGGCCTCCCCAGATGATCTCAGACTCCGAGGTGGGACGTAGAGGGAGATACGTTCGGACAGATACACTGGACCGGAACCGTACAGGGTTTTATAGGTCAAGACCAGCACCTTGAATTGTGCTCGGAACTGAACCGGCAGCCAGTGGAGCTGGCATAGCAGGGGGGTGGTATGCTCCCTGTATGTCGTCCCGGTGAGCAATCTGGCTGCCGCTCGCTGGACTAGTTGAAGTATCCGAACAGTCTTCAAGGGCAACCCCACGTAGAGAGCGTAAAAGGGACTGAGACATTCTGCGGGCTACTAACAATCAGGTAACTTTCAACCAAAAGGCACGAGCAAGCTTCAGCCCTCCAGGGGTTTTGGACTTCAATTTCCACAATTCCTAACAGGAGGGCTAAAGTTTGCCCATGGCCGACCTATGTTGTAAAATTATGGCTCAATGGAATAGAAGTGTGGGAGTTCTAGTTTTACAAGCCTACGATTCTACAAAAAAAGCACACATCCCCTTACCCTGTCAATGAAGTAGAGTGCCACCGATCTCTGCTGCTTCTTCATCTCTTTGGATTTCCATTCAGCTCGGTACTGAGAGCGGATCTTTTTGACCACCCCTTTCAAGCAGCGGGCCACTTCGTACTTCTGCCAGTCCTTTTCTCCCTGGGGAAAGAGCGATGGGAGGGGAGATGTGAAGTCTTGGCTCTGCCTTTTCCTCTCCTCTGCTTCAGTTCCCCCTGTTCATAGGTTTTTCCAATTGTTTAGATACCTTCCTTTGTATTAGATTTGAGTGGAGCTTAAAATCCCCCCAGAGGCCAGCATTAGTTGGTCTATGCCATTTGCCAGTATAGAGCTCTCTTGCTGGACTCTTTTTTCTACAGTCACTAGAGGCTTGGAGCATTGTCTGGTAATCCTAGGCCTAGCAATCCAAAAACAGGCATCCTTAGCACCTGTATTCGGCAGTATTTTTATACCACCAGTCCAATGGACAACAGAAGCTTATGACCAGCTTATTGTAGGGACTCAGTCTGTGTTTCACCCTGAATCTGTTATAGTGTTTCCCCCTTCTAATGCTTCTGCGCCTGTCTTGGATGTCAATGAAGATGAGGTGCAAAATGGAGACTCTTTGGACAATAAGGTTACTACAGACTCTGATCGAGAAGGGTCAAGGGAAAGGCTAAGTTCTCATGAGAAAATTCCAGGCTTGAAAGTTCACTCCCTTCTCCAGGCTCAAGTCTGCAAGATAGTTTCACACCTGCAGTTAATGAAGAGATAGATAAGACTAGTCACCGTCTGGAAATTAGCCAGAACCGTAGAGAGGCCCAATGTTTATGCAGGTCAGAAAGAATTCGGCAATTAAGGTGAAAGACTGGGGGGAGTAGAAATCAGTTTCTGGGACTTAAATTGAGCTCTTATGGAATTTCCTTCAGACCAGACATCGTTTGGTTTCAAGTCAAGTCTTTTGGATATTCTTGTGGCCTCGTCTCCTAGTTTTCCTGGCTTTTTCAAATGGATTAGCAGTGGCTATGTTCATGGTTTTTATAGAAGGCATTTGATATTTCTTTGCATCTGGATTTAAATAGCAAGTGTTTGGATCTTTGATATTATTCCTATGTTTGGACACTGATTATGTTACTGCTTATTTGGCTTTTTGCCTTTGCACTTTTATCAACTTTATATTAATCTCTTTTATTGGCTCCAATTATTTCATCCAAAGTGTGGTGTAATTAATGATTAGAGGGTCCTGTTCCTACTCTGGGTGCAACACTTATGCTTCACAAGACAGTCCAAAGGACAACAGAAGCTTATGACCAGCTTATACTTCCCAAGAAAGAAGATTTATTTATTATTTATTTATATTTAGAACTTTTATATACCGGTCTTCTCGACCTTTGCAGAGGGACTCAGGCCGGTTCACAACAAAAGATTCATAAACAATAGTTTAAAGTATCACACAACATAATGGACTAATATATAAAATACATTAAAATACAATCATATAATTACATAAGGCCAAGTCATCAGAATGAAATCACAATTCATCATCATCTGTCCGAGTGGTCTAGAGTTATTCACTCATCGAATGCCAAATTCCAGAGCCAAGTTTTCACCAGCTTTCTAAAAGTCAGGAGAGAAGGGGCAGTTCTAATCCCCAGTGGGAGAGAGTTCCAGAGCCGAGGGGCCACCACCGAGAAGGCCCTGTCCCTCGTCCCCACCAGACGCGATTGCGAGGGTGGTGGGACCGAGAGCAAGGCCCCTCCAGAAGATCTTAATAATCTTGATGGTTCATAGGGGAGAATCCGTTCGGACAGGTAAATTGGGCAGGAGTCGTTTAGGGCTTTATAGGTCAACACCAGCACTTTGAATTGTGCTCGGAAACTGATTGGCAGCCAGTGGAGCTGACATAACAGAGGAGTAGTATGCTCCCTGTACCCCTGTACCCCACTCCTGTTAGTAGTCTGGGTGCCGCTCGTTGGACTAGTTGTAGCTTCTGGGCAGTCTTCAAAGGCAACCCCATGTAGTCTATACGGGATGTAACCAGAGCGTGGACCACCGTGGCCAGATCAGACTTTCCAAGGTACTGAGATTTATAACCATCACTTTGCAGCAGAGGCAGAAGACTCCAGAGAGAAGACTGCAGCCAGCAAAGGCTCCTTTTGTAATGTATTGTTTTAAGTTACCTTATGATAATCCAGGTGGAGTTAACCCTTTATTCATCTTGTTTGCAGTAAACTCATCTTTCCACCTTGCCTAAACTGCCTCAGTCTGCTAAGGGTCTTAATCTTAACAGAAGGTATACAGATAGCCCTCAAGTAAAACCAAACACTATAGTTTTCCCATAGGCTTGGGTGTGCCATCACAGGTTATGTAACAACAAGCTATTGCTGTCTCCAAATAATCATTTTCCATTAAGTAGGTCTCCAGCAGCATGCCTTTGGAATGCATGGATTTCCTTGTGCAAGATGCAAATCTGGAACTATAGCTATTCATGAACATAGAGGGGAGCTGCTGAGATTAATAGGACAAAACAAATTCTAGGTTCAATAAAGATTCTGCAGCAAAACAGAATCACTCACAAAGTGAGTTGTTCAGTCTTGAACAAGAGAGAGTGTTTTGGGGAAAATACTTCCCAAAGGGAAGGCATATCATCCCCACCTTCAACTTCGAACTGGGGTTCAGCATAACGTATTTTATGGACCCTTGAATATTCTCCGTCCACGATGCCAGCCAGGTGACGGTGTTGTCACTTCTCACTTCTTTCCATTTGTGGCCTCGAGGAGGACGAGGGATCTTTGAATCCCTTGAAGTAGAAAAAAGAAACACATATAATCAAGTTTAAAAACATTAGTGGGACTACAACAAGGGTTTCGGGCTCTTCCTGTCCCTATTTCCCTGCTTTCCAGATCACAGCTTTCACAACAAGTCCGATGTTTCCAAATCCATTTCTCACAGGGACACAAAGTGAGGTGATATCTTCTGAACAGAGGCACTGGCAGCAAAATTGCCCTGATCCGTAGCTACGAAGCTGACACCTATTTATTTATTTATTTACTATATAAATAAAAATGTAATGGGTTGTTGTAAGGTTTTTCGGGCTTATGGCCATGGTCTAGAGGCATTCTCTCCTGACGTTTCGCCTGCATCTATGGCAAGCATCCTCAGAGGTAGTGAGGTCTGTTGGAACTAGGCAAAGGGGTTTATATATCTGTGGAATGACCAGGGTGGGACAAAAGACTCTTGTCTGCTGGAGCTAGGTGTGAATGTTTCAACTGACCACCTTGATTAGCATATAATGGCCTGACAGTGCCTGGAGCAAACTTTTGTTGAGAGGTGATTAGATGCCCTTTTTTGTCTCCTCTCTGTTGTTGTGCTGTTGTAATTTTAGGGTTTTTTAATACTGGTAGCCAAATTTTGTTCATTTTCATGGTTTCCTCCTTTCTGTTGAAATTGTCCACATGCTTGTGGATTTCAATGGCTTTTGAAATTGAAATTTCAATTTCAAAATGTAATGTTCGTTTGTGGGATTAACAGAACTCAAAAACCACTGGACGAATTGACACCAAATTTGGACACAGGACACCTAACAACCCAATGTATGTCCTTCACTCAAAAAAATGATTTTGTCATTTGGGAGTTGTAGTTGCTGGGATTTATAGTTCACCTACAATCAAAGAGCATTCTGAACCCCACCAACGATGGAATTGAACCAAACTTGGCACACAGTTCTCCCAAGACCAACAGAAAATACTGGAAGGGTTTGGTGGGCAGTGTCCTTTGGTTTTGGAGTTGTAGTTCACCTACATCCAGAGATCACTGTGGACTCAAACAATGATCTGGACCAAACTCTACAAGAATACTCAATATGCCCAAATGTGAACACTGGTGGAGTTTGGGGGAAATAGATTCTTGACATTTGGGAGTTGTAGTTGCTGGGATTTATAGTTCACCTACAATCACAAGAGCATTCTGAACCCCATCAACGATAGAATTGGGCCAAACATCCCACACAGAACCCCCATGTGGGCCACAGCAATGCGTGGCAGGGCATGGCTAGTTTACTATATTTATATACAACCCCTCTCAGCCCAGAGGCGACTCGGAGCGGCTCTACCTGCTGCAGTTGATGATGACATCTTCCGGCTGGATCCGCTTCTTGAGCTTCCCCATCTTGGGGTGGGCTCCGCGGCCCCGGAAGAGACCCGGAGGCTCCGTCTTAAAGTTGCCAATCTTCTCCCGGTGCCCGTCAATGATGCAGTAGCCATATTCCTCCTGGATTCTCTCTGCCTCCGCTTTCAATTTCTGATTTTTTAAAGTATACACATACACATATATAACAAATTCATTTTTATTAAAATACATAATAAATACATGGTTTCTTATTTCTTTAACTATTTACATGCCACAGTATTTATTTATTTACTATATTTGATACCGCCCCTCTCAGCCCGAAGGTCACTCGAGGCGGCTTACATTTGGCAATCAATGCCCCACAAGATAAAAATACAGTCAAAACAATTACATATAAAATAACCATGTAAAAACAATAAACAATTAGCAATTAAAACCATAAAATACAATTCTCAGTGTCTCATCGTCAGAATCATTTTACGTCACATCGTCTTGTCATCCCACTTTTATAGTATATTGTATTATATATTCTATATAGCATAGTATACTACAATATACAATAATATATCATTTTATTTATGTGTAATTCTAATAGATATAATATTAAATATAGTATAGCCCTAAACGACTCCGGCCCTGTTTACCTCTCCGAACGTATTCTCCCCTACGAACCATCAAGACCACTAAGATCGTCTGGAGGGGCCCTGCTCTCGGTCCCACCGCCTGCACAAGCACGGCTGGTGGGGACGAGGGACAGGGCCTTCTCGATGGTGGCCCCTCGACTTTGGAACTCCCTGCCATTAGAGATCAGAACTGTCCCCTCCCTCATGACGTTCAGGAAACTAACAAAGACCTGGTTGTGGAACGCGGCATTTGACAACTGATTTAATTCTTTGCCCACATGAAAGGAGGATGATGAATGGGATTGTGATGGTGTTGGACGATTTGGCTCTTTTAACTGTGATGATAATGTTTTAATGTGTATGGTGCTGATATTTTAATTGTGTAATGAAGTGGCATTGTGTTGTTATTGTATATTCTTTGTATGTTAGCACATGTTGTGAACCGGTCCGAATCCCTCTTTGAAGGTGAGAAGGTCGGTATATAAAACCTCGAAATAAATAATAATAAATAATACTTTAACATTATATTATAATATATATAATTATAATTCTCACAGTATATTGTATTATATACATTATATATCACAATATACTTTTTCGTGTCAGGAGCGAATTGAGAAACTGCGTAACATACCATTATATGATATACGAGGGGTATTTTTAAGTAAGGTCCATTTTGTTATAGACACTAGTAGTTTGCGCGCATACCGCAACGAGCGTGTGCGTCGTGTACCGGCATGCCTCGGGAACAACTGTGCTCAGTTTCCGCTCTGTAGCTCACCTGTACGGTTCTGTTCTGTGCTTTAAAAATGTTTAAGACTATCAACTCACCCTCCGCATGTGAGGTTCGCTCAGTGATACGGTTTTTGTCAGCAAGGAACCTGCCTGCTGCAGAAATTCATCGACAGATTTGTGAAGTGTACGGTGATACTGTTATGAGTGAAAGCAAAGTGCGTAAGTGGGTACGACAATTCAAAGATGGTCGTGACAACGTCCATGATGAGGACCGCTCCGGTCGCCCTTCTTTGATTACAGATGATTTGGTGGCTTCAGTTGAAGCGAGGATTTATGAAGAGGGTATTTTAAAATTGGTTCAGAGGTATGATAAGTGTTTGAACAAACTTGGCAACTATGTCGAAAATAGAGTGAAGTATGTACTTTCTGAAAATAAATTTACTTTTTTGAAATAAACTTTCGTTGTGTACTTATGTTCCAACGGACCTTACTTAAAAAATACCCCTCATATTATTTTATGCATGTGTACTTTGAATAGATATATTAAATATAGTGTCTCATATAAATTACATTATAATATATATAATTATAAATACTATAGTATATTGTATTATATATACATGTCAGGAGTCAATTTCTGATGGCATGAAGACATCACAAATTCCCTCCGTGACATTCTGACTGAATCATCCTAGCTGACTCAATTCTCTCTCAAGAGGGGGGAGATGGGAAGGAAAGGTGTATAAAAGGAAGTGATGGTGGGAAAAAGTCAGTAGTGTATTTCTTTGCTGCAGAGATACAAGCAATATATCAATTTCAAAGCAAAACCGGCTTGTGAGTGGTCAATTAATATTGCTATATAGATCCTACAGTCTTACAATACTGTATTTTATGTATGTTCAATTCTAATTTTAATAGATATTATATTAAATATACTATATACTTTTAAATTATTATATAAAAATATCATTTTCATAGTATACTGCATTATATATATTATATAGCATATATTATATTATTTATGTATAATTCTAATTTTAATAGATATAATATTAAATATACTATATAATATAGCACTATATTATAATATATATAATTATAATATGCTATAGTGTATCATATTATATATAGTATATAGTAAGGTAAAGGTTTCCCCTTAACATTAATATCTAATCACATCTGACTTTTGGGAGTGGCGCTCATCTCCATTTCCAAGCTGAAGAGCCGGCGTTGTCCACAGACACTTCCAAGGTCATCTGGGCAGCGTGACTTAATGGAGCAGCATTACCTTCCTGAAGAAGCCATACCTATTGATCTACTCACACTTGCATGTTTTTGAACTGCTAGGTTGGCAGGAGCTGGGGCTAACAGTAGGAGCTCACCCCATTCCACGTATTCAAACCGCCAACCTTCCAGTCCACAAGTTCAGCAGCTCAGCGGTTTAACCTGCTGCATCACCGCAGCCCCAGTATATAATATACTATTATATATAATATATTCTTATTTATGTATAATTTTAATTTTATTAGCTATATTAAATACACTATAACACATAAAATTATATATCATTATATAGTAATAATTTTCATAGAATGTTGCATTATGTATACTACATAGTATAATAAACTATTATATATAATGTAATTCTAATTCAAATAGATATAATATTAATGATACTATATAATATTAAGTTATACCTGTTTTTGTTCTTTGGACAGAGCTTTCTGGGATTCACTTTTCTCGACAAAATACTGGTGGATCTCTCTGAAGTCGCACTTCCGCAGATCTTTAATTTTGCACCTCTCTCCTGGCGTCATCTCCTATGGGAAAAAGAAAGGGGTAGTATAGATGGTCCTGCGATTTGTAGTTTGGTGTGGCACCAGCCCTCATTGGCAGAGAAGGCTTATTGAAGCTACGACTCCTAGGATTCCATAGCATTGAGCAAACAAAGCAAGTGTCAAACTGCATTCATTCTACAGTGTAGATAGGCATGGGCAAACTTCGGCCCTCCATGAGTTTTGGACTTTAACTCCCAAAATTCCTAACAGCCTACTTATTTCTTTATTTATCGTGTCAGGAGCAGACCAAACAGTTGTATTGCATTTTTAACAAACAAACAGGTGGTCTGTAGTGTGCTCTTCTCCATACTCGCATGTCATGGATTCCACTTTGTAGCCCCATTTCCTAAGGTGGGCTCTGCATCTCGTGGTGCCAGAGCGCAGTCTGTTCAGCACCTTCCAAGTCGCCCAGTTTTCTGTGTGCCCAGGAGGGAGGCTCTCATTTGGTATCAGCCATTGATTGAGGTTCTGGGTTTGAGCCTGCCACTTTTGGACTCTCGCTTGCTGAGGTGTTCCAGCGAGTGTCTCTGTAGATCTTAGAAAACTATTTCTTGATTTAAGTCGTTGACGTGCTGACTGATACCCAAACAAGGGATGAGCTGGAGATGTCACGGCCTTGGTCCTTTCACTATTGGCTGCTACTTCCCGGCGGATGTCAGGTGGTGCAATACCGGCTAAACAGTGTAATTTATCCAGTGGTGTAGGGCGCAGATACCCTATGATAATGTGGCATGTCTCATTAAGAGTCACATCCACTGTTTTAGTGTGGTGAGATGTGTTCCACACTGGGCATGCATACTCAGCAGCAGAGTAGCATAGCACAAGGGCAGATGTCTTCACTGTGTCTGGTTGTGATCCCCAGGTTGCACCAGTCAGCTTTCGTATGATATTGTTTCCAGCACCTACTTTTTGCTTGATGTTCAGGCAGTGCTTCTTGTAGGTCAGAGCACGGTCCAGAGTGACTCCCAGGTATTTGGGTGCGCTGCAGTGCTCCAGTGGGATTCCTTCCCAGATGATCCTCAGAGCTTGGGATGCTTGTCTGCTCTTAAGGTGAAAAGCACATGCCTGTGTTTTAGATGGATTAGGAGTTGAATCCAATTGATGGAGTTGATGTCCAAAACACCTTTAGGGCCGAAGTTTGCCCATGCTTGGTGTAGATACACTCTCAGGTTACTTTCACATTCCCAAAAGGGTCATTTAGACAACATGTGCGCACACCTTATTTATTTATTAACAGTATTTATATTCCGCCCTTTTCACCCCAAAAGGATCTCAGGGCAGATCACAATGCACACATTCACAGCAAACATTCAATGCCATTTCTGACATACAAGACATACAGACAGATAGAGGTTATTCAGCAGTTTCTTCCACTTCGGATCCTGGAGGTTGCTCGATTCGACCACAGGGAGAGCTGTCACTTCATCTGCTATGACGCCGAGCCTTTGTGGTCGTAGTATTTCCTCCTATGTTGTCATAAACTAATCTCCCCGCTTTAAGCAATCCCTAATTTCTCTATTCACAGCACAACTGTTTTCAAACTGCTTAGGTGAACAGTAAGCTGGGCTATTTAACAGCCGAAGAAAAGAGGAGGAACGAAACCTTATCTCTGGATCCTCCCTACGCATTCCAGGCACACTCAGGGTCACATCTTCACAGTTCATTAGAGGCTTGACTGTTTAACCCTTCCAGTGTCAATACACTCTTTGGTAATGCAATCAGGTTACATTCACAGGCAATGCACAAAATTACATTTAAACATTCACATTACACTAAACTTACATTAACAGGGGATGCCTGGATGTTTTGATGTTTTTATCATCCTTGTGGGAAGCTTCTCTCATATCCCCGCATGAGGAGCTGGAGCTGATAGAGGGAGCTCATCCGCGCTCTTCCCGGATTCGAACCTGTGACCTGTCGGTCTTCAGGCCTGCCAGCACAGGGGTTTAACCCACTACACCACCGGGGGCTCCATCTGAGAACTGAAAGCTATTCTTTCCCTAATTACGGACAACAATGAATGAAAGCTGTTCTGTCGCGCGCAGGGCCTGTAAAGAATTTCCTTTAGAACAGGACGTGCAACCTTTGCCCAGCGGGAAGCCAGGGGCCCCAAGGAGAAGTTCTCAGAGGTTTTCCACCACAAATGATCTTTAGATGGCTTGTGAAGTATAACAGTCTTTTATTAATGAACAATCAAACAGAAACTTCTCTTGTCTTCAATAAAGCTAAACAAATGCTTCCAAGCTTTATGCAACTGGTGGCTTCCTAATCTTGCCCACGAAGGACAGGCAACTGTCTTCAATAACTTCTTCTTTACTTTAAAGGAAAATCCCCTTTTTAACTTCTCCCAGGCTGACTGTAATCTAACCCTTACTGATGTGGGCTCCACTACCGGGTCGAACTGCGTCTCAAAACACCGAGTGGACCTACCAGTAAAGGTTTAGATATTCTCCAGCTGGAGTTCTTTGATCTTTAGGGCTGTTTCCCTGGAAATCTTTGGAGACTCTTAAGACAGTTTCCCCCCAGAAAGTCTTAAGGGTTGAAGCTTTTGTACAGGGGAAGCTTGCACACGTCCTGGTCATTAGCTTTCCTTGCTGAGACTAACTAAAAATGGCTCCCTTCCCTTCCCAATTGCCCTGAGCAAGGGGCGGGACCAAAACTTAACGATGATGGACAGGTGACTTGCCCTACGACTGCAACCAAAGGAAGCCACCTATCTGCAGAACCCTGAAACCTTGGACTGCAAGCAAACATTTAATACAAAGCAAATAAAGTTGGAGCTCCTGGTACAGCCGTACCAGCACAAAAGCATTGCTTCGGCCTTGAGTAGTCTCTCTCAGTCTCACTTTCCCACGGCCTGGCTTGCACCTGGAATTCAGCAGCCTTGATTCTCTATCTAACCTCCCTTCTCTGCCTGTCAGTTTCTAAAACAGTTCCGCTTTCACACAGAGAACCACCCAAATCACCCTCCATTCTCCTAACCAGGGAATCACCATCCTGTTCTAACATCCCTTCTGTCTGAGCATCTCCAGAAGCATCAGGTCTTGCAGACCCTGCACCCCGAAACCCCTCATCATCATCCACAGCTGGCTGAACTACACCAAACCCCTCATTCTCATCCTCAGCTAGCTGAGCTACAACATAACCAGCCAAATACCTTGGTCCAGTCATTGAAGAAGTTCCTCCGGAAGGCAGCTTTGGCTGTGCATTCGTGGTCCAGCATCTTTGCAAAGAACGTTGCTACCTCTTCGGCAGCGGGACTGAGCTTCATTGGTTTACCTAGGAAGAAGGACAACGGCCATTTCTCAATGTAATGTATCAACCAATTCCCTGTTCCTAAACTCAGCCAAAATCGAGTTCGCTTCTCTCATTCACCTCTATCTGTACGGGAAACCTTGCAGAAGACTTTTCTATAGCAAGGAAGTGGGTGCGTCGCAGTTCTTCCATCTTTTCTCCTAAAAGGCCTTCAGTTCTTATTTTGCTGAATATATTACAAAGTCAGAATTAATTAGGATGGATGATGCCATCATCCCTCCATAAGTAAGTTTGGCTGCTGTCCACTTACATTATAATAATTATAATAATAATAATAATAATAATTATTATTATTATTATTATTAGGAACAACAGGATGAGTCCACAGCAGATTATTATTATTATTATTATTATTATTATTATTATTATTATTGTTGTTGTTGTATTGTCGAAGGCTTTCATGGCCGGAATCACTGGGTTATTGTAGGTTTTTTCAGGCTATATGGCCATGGTCTAGAGGCATTCTCTCCTGACGTTTCACCTGCATCTATGGCAAGCATCCTCAGAGGTAGTGAGGTCTGTTGGAACTAGGAAAAAGGGTTTATATATCTGTGGAATGACCAGGGTGAGACAAAGGACTCTTGTCTGCTGGAGCTAGGTGTGAATGTTTCAACTGATCACCTTCATTAGCATTTAATTGCCTGGCAGTGCCTGGAGCAAACTTTAGTTGAGAGGTGATTAGATATCCTTGTTTGTTTCCTCTCTGTTGTTGTGCTGTTGTAATTTTAGAGGTTTTTTTAATACTGGCAGCCAGATTCCTTTGTCCTTTGTCTCACCCTGGTCATTCCACAGATATATAAACCCATTTTCCTAGTTCCAACAGACCTCACTACCTCTGCGGATGCTTGCCATAGATGCAGGTGAAACGTCAGGAGAGAATGCCTCTAGAACATGGCCATATAGCCCGAAAAAACCTACAACAACCCAATTATTATTATTCTATTTATTTATTTATACTCCTATTTATCTCTCCCGAAGGAGACTCAACACATCTTAACATAAAAGCATTAGCATATACCAATATGCAAACCTTAAAACAGGAATAAATATAAATAATATTAATAATTCCAAGTTAAAAACCATTAAAACAAATTCAAAGTTACTTTGTTTACCTATCGATTTAACTCATTAGACAGTTTTAACTCATTAGGCAGTTTAAAAATGTATACTAAATATCACACATCAGGGCAATAAATATGCTAATTGATCTGAATGGCTATAAACCCTGGGTATTCTACATTAAGTGATTCTAATTGACTTATATGTTTAATTCTATTTTAATATTTGTATGCTGTGAGTTGGGGGCTGTGTTGGTGCAGTGGGTTAAATTGCTAAGCTGTAGAATTTGCTGATCAGAAGATCAGCGGTTCAAATCCACGACCGGGGTAAGCTCCTGTTGTTAGTCCCAGCTCCTGCCAACCTAGCAGTTTGAAAACATGCAATTTTGCATTCAGTGATTTTAATGACTTGTATGTTTAATTCTGGAGCTCCCGGTGGCGCAGTGCATTAAAGCGCTGCGCTGCTGAGCTTGCTGACCGAAAGGTCGCAGGTTCGAATCCGGGGAGTGGTGTGAGCTTCCGCTGTCAGCTTCAGCTTCTGCCAACCTAGCAGTTCGAAAACATGCAAATGCGAGTAGATCAATAGGTACCGTTTTGGCGGGAAGGTAACGACGCTCCATGCAATCATGCCGGCCACATGACCTAGGAGGTGTCTACGGACAACGCCAGCTCTTTGGCTTAGAAATGGAGATGAGCACCAACCCCCAGATTCGGATACGACTGGACTTAATGTCAGGAGAAATCCTTTACCTTTACCTATGTTTAATTCTATTTTAGTATTTGTATGCTGTGAGTTAGGAGCTGCATTGATGCAGCTGGTTAAACTGCTAAGCTGCACAACTTGCTGATCAGAAGGTTAGCGGTTCAAATCCACTGAGCTCCTGTTGTTAGCCCCAGCTCCTGCCAACCTAGCAGTTTGAAAACATGCAATTGTGAGTAGATCAATAGGTACCGCTTTGGCACTCTCCTTTGGGACCTGATGCACGCAATATTTTCATCCTGTTAGAAAAATCAAGATTTCTCACCATCGTAATAGAACTTGACGCCATTTGGAAGACGTTCATAAGGTGGAGCAAAATAAGGTCCTTTGTGTTGCAGCTGGTGCCACTTCGCCCCATCCTGACGCTTCTCCTCTTCCCACCTGGAGAGATGAGATTTAGGAGAAATGTAAAGGACATGCTTCTTCCAAAGTAAAATTACAACAGAGAAGGATAAAGAATTAGAAAGTAAATGTATTTGGAAATGGTATACGTAGAACCCCAGCCCAATCATCAAATATGGGAATAAGCTGCAAGACCAAGAACAAGCCACGAGAGTCAAGTCAAAGATCCACCCAGAGGGAAAGTGTTCTTGCCATACATCAAGGGAACCACTGACCGCAGAGGGAAGCTGATGAGGAAACACAGCATGCAAACTATCTACAGACCCACTAGGAAAATCCAACAAATGCTACGGTCAGCAAAGGAAAAAAGGGATCTTCTCACCTCTGCATGAGTCTACTGTATACTATGCGGCTGTGGACAAGTCTACATAGGGACCATCAAACGCAGCAGCATTGACCAAGCACAAAGCAAAGAACATGAAAGGCACTGCAGACTAACTCAACCAGAGTAGTCAGCCATAGCTGAGCACTTGATGAACCAATCTGGACAGATTATTTGAGAATGTAGACATGCTGGACCACTCCAACAACTACCATGTCAGGCTACGCAGAGAAGCCATTGAAATCCACAAGATGCATGTGGACAGTGGGTTGTTGTAGGTTTTTTCGGGCTATATGGCCATGTTCTCTTCTGACGTTTCGCCTGCATCTATGGCAAGCATCCTCAAAGGTAGTGAGGTCTGTTGGAACTAGGAAAATGGGTTTATATATCTGTGGATGACCAGGGTGGGACAAAGGACTCTTGTCTGTTGGAGCTAGGTGTGAATGTTTCAACTGACCACCTTGATTAGCATTTGATGGCCTGGCAGTGCCTGGGGAAATCTTTTGTTGAGAGGTGATTAGATGTCCTTGTTTGTTTCCTCTCTGCTGTTTTGCTGTTGTAATTTTAGAGATTTTAATACTGGTAGCCAGATTTTGTTCATTTTCATGGTTTCCTCCTTTCTGTTGAAATTGTCCACATGCTTGTGGATTTCAATGGCTTCTCTGTGTAGTCTGACATGGTGGTTGTGAGAGTGTATGTATTATCAAATAATATGCTGTGTCCAGGTTGGTTCATCAGCCTCTAGACCATGGCCATATAGCCCGAAAAAACCTACAACACAGACTCATGCAGGCCTTCAAATGCTAATCAAGGTGGTCAGTTGAAACATTCACACCTAGCTCCAGAAGACAAGAGTCCTTTTCCCACCCTGGTCATTCCACAGATATATAAACCCTTTTTCCTACTTCCAACAGACCTCACTACCTCTGAGGATGCTTGCCATAGATGCAGGTGAAATGTCAGGAGAGAATGCCTCTAGACCATGGCCATACAGCCCGAAAAAACCTACAACAACCCAGTGATTCCGGCCATGAAAGCCTTCGACAATACGAAAGTGCTAACCTCAGCCACAAAAACAAAGTTTCTAGAGTAGAACAACTCCTTTCAAAGTAAAGACCGTACTATTAAACAGGAAATAACACTTTCAAACCAGGTACATATTTTTTTTCAAAAATGTGTTACATAGTGTAGTAGTCACTGTTATGATCAACTTTTGTTGTTCATCCGTTCAGTCGTCTCCGACTCTTCGTGACCTCATGGACCATCCCACGCACAGAGCTCCCTGTCGGCCGTCACCACCCCCAGCTCCTTCAAGGTCAGTCCAGTCACTTCAAGGATGGCATCCATCCATCTTGCCCTTGGTCGGCCCCTCTTCCTTTTGCCTTCCACTTTCCACAGCATCATTCTCTTCTCTAGGCTTTGTGGTCCAGCATTCCTCCAATAATATGCTGTGTCCAGCTTGGTTCATCGGGTGCTGTTCTGTCGCCACTGGAGCCGAAATGAGGTGTTTTTAAGAGAGCATGTTAGACTTGCATCCGGCAGGAAGACAGGGGCCCCGAAAAGAAGCCTTTAGGAAAATTTCCCTTATTAAGCAGTCTTTATGAGGCTTGAGCTTAAAATATAACAGTTCTTTATTAATGAACAAACAGGCTTAACAGTCTATTAGCTCTTGCAATCTTGTTTACAGGAAACAGGCACTATCTTCAAGAACTTTGTTAAAAGGAAAATTCCCCTTTTTAGCTCCTCCCAGGCTGCTGTGAACCTAAACCTGACTGATTTGAGTCCACTACCGGCTGAACTGCGTCTCAGAACCGAGCAGACATATCAACAGGCCTGTAGTCACTTAGCTGGTAGATGAGCAGAGCTGTTATTCCCTCCGGAAGTCTTCAGGGCTGTAAAGCTGTTTCCCTGGAACCTTTTGGGAATCTGTAGAGGCTCTTAAAACTGTTGTCCCCAAGGAAGTCTTAAGAGACGAAGCCTTTGCACAGGAGGACGTTTGTGTACATCCTCTGCATTGACTTCCTTTTTGAGACTGACTGAAAAATGGCCCCTTCCCTCCAAAAAACCCAGAGAGGGGAAGGACCAGGGAACCTAACTGTTATTGACAGGTGGCTTGTCCTATGAATGCAAATTATAACAGGAAGCCACCCTGCTGCAAAATCCCAAGCCTTGGATTGCAAACCAACATTTAATTCAAAGAAATAAAATTGGAGCTCCTGGAACAGTTGTTCCAGAACAGGTGCTCTGCTGAAACAAACAAGGATATCTAATCACCTCTCAACAAAAGATTGCCCCAGGCACTGCTAATCAAGGTGGTCAGTTGAAACATTCCCACCTAGCTCCAACACACAAGAGTTCTTTGTCCCACCCTGGTTTTTCCACAGATATATAAACCCATTTTCCTAGTCCCAACAGACCTCACTACCTCTGAGGATGCTTGCCATAGATGCAGGCGAAACGTCAGGAGAAAATGCCTCTAGAACATGGCCATATAGTCTGAAAAACCTACAACAACCCAGTGATTCCGGCCATGAAAACCTTCGACAATGCATGTGGACAATTTCAACAGAAAAGAGGAAACCATGAAAATAAACAAAATCTGGCTACCAGTATTAAAAAAAAACTCCAAAAACAAGATAGTAAATAAAGAGTAACACTCTGAAATATGGGGATTCCAGACAGGAAACAATCAGGGACAGCTAACACCTCCCAACAAAGGATTCCCCCCAGGCGAGAAGCAGCCAGGCTTTGATGCCAGCAACACTCTGAAATATGGGAAATCCAATAGGAAACAATCAGGGAAAACTAACACCTCCCAACAAAGGATTCCCCCAGGCAGGAAGCAGCCAGGCTTTGACATTGCAAAGCTATTCAGTGCTAATCTAGGTCCTCAATTGCAACATTCATACTTGCCTCAAACAGACAAGAATTCCTTCTCCCACCATGGATATTCCACAGTTATATAAACCCAATTTTCCTAGTTTCCAACATACCTCACAACCGCTGAGGGTGCCTGCCATAGAAGCAGGCAAAACGTCAGGAGAGAATGCTTCTGCAACATGGCTAGACAGACCAGAAAACTCACAGCAACTCGACAACAAAGTTACCTGAAGTTACTACAAGGGACGGAATATCTTATCAATCTATCCAATACTATCCATTTCAATAGTTAAAAACCCAAAATATCAGTTACTTGGGCCACAGTACTTAAAGTGGTATCAAAATGTATTAATTTGACAGCAGAGATGCACCCCTAGCCATTGCAAATCTCTCCTACCTTGGATGATGCATCAGATTTTGGAAAGCGAGTGTCAGGAAACGGCAAGGTGTTGCAGGATAATAACACTGGGCATACAAAAGGGAGACTGACCATTTGGCCAACGTCCACCCATGCTGAAGCATTCCAAGCGTCCATTCATTGCAGACCGGAACGGGATCTGATTTTCTTGCTCTTATGGCATCGATTTCCTGCTTTCAAAGCATGGCATATTTTGCATGGCAAGGAAATGATGCAATTTTAGGGTTTCACTTTCCACTGGGAAAGGCTTGTATCCCCTCCCAATTACACAATATTGTATTATATTGTGTATTTAATGTTATATTTATTAAAATTATGATTACATCTAAAATAAAATAATATTATATATAACAGTATGTTATACTATATATATAATATAGTATACAATCAAAATTATAATTATATATAATAATATAATTATATTATATAGTGTACAGTATTTTATATTGTATCTATTAAAAAGATTACCAGTACATATAAATTAAAATAACATATTATATAGTACATATAATACAATATATTCCAAAAATTATAATTATATATACTACAATTTCATATAATATAGTTACTATTAAATATTATTAAAATTATGATTACATATAAAATAAAATAATATATATAACAGTATGTTATACTATATATAATATATATAATGTAGTATACAATTAAAATTATAATTATATATAATAATATAACTATAATATATAGTATACAGTATTTTATATTGTATCTATTAAAAAGATTACCAGTACATATAAATTAAAATAACATATTATATAGTATATATAATACAATATATTCCAAAAATTATAATTATATATATATACTACAATTTCATATAATATAGTTACTATTAAATATTATTAAAATTATGATTACATATAAAATAAAATAATATATATAACAGTATGTTATACTATATATATATAATATAATAAAGTATACAATCAAAATTATAATTATATATAATAATATAATTATATTATATAGTATACAGTATTTTATATTGTATCTATTAAAAAGAATACTAGTACATATACATTAAAATAACATATTATATTTTTATGAAAATTATAATTATATATACTACAATTTCATATAATATAGTTACTATTAAATATTATTAAAATTATGATTACATATAAAATAAAATAATATATATAACAGTATGTTATACTATATATAATATATATAATGTAGTATACAATTAAAATTATAATTATATATAATAATATAACTATAATATATAGTATACAGTATTTTATATTGTATCTATTAAAAAGATTACCAGTACATATAAATTAAAATAACATATTATATAGTATATATAATACAATATATTCTGAAAATTATAATTATATATATATATACTACAATTTCATATAATATAGTTACTATTAAATATTATTAAAATTATGATTACATATAAAATAAAATAATATATATAACAGTATGTTATACTATATATATATAATATAATAAAGTATACAATCAAAATTATAATTATATATAATAATATAATTATATTATATAGTATACAGTATTTTATATTGTATCTATTAAAAAGAATACTAGTACATATACATTAAAATAACATATTATATTTTTATGAAAATTATAATTATAAATATACTACAATTTCATATAATATAGTTAATATTTATTAGAATTATAATTGCACATAAGATAAAATATTATATACAATAGTATATTATACTATATAGCATATATAATGCAATACACTATGAAAATTATAACTATATAGTAATATAATTATATTATATAGCATAAAGTATATTATATCTATTAAAATGATTACCAGTACATATAAATTAAAATAACATTATATATATATATATACACACACACAATGTATTATGAAAATTATAATTATATATTCACTATAATTTCATATAGTATATTTAATATTAAATCTATTAGAATTAGAATTACACAGTAGATAAAATATTATATATAATAGTATATTATACTATATAGCATATATAATGCAATATACTATGAAAAATATAATTATATATATTGTAATATTATGTTATTCAGTATATTTACTATTATGTCTATTGAATTATTACATATACATTAAAATAATATAGTATTATATATAATATACTATATTGTACATACAAACAATAAAATATACTATGGAAATTATTATTATATATTGTAATATTGTATTATACAGTATATTTACTATTATGTCTATTAAATTATTACATATACATTAAAATAATATAGTATTATATATAATATACTATATTGTACGTACAATACTATACAATATACTGTGAAAATTATAATTATATATATTGTAATATTATATTATACAGTATATTTACTATTATGTCTATTAAATTATTACATTTGCATTAAAATAACATAGTATTATATATAATAGACTATATTGTACATACAATAGTATACAATATACTGTGAAAATTATAATTATATATTATAATTATATATATATTGTAATATTATATTATACAGTATATTTACTATTATGTCTATTAAATTATTACATATACATTAAAATAATATAGTATTATATATAATAGACTATATTGTACATGCAATAGTATACAATATACTACAAAAATTATAATTATATATATTATATAGTATATTTAATACTGTGTCTATTATATAACACTTACAAAATACTATTATATATAATATAGCATAATATATAGTATATATGATGTGATATACTATGACTATTAACAGTATTTGTGTGAACCTTGCCTGCAAAAAGATTAAATAGTCCTCTCCTTGCAGTGATCCATGCTTCTGCCTACCCACAATGCAGCAGTCCCAGGGAAAGACAGGAAATAGGAGTCTGGCCCTTTAACTTCCTCCTTCCTGGTCATGTGATGCAAATGAAATGGTTGCTAGGATACGCCCACACTGCTGCCAGGGCAACCAAACTCATTTAAAGGCACAGGCACACCTTTAAGAGTGGGTGCTACTATGTTGTATCAGAATTGCATTTTAATTATTTCGCTATTTATTTATTTTATTTATTTAGCAACTTTGTATACCGGTCTTCTCCCCTCTATCGGGGGACTCGGGCCGGTTTCCAACAATAAAATCACAAAACAATCATTAAAAACATCATATAACATAATTCAATTAAAACGTTATAACAGCAAAATGCAATCACATAATAACAATGGTCAGTCGTCATAGTGAATTCGTTGTCCATCATTCATCGTCATCTATCCGATCACAGAAATATTGATTCACTCGTCGAAAGCCAAGCCCCATAGCCAGGTTTTCACCCGCTTTCTGAACGACAGAATGGAGGGGGCAGTTCTGATCTCCAGTGGGAGAGAGTTCCAGAGTCGAGGGGCCACCACCGAGAAGGCCCTGTCCCTCGTCCCCACCAGACGCGCCTGAGAGGCCGGTGGGACCGAGAGCAGGGCCCCTCCAGACGATCTTAACAACCTAGATGGTTCATAGGGGAGAATACGTTCAGACAGGTAAACTGGGCCAGAGTCGTTTAGGGCTTTATAGGTTAACACCAGCACTTTGAATTGTGCTCGGAAGCTAATTGGCAGCCAGTGGAGCTGGCGCAACAGAGGAGTAGTATGCTCCCCGTACCCTGCTCGTGTTAGCATTCTGGCTGCCGCACGTTGGACTAGTTGGAGCTTCCGGGCAGTCTTCAGAGGCAACCCCACGTAGAGAGCGTTGGAGTAATCTAAACAAAAATATTCCCAGAGCGTGGACTACCGTGGCCAAGTCAGACTTCCCAAGGTACGGGCACAGCTGGCACACAAGTTTTAACTGTGCAAATGCTCCCCTGGTCACCACTGAAACCTGGGGTTCCAGGCTCAGCGACGAGTCCAAGATCACACCCAAGCTGCGAACCTGCGTCTTCAGGGGGAGTGTAACCCCGTCCAACACAGGCTGTAACCCTATGCCCTGTTCGGCCTTGCGACTGACCAGGAGTACCTCTGTCTTGTCTGGATTTAGTTTCAATCTGTTGTCCCTCATCCAGTCCGTCACAGCGGCCAAGCACCGGTTCAGGACTTGGACAGCCTCCTTAGTAGCAGGTACGAAATGCAAAGAGACAGAATGGGGGACAATGCCTGGCTCGAGAGCAGTACGTGTGAAAAAGATCTTGGAGTCCTTGTGGGCAATAAGTTAAACATGAGCCAGGAATGTGATGTGGCGGCAAAAAAAGCCAATGGGATTTTGGCCTGCATCAATAGGAGCCTAGTGTCTAGATCTAGCGAAGTCATGCTCCCCATGCTCTATTCCGCTTTGGTTAGACCACACCTGGAATATTGTGTCCAATTCTGGGCACCACAATTCAAGAGAGATATTGACAAGCTGGAATGTGTCCAGAGGAGAGCGACTAAAATGATAAAAGGTCTGGAGAACAAGCCCTATGAGGAGCGGCTTAAGGAGCTGGGCATGTTTAGCCTAAGAAGAGAAGGCTGAGAGGGGATATGATAGCCATGTATAAATATGTGAGAGGAAGCCACAGGGAGGAGGGAGCAAGCTTGTTTTCTGCTTCCTTGGAGACTAGGACGGAACAATGGCTTCAAACTACTAGAGAGGAGATTCCATCTGAACATGAGGAAGAACTTCCTGACTGTGAGAGCCGTTCAGCAGTGGAACTCTCTGCCCCGGAGTGTGGTGGAGGCTCCTTCTTTGGAAGCTTTTAACAGAGGCTGGTGGCCATCTGTCAGGGGTGATTTGAATGCAATATTCCTGCTTCTTGGCAGAATGGGGGTGGACTGGAGGGCCCAGGAAGTCTCTTCCAACTCTGATTCTATGAACAGTCTCCTTAGTAGCAGGTGGGAAGGAGTGACAGAGTTGGACATCATCTGCATACAGATGACACCGTACCCCGAAACTCTGGATGATCTCTTCCAACGGCTTCATGTATATGTTAAACAACATGGGGGACAGTACTGAACCCTGCTGGACTCCACAGTGCAATGGCCGAGGAGTCGAGCAGGAGTCCCCTAGTGACACCTTCTGGGAGCGACCCTCGAGGAAGGACCGGAGCCACTGCAAAGCAGTACCCCCAAGGCCCATTCCCGCGAGGCGTCCCAGGAGGATACTATATATGTAATGTCCAGTTTTTATTGTATCCTGGACAAGAATTCAATAATAACAACAATTAATAATAATACAATAATAATAATAATAATAATAATAATAATAATAATAATAATATGATCGGCACACTGGGTGCAGTGCCTCAAGACCTTGGCCTGCACTTAAACACAATTGCTGTTGACAAGATGCCAGCAGCAGAAGGCCACCTTACTGGGATTGGCACGCATTATTCGCCGATACATCACACAGTCCTAGACACTTCGGAAGTGTCCAGCGTGTTATCCAATACAACAGCCAGCAAAGTGATCATAGTAGACTTGGAAGAGACCTCATGGGCCATCCAGTCCAACCCCCTGCCAAGAAGCAGGAATATTGCATTCAAAGCACCCCTGACAGATGGCCATCCAGCCTCTGTTTAAAAGCTTCCAAAGAAGGAACCTCCACCACACTCCGGGGCAGAGAGTTCCACTGCTGAACGGCTCTCACAGTCAGGAAGTTCTTCCTCATGTTGTGTTTCTAATAATAATAATAATAATAATAGGTATTATTATTATTATTATTATTATTATTATTATTATTATTTGAAACACAAAAAGATTAGTACACATAATAATTGCTATTATTATTATTTGGTATTATTATTTGAAACACAATAAGATGAATCCACAGCAGACAAGATCACTCTGCTGGCTGTTGTATTGGATCACACCTCAGTATGTATTTGGAATTATTATTATTATTATTATTATTATTTGGTATTATTATTATTATTATTATTTGGTATGATGATGATGATGATGATTATTATTATTATTACACATCGGACACTTCCCAAGTGTCTCTTTAACTCCTATTATTATTGTTATTATTATTATTATTATTAATAATGGCAGATGGTAATTTTGTCAGCACCAATTGTGCTTAAGTGCAGGCCAAGGTCTTTAGGCACTGCACCCAGTGTGCCGATCACCACTGGGACCACCTTGACTGGCATGTGCCAGAGTCTTTTCAGTTCGATCAAGACAATTGGATACATTTCTGCCAACGATGAACAAGTTTTCTGAAGTCATCACAGAAGAAGTTGACACTCTGTTTCCGCAACCAGAGTCTCACAGTTCTCTCATCCTGGGTACCCATTGTGCACAGATCTTCCGATAGCCAAGCAAAGCAATAATGTGACCCACACATTCTTGCAAAATGCATATATATAATCATAGAATCAAAGAGTTGGAAGAGACCTCATGGGCCATCCAGTCCAACCCCCTGCCAAGAAGCAGGAATATTGCATTCAAATCACCCCTGACAGATGGCCATCCAGCCTCTGTTTAAAAGCTTCCAAAGAAGGAGCCTCCACCACACTCCGGGGCAGAGAGTTCCACTGCTGAACGGCTCTCACAGTCAGGAAGTTCTTCCTCATGTTCAGATGGAATCTCCTCTCTTGTAGTTTGAAGCCATTGTTCCGCGTCCTAGTCTCCAAGGAAGCAGAAAACAAACTTGCTCCCTCCTCCCTGTGACTTCCTCTCACATATTTATACATGGCTATCATATCTCCTCTCAGCCTTCTCTTCTTCAGGCTAAACATGCCCAGCTCCTTAAGCCGCTCCTCATAGGGCTTGTTCTCCAGACCCTTGATCATTTTAGTTGCCCTCCTCTGGACACATTCCAGCTTGTCAATATCTCCCTTGAATTGTGGTGCCCAGAATTGGACACAATATTCCAGGTGTGGTCTAACCAAAGCGGAATAGAGCATGGGGAGCAGGACTTCCCTAGATCTAGAGACACTAGGCTCCTATTGATGGAGGCCAAAATCCCATTGGCTTTTTTTGCCGCCACATCACATTGTTGGCTCATGTTTAACTTGTTGTCCACGAGGATCTTTTTCAGCAACTAATGTGTGCAGATCCCAGTAAGGTGGCCTTTTGCAGCTGACAGATGGTGATTTTGTCACTGCCAATTGTGTTTAAGTGCAGGCCAAGGTCTTTAGGCACTGCACCCAGTGTGCCGATCACCACTGGGACCACCTTGTCCGGCTTGTGCCTGAGTCCTTGCAGTTCGATCTTTAAATCCTCATACCATGTCAGCTTTTCCAGTTGCTTCTCGTCAATTCCACTGTTGCGTGGGATTGCAACATCCATGATCCACACTGTTGTTGTTGTTCTTCTTATTATTATTAACCGGGATTGTGGCGCAGCTGGCTGAGTGTCAGCTGCATTAGAATCACTCTGACCAAAAGGTCATGAGTTCAAAGCCAGCCTGGGTTGGAGTGGGTTTCCAACCAATTTGTGTAGCCTGTTGTCGACCTTTGCAACCCGAAACACAGTTGCATCTGTCAAGTATAGGTACCACCTTGTGTGGGGAGGCTAAATTAACTAATTTATGAGGCCATAAGAAAGACTGCAAGAAAAGCACTCCAGCAAAGCATGCGGGGAATGCGGAAGTACTTCATCAGTGTCGCAGATGGACGATGAAAGTGACAGCTCCTGTGGTGGCCAGAAAAGGTTAAACAGCCTCTGTCTATGTCTGTATATGTTGTATGTCAAATTGGCATTGAATGTTTGCCATATATGTGTACACTGTAATCCGCCCTGAGTCCCCTGCGGCGTGAGAAGGGCGGAATATAAATACTGTAAATAAATAAATAAATAAATTATTATTATTATTATTATTATTATTATTATTATTATTTTCTGACAAAGGGCATCTAGTCCAACCAGATACATTATTATCGTTATTACTATTACTATTACTACTACTACTACTACTACTACTACTATTATTCATTAACAAAACAAAGGCTTGTGTTTCTAAGAAAGGGTCCCCCAAAGGACTTCTAGTCCAGCCCCTTGTTAGTTTGGGAAAAGCAGGACTTGTATCTATGTATTTTCATTTATTTTATATACGATTCCAGCCCAAGTATGGCACTCACCACTTCCACTTCTCGTCCTTCGCGTCTCCTTTCCCCCTCCGTCCTTCTTCCCTCTTCTTCCTCTTCTTCAGACCTCCACACTCTTCCTCTGCTTTCCTCTTCCGCGGTCTTGTTTTCTGGATGCCCCTTTTGCTCTTGTTCTTCTTGCCCTTCCCTCTCTTGCAATCCCTTCCTCTTCCTTTGCTATTGTTCCTTTTGGCCAAATTCATCTCTCCGAAATCACATTCGCTCTGGAGTTGGGATGGCAGCTCACATCCATCTGCTAAATCCATTTCTTCCTTCCTCAATGCTTTTCCACCCAATTCCTCCTCATCCTCTTCACCTTCCAGCACTTTTCTCTTTCCTTCCGCCACTTTGCTCTTCTTCATCTTCCTTTCTTCCGCATCTTGCTCTCCTTCGCTCTCCTCCATCAGCCATTTTTCCTCATTCTTCTCTTCTTTCTGTCCTTTCGTTCCCTCCTTTGCTTCATCAACATATCTCAGACTCGCTTCTTGTCCTTCTTTTTCCTGCTTTACACCCAAAATTTTATTTTTCACAATCTTCTCCTCTTTTGTTTTGTTGTCTTTTTCTAAAGAATGCAACTCTTTCTTCTCTTGCCATCGTCTTACCTGCCAGAAATATATTATTATTATTATTAATATTAATATTAATATTACACCACTTTAATTTCTTAACCAGGACCCAAGGCGGGTCATAACATTGCGAACAATGCAATCTAAAACCTACAACGTATAAATATAAAAATAGAATTAGAGCCAGATTTATCAATTTTTAAACATTTTTTTTTGTATCAGGATCGGCTTTGCACAAACATGGCATTACTATTATTATTTTACTGACACAAAAGCACAGTATGTCACTGTTCTTTCATGCGCTGGGCCTGTAATGAATTGCTTTTAAAATAGGACGTGCAACTTGAGCCCAGCGGGAAGTCAGGACCCCCCAAAGAGAAGTTCTCAAGGATTTTCCACCACAAATGGTCTTTAGATGGCTTGTGAAGTATAACAAAGTCTTTTATTAATGAACAATCAAACAGAAACTTCTCTTGTCTTCAATAAAGTTAAACAAATGCTTCCAGGCTTTAATGCAACTGGTGGCTTCCTAATCTTGTCCACGAAGGACAGGCAATTGTCTTCAATAACTGTTTCTTTACTTTAAAGGAAAATCCCCCTTTTAACTTCTCCCAGGCTAAATGTAATCTAAGCCTTACTGATGTGGGCTCCGCTACTGGGTCGAACTGCGTCTCGAGCACCGAGTGGACCTACCAGTAAGGCCAGTAGATTCTCCAGCTGTAGTTCTTTGGTCTTCCAAACTGTTTACCCTCCGAAATTCCTCAAAGCTTTAGGGCTGTTTCCCTGGAAATCTTTGGAGATCTTTGGATGCTCTTAAGACTGTTTAGATATTCTCCAGCTGGAGTTCTTTGGTCTTTAGGGCTGTTTTCCTGGAAATCTTTGGAGACTCTTAAGACTGTTTCCCCCCGGAAAGTCTTATGGGTTGAAGCTTTTGTACAGGAGAAGCTTGTACACATCCTCTAAATTAGCTTTCCTTACTGAGACTAACTAAAAATGGCTCCCTTCCCAATTGCCCTGAGCAAGGGGCGGGACCAAAACTTAATGATGAAGGGCAGGTGACTTGCCCTACGACTGCAACCAAAGGAAGCCACCTATCAGCAGAACTCCTGAAACCTTGGACTGCAAGCAAACATTTAATACAAAGCAAATAAAGTTGGAGCTCCTGGTACAGCCGTACCAGCACAGTCACAGCAAATGAGATCTATATGCTGGATTTCGTATCACAAAATCACAAATCGAACACTTCCCAAGCATCTAGGACTGTGTCATGTATTTTCAAATGATGCGCGCAGATCCAAGGAAGGTGGCCTTTTGCAGTTGACAGATCGTGATTTTGTCTATGTTTATGGTTTCCAAATGCCGGCTGAGATCTTTTGGCACGGCACCCACTGTGCCCATGACGACTGGGACCACCTGTACTGGTTGATGCCAGAGCCTTTGTAGTTCGATTTTGAGGTCTTGATAGCAGCTGAGTTTTTCCTGTTGTTTTTCTTCAATGCGACTGTCACCTGAAATGGCGACATCAATAATCCAAACTTTTTTCTTTTCCACAATCGCGATGTCTGGTGTATTGTGTTGCAAAACTTCGTCAGTCTGGATTCGAAAGTCCCACAGTATGTTTGCATATTCATTTTCCACGACTTTTGCGGGTTTATGATCTCACCAATTCTTTACTACTGGCAGGTGGTCCTTGTGACATAAATTCCAGTGAATCATCTGGGCCACTGAGTTGTGCCTCTGTTTGTAGTCTGTCTGTGCGATTTTATTGCAACAGCTGAGGAGATGATCCATGGTTTCATCAGCTTCCTTGCACAGTCTGCATTTTGGGTCATCTGTTGATTTTCCAATCCTGGCCTTAATTGCATTGGTTCTGATGGCTTGCTCCTGGGCTGCAAGAATCAGGCCTTCTTCTGCCTCCTTCTTCAGGGTTCCATTCGTGAGCCATCACCAGGTCTTCTCCTTGTCAACTTTTCCTTCAATTTTGTCAATGTTTTGTTGTGCCAGCTGTCAGATCTGGTTTGGAGTGCAGTTTTCTTGTACTGACTTCTTCTTCTTCTTCTTCTTCTTCTTCTTCTTCTTCTTCTTATTATTATTATTATTATTATTATTATTATCATTTCAGGAGCGACTTGAGAACCTGCAAGTTGCTTCTGGTGTGAAAGACTTGACCGTCTGCAAGGACATTGCACAGGGGACACCCCAATGTGTTATCCTAAGGGATGCTTCTCTCATGTCCCTGCATGGAAAGATGGAGCTGGCAGATGGGAGCTCACCTCACTCCCTGGATCTGAACAGCTGATCTTTCAGTCAGCAGTCCTGCCGGCACAAGGGTATTGTACTGTCACGCGCTGGGCCTGTGAAAGAGTCTGTAGACAGGACATGTTTTCTGAATGCCCAACGGGACGCCGGGGGTGCCTCAGCTGAGAGGCCCTTCGGATTTCCCCACACAAAGTTCTTTTAAAGACTTAGAAAGTTCAACAAAGTTTTTATTGTTGCTTAAATCTTCAATAAATCAAACAAAGACTTCAAGGCTTTGAATCAACTGGTGGCTTGCTTAAATCTTGTCCACAAGGGACAGGCAACTTTCTCTGTTTCTTCCTTCTACAAGGGAAATCCTTGACCCCTCCTTGGGCAATCTAACTTAAGCTCTGCTGGTGTGGGCCCCTACACCCGCTCAGAATTGCGTTATGGCTGCTGCGAGTGGTCCTTACCAGAGTCCTTTAGTAGATTTCCAAGAGGAAAGAAGGCTTTCAATTCCCAGCGAAGGCTGGCTGTAGAGTTGTGGAACTAAATTCCCCAACAAAGGCTATGCTGTAGTTCTCTGTAGAGCTGTGGGACTGGATCCCCCCAGCAAAGCTGTAAAAGACAAAGCTTTCTACAGGTGGAACTGATTCACGTCCTGTACGAAAGGCTTCTCTGTGTGAACTGAACTAGAGGTCCCCTTTTTCCCTCCTTAACCCAGAAAAAGGGGCGGAACTAAAGAACATAATGATAATTGATGGGTCATTGGCCCTATGATTGCAAACCAAGGGAAGCCACCTTATTGCAAAATGCATGGAACTTTGGAATACATGCAAACACTCAATAGAAAGGAAAAGAAGTTGGAGCTCCTGGTACAGCCGTACCAGCACAGGTATAACCCATTGTGCCATCATTTTTAAAGATGAAGGTTCTTAAGATCAGTTCAGGGGGTGCTGTGGTTTTTAACTTTTATAATGGAGGATCTTTTAATTTGGGATTTCTCCATTTTGGGGTTTTAATTTGGGGTTTTCCCATTTTTGAGTTTTTAATTTAAGGTTTTCCCATTTTGGCTGCATAATATGCATGGCAGGGACCTAACAGAAGCTGAAGAGATCAAGAGAAGGTGGCGAGACTATACAGAAGATCTGTATAGGAAGGATAATAATATCGAGGATAGTTTTGATAGTGTGGTGAATGAATTAGAACCAGACATCCTGAGGAGTGAGATTGAACTGGCCTTAAGAAGCATTGCTAACAACAAGGCAGCAGGAGACGACGGGATCCCAGCTGAACTGTTTAAAATCTTAAAAGATGATGCTGTCAAGGTGATGCATGCAATATGCCAGCAAATATGGAAAACACAAGAATGGCCATCAGACTGGAAAAAATCAACTTATATCCCCATACCAAAAAAGGGAAATGCGAAAGACTGCTCAAACTTCCGTACAGTGGCCCTTATTTCTCATGCCAGTAAGGTAATGCAAGGAAGACTCCAGCAAGACATGGAGAGAGAGTTGCCAGAAGTACAAGCAGGGTTCAGAAAAGGCAGAGGAACAGGAGACCAAATTGCCAATATCCGGATGCTGGAGAAAGGCAGGAAGTTTCAGAAAAACGTCTATTTCTGTTTTATTGACTATTGTAAAGCCTTTGACTGTGACATCATGAGAAGAAAGGAAAGCTGAGAGAAGACAATGATGCTGGGGAAAATGGAAGGAAAAAGGAAGAGGGGCTGACCAAGGGTAAGATGGATGGATGGCATCCTTGAAGTGACTGGACTGACCTTGAAGGAGCTGGGGGTGGTAATGGCTGACAGGGAGCTCTGGCGTGGGCTGGTCCGTGAGGTCACGAAGAGTCGGAGACGACTGAACGAATGAACAACAACAATATGCTTTATTTTGCCTGAAACCCCAGCATACTTACAGCCGCGCTTTCATCCCTACTTGTGCAGGCTCCCTCTTCTGTTTCCAGCTTGATTCTCTTTCTCACAGGCTCTGTTCTAAAAACACAAACATAAGGTATATAAAAATTCTGCCATATCTCAGAACTCTATTGGATAGGTATCCTATTACACTATAAAACAAAGGAAAAAGTTCTGTTCCTGGTTTGACCGTGTCGTTTCCTATTTAATTGTGTGGTCCTGACTTTGAAAGTTGTTGTTCTACTCCAGAAACTTCATTTTTTTGTGCCAAAAACTATGTTAAATTGGTGAAGAGCTATTCATTGAGAAACTACCCCCAAAATATGCTGCAGGATGAAGTCCCTCCCACACCAAAAAAAGTTTTTGCAATTTAGTAAACTTTCCCCATGTTTTTATGATTATTTATTTGTTTGTCGTGTCAGGGCAACCAGTCAATTATATTACATTTCTAACAGAACAAAGCAAACAAATAGACAAAATACAAAATTTGTGAGTTTGGTAGTTGATTAAATGTCCTTTGACCAGTATCTGGCCACTTGGAGTGCCTCTGGTGTTGCTGCAAGAAGGTCCTCCATTGTGCATGTGGCAGGGCTCAGGCTGGTCAGTGGTTTGCTCCTCTCCACACTCGCATGTCGTGGATTCCACTTTGTGGCCCCATTTCTTGAGGTTGGCTCTGCATCTCTTGGTGCCAGAGCGCAGTCTGTTCAGTGCTTTCCAGGTCGCCCAGTCCTGTGTGCCCAGGGGGGAGTCTCTCATTGGGTATCAGCCATGGATTGAGGTTCTGGGTTTGAGCCTGCCACTTTTGGACTCTCACTTGCTGAGGTGTTCCAGTGAATGTCTCTGTAACATTTATTTTGGTATATATAACTTTTAAATGTTAATAGCCACAATTTGTTCCTTTTACCTAGATCCCATTGCAAAAATTTAAGTATCTCTTATGAGAACGTATGTAAAAGACTGAACTTTGTAAGTATTTCTAAATGTATTCTATTATATTATGTTCAACCTATACAATTGTAAAATGCATTTATGTATGTAATATTACAGACCACCCGAAGAAGGCCTAAGCAAAGGCCGAAACCGGTCGTGGGAGGCTGATTCATGAACATACAACAACATCACTGAAAGACTGTGCAGAACTTATTTCATGTTGCTTAATTTTGTGATTACTGTGAATTGAACAGTCTAAGTTTCACAGCTTACCTATTTGTTGGACTCATTCATTATCTTATCTGTATAAGTGGATTATTATTAAGAGACACACCCACTGTTTTAGTGTGGTGAGATGTGTCCACACTGGGCATGCATACTCAGCAGCAGAGTAGCATAGCGCAAGGGCAGATGTCTTCACTGTGTCTGGTTGTGATCCCCAGGTTGTGCCAGTCAGCTTTCGTATGATATTGTTTCTAGCACCCACTTTTTGCTTGATGTTCAGGCAGTGCTTATTGTAGGTCAGAGCACGGTCCAGAGTGACTCCCAGGTATTTGGGTGTGCTGCAATGCTCCAGTGGGATTCCTTCCCAGGTAATCCTCAGAGCTGGATGCTTGTCTGTTCTTAAGGTGAAAGGCACATGTCTGTGTTTTAGATGGGTTAGGGATCAGCTGGTTTCCCTGTAATAGGCAGTAAGAGCACCTAGAGCTTCGGAGAGCTTCTGTTCAACCATCTCAAAGCTCCCTGCTTGAGCGGTAATGGCACGATCATCAGCATAGATGAAACTCTCTGTCCCTTCTGGCAGTGGCTGGTCATTTGTGTAGATGTTGAACATGGATGGGACAAGCACGCTCCCCTGAGGCAGGAAATGACATTTATAATTCAGAAACAAAAAAATCATAGTGTTACATAATGTTGTTATTATTACAGATATATTATTCAATAAAGTGAAGTGGATGCCTGAACAGGGCAGGAAATCGCTACTTATTTGTTTCAGGACATTTTATATATTGTATATATTGCTGATGCCGCTACTAATCCCAATTTTACCTCATATGAGAAACGCCATGGCCGTGATAGTCCGCGCTATACATGGTGCTCCCAAAACCTCTGGAAGAGAAAAGGAATTAGTTTGCCTTCTAATGGAAGCGGATATAAGTTTTGTCTTTATGGCACTCTACAATTCAGAAAATAAGGATTTCGAGTCAATCTAAGGATTCACATTAATTCCAGGGAATACAGGACTCCACATCCCCAAGATACTTGTGAAAGGATGGAAATGGGCACTATTTTCATAAGAACCTCCCAGCTGAATTAATGCCAGCCTATGGTCCGAGAAACAGTCCAGGACGGAAGATGCTCGTTGCTAGGCAACCAGCATCACACTCCTCTGGTCTTGGGTACCAACTGCCAATCATCCATCTCTCCTCCCATAAAATAGAGGCTCTGACTGATCTTGAGTTGTCCCCCGTGTGTGTGCGCGTGTGTGTATACACACACACATGTAACATCAATGGCTTATAGTTCTTATATCTTTGCTGTGTGTATATTTTATATATATAGTGTGTGTGTGTGTGTGTATCCCATATGGCTGATCTTGAGCTGTTCCCCCCCCCCCCACACACACTATATATAGTGTGTGTGTGTGTGTATGTGTGTGTGTGTGTGTGTGTGTGTATATATATATATATACATACATACATATACAGACACACACACACATATATATACACACGTAAGATCAATGGCTTATTGTTCTTATGTCTTTGCTGTGTATATATGTATGTGTGTGTATATATATATATATATATACACACACACACACACACACACACACACACACTTACCATTTGTAGCGTATTGCTCTTACGTCTTTGCTGTGTGTGTGTGTGTGTATCTCATATGGCTGATCCTGAGCTGTCTTCTCTCATAGAATCAAAGAGTTGGAAGAGACCTCATGGGCCATCCAGTCCAACCCTATTCTGCCAAGAAGCAGGAATATTGCATTCAAATCACCCCTGACAGATGGCCATCCAGCCTCTGTTTAAAAGCTTCCAAAGAAGGAGCCTCCACCACACTCCGAGGCAGAGAGTTCCACTGCTGAACAGCTCTCACAGTCAGGAAGTTCTTCCTCATGTTCAGATGGAATCTCCTTTCTTGTAGTTTGAAGCCATTGTTCCATTGCGTCCTAGTCTCCAGGGCACCAGAAAACAAGCTTGCTCCCTCCTCCCTGTGGTTCCTCTCACATATTTATACATGGCTATCATATCTCCTCTCAGCCTTCTCTTCTTCAGGCTAAACATGCCCAGCTCCTTAAGCCGCTCCTCATAGGGCTTGTTCTCCAGACCCTTGATCATTTTAGTCGCCCTCCTCTCTCTCTCTCTCTCTATACACAAACACACACACACACACACACACAGACATAGTGTGTGTGTATACCATTGATATCTTATTCTTATGTCTTTGCTGTGTGTATATAATATATATACACACACGCATACTATATAGATAGATACACACACACCATTTGTAGTGTATTGCTCTTACATCTTTGCTGTGTGTATATTTTTATATATAGATAGATAGAGAGAGAGAGTGTGTAAATATATTATATACACACAGCAAAGACATAAGAATAAGCTATCAATGGTTTACACACACACACACTATGTGTGTGTATATATATATATAGAGAGAAGACCGCTTAGGATCAGCCATATGAAGATATAGATGGATGGATGGATGGATGGATGGATGGATGGATGGATGGATGGATAGATAGATAGATAGATAGATAGATAGATAGATAGATAGACAGACAGACAGATATGGGGGACAGCTCAAGATTAGCCATATTATTAGCTAGATAGATAGATAGATAGATAGATAGATAGATAGATAGATAGATAGATAGATAGATAGACAGACAGACAGACAGACAGATAGCTTATTGTTCTTAGGTCCTTTCCGTATAGTCTGGAAAAGAAGAAGCTTCGCAGCCAGAGGAATAATACTTGTAATTATATCATTATAACTCTGGGGGCAAAAATCTGCAACTTTTAATCAAAAATGTATGGGAAGTCCTTTTTAACTTTTAATTTCAATATATGGTATGTGTGAGATAAGACATTTATGGGGAAATTATTGATTTTACAAGTTGTATAGTGTTGTAAAATAATATTCATATTGCAAAAAAAATATATGGAAATTTTGGGAGCGTGTTGCTCCGTGTTTTATGGAAGTTGCTAGTCTTGTGCCAATTAAGATTAAGGGTGGAATATTACCACAAACAAGGGTGGAATATTACCACAAACAACGAAGAATATGACAATGAAAAGGAAGACAGGAATGCCCCGTATTCGCAGACACACATTATCCTAAATGCCTTCATGAGTTTTCCTGGCTAATTTAGCAGGACAAAACAAAACACACTCTGCTTTGCTCAGGCACCGAAAAATGGGTCAATGGAAAGATCTCTAACTCCGGAAAGGAGAAAAGAGGCTTTCAGAACCGATTAAACGATGCAATTAAAAACTGAAGTTCAATTAATCTGAAGAGAGGAAAAATCCCAGTCCCTGAGTCTGGCCTCACAGTTTCCAGCGTCGATTGCAAAACCGTTCCCATACTCCCAAGATGGCCTAAATGCATAACTTACTCTTCCATAGAAACACTATCTGGGTCTAATGCAGGGAAACTATGGTTGTTTTACTCCTAACAACTGGATGGCTTTTGCAATCTCTAATTGCCACTGCGTCATTGTTAGAAGCTTATGGGCAACAGAATATTCACTATTTCAACAAGGAAGATATGTAAAGTATTTTAAATATGTCACTATCTGCAAACAGACCCATATCACGATGCAACCTCTGTCCAGAACAAATAATCAATATGCCCAAATGTGAACACTGGTGGAGTTTGGGGAAACTAGACCTCGACATTTAGGAGTAATAGTTGCTGGGATTTATAGTTCACCTACAATCAAAGAGCAAAGTGTTTCTCCACCTGGGAGAGGTCACAAGAGGGTGTTAGAGGGGTTGCTAAAGACCATCTGAAAACACAGTATTTTCTGTTGGTCATGGAGGTTCTGTGTGGGAAGTTTGGCTCAATTCTATCATTGGTGAGGTTCAGAATACTCTTTGATTGGAGATGAACTATAGATCCCACCAACTACAACTCCAAAATGTCAAGGACTGTTTTTTCCAAACTCCACCAGTGTTCACATTTGTGCATATTGAGTATCTGTGCCAAGTTTGGTCCAGATCCATCATTGTTTGAGTCCACAGTGCTCTCTAATGTAGGTGAACTACAACTCCACAACTCACGGTCAGTGTGCACCAAACCCTTCCAGTCTTTTCTGTTGGTCATGGGAGTTCTGTGTGCCAACTTTGGTTCAATTCCATCATTGGTGGAATTCAGAATGCTTTTTGATTGTAGGTGAACTATAAATCCCAGCAACTACAATGCCAAAATGTCAAGGTCTGTTTTCCCCAAACTGCACCAGTGTTTGCATTTGAGTGTATTGAGTATTCATCCCAAGTTTGGTCCAGATTCATCATTGTTTGAGTCCACAGTGCTCTCTGGATGTAGGTGAACTACAACTCCAAAACTCAAGGTCAAGTCCCACCAAACAATTCCAGTATTTTCTGTTGGTTGTGGGAGTTCTGTGTGCCAAGTTTAGTTCAATGCTCACCAAAACCTTCTGGTATTTTCTGTTGGTCGTGGGAGTTCTCTGTGCCAAGTCTTGCAATTCCATTGTTGGTGGGGTTCAGAATGTTCTTTGATTGTAGGTGAACTATAAATCCCAGCAACTGCAACTCCCAAATGACAAAATAACCCAACCCCCCACCCCCCAACCCCAGCAGTACTCAAATGTGGGCATATCAGGTATTTGTGCCAAATTTGATCCAGTGAATGAGAATACATCCTGCATATCAGATATTTGCATTACGATTCATAACAGTAGCAAAATTAGTTATGAAGTAGCAACAAAAATAATGTTATGGTTGGGGGTCACCACAACATGAGGAACTGTATTAAAGGGTCGCGGCATCAGGAAGACTGAGAAACACTGGTTTAGAACAACAAATGCAGTTGTTGTTGTTGTTGTTGTTTTTGTTGTTTCACTATGTAGCACGGCTTTTCTTCCTGAGTTATCAGTGCCATTGCCTAACTTGGTCTATCATTTGTTTTTTTTTTTTTTTTTTTTTTTTTTTTTTTTTTTTTTTTTTTTTTTTTTTTTTTTTTTTTTTTTTTTTTTTTTTTTGTTTTTTGTTGTTGTTGTTGTTGTTTTTGTTGTTTCACTATGTAGCACGGCTTTTCTTCCTGAGTTATCAGTGCCATTGCCTAACTTGGTCTATCATAAAAGCATTGGAAAAGTTTATTAAAACTGCAAAATCTTTGTTGTGCTCTGCACAAAAGGTTAACAATTGTATGTTTTCATTAACGAAGTGTCTAGACTGAAGGAAATAAAAGTGCTAACTGGGTTGTTGTAGGTTTTTTCGGGCTATATGGCCATGTTCTAGAGGCATTCTCTCCTGACGTTTCGCCTGCATCTATGGCAAGCATCCTCAGAGGTAGTGAGGTCTGTTGGAACTAGGGAAAAGGGTTTAGGTATCTGTGGAATGACCAGGGTGGGACAAAGGACTCTTGTCTGCTGGAGCTAGGTGTGAATGTTTCAACTGACCACCTTGATTAGCATTTGATGGCCTGGCAGTGCTTAGAGCAAACTTTTGTTGAGAAGTGATTAAATGTGCCTTTTGTTTCCTCTCTGTTGTTGTGCTGTTGTAATTTTAGAGTTTTTTAATACTGGTAGCCAGACTTTGTTCATTTTCATGGTTTCCTCCTTTCTGTTGAAATTGTCCACATGCTTCTGGATTTCAATAAGCATCCACATGAAATCCACATGCTTCCTGTGGATCTCAATAGCTTCTCTGTGTAGCCTGACATGGTGGTTGTGAGAGTGGTCCAACAGAGAGAAAACAAACAAGGACATCTAATCACCTCTCAACAAAAGTTTGCTCTAGGCACTGTCAGGCCATTATATGCTAATCAAGGTGGTCAGTTGAAACATTCACACCTAGCTCCAGCAGACAAGAGTCCTTTGTCCCACCCTGGTCATTCCACAGATATATAAACCCTTTTTTCCTAGTTCCAACAGACCTCACTACCTCTGAGGATGCTTGCCATAGATGCAGGCGAAATGTCAGGAGAGAATGCCTCTAGACCATGGCCATATAGCCCGAAAAAACCAGTGATTCCAGCCATGAAAGCCTTCGACAATATGAAAGTGCTAACCTCAGCCACAAAAACAAAGTTTCTAGAGTAGAACAACGCCTTTCAAAGCAAAGACCGTACTATTAAACAGGAAATAACACTTTCAAACCAGGTACATATTTTTTTCAAAAATGTGTTACATAGAGTAGTAGTTACTCTTACGATTAACTTACATTAAACATATACTATATATAATTATGTTATGAATGAAGTGCTCCCTCTAGTGGTGAAGGGTTTCTGCTTGCTGTAGCACAGTATTTCTCAACCTTCCTAATGTCGCGACCCCTTAATGCAGTTCCTCATGTTGTGGTGACCCCCCAACCATAAAAATTATTTTTGTTACTACTTCATAACTGTAATTTAGCTACTGTTATGAATCGTCATGTAAACATCTGATATGCAGGATGTATTTTCATTCACTGGACTAAATTTGGTGCAAATACCCAATATACCCAAATTTGAATGCTGGTGGAGTTTGGGGAGGGGATTGATTTTGTCATTTGGGAGTTGTAGTTGCTGGGATTTATAGTTCATCTCCAATCAAAGAGCATTCTGAAATCTACCAGTGATGGAACTGAACCAAACTTGGCACACAGAACTCCCATGACCAACAGTAAACACTAGAATTGTTTGGTGGGCATTGACATTGAGTTTTGGAGTTGTAGTTCATCCAGAGAGTACTGTGGACTCAAACAATGATAGATCTGGACCAAACTTGGGACAAATACTCAGTACACTCAAATGCAAACACTGGAGGAGTTTGGGGAAACCAGACCTTGAAATTTCGGCGTTGTAGTTGCTGGGATTTATAGTTCACCTACAATCAAAGAGCATTCTGAAGTCCACCAATGATGGAATTGAACCAAACTTGGCACACAGAACTCCCATGACAAACAGAAAAGACTGGAAGGATTTGGTGGGCATTGACCTTGAGTTGTGGAGTTGTAGTTCACCTACATCCATAGAAAACTTTGGACTCAAACAATATGGGCATACTCAATATTATTATATTATTTGGCCACATCATGAGGAGACAGGAAAGCCTAGAGAAGACAATTATGCTGGGGAAAGTGGAAGGCAAAAGGAAGAGGGGCCAACCAAGGGCAAGATGGATGGATGGTATCCTTGAAGTGACTGGACTGACCTTGAAGGAGCTGGGGGTGGTGACGGCCGACAGGGAGCTCTGGCGTGGGCTGGTCCATGAGGTCACGAAGAGTCGGAGACGACTGAACGAATGAACAACAACAACAATATGCCTAAATGTGAACACTGATGGAGTTTGGGGAAAACAGACCTTGACATTTCAGCATTGTGGTTGCTGGGATTTATAGTTCACTTACAATCAAAGAGCATTCTGAATTCCACCAACAATGGAATTGAACCAAACCTGGCACACAGAACTTCCATGACCAACAGAAAAGACTGGAAGGATTTTGTGGGCATTGACCTTGAGTTGTGGAGTTGTAGTTCACCTACATCCAGAGAGCCCTGTGGACTCAAACCATGATAGATCTGGACCAAACTTGGGACAAATACTCAATACACTCAAATGTAAGCACTGGTGGAGTTTGGGGGAAAAAGACCTTGATATTTGAGAGTTGTAGTTGCTGGGATTTATAGTTCACCTGCAATCAAACAGCATTCTGAATCTCACCGATAGAATTGGGCCAAACTTCCCACACAGAATCCCCATGACCATCAGAAAATGCTGTGTTTTCTGATGGTCTTTGGAAACCCCCCTCACACCCCATTCATAACCTCCACCCGGGGGTCCCGACCCCCAGGTTGAGAAACACTGCTTTAGGTCCTCCAAGCACAACTATGTCCACATTTTGCTAGGAGAATTGCACTGGATTCCATAGCACTGAGCCATGACTGCTAAAGTGTTGTCGAATTGCATTAATTCTGCTGTGTAGAAGCACATCCAGAAATTTTGATTTTTGTAATGTAAAAAAAAAATCCAAAAAGGAGGAAACCATGAAAATGAACAAAATCTGGCTACCAGTATTAAAAAAAAAACTCTAAAATTAAAACAGCAGAGGGAAAACAATCAGGGACATCTAATCACCTCTCAACAAAAGACTGCTCCAGGCACTGCCAGGCTATCAAATGCTATTCAAGGTGGTCAGTTGAAACATTCACACCTATCTCCAGCAGGCAAGAGTTCCTTGCCCCACCCTGGTCTTTCCACAGATATATAAATCAATTTTCCTAGTTCCAACAGACCTCACTACCTCTGAGGATGCTTGCTATAGATGCAGGCGAAACGTCAGGAGAGAATGCCTCTAGAACATGGCCATATAGCTCTTTGGTTCCATGAACTCTATACAGTTCCTCATGTTGTGGTGACCCCACCATAACATTATTTTCATTGCTACTTCATAACTGTAATTTTGCTACTGTTATGAACATCATTCAATCTGATGTCCTATACTATATTAACTGACTGGGCAAAATTTGGCACAAATATCTGATTCACAAAAATTTGAATACTGGTGGGGTTGGGTGGGATTGATTTTATCACTTGGGAGTTGTAGTTGCTGGGATTTATAGTTCACCAACAATCAAAGACCATTCTGAACTCGAACAATGATGGAATTGAACCAATCTTTGCACGCAGAACTCCCATGAAC
The DNA here is from genome assembly GCF_025583915.1 of Anolis sagrei ordinatus. NCBI lineage: Eukaryota > Metazoa > Chordata > Lepidosauria > Squamata > Anolidae > Anolis > Anolis sagrei. The sequence continues at coordinate 246,903,273 of NW_026847438.1, forward strand.
AACAGAAAATACTAGAATGGTTTGGTGGGCATTGGCCTTGAGTTTGGGAGTTGTAGTTCACCTCCATCCAGAGAGCACTGTGGACTCAAGCAAGGGTGGATCTGGACCAAACTTGGCACAAATAATCAATATGCCCAAATGTGAACACTGGTGGAGTTTGAGGAGTTGTAGTTGCTGGGATTTGTAGTTCACCTACAATCAAAGAGCATTCTGAACTGCACCAATGATAGAATTGGGCCAAACTTTCCACAAAGAACCCTCATGATCAACAGAATAAATAAAAATACTGTGTTTTCTAATGGTCTTTGGTGACCCCTCTGAGACCTCTTCGTGACCCCCCCCCCAGGGTCCCGACCCCCACGTTGAGAAACGCTGCTCTAGAACATGGCCATATAGCCCGAAAAAACCTACAACAACCCAGTGATTCCGGCCATGAAAGCTTTCGACAATAAATCCGAAAATTATACAGTATTATATGAAAAACAGAGCAAGAAAAATAGATTAAGTAGCTGCAAGACAGCTCCAAATGTTTCTCTGCCAAGTGGTACAAAGTTTGGAAATTACTTTGAAAAACTACAGCTTCCAAACTCCCACCCTGGCTAGGAAGGTTTCCTGGAAATGTTGTTCAAAGAGAGAGCATGTTTTTCTTTGAAACCTTGTTTTGCATTGTATTTGGAAACCATTTACTCGGCCGCTCTCTCATTCAGACAAAGGTACGATTATCAGTCATTGTTATTCTTCTCGGCGACTTTCTGGGAAAACTTTCTGAAATGTGCTGCCAAGAAAGAGCGCAACAAAGTCCACGGCCTTTGCTCCTTCTTTCTTCCCACAATGGGGCAACGTGACGTCACGCTGATCCCGAAAACGCATGCAGAATTTCCCCCTTTTCGGGGCCTCCGGCGCTCATCCGCACGCTCCAACGGCTTTCTGCACCTGCTTATTCCCAGGACACAAAAGGCGATCCTTTGGGCATCAAGCAAAGCGGGTGGAAATTCGTGGCCGAATGCCTGGACGTGGCTCAATCCTTTCCCGTTATTTTGGAAAGAAAACACTCCCTTTGGCTCTGTGTTCCTCACACCCTTTCAACACTGACACACCAAAAACCCTATCAGTAATGCAAGCAACTGTTTCCGCTACTAACTGGAAAGAAAACAGTATTCCAGGCTTAGGAGGAGATAAAACACTCCGGACATTTGGTATTTTTTTGGGTGGACAAATGAGCAGGCAACAAATTAATTTCCTGTTCCTATGTTGTCGAAGGCTTTCATGGCCAGAATCACTGGGTTGTTGTAGGTTTTTCGGGCTGTATGGCCATGTTCTAGAAGCATTCTCTCCTGACATTTCACCTGCATCTGTAGCAAGCATCCTCAGAGGTTGTGGGGTCTGTAGGAAACTAGGGAAAATGGGGTTTATATATCTGTGGAATGACCAGGGTGAGACAAAGGACTCTTGTCTGCTGGAGCTAAGTGTGAATGTTTCAACTGATCACCTTGATTAGCATATAATGGCCTGACAGTGCTTAGAGCAATCTTTTGTTGAGAGGTGATTAGACGTCCTTGTTTGTTTCCTCTCTGCCATACATCAAGGGAACCACCGACTAGGGAAATGGGGTTTATATATCTGTTGAAAATCCAGGGTGGGAGAAAGAACTCTTGTGTGTTGGAGCTAGGTGTGAATGTTTCAACTGACCACCTTGATTAGCATATAATGGCCTGACAGTGCTTAGAGCAATCTTTTGTTGAGAGGTGATTAGATGTCCTTGTTTGTTTCCTCTCTGCCATACATCAAGGGAACCACTAACTAGGGAAATGGGGTTTATATATCTGTTGAAAATCCAGGGTGGGAGAAAGAACTCTTGTGTGTTGGAGCTAAGTGTGAATGTTTCAGTTGGCCACCTTGATTAACATTTGATGGCCTGACAGTCTTTAGGTATGGCTTGTTAGCGCCTGGGGGAATCCTTTGTTGATGTCATATGTTCTGCAGTTGATAGTGCTTGGTAATGTAAGTATTAGTTCTAAAGGGTTTAGTAATCTGTAAGTAAGTAACAGATGCACTGGTTACCAATTGAGCACCGGATCACTTTCAAAGTGATGGTACTCACCTTTAAGGCCTTGCATGGTCTGGGGCCGATGTATCTGAGGGACCACCTCACCCCCTACCAACCCCAGAGATCCCTCCGTTCTGAGAAGACCAAGATCTATTGGAAGTCCCCAGTGTCAAGACCTTGCTCTAACAGCAACCAGACACAGAGCCTTCGCAGCAGTGGCACCATCACTCTGGAATACTCTGCCACCTGAAGTCTGTGCCTTGCGGAACTTACCAGCTTTCCGCAGGGCATGTAAGACATACCTGTTTTGACAGGTTAAACATGAGCCAACAATGTGATGTGGCGGCAAAAAAAGCCAATGGGATTTTGGCTGCATCAATAGGAGCATAGTGTCTAGATCTAGGGAAGTAATGCTACCCCTCTATTCCGCTTTGGTTAGACCACACCTGGAATATTGTGTCCAATTCTGGGCACCACAATTCAAGAGAAATATTGACAAGCTGGAATGTGTCCAGAGGAGGGTGACTAAAATGATCAAGGGTCTGGAGAACAAGCCCTATGAGAAGCGTCTTAAGGAGCTGGGCATGTTTAGCCTTGAAGAAGAGAAGGCTGAGAGGAGATATGATAGCCATGTATAAATATGTGAAAGGAAGCCACAGGGAGGAGGGAGCAAGCTTGTTTTCTGCTTCCCTGGAGACTAGGACGCAAACAATGGCTTCAAACTACAAGAGAGGAGATTCCATCTGAACATGAGGAAGAACTTCCTGACTGTGAGAGCCGTTCAGCAGTGGAACTCTCTGCCCGAGTGTGGTGGAGGCTCCTTCCTTCTTTGGAGCTTTTAAACAGAGGCTGGATGGCCATCTGTCAGGGGTGATTTGAATGCAATATTCCTGCTTCTTGGCAGAATGGGTTGGACTGGATGGCCAATGAGGTCTCTTCCAACTCTATTCTATGATTCTATGATTCTATGTAAAACATACCTATTTCGACAGGCCTTTGATTTTTGACATTGCTGTTTTTAAATTGTTTTAAATTGTTTTTAAATTATATTAGATTTTAGCCATTCTTGTAAGCCCCTCCGAGCCCCAGGGGAGTGGCGGCATATAAGTTTGGATAATAAATAAATAAATGGGTGAAAGCAATTAAGGGTGGAGGTATGAAAGAGATAGATTGCAGCTGGGTGTTTGTAGATATAAGGAGTGTGCCTTGGAAATGATCTTTGGGAGAAAAGTATTGTCATATTTTGATAGTGGATGCTGCTGGTTGTTCCCCCAGGTCTGTTGGATTTTTGGTATCCTGGCCTGTCTTCTGTAATCTTGGAACCTTGGAACTTTGAATCTTTGGACTGGCTTTTGACTACGGTATAGGTCCTTGATCCTGGACTTTGTTTATTGAAATCTCGGCGTTTGACCACTGGACTGGACCTCTGGAACACCCTCTCCAAAGATCTTAGACAGGCCCCTACATTGGCAGTCTTTAGGAAGAACTTGAAGACCTGGCTGTTCCGATGTGCCTTTCCAAAATAGGAAAACTCCAACAACAAGTCCCAGAAGCACTTTAGTAGAAATTAAGATTGCTGGCACACTGCACTTACCCTATAATCCTTCATATCACCTGCCACATCAGCACTGTTAATCTGTACCCATTACTCTGGCCCGGCCCAATTTTATTGTGTCTTGGTGTATTGTTTTATTACTTGTTGTTTTAATATTGCTTTAACTGTTTTTGATTTGCTTTAGGTTGTGTATTGTTATGCTATGTTTTGAGGCCTTGGCCTTTGTAAGCCGCATCGAGTCCTTCGGGAGATGCTAGTGCCGGGGTACAAATAAAGTTAATAATAATAAAATAATAATTTGACTACGGTGTAGCTTTTGCTATCAGTTTTTGTTTATTCTGTGGCTAAGTGCTATCTTTATGTTTTATATTTTGGTCTATTAAAAACAGCCAGCAAATAAGTTCTGTTTTAATTAAACTGTTTGATAAAACTAGTAGTTTGGTTCATCTCTACCTAAATAAGGCAGAGCCCTGGCAACATGACAGTTGAGAGGTGATTAGCTGTCCCTGATTGTTTCTTGTCTGGAGTTCCCCTGTGTTTGAATGTTTGTGCATAACCACATATATAAACACAAACACACATATATACACAAATATATACACATACATATACACACACAAAACACATATACACAGACTGGGCCACAGCAACGCGTGGCAGGGGACGGCTAGTGCAATAATATAATCATAGAGTTTGGATGAGATCATAGTCAAATATTATGTTACAGACCAGACAAGCATTTCTTGCAGTGGTTTTTCCTTTGACAAATGCTTCTTGTTTCCGCCTTTCAAAGACTGCAAGAGAGAAGCATGGAAAATAATGAAACTACCTGAAATGGGTTGGACTAGATAGCCTTTGGGGGTCCCTTCCAACTCTCCGACATACCTGATCATCATGTTGGAATTGCTGTGGGACTTTTCTCCTTGGTTTCTTTCCCCTTTTTGGGCGCCGGCGACAGGCAAAGCCGCCTCTTGTTTCTTGAAAAAGGGAAGGAAATAATATGATTTAGAAGAGCAAGTATTAAAGACACGACTCCGGGGATTTGGAAGCAGGGTGGTAAATGAACAATCTAAACTCAATTTGGGATGAGCTTTTAATACAGGCATGGGCAAACTTAGGCCCTCCAGGTGTTTTGGACTTCAATTCCCACAATTCCTAACAGCCCAACTACGGACACCGAACTTGGAGGACCATCATCCTCGGACCATCATCCTCGGTGCTCACCAATGATTCCTCTTCATCCTGGAAAGAAGTGACAAGTGGAGTGCCGCAGGGTTCCGTCCTGGGCCCGGTCCTGTTCAACATCTTTATTAATGACTTAGATGAAGGCTTAGAAGGCAGGATCATCAAGTTTGCAGACGACACCAAATTGGGAGGGATAGCCAATACTCCAGAGGACAGGAGCAGGATTCAAAACGATCTTGACAGATTAGAGAGATGGGCCAAAACTAACAAAATGAAGTTCAACAGTGACAAATGCAAGATACTCCACTTTGGCAGGAAAAACGAATGCAAAGATACAGAATGGGGGACGATGCCTGGCTCGAGAGCAGTACGTGTGAAAAAGATCTTGGAGTCCTCGTGGACAACAAGTTAAACATGAGCCAACAATGTGAGGTGGCGGCAAAAAAAGCCAATGGGATTTTGGCCTGCATCAATAGGAGCATAGTGTCTAGATCTAGGGAAGTAATGCTACCCCTCTATTCTGCTTTGGTTAGACCACATCTGGAATATTGTGTCCAATTGTGGGCACCACAATTCAAGAGAGATATTGACAAGCTGGAATGTGTCCAGAGGAGGGCGACTAAAATGATCAAGGGTCTGGAGAACAAGCCCTATGAGGAGCGGCTTAAGGAGCTGGGCATGTTTAGCCTGAAGAAGAGAAGGCTGAGAGGGGATATGATAGCCATGTATAAATATGTGAAAGGAAGCCACAGGGAGGAGGGGGAGCAAGCTTGTTTACTCCTTCCATGGAGATTAGAACAAGGAACAATGGCTTCAAACACAAGAAAGGAGATTCCATCTGAACATGAGGAAGAACAAGCCCTATGAGGAGCGGCTTAAAGAGCTGGGCATGTTTAGCCTGAAGAAGAGAAGGCTGAGAGGAGATATGATAGCCATGTATAAATATGTGAGAGGAAGCCACAGGGAGGAGGGAGCAAGCTTGTTTTCTGCTTCCTTGGAGACTAGGACGCGGAACAATGGCTTCAAACTACAGGAGAGGAGATTCCATCTGAACACGAGGAAGAACTTCCTGACTGTGAGAGCCGTTCAGCAGTGGAACTCTCTGCCCCGGAGTGTGGTGGAGGCTCCTTCTTTGGAAGCTTTTAAACAGAGGCTGGATGGCCATCTGTCAGGGGTGATTTGAATGCAATATTCCTGCTTCTTGGCAGAATGGGGTTGGATTGGATGACCCTGAGGTCTCTTCCAACTCTTTGATTCTATGACTACGAGGGATCGCCTAAGTAAGTAAGTAAGTGACTCATAAAGTCACCTTATAGGTTTCCAAGGTTAAGGAAGGATTCAAACGTAGGTCTCGCAGTCAACTTAACTACAACAGGTTGTCCTGATGAAATGAATGGTGGGCCAGTCCAAGTTGGCACCCATGGAGACCTTATTGGAATGGCTTTGGCTATCATGTGCTGGGGGCACTCACGTTTTGGAGTCACCGAAGCTGAGAAATCCTGACTTATTCTTTTCCTCTGGCCCTTGAGAAGTTATTGGCTCTGTGACAACTTCATCTGCAGGTGAGTCTCAAAGTGGAGGGAAAGCACTGTGACTTGGCAGCCGGCTCAACCAACCGCTTTGGGTCATGCCCACTCAGCCTCTATGACATAATCCAACCCAAGGCTTTGCTTTCCTAAGCCTAATCATCCAGGAAAAAACAAATAGCAACTTAATTGCAAGTTGAGCATCCCTTATGTACAATAAGTAGAATCTGCTGCCTCTGAGTACAGTGGAGTCCCCTTCCCTTGGAGTTTTTTTAGGCAGAGGCTGGATGGCCATCTGTCGGGAGGGCTTTGATGATTGTGTGTTTTTGCAAAGCAGAAAGGGGTTGGACTGGGTGACGCTTAGGATGTCTTCCAACTTTATGGTTCTATTATTTTAAGTGTTTTTAAATGCTGGATTTTTGGAATGCTTCCATATACCAAGCAACTATTATATATATATATATATACATATATATACAATATATATGTTTCTAACAATGTTTCATTCTACTGCAATGTATATAGGCTTTAAATTGTGTCATGAGCCGCTTGGCATTTTGTTTAGGAGAGAAAAACCACCACCATTATCATTATCATCATCATCATCATCATCAGTGGTAAAAACAATATAATACACAATTCAAAACGTAAAGATTATAAACATTAAAAGACAATTAGACTTTCTACAATAATAATAATAATAATAATAAATGTGTGTATTTATATGTATGTGTGTATGTATTATGGTGTGTTTATATATATACACTATATATGTGTGTATGAATATGTATGTGTGTATATATGTGTGTGTTTATATATACACACATTATATATGTGTGTATGTATGTCTGTGTATATATATTGTGTGTTTATATAAACACATATATAATGTCTGTATATATAAACACACACATATATACACACAATATATATGTTATATATACACACATATGTTATATATGTTATACACACATATATACACATGTGTGTATATAACATATATAAACACACATATAGACATATATGTATGTGTGAATATATATTTTGTGTTTATATATATACACACACATATGTCTATATGTGTGTTTATATTTGTTATATACACATGTGTATATATGTGTGTATATAACATATATAACATATGTGTGTATATATAACATATATATTGTGTGTATGTATGTGTGTGTTTATATATACAGACATTATATATGTGTATGTATGTGAGTATATATATTGTGTGTTTATATATATACACATTATATGTATGTGTGTATATATTATGTGTTTATATATATATGCACACACATGTGTGTGTGTTTATATGTTATATACACACATATGTGTATATACATGTGTATATAACATATATAACATATGTGTGTATATATAACATATATATATTGTGTATATATATGTGTGTGTTTATATATAAAAGGTAAAGGTAGTCCCTGACATTAAGTCCAGTCATGTCTGACTCTGGGGGCTCCATGCAGTCATGCTGGCCACATGACCTTGGAGGTGTCTACGGACAACGCTGGCTCTTCGGCTTAGAAATGGAGATGAGCACCAACCCCCAGAGCGTTTATATATACACACACATTATATATGTGTGTATATACTGTGTGTTTATATATGCACACATATGTGTGTATGTGTTTATATATGTTATATACACATGTGTGTATATATGTGTGTATAACATATATAACATATGTGTATATATAACACACATATATTGCGTGTTTATATACACATTATATATGTGTATATGTATGTGTACATGTCTGACTGACTCATTATATGTGTGTATGTATATATGTGTGTGTATATATATACACACACACAAATTCTATATGTATGTATGTGTGTATGTATCTATATTTATATCTAATATGTATGTGCATCTATCTCTGTGTGTGTGTGTACGCATTGTGTGTGAGAGAGAGCTACACCTTGAAGATGGGACTGAAGTCTAAACACAAAATAATTCAGTGCATGACAACAAAATTTGTGTACATCAGAAAGCAAAGGCGATCCTATCTCAGCCAACCATATATACACAATTTTGGATCTCTGGATAAAGGAAACTCAAACTATATTTATAATCTACTTTTTAAAAACCCTTTTCTCCCCAAACTTTAGGAAAGTTTTTTTCTTTTAAATACAGAATATTGGGAGGAAGTTTTGGAAGTTGCAACTGTCCCAAACCTTGCCTCTCCCAATCCAAGGTCATTTAAGGTGTCATATTTGTCCCTGTGGGGTGCATCTACATTGCGAAATTAATGCACTTTGGCACCACTTTAATAGCTATGGCTCAATGCTATGGCATGCTTTCCTCTTCTCCTTTTGCAAAATATCAATTTCAGCATTTCCAGGGGCATTGAGGTGAATCATCTTGCAACTCACCTGTGCTTGCTTTGCAAAGGTTGCAAAAGGGACAGAGACCTCTTTGCAAACAGCTTCCTTTCCTTTTTCTCCTCCTTCAAGGAAACTACAGAAAAACAGGTTACTTTAAAGATGCTTGAAGAGGAGGAGCAATACTGTGCAATCCTGGGAGTTGTAGTTTTGCAAGGCCTTCTCTGCCCTAGAGTGCTGTGGCCTCTCCAAACTACAACTCCCAAGAGCCATGATCATTGTAGTGATGCCATTTTACAGCATGATGGGTGCAACCCCATACTACAACTCCCAGCATTCCATAGCATTGTTAAAAGTGCCTTCAATCTTCATTTAGCCTCCAGATTTAAAGGTGAATAAGGATGCATCCACTAGGAAGTGATGAAGTTTGATCCCACAGTGTCATGTCTTAATGGTTTGGGGACATTATCCAGAACGTTGGGAGTTGTAGTTTTATAAGGTTGTTCACCTTCTGCCCAAAGGTTGGTGCCTCCCCAAACTACAACTCCCACAATTCCATAGCATGGAATTAATTCTAGTGTAGATGCATCCAATTCATTGCAGTTGGAAACCTGTATAGCTGCCCAAGTTGTGATCTATAGAGTCCTGGGATTTCTAGTTCATTCATATATTCAGAACTCTGTGCAAAAAATAAACTTTGAGTCGCTTTTGGGGAGATAAATAAATATAATAACATATTGTATGGGACCTTGGGATTTGTAGTATATATATATATATATATGTATGTATATGTATATATTCTGAATTTCTCTGTGGTTTAAAAATAAACTTTGAGTCCCTCTGGGGAGATAAATAAATATAATAATAATGATATATTGTATGGGACCTTGGGATTTGTAGTTTACCTATATATATATATATATATATATATATATATAATTTCTCTGTGATTTAAAAATAAACTTTTGAGTCCCTTTGGAGAGATAAATAAATATAATAATAATAATAATAATAATAATAATAATAGGGATAATGGGACCTTGGGATTTGTAGTTTACCCATATATATATAATTTCTCTGTGGTTTAAAAATAAACTTTGAGTCCCTTTGGAGAGATAAATAAATATAATAAAAATATAATAATAATATATTGTACGGGACCTTGGGATTTGTAGTTTACCCATATATATATATAATATCTCTGTAGTTTAAAAATAAACTTTGAGTCCCTTTGGAGAGATAAATAAATATAATAATAATAATAATAATAATAATAATAATAATAATAATATATTGTATGGGACCTTGGGATTTGTAGTTTACCTATATATATATATATATATATATATATAATTTCTCTGTGATTTAAAAATGAGTCCCTTTGGAGAGATAAATATAATAATAATAATAATAATAATAATAATAATAATAATAATATATTGTATGGGACCTTGGGATTTGTAGTTTACCTATATATATATATATATATATATATATAATTTCTCTGTGATTTAAAAATAAACTTTTGAGTCCCTTTGGAGAGATAAATAAATATAATAATAATAATAATAATAATAATAATAGGGATAATGGGACCTTGGGATTTGTAATTTACCCATATATATATAATTTCTCTGTGGTTTAAAAATAAACTTTGAGTCCCTTTGAGGACTCAATACAATAATACAATAATAATATACTGTATGGGACCTTGGGAGTTGTGTTGTTGTTCATTCGTTCAGTCGTCTCCGACTCTTTGTGACCTCATGGACCAGCCCACGCCAGAGCTCCCTGTCGGCCATCACCACCCCCAGCTCCCTCAAGGTCAGTCCAGTCACTTCAAGGATGCCATCCATCCATCTTGCCCTTGGTCGGCCCCTCTTCCTTTTGCCTTCCACTTTCCCCAGCATAATTGTCTTCTCTAGGCTTTGCTTCTCCTCATGATGTGGCCAAAGTACTTCAACTTTGTCTCTAGTATCCTTCCCTCCAATGAGCAGTCGGGCTTTATTTCCTGGAGGATGGACTGGTTGGATCTTCTCGCAGTCCAAGGCACTCTCAACACTTTCCTCCAGCACCACAGCTCAAAAGCATCTTCCTTCGCTCAGCCTTCCCTAAGGTCCAGCTCTCACATCCGTAGGTGACTACAGGGAATACCATGGCTTTGACTAGGCGGATCTTTGTTGCCAGTCTGATGTCTCTACTCTTCACTATTTTATCAAGACTGGACATTGCTCTCCTCCCAAGAAGTAAGCATCTCCTGATTCCTGGCTGCAGTCTGCAATAATCTTTGCACCTAGAAATACAAAGTCTGTCACGGCCTCCACGTTTTCTCCCTCTATTTCCCAGTTGTCAATCATTCTTGTTGCCATAATCTTGGTTTTTTTGACGTTTAGCTGCAACCCGGCTTTTGCGCTTTCTTCTTTCACCTTGATTAGAAGACTCCTCAGCTCCTCCTCGCTTTCGGCCATCAGAGTGGTGTCATCTGCATATCTGAGGTTGTTAATGTTTCTTCCAGCAATTTTCACCCCAGCTTTGCATTCATCAAGCCCCGCACATCGCATGATGTGTTCTGCATACAGTTAAAAAGGTTGGGTGAGAGTATGCAGCCTTGCCGTATGCCTTTCCCAATCTTGAACCAGTCTGTTGTTCCGTGGTCAGTTCTGACTGTTGCTACTTGGTCCTTGGGAGTTGTAGTTTACCTATATATATATATATATATATATTCTGAATTTCTCTGTGGTTTTACATAATCTTATTTTGGATTCCCCCACCAAACCCCCCCCCCTCATATTTTCCAGTATAAAATATTTAATATTTAATAATATAATATATTATATATTAATATATACCCCAACATATATTTTCCAACATATAATAAAATGTCAAATTATGTGTGTCTATATGTATGCATGTATGTGTTTGTGTATATATTGTAAAAACAATTGTAAAAGACAGGCTTTGCTGGATATGTTTTGCTTGAAAACTCGTAACAACAATAACAACAACAAATCATTAATAATGTATTAATTTATTATTAATAATAATAAAGAATTATCAAAATTATTTAATAATTATTAATAATAATGAATTATCACTTAGTAAGCCAACCCAATTAGATAATTAATTAATTAATAATCAATAATACTTATGAACTAAACTCGTAACAACAATAACAACAACAAATAATTAATAATGTATTAATTTATTATTATTAATAATAAAGAAAACAACAAGGAAATCTTTAATGTTTTAATTTATTATTATTAATAACAAAGAATTATCAAAATTATTTAATAATTAATAATAATAATGAATTATCACTCAGTAAGCCAACACAATTAGATAATTAATTAATTAATAATCAATAATACATCTGAACTATCAAAATTTCCAATAGATCATTCATACTAATGATCTGTTACAAATTATCATATTTAATTGATAAATAATAGTAACTATGAATAATTAGCTGACACAATTAGATAATTTATCAATTAATAATCAATAATACTTCTGAACTATCAAAATTTCCAATAGATCATTAATACTAATGATCTGTTATGAATTATCATATTCAATTAATAAATAATACTAACTATGAATAATAAGCCAACACAATCAGATAATTAATTAATATAATCAATAATACTTCTGAACTATCAAAATTTCCAATAGAACATTAATACTAATAATCTGTTATGAATTATCATAATTAGTTAATAAATAATACTAACTATGAATAATAAGCCAACACAATTAGATAACTAATTAATAAATAATCAATAACACTTATGAACTATCAAATAATCAATAATACTTCTGAACTATCAAAATTTCCAATAGATCATTCATACTAATGATCTATTATGAATTATCAAAATTAATTAATAAATAATACTAACTATGAATAATAAGCCGACACAATTAGATAATTAATTAATTAATAATCAATAACACTTATGAACTATCAAATAATCAATAATACTTCTGAACTATCAAAATTTCCAATAGATCATTAATACTAATGATCTGTTATGAATTACCATATTTAATTAATCAATAATACTAACTATGAATAATAAGCCGACACAATTAGATAACTAATTAATTAATAATCAATAATACTTCTGAACTATCAAATAATCAATAATACTTCTGAACTATCAAAATTTCCAATAGATCATTAATACTAATGATCTATTATGAATTATCATATTTAATTAATAAATAATACTAACTATGAATAATAAGCCGACACAATTAGATAACTAATTAATTAATAATCAATAATACTTATGAACTATCAAATAATCAATAATACTTCTGAACTATCAAAATTTCCAGTAGATCATTAATACTAATGATCCGTTATGAATTATCATAATTAATTAATAAATAATGCTAACTATGAATAAGACAACACAATTAGATAATTAATAATCAATAATACTTCTGAACTATCAAAATTTCCAATAGATAATTAATACTAATGATCTGTTATGAATTATATTTAATTAATTAATAATACTAACTATGAATAATAAGCCAACACAATTAGATAATTAATTAATTAATAATCAATAATACTTCTGAACTATCAAAATTTCCAATAGATCATTCATACGAATGATCTGTTATGAATTATCATATTTAATCAATTAATTAATAAATTATCATATGTAATTAATAAATAATACTAACTATGAATAATAAACCGACACAATTAGATAATTAATTAATTAGTAATCAATAATACTTCTGAACTATCAAAATTTCCAATAGATCGTTAATACTAATGATCTATTATGAATTATCATATTTAATCAATTAATTAATAATACTAACTATGAAGTATCACTAATAATACTAATATATATAATTTGCATTAATGGGACAATTGCACTGCAAAGGGTCAAAAGTGGGATGCAAGAATGGGGAAATGCGCATGCGCAGCGGTGCCTCCTGCTCTTGCCATGACGTCACCCGCGTTCTAATTCCCACGGTTGCTACGGGAGACTCACTCTTTCTCTCTGACTCCGCCTCTTTTCCCTCTCCGAACGGGAGGGGGAGGAGGAAGAAGGATATCCCCGCCCACTTATTCGTACTGCTCTTTCTATTGGATGGAAGCGCCGCCCTTCAGACGCTCCACGCGTTGCTATTGGCTGAGGCTCTTCCTCTCCTTTTCCCTCTCCCCCCTCCCGCCTCTTGATCTCTGCATCTCCCTTGTTGCTCCATCTAGCAGCCCAGCGCCTGCAAAAAGCTATTGTCTGTCCGGATCCCTTGCTTCTGGCAGCCTCTCCTTTTCCAGGTCTGTGGATTCAAAGAAGTTAGTTGGAAGAGAGCCTGGAGGTTTGGGTAAGGCTGGCTTGCTCAAGTTCCTAGTCCTCATTGAGGTCTGAATAGAGTTTGGAGGCTTCAAGGCAAGGATCTGGGAGGCAGAGCAAGAAAGGCTGGCCTGTGGCTTCACAGGGACTGGCCAGGCTGGAGATTGACCAGGTTTTGGGGCTGCACAGGTGCAGGGCCAGGTGAGGCAGGTAGAGTAAGACAGGTAGGGGAGAAGGAGGAATTAAAGTAGAATATGGCCAGGTAGGTAGAAGAAGGCAGGAAGGACAGGGCAGGGAAGTAAAGGTAGAACAGGTAGGTTAGGACAGGTAGCTAAGGTAAGACAGGGCCAGGTATATTATTGTTATTATTATTGATAGGGCAGGTAGGTAGAGTAAGACAGGTAGGGGAGAAGGAGGAATTAAAGTAGAATATGGCCAGGTAGGTAGAAGAAGGCAGGAAGGACAGGGCAGAGAAGAAAGGTAGGACAGGTAGGTTAGGACAGGTAGCTAAGGTAAGACAGGGCCAGGTATATTATTATTATTATTATTATTATTGATAGGGCAGGTAGGTAGAGTAAGACAGAAAAGTTAGTGCAGGGAAGTAAGGTAGAACAGGTAGGTTAGGACAGGTAGGTTAGGACAGGTAGCTAAGGTAAAACAGGGCCAGGTATATTATTATTATTATTATTATTATTATTATTATTATTATTGATAGGGCAGGTAGGTAGAGTAAGACAGAAAAGTTAGTGCAGGGAAGTAAGGTAGAACAGGTAGATTAGGACAGGTAGGTTAGGACAGGTAGATTAGGACAGGTAGGTTAGGACAGGTAGCTAAGGTAAAACAGGGCCAGGTATATTATTGTTATTATTATTGATAGGGCAGGTAGGTAGAGTAAGACAGAAAAGTTAGTGCAGGGAAGTAAGGTAGAACAGGTAGGTTAGGACAGGTAGGTTAGGACAGGTAGCTAAGGTAAAACAGGGCCAGGTATATTATTATTATTATTATTATTATTATTATTATTGATAGGGCAGGTAGGTAGAGTAAGACAGAAAAGTTAGTGCAGGGAAGTAAGGTAGAACAGGTAGATTAGGACAGGTAGGTTAGGACAGGTAGCTAAGGTAAGACAGGGCCAGGTATATTATTATTATTATTATTGATAGGGCAGGTAGGTAGAGTAAGACAGAAAAGTTAGTGCAGGGAAGGAAGGTAGGACAGGTAGATTAGGACAGGTAGCTAAGGTAAAACAGGGATATAAGGGCCAGGTGTAGTATTATTATTATTAATAATAATAAGGCAGGTAGGTAGAGTAGGAAAGGGAAGTAATTTAGGATAGGGAGGTAAGGGTCAGGTAAATAATAATAATACAAAAGGGCCAGGTAGGTACAATAGGACAGGGAGGTAAGGATAGGCAGGTAAGGGCCAGGTAAATAAATATAATAATAATAATAATAATAATAATAATAATAATATAAGGGTCAGGTGGGTAGAGAAAGACATGTTAGTAAGTTAGGACAGGTAGGCAAGGGGCCAGGTAAATAATAATAGTAGTAATAGCACTAGTAATAGAGCCAGGTGGGTAGAGCAATAAATAAATAAGTAGTAGTAGTAGTAGTAGTAGTAATAAGGCTAGGTGAGTAGAGCAAGACATATAAGTAAGTAGGTAAGTTAGGACAGGTAGGTAAGGGGCCAGGTAAATAATAGTAGTAGTAATAGTAGCAATAGAACCAGGTGAGTAGAGCAAGAAAATAATAATAATAATAATAATAATAATAATAATAATAGTCCTAAACACTTGGGAAGTGTTCGATTGGTGATTTTGTGATACGAAATCCAGTATATATCTCTTGTTTGCTGTGTTTTTGTGTCAGTAAACTATAATAATAATAATAATAATAGGGCCAGGTGGGTCGAACAAGACATGTAAGTTAGGACAGAGAGGTAAGGGGCCAGATAAATAATAATAGTAATAATAATAACAATTATAGAGCCAGGTGATTAGAGCCAGACACGTGGGTAAGTTAGGACAGGGAGGCAAGGGCCCGGTAAATAAATAAATAAAATAATTATAATAATTGTAGAGCTAGGTGGGTAGAGTAAGGCATGTAGGTAAGGTAGGACAGAGAGGTAAAATCCAGGTAAATAAATAAATAATGCCAGGTGGGTATAGCAAGACATGTAGGTAAGATAAGACAGGTAGGTAAGGTAGGACAGGTTGGTAAGGACAGATCTGCCCCAGGATTTTGGAGATACCTATGTACCCAGAAGGCTGCTTCTTCTGTGAATTCAGGTGTGCTGCTTAGGTGTTCCTAAGGGATGAATAAGTGATTCTGTGTATCAGGTTCCTCTCGAAAGAGTGAGTTCCACAACGTGGGGAGTGTTTAGGTCCAAGGCAGCCAGGATTTGGGGTGAGTGACAGCGAGTCCGGCAGGGATCACCTGTGAAGAGAGCACCTGCCGTCCCGCCTTGGGTCAGGGCCACGGTCATGTCCTAGAGCTGTACCTGCCTGGCCGATGCCCCACCTGTGCCAGCGAGGATGACCCCAGAAGAAGAGAGCCCCCCGGGAGGCGAAGGAGACGGGGAGAGCGACGACAACGGGGTCCCCCTCCATTTGCAGCCTTCCGAAAGCTATGGCAGCCTACGCAAGGTGAGGCCAAAGGTGGGGTGAGGTGTGACACAAGGTTAAGGTGAACATTGGTGTAGTTTCTTACCTGCCAGGGTGGACATTAGGAACAACTTGCACTGCCCACTGCGATTTTTGTGTGTGATTAAGTTACTGTGATCTTCTATTGTTTGGTGTGTTCATTTGTATTGTTGTCTGTATTTATTTTTTATTTTCATTATATTTTGCCGTCTATGTTGTATATTTGCTCTGTTGTACTGTTGGGCTTGGCCTCATGTAAGCTTGGCCTCAGGGCGGATTACAATGCACATATACACGGCAAACATTCAATGCCATTTAGACATACAACATATATAGACAGACACGGAGGCAATTTAACATTCCAGCTTTTCCAGCTTCCTGAGGGTATGCTCAGTTCTGTCCACAGGGGGAGCTGCTGCTTCACCGTCCACTTGTGACACCGGGTCCTTTGCTGTAGTACTTCCTCATTCTTCTGCATGCTGCTGGAAGGTTTTATGGCATCGTAAATTAGTTAAATTAACCTCCCCGCACAAATTGGTACCTAAGTTTCCTACTTGACAGATACAACTGTCTTTTGGGCTACATAGGTCGTCAGCAGGCTAGACTATTAATAGTCGGAAGCTTACTCCGACCCGGGCTGGCTTCGAACTCATGACCTCTCAATCAGTAGTGATTTAATGCAGCTGGATACTAACTAGCTGCGCCATAGCCCGGTCCCTGGTGTTTTAGAATCATAGAATCAAAGAGTTGGAAGAGACCTCATGGGCCATCCAGTCCAACCCCATTCTGCCAAGAAGCAGGAATATTGCATTCAAATCACCCCTGACAGATGGCCATCCAGCCTGTTTAAAAGCTTCCAAAGAAGGAGCCTCCACCACACTCCGGGGCAGAGAGTTCCACTGCTGAACGGTCCTCACAGTCAGGAAGTTCTTCCACAAGTTCAGATGAAATCTCCTCTCCTGTAGTTTGAAGCCATTGTTCCGCATCCTAGTCTCCAAGGAAGCAGAAAACAAGCTTGCTCCCTCCTCCCTGTGGCTTCCTCTCACATATTTATACATGGCTATCATATCTCCTCTCAGCCTTCTCTTCTTCAGGCTAAACATGCCCAGCTCCTTAAGCCGCTCCTCATAGGGCTTGTTCTCCAGACCCTTGATGAGATCTTCTTACACTTTTCCCACTTACGACCTCTTTCTGTGTGAGAAATGTTAACTTGAGCCCAAGTATATAGGTATATAATAAAACAGGTATAAAAATCAAACATTTACTGATACTTAGTACTGATATTATTATTATTATTATTATTATTATATTTGCAGCTGCAAGGGTACTCAATGCTAATCAAGCTGGCCAATTGCAATATTCACACTTGCTTTATGTTTTTATTACTTCTGTTTGTTTTTGTACTATGTATTAATGTTTTATGATGTTCTTGGGCATCAAATCGTTGCCTCTGTAAACTGCCCTGAGTTGCCTGAGGGCTGAGAAGGGTGGTATACAAATATAGTAAATAAATAATGAATTAATGGCTTTAAACAGGCAAGGGTTCTTTCTCCCACCCTGGACGTTATTCCAAAGGTATATGTACATTCCACTTACCTCATATCCAACAGAACCTCTGAAGATTCCATTAGCCACCAATGCAGGTGAAACATCAGAAGAGAATGATGCTCGAACATGGTCATTCAGCGCGAAAAACCCACAGCAACCCATTAGGAATATCAATCCTATTGTTACAGGCTGAGCATCCCATATCTGAAACAGGACCAGAAGTGTGCTGTGTTTTGGATTTATTATTATTATAAACCTCAGAATCCTCTAGCTTTTGGAAGTTGTAGTCCAAAACTTCGCTCTTCCATGTGGCATCTCAGAAAAGAGCCTTAGAAGGGACCCATAGAGTCATTAGAGAGAAGACTGGAATAGTAATAATAATAATAATAATAATAATAATAATAATAATAATAATAATAATACATGTCATAAGATATACTGCTGGAATCATAAACTGGATGCAGGCAGAACTGGACAATTTGGACAGAAAAACAAGAAAACTCATGACCATTCCCAATTCATTACATCCTCGCAGTGATGTTGACTGGCTCTATCTGCCTAGAAAGTCTGGTGGCAGAGGACTTTTACAAGTCAAACATGCAGTTGAAGAAGAACAACACGATGCCCTGGCAGAATATGTCAAGGAAAGCCAAGCACCTGCTTTAATTGAAGTCAATAATCGGAAACTTCTCAAAGCACAGCAGACAAAGAGTTAGTACAAGAAAACTGCACTCCAAACCAGAGCCGACAGCTGGCACAACAAAG
Organism: Anolis sagrei ordinatus; assembly: GCF_025583915.1. Taxonomy (NCBI): domain Eukaryota; kingdom Metazoa; phylum Chordata; class Lepidosauria; order Squamata; family Anolidae; genus Anolis; species Anolis sagrei. The sequence continues at coordinate 246,922,219 of NW_026847438.1, forward strand.
TATTGCATGGGCAGTTCCTTGACAAAATTGAAGGAAAAGTTGACAAGGAGAAGACCTGGTTATGGCTCATGAATGGAACCCTGAAGAAGGAGACAGAAGGCCTGATTCTTGCAGCCCAGGAGCAAGCCATCAGAACCAATGCAATTAAGGCCAGGATTGAAAAATCAGCAGATGACCCAAAATGCAGACTGTGCAAGGAAGCTGATGAAACCATGGACCATCTCCTCAGCTGTTGCAAGAAAATTCACAGACGGACTACAAACAGAGGCACAACTCTGTGGCCCAAATGATTCACTGGAACTTATGTCACAAGTACCACCTGCCAGCAGTAAAGAATTGGTGGGATCATAAACCTGCAAAGGTAGTGGAAAATGAACATGCAAAAATACTGTGGGACTTTCGAATCCAGACTGACAAAGTTTTGGAACACAACACGCCACACATCATGATTGTGGAAAAGAAAAAAGTCTGGATTATTGATGTTGCATTGAGGAAAAACAACAGGAAAAACTCAGCCGCTATCAAGACCTCAATCGAACTGCAAAGGCTCTGGCATCAACCAGTCCAGGTGGTCCCAGTGGTCATTGGCGCACTAGGTGCCGTGCCAAAAGATCTCAGCTGGCATTTGGAAACAATAAACATCGACAAAATTATGATCTGTCAACTGCAAAAGGCCACCTTGCTTGGATCTGCGCGCATCATTCAAAAATACATCACACAGTCCTAGACGCTTGGGAAGTGTTCGACTTGTGATTTTGTGATACGAAATCCAGCATATAGATCTCATTTGCTGTGACATACTGTGCTTTTGTGCCAGTAAAATAATAATAATAATATGATGCCCCGTCCCCATTCTTTTGTAGGCTGCTCTGTTCCCAAAGTTAAGCCATCCTTGCAAAAGCAAACCTCCCGCAGTTCTTCCCTCCGCTGCCTCTGATCCTTTTCCAAGCTGGCTTGAACTAATGCTTTCTGCTGGAGTTGTTGTTTTCTTTTTTTCCTTTTCCCAACCCGCGGGCTGCATGACGGCCGGGTTTTTTGGCAGCTCTCGGTGTCTGCTATTGCAACCCAGACCAGGCCAGAAAAATCACGTAGACTCACTTTCCAAAGGGACGTTTTTCTGGATCCGACTTGTTGGAGAAACTCTACATCCTTTTAGCACTTTCTGCCAGGAAGATGTACACTTTTTGCAAGACTGTTCTGTCGCGCGCTGGGCCTGTAACAGCTGTACTTTTCTATAGGACGTATCCTTTAAGCCCAGCGGGAAGCCAGGGGCGCCTCAAAGAGAGGTTCTCAGGGATTTTTCTGAAGTGATGGTATTTAGAGTCTTTAATGATACAACAAAGTCTTTATTATGGAACAAACAACAAATCTTCAATGGTTCAAACAACACTTCAAGGCTTTCTTAGTCTAGTCCTCAATGGACTGGCACCTGACTTTGATGAACTAAACTTTCTCTGTAGGAAAAACCCTTTTTAACCTCTCCCAGGCTGCTTTCTATCTATGCCTTATTGGTGTGGGACCTACTACCGATTCCAAGTGCGTCTGGGTATCGAGTAGATCTACCAGCCGAGGCTTGTAGATATTTCAGCTGGAGTTCCGTGGATCTGTAATGCTGTTCTCCCTCAGAGAATTATTTGAAACTTCAGGGCCGTTCCCTCTGATGCTGTGAGGCTGTGAGCTCTCAGCCAGAGCTTTTGGGACCTTTCTCCTGGAATTTCTGCTTCTGTACCCCCAGATGTTACTTTTTCCCTGGATGCTCCTTTTTTCCTGGATGGTTATTGAGAAAGGAAGCTTTTCTACGGGAGGAGCTGGTCTACGTCCTATAGCTTAGCTACCTTGTGTGAGACTGCCCAAAAATGGCTCCTTTCCCTCCCAGAGCCCAGAACAAGGGGCGGAACCAAAGCTTAATTATGATGGACAGGAGGCCTGTCCTATGACTGCAAAACAGATAACAGAAAGAAAATGAAGTTGGAGCCCCTGGTACAGCCGTACCAACACAAAGACTTTAAAGAAATTTCAATAAACTTAATGAAAGACTGAGGGTCATTCCATGAGCAAGAATAATATATCATACTAGCTAAACCCAGCCACGCTTTGCTGTGGCTCAGGTTCATTGGAACACGCAAACCCTCTCACCACGACAAGGTGATAATCCATCGAGGGGGATTAAAGTGCTCTTCCAGCAGACACCAGCCAATCCGTCTGCAATGCTAGAAATACAGCTTAGTGGTGTAACATTAGAAAATGTGGACCATTTTGGCAGCTACCTCTCCGCAAAAGTCAACATTGACACTGAAATACACCGCCTGAGCTCTGCAAGTGCAGCATTCTTCCGAATGAAGCAGAGAGTGTTTGAGGACCGGGACATCCGTAGGGAGACCAGGGTGCTTGTTTATAAAGCTATTGCCCTAGGTTTAAAAGGGATATGTAGAAAAAATGGGAAAAATGAGATATCACCAAAGGAATAGCCAACATATGTAGGGAGACTGAAAAGCCAATGCACAGAATGAGCTCAGGTTTGCTAAATAAGAAAATACTTTTTGGTTATGTCCGTAGCAGAAGAAAGAAGAAGGAAATGGTAGGGCTGCTGTGTGCAGGGGACAGTGAAATGTAAACAGAAGACAGAGAAAAGACAGAACTCCTCAACACCTTCTTTGCCTCTGTCTTCTCCCAAAAGGAAATGTGTGTTCAATCTGAGCAATATGGAACAGACAAGGCAACAGAGGAAATGCAACCCAAAATAGGTAAAGAAGTAGTCAAGGAATACCTGGCTACTCTAAATAAATTTGAGTCTCAAGGGCTAGATGAATTACACCCAAGTAGGGATACAGAAAGGCCAATGCACAGAATGAGCTCAGATATGCGAAATAAGAAAAAGTATTTTGGTTGTGTCTGTAGCAAGAGAAAGAAGAAAGAAATGGTAGGGCTGCTGCATACAGGGGATGGCAAAATATAAATAGAAGACAGAGAAAAGGCAAAACTCCTCAACACCTTCTTTGCCTCAGTCTTCTCCCAAAAGGAAATCTGTGTTCAACCTGAGCAATATGGAGCAGACGAGACAACAGAGGAAATGCAACCCAAAACAGGTAAAGAAGTAGTCAAGGAATACCTGGCTTCTCTAAATAAATTTGAGTCTCCAGGGCCAGATTAATTGCACCCAAGTATGCAGACAGAAAAGCCAATGCACAGAACGAGCTCAGGTTTGCTAAATAAGAAAAAAAAATTTTTTTGTTATATCTATAGCAGAAGAAAGAAGAAGGGAATGGTAGGATTGCTTTGTACAGGGGATCGTGAAGCGTAAACAGAAGACAGAGAAAAGGCAGAAATCCTCAACACCTTCTTTGCCTCAGTCTTCTCCCAAAGGAAAATCTGTGTTTAAACTGAGGAATATGGAGCAGACAAGGCAATGGAGGAAATGCAACGCAAAATAAGTAAAGAAATAGTCAAGGAGTATCTGGCTACTCTAAATGAATTTGAGTCTCCAGGGCCAGATGAATTGCAACCAAATATGGAGACAGAAAAGCCAATGCACAGAATGAGCTCAGGTTTGCTTAATAAGAAAATATTTTATTGGTTATGGCCATAGCAGAAGAAAGAACAAGGAAATGGTAGGGATGTTGCCTACAGGGGACGGCAAAATGTAAACAGAAGACAGAGAAGAGACAAAACTCCTCAACACTTTCTTTGCCTCAGTCTTCTCCCAAAGGGAAAACTGTGTTCAACCTGAGCAATATGGAATGGATGAGGCAATAGAGGAAATGCAACCCAAAAAAGGTAAAGAAGTAGTCAAGGAATGCTCTAAATGAATGTGAGACTCAAAGGCCAGGTGAATTACACCCAAGTAGGGAGACAGAAAAGCCAATGTCCAGAATGAGCCTAGGTTTGCTAATAAGAAAATATTTTATTGGTTATGTCTGTAGCAAAAGAAAGAAGAAGGAAATGGTAGGGCTGCTGRGTACAGGGAATGGTGAAATGTAAACAGAAGACAGAGAAAAGGCAGAACTCCTCAACACCTTCTTTGCCTCAGTCTTCTCCCAAAAGGAAATCTGTGTTCAGCCTGAGCAATATGGAGCAGATGAGGAAACAGAGGAAATGCAACCCAAAATAGGTAAAGAAGTAGTCAAGGAGTACCTGGCTACGTTAAATGAATTTGAGTCTCAAYGGCCAGATGAATTGCACTTGAGTAGGGAGACAGAAAACCTAAGCAATATGGAGCGGACGAGGCAATGGAGGAAATGCACAGAATGAGCCCAGGTTTGCTAAAGAAGAGAATATTTTATTGGTTATGTCCGTAGCAAAAGAAAGAAAGAAATGGTAGGGCTGATGTGTACAGGGAACAGTGAAATGTAAACAGAAGACAGAGAAAAGGCAGAACTCCTCAACACCTTCTTTGCCTCAGTCTTCTCCCAAAAGGAAATSTGTGTTCAATCTGAGCAATATGGAGCAGACGAGGCAACAGAGYAAATGCAACCCAAAATAGGTTAACAAGTAGTCAAGGAGTACCTGGCCACTCTAAATGAATGTGAGTCTCCACGGCCAGATGAATTACACCCTAGTAGGAAGACAGAAAGGCCAATGCACAGAACGAGCTCAGATATGCTAAATAAGAAAAAGTGTTTTGGTTGTGTCTGTAGGAAGAGAAAGAAGGAAATGGTAGGGCAGCTGCATACAGGGGACCCCAAAATGTAAACAGAAGACAGAGAAAAGACAGAACTCCTCAACACCTTCTTTGCCTCAGTCTTCTTCCAAAAGGAAATCTGTGTTCAGCCTGAGCAATATGGAGCAGACGAGGCAACAGAGGAAATGCAACCCAAAATAGGTAAAGAAGTAGTCAAGGAGTACCTGGTTACGTTAAATGAATTTGAGTCTCCAGGGCCGGATGAATTACATCCAAGTAGGGAGACAGAAAAGCTGTTAGGAATTGTGGGAGTTGAAGTGCAAAACACCTGGAGGGCCCAAGTTGGCCTATGCCTGGTGTAGATGCAACCTTGATTGAACGTCTTTTTGCAATATTTATATTGCAAGAGCGAATATTTATGTATTGTTTAAAAATAAAAGAAAAAGTTCTGTATCGGAGTAACATTTCAGCAAGTGTACTTATGCCTGCGGCAAGATTTGCGTGCGCCCTGTATTTATAGTTTCTCTGAGTGCTAATCATTGTGAAACCGCCTGCAAATGTTAGCTTTCAGAATTGTCCCAAGCCATTAACCTGTTTGGTGACAATGGCTAATGTGTCTCTCAACTAGATTATACCAGATCTATTTGTTCATAAAGGTTCTCAGCTGGTGCAAACAAGGAGAAGGAGGAAAAATAGAAAACACCAGTATCCCCAATTCACACAACTCCTGTGCTTTAGTATGCATGTATGTATGTATGTATGTATGTATGTATGTATGTATGTATGTATGTATGTAAACAGGGAAAAGCTGAAGTCGAATCCCTAACCAGTTGACACGCTAGATAGTTGAACCATTTATTGTCTTTGTTTAAAGCACCGACATACAGGAAATTGGATTACTTATTGCTGCATCTGGTCTGTTTACGCGCCACTATCTGTGCACATTTTGTTTGAGAGTAACGGTGCGTCTACACCAGGCGTGGGCAAAGTTTGTAACTTGGGGGACGCATGCTGGTACTCCCTGCTAAGAGGACTGGCTTCCCTGTGATGGAAGGAAAGCAGGGAAGGAGGAAGGAAAGAGAGAAGGGAGAAAGGAGAAAGGGAAGGATGGAAGGAGAAAGAGGGAGAGGGGGAAAGAGGAAGGAAAGAGGGCAGGAAGGAAGGAGAAGGAGGGAGAGAGAGAGGGATGAAAGGGGAAAGAGGGAGGAAAGAGGGAGGGGACGAAAGGAAAGAAAGGAAGGATGAGAGGAAGGAAGGGAAGGGTAGAAGGAGAAAAAGAAGGAAGGAAAGACAAAAGGGAAGGAAGGATGAAATGGTGGACAGGAAAGAAGGAAGGGAAGGAGGAAGAAAAGAGAAGGAAGGGAGGAAGGGYAGGATGGAAGGAGAAAGAAGGAGATGGGGTAGGAGGGAGGAAAGACAAAAGTGTGGAAGGGAAGGATGGAGGGAAGGGAAGGAGAAAGGAAAGAGAGAAGGGAGGGAGGAAGAAGGAAAGAGAGAAGAAAGGAAGAACAAAAGGGAGGAAGGGAAGGATGGAAAGAGAAAAAAGGAGAGAGGYTAGGAGGGAGGAAAGAGGGAAGGAAGGAAAGACAAAAGGGAAGTAAGGATAAAAGGGTGGAAGGGAAGGATGGAAGGAAGGGAAGGAGAAAGGAAAGAGAAGGAAGGGAGGGAGTGTGGAAGAAGGAAAGAGGGACGGAAGGACGAAAGGGAGCAAAGGAAGGATGGAAGGAGAAAGGGGGAGCGGGGAAAGGAGGGAGGAGTGAGGGAAGGAAGGAAGGAAGGGAAGGATGGGAGGAAGGGAAGGAGGAAGGAAAGAAAGAAGGAAGGAAGAAAGGGAGGAAGAGAAGAATGGAAGGAAGGAAGATAAGGGGGAAGGAAAGAGAAGGAAGGCAGGATGAAAGGGGGGAAGAGAATTGAAGGAAGGAAGAGAAGGAGGAAGGAAAGAGAGAAGGAAGGAACGATYAAAGGGTGGAAGAGAATGGATGGAAGGAGGCAGGAAAGGAAGAGGGAGGGAGGAAAGGGAAGGAAGGACAAAAGGGAAGGAAGGAAAGAGAGGGAGGGAAGGCGGAAGGAATGAAGGAAAGAGAGAAGGAAGGAAGGAGAGGATGATGGGAGAGAGAAGGGTCTGAGAAAAGAACCCAAGGGACTGCATTCAGCCCCTGGAACTGGGTTTACCCATACCTGGTCTACACTGTAGAATTAATACAGTTTGGCACCTCTTTAAACATGGTTCATACATTACAGAATCATGGGAGTTGTAATTTGGCGAAAAGTCAGACAACTTTGGAAGCGAAGGCTTTGCAAAACTGCAATTCCCATTATTCTATCTATACCATGGAGCCATAGCAGTGAAAGCGATGTCAAACTGCAATAAATCTCCCAGTGTAAATGGACCGCAAGTGAAATTGACTACTTGCACATTGCAGGTTGGAAGGGGAGGCATTGATCTGCAAGTAGAAAATAAGGTGCTGGATCTGCTACAATAGTCAACCTCTGATGTAAAAATTACATATGTATATATAGAGAGAAATATCTTTTTTTTTCAACCCTGAAACTGTCATAGGGTAAAGCATCACATCCATGCGCGTGCGTATGTGTTTTTCAAGACCACACAAGCATCAAAACTTGGAGGAAAAGAATGGAGGGAAGGCTGCCTCTCTGAAGCTCGCCAGGCGCATGGCGTGCATTGTCCTGCGCATAGGGTTGCCATAGTGATCCCAACAAGTGGAGAGGCGGATTCGAGATAGACCGTTCCCTTTATCTCCCTGCCTAGATAACACTGTTTTTGTTGCCGGAGCCTTTGGAATAACATCTGTTTCCTCTTTGCAATTCCTAATCTCGGTTCCTGCATTGGCTTGGCACATGCAACATGTACATGTTATTGTTGTGTTTCGAAGTTTAGTTTTTTCCCTCCATCTTCTTCCATCCCTTTGTCTTTTTCATACAGTTTCCCACTTTTATATATCCATAGGTGCATCTTCACTGTAGAATTAATGCAGTTGGACACCACTTTAACTGACATGGATCACTCCAATTGTGTGCTGGTACGGCTCTACCAGGAGCTCCAGCTTTATTTGCTTTGTATTAAATGTTTGCTTGCAGTCCAAAGTTTCAGGGATTCTGCAGAAAGGTGACTTCCTTTGGTTGCAGTTGTAGAGCAAGTCACCTGTCCATCATTGTTAAGTTTTGGTTCCGCCCCTTGCTCAGGGCAATTGGGAAGGGAGCCATTTTTAGTTAGTCTCAGTAAGGAAAGCTAATTTAGAGGACATGTACAAGCTTCTCCTGTACAAAAGCCTCAACCCTTAAGACTTTCCAGGGGAGAACAGTCTTAAGAGCATCCAAAGATTTCCAAAGATTTTCAGGGAAGCAGCCCCAAAGCTTTGAAGAATTTCGGAGGGTAAACAGTTTGGAAGACCAAAAAACTCCAGCTGGAGAATCTACTGGCCTTACTGGTAGGTCCACTCGGTGCTTGAGATGCAGTTCGACCCGGTAGCTGAGCCCACATCAGTAAGGCTTAGATTACATTCAGCCTGGGAGAAGTTAAAAGGGGATTTTCCTTTAAAGTAAAGAAACAGTTATTGAAGACAATTGCCTGTCCCTTGTGGATATGATTAGGAAGCCACCAGTTGCATAAAAGCCTGGAAGCACTTGTTTAACTTTATTGAAGACAAGAGAAGTTTCTGTTTGATTGTTCATTAATAAAGGACTTTGTTATACTTCACAAGCCATCTAAAGACCATTTGTGGTGGAAAATCCTTGAGAACTTCTCTTCAGGGGGCCCTGGCTTCCCGCTGGGCAAAGGTTGCACGTCCTGTTCTAAAGGCAATTCTTTACAGGCCCAGCATGTGACAGAACAAATTGTATCCTGGAAGTTGTAGTTTGGTGAGACACCAGACCTCTTTGGCAGAGAAGACTGAACATCTTGTAAAACTACAACTCTCAGGATTCCATAGCATTGAACCATGACTGTTAACGTGGTGCCAAAATATTGGGATATGGATTATGACCTGATAGGATCATAACCGATTGGGTTAGTAGTGTTGTGGAAGTGTCCCTTTAGTTTACTGGCTAATGAGTGATCACCGGGCACGTAAATATCTTGTTTCTATTCAATGCTCTCAGCAAAGATTCAAGTAGACTTCTTCAAAATAATAAGTTTGTTTTACTCACAACTTCGTGCATTTAAAATACAGGAACTTTTTGTCAGGTTAAACTTTAAAACGTTTCTGTTTGTATCTTTAACTTATAGTATTTATCCGTCTCTACAAAACTATATTGCTCTGCACAGCTCTCTTTCATAACAGTCTACTTCCAAGGGACTCAAGCCTCAGCCATTTTCTAACTTCCTACACTGAGTGACTTCTGTACTCAGACTGACTCAATCCTCAAGTGACATTCTAACGAAAACTCAATATGCCCAAATGTGAACACTGGTGAAGTTTGTGGAAAATAGAATCTTGACATTTGGGAGTTGTAGTTGTTGGGATGTATAGTTCACCCACAATCAAAGAGCATTCTGAACCTCACCAACCATGGAATTGAACCAATCTTGGCACACAGTTCTTCCATGACCAACAGATAATACTAGAAGGGTTTGGTGGGCAGTGTCCTTTGGTTTTGGAGTTGTAGTTCACCTTTATCCAGAGATCACTGTGGACTCATACAATGATGGATCTGGACCAAATTCTACACAAATACTCAAAATGCCCAAATGTGAACACTGATGGAGTTTGGGGAAAATAAAATCTTGACATTTGGGAGTTGTAGTTGCTGGGATTTATAGTTCAACGACAATCAAAGAGCATTCTGAACCCCAACAACGATGGAATTGAACCAAACTTGGCACACAGTTCTCCCATGACCAACAGAAAATACTGGAAGGGTTTGGTGGGCAGTGTCCTTTGGTTTTGGAGTTGTAGTTCACCTACATCCAGAGATCACTGTGGACTCAAACAATGATAGATCTGGACCAAACTCTACATGAATACTCAATATGCCCAAATGTGAACACTGGTGGAGTTTGGGGAAAATAGAATCTTGACATTTGGGAGTTGTAGTTGCTGGGATTTATAGTTCACCTACAATCACAGAGCATTCTGAACCCCACCAACGATAGAATTGGGCCAAACCTCCCACACAGAACCCCCATGTGGGCCACAGCAACGTGTGGCAGGAGACATCTAGTATAGAATAGATGTTTTGTTTGCAACAGTAAAAGTCAGTGTTTACCTTCTAAAAAACTTTATGGTGTATTTCTTCTCCTGTATCCTACCATAAACTCATATATAGCATAGTTCCGCTGCACTATACTCTGCTGTAGATGCCAAATATTCCTATAACAACAGTGCAGAACAACAGCTCTCCAAAGCTCTAGGTGCTTTTACTGCCTATTACAGGAAAAACCATTGATCCCCAACCCATCTGAAACACAGGCATGTGCCTTTCACCTCAAGAACAGAGAAGCATCCCGAGCTCTGAGGATCACCTGGGAAGGAATCCCACTGGAGCATTGCAGCACACCCAAATACCTGGGAGTCACTCTGGACCGTGCTCTGGCCTACAAGAAGCACTGCCTGAACATCAAGCAAAAAGTGGGTGCTAGAAACAATATCATACGAAAGCTGACTGGCACAACCTGGGGATCACAACCAGACACAGTGAAGACATCTGCCCTTGCGCTGTGCTACTCTGCTGCTGAGTACCATGCCCAGTGTGGAACACATCTCACCACACTAAAACAGTGAATGTGGCTCTTAATGAGACATGCCGCATTAACGGCTGAACGGCTCTCACAGTCAGGAAGTTCTTCCTAATGTCCATCTGAACATTAGGAAGAACTTCCTGACTGTGAGAGCCGTTCAGCAGTGGAACTCTCTGCCCCGGAGTGTGGTGGAGGCTCCTTCTTTGGAAGCTTTTAAGCAGAGGCTGGATGGCCATCTGTCAGGGGTGATTTGAATGCATATTCCTGCTTCTTGGCAGGGGGTTGGACTGGATGGCCCATGAGGTCTCTTCCAACTCTTTGATTCTATGATTCTACTGCCCTTTCATGGGGTGTCTGCGCCCTACACCACTGGAGAAATTACACTGTTTAGCCGGTATTGCACCACCTGACATCCGCCGGGAAGTAGCAGCCAATAAGTGAAAGGACCAAGGCGGAGACATCTCCAGCTCATCCCTTGTTTGGGCATCAGCCAGCACGTCAACGACTTAAATCAAGACATAGTTTTCTAAGATCTACAGAGACACTCGCTGGAACACCTCAGCAAGCGAGAGTTCAAAAGTGGCAGGCTCAAACCCAGCACCTCAATCTGTAGGTGATGCCAGATGAGAGACTCCCCCCTGGGCTCACAGAAGACTGGGCGACTTGGAAGGCACTGAACAGACTGCGCTCTGGCACCACGAGATGCAGAGCCAACCTTAAGAAATGGGGCTACAAAGTTGAATCCACGACATGCGAGTGTGGAGAAGAGCAAACCACTGACCACCTGCTGCATGCACCCTGAGCCCTGCTACATGCACAATGGAGGACCTCCTTGCAGCAACACCAGAGGCACTCCAAGTGGCCAGATACTGGTCAAAGGACATTTAATCAGCTACCAAGTTTGCAAAATTTGTGGGTTTTTTTATCTGTTTGTTTGTTTTGTTCTGTTAGAAATGTAAAACAATGTTCTGGTTGCGGATGACATGATAAATAAATAATATCCTACCATAAACTCATATATAGCATAGCTGCGCTGCACTATACTCTGCTGTAGATGCCAAATATTCCTATAACAGAATGTACGTTTCAGCTCACCTCCCTGACCTTCTATATGACCTCCCCTTAAAACCCCGCTCTTGCCTTTCTTTGTCATGACAGCCTGTTCTTTCTTGCTGTTCCTTGCGGCTGAGATGAAGGCGCTGATAACACCCCGTATTGCGTATTGCGGCCTTTAATACGAGGCGATATAATTTCCAAACCCAAAGCCGCACCGTCCAAGAAACGCCCTTAAGCTTGTGCAAGCCCTGACCATTGAAAACAAAAGCAAATCCATCTCTGCTTTCCATGTTTGCGGTATATTGTCCTCACAGCTTTGGCACATGCATGGTTCACCGGCAGCGCACCAAATAAATTATGTGTGTCTTGGATGGAAATAAATCATTCCCAGCTCAAAGGAATCCCAAAATGCTTACTGGGCTGAGTTGCCAAGGAGAAGGCAAAAGCTTTGTTTTCCTCTAAAAGAAGGGTCTCCGGGGGTCTTTTGGGCTTCTGAGTCACCCACCGCGGCCTCCAAAGACCTTTTCATTGCTTCCCTTTTGTCTTTTATGGGAATGATCCTCCTTCAAAGGCCCAAATGGTCGATGTGTAGGAGTGCTAATACAAGATCCAAGGCATGAAAGCACTGGGTGAAATTCCGTGGAAAATGGAAAATATTTCACATCATACCCAAGATAGGTGATTGTTGATGGGTGACTGTAATGGCACCATTTTCTCTATCCATATAAAAATGTAATGTTTGTTTGTGGGAGAAACATAAATCAGAAAGTACTGGACAAATTGACATGAAATTTTGACATAATACACCTAACAGTCCAATGAGTGTTCATCGCCCCTAAAAACACATACATACAAAAAACAGCAGAACTGACTTAAAAACCCCCAAAATACACCATATATACTGTGCTGTCACGCACTGGGTCTATAGCAGTTGGCTTTTGAACAGGACGTGCTCTTTGTGTCCAGCGGGAAGCCGGGGTGCCTCGAGTGAGAGGCCCTAAGGATTTTCCTATACAGTCTTTAGAAGCTTGAAAGGTTTAACAAAGTCCTTTATTATTGCTTAAGTCTTCAACAAACAATCAAATACTTCTTAGATCTTCAACAAATTAAACAAATGCTTCAAGGCTTTGAATCAACTGGTGGCTTTCTTAATCTTGTCCACAAGGGACAGGCAACTGGCTTCGTGAACTGTTTCTTTTCTTTAAGAGGAAAACCCTTTTTAACCCCTCCTTGGGCAATCTACTTTCTAAACTTTGCTGGTGTGGGCTCTACTCCCGGCTCCAAACTGCTTCTTGGGTCCTGAGTAGATCTACCAGTCAAGGCTTTGTAGATTCTCCAGCTGGAGTCCTTTGGAACTGTTTCCCCCTGGAATTTCCCCCGGATGCTGTGAGAAACGAAGCTTCTCTACAGGTGGAGCTAATCCACGTCCTGTAGCTAAGCTTTCCAATGCAAGACTGACCTAAAATGGCTCCCTCTCCTCCCAGAGCCCTGGGGAAAGGGGCGGAACCAAAACTTAACAATGATTGATGGGTCATTGGCCCTTATAATTGCAAAATGCATGGAACTTTGGAATACATGCAAACACTCAAAGAAAGAAAAGGATGTTGGAGCTTTTGGTACAGCCGTACCAGCACATATACACATACAGTCATATACATAATACACATACATACACACATGTGTATATACACACACACACAAATATACATACATATACATACACACACACATATATATACACATTGACAGACACAAATATACACATGCACACATATATACATATACACATGCATACAAATATACATATACACATACACACATATAGACACAAATATGCATATAGACAAGCACACACATATACACAATATACATATCTATATAAATAAAAATGTCATGTTAGTATGTGGGATTAATGTAACCAAGAAACCACTGGACGAATTGACGCCAATTTGGACACAATGCACCTATCAGGCCAACGAGTGACCATCACTCATAAAAACACTGAAAAACACAGAGGAAGGGACTTAAAAGGAAAAAAAAACATTACAACTCATGCACAAAACCACAAATATATACACACACATATATATATATACACAAAACACATATAAACAGACCAGGCCACAGCAACGCGTGGCAGGGGACGGATAGTATGCATATAAACACACATATATACTCACACACACACACACACACATACGCAAACACACATATAAACACAAATATATCCACACATATAAATACATATATACACACACACAACACATATAAACAGACTGGGCCACAGCAACGCGTGGCAGTTGATGGCTAGTACATATATATACACACACATATACTCTTATTTATTTATTTACAGCTTTTATATTCCGCCCTTCTCACCCCGCAGGGGACTCAGGGCGGATTACAGTGTACACATATATGGCAAACATTCAATGCCAATTTTTGACATACAAACATATACAGACATACACAGAGGCTATTTAACTTTTTCTGGCCGCCAGGGGAGCTGTCGCTTTCATCGTCCATCTGCGACACTGATGAAGCACTTCCGCATTCCCCGCATGCTTCCCCGCTGGAATGCTTTGCTGGAGTCTTCTTTATGGCCTCATAAATCAGTTAATTTAGCCTCCCCACACTTTAAGGTGGTACCTTATTTTCCTACTTGACAGATGCAACTGTCTTTCAGGTTGCAAAGGTCGACAACAGGCTACACACAATTGGTTGGAAACCCACTCCAACCTGGGCTGGCTTCAAACTCATGATCTTAATGCAGCTGACACTCAGCCAGCTGCGCCACAATCCCGGTGCCACATATATACATCCATATATATATATATATATATATATATATATATATATATATACGCAAACATACATATATACACATACATAAATATATCCACACATATAAACACATATATACACACACAAAACACATATATACAGACTGGGCCACAGCAACGTGTGGCAGGGGACGGCTAGTTGATAAATAGAAAATCAGAAAAATAAACCCTATTAAAGCTGAACAAGGCAAACTTCCAAAAACATTATTTCCATGATATGGGATTGACAGATGTCTGGAGATTAAAATACAACAATGCTGCGGACTACACCCTTTACTCAAATAGGCATTGATATGTGCCTTCAAATCCTTACAGAGACATAGATCTCAAAACATAGTCAACCTTACAGTGGTAGGCAATGATTATTGTAAAACTCTCCTGGCTAAGAGTATAGCTAATATTCATTTCCTTTTCAACAGGGCTCTGATCCTTTAGCGCAATCGCAGCGGAGCAAGTTGCAGCACCGCCGGGCGCGGATCAACCAGCAGATCAACAAAGAGATGCGGATGCGAGCCGGTGCAGAAAACCTTTTCAGGTTAGCCCTTTCCCATCCCTAAGACTGTCTTTCTTAGCATCCTAGAGTTGGAAGGGACCCCAACGGCTATCCAGACCAACCTCTGTCTTCCAGGCAGGAAGACACATTAAAGCACTCCTGACAGATGCCCATCTAGTCTTTGTTGAAGGAGACTCTACCAGACTCTGAGGCTAATATTTAGGTGGAAATCTCTTTTCCTAGCATTTGTATCCATTGTGTCCTAGTGTTTGGAGCAATAGAAATATTCCATCTTCAATATGGCATCCTTTAAAATATGTAAACAAAACTTGCCGTATTTCAGCGTTCTCTTTTCCAGGCTTCTCCATAGGGATTCATGTGGTTATCATTCCAGGTGAGCTCTGACCAAAGCCGAATAAAGTGGGAATATTACTCCACATGTTGTAGGCACTATACTCCTATTGGCTCGAATTGCATTAGCTTTTTTAGCTGCAGCATCACACTGTTGGCTCATGTTCCAGATCCCTTGCACTTGGGGTATTTTCAAGTCGGGTGCCTCCCATTCAATATGACATGCTTTTAAATATGTAAGCATAGCTATCACGTCCCCTACTGCAGGATAGAGCGGAATTACTGTATATACTCGAGTATAAGCCTAGTTTTCAGCCCCTTTTTTAGTTCCCCTCGGCTTATACTCGAGTCAAGGTTATTTACTATTTTACGCTGTTATTAGTATTATTTTTATTACATTTACCTTTAGATTATTTTACTGTACTATTATTTTATTACATTTATTATTTTACTCTATTACTGTTATTAAATTTCCATTATTTACTCTATTATTATTATTACATTTACATTATTTTACTGTACTATTATTATTATTACATTTACATTATTTTACTGTACTATTATTTTATTACATTTATAATTTTACTCTATGTATTATTATTATTATTACATTTATTATTTCATTCTATTACTGTTATTAAATGTCCATTATTTACTCTATTATTATTATTATTATATTTATTTTTTACATTATTATTATTATTACATTTACATTATTTTACTGTACTATTATTTTTATTACATTTATTATTTTATTCTATTACTGTTATTAAATGTCTATTATTTACTCTATTATTATTATTATTACCTTTATATTATTTTACTGTGATATTATTTTTATTACATTTATTATTTTACTTGATGTATTATTATTATTATTATTATTATTACATTTATTATTTTATTCTATTACTGTTATAATAGCCAATGTCCATTATTTACTCTATTATTATAATTATAATAATATTTATTTTTTACATTATTATTATTATTACATTTACATTATTTTACTGTACTATTATTTTTATTACATTTATTATTTTAGTCTATGTATTATTATTATTATTATTACATTTATTACTTTATTCTATTACTGTTATTAAATGTCCATTATTATTATTATTATTATATTATTATTACATTTACATTATTTTTATTACATTTATTATTTTACTCTATGTATATTATTATTACATTTATTATTTTACTCTATTACTGTTATTAAATGTCCATTATTATTATTATTATTATTATTACATATATTTTTTACATTATTATTATTATTACATTTACATTATTTCACTCTACTATTATTTTATTATATTTATTATTTTACTCTATTAGTTTTATTAAATTTCCATTATTTACTCTATTATTATTATTATTATTACATTTATTATTTTACTCTTATTATTATTATTATTATTACTACTACTACTACTACTACCTTAACATTATTTTACTGTACTATTATTTTATTACATTTATTATTTTACTCTATGTATTATTATTATTATTATTATTATTATTATTATTATTATTACATTTATTATTTTACTTTACATTTGTTATTTTACTCTATTTTATTATTATATTTATATTATTATTATTACATTTATATTTTACTCTATTTTTATTATTATTACATTTATTATTTTACTCTATTTTTATTATTATATTTATTATATTATTATTACATTTATATTTTACTATTATTACATTAATTTTATTCTATTATTATTATGACATTTATTATTGTACTCTAATATTATTATTACATTTATGATTTTACTTTCTTGTTATTATTACATTTATATTTTTACTCTTATTATTTGTATTACATTTATTATTTTACTGCATTTATTACTATTATTACATTTACACTATCCGTCCCCTGCCATGCATAGCTGTGCCCCAGTCTGTTTATATGTGTTTTGTGTGTGTATTTCAGTGTATATGTGTGTGTGAATATTTGTGTATATGTGTACATATGTGTGTTTGCTTATATATGCGGTTTTGCACATGCGTTGTAATGTATTTTTTATTTGTTGGCTTCTCTTCTGCAGTGTTTTTCAGTGTTTTTAT
>NW_026847438.1:246940676-247114769 GCF_025583915.1 Anolis sagrei ordinatus
AGTTCAGCAGCTCAGTGCTTTAACCCACTGCACCACTGTGTGCTCATTTACATTTGCCTTTTTATTGTTTTTAAATCCCTGAATTGCATAATGCCCTAAAAATGAAAATTAAAAAATCACCAAATGGCAAATCGGTGCCATTGCACTACTGGAGAGAAGTGCGAGATTGAAGGTGCTCAACATGGCATGTAGGGGACATTGGCACAAATGCCCAATATGCCCAAATTTGAATATTGGTGGCGTTGGGGGAGGATTGATTTTTGTCATTTGGGAGTTATAGTTGTTGGGATTTATAGTTCACCTACAATCAACTCTGAACTCCAATAATGATAGAATTGAACCAAACTTGGTACACAGAATTGCCATGACCAACAGAAAATACTGGAAAGGTTTTGTGGGCATTGACCTTGAGTTTTGGAGTTGTAGTTCGCCTACATCCAGAGAGCACTGTGGACTCAAACAACGATGGGTCTGAACCAAACTTGGCTTGAATACTCAATATGCCCAAATGTGAACACTAGTGAAGTTTGGGGAAAATAGACCTTGACATTTGAGAGTTGTAGTTACTGGGATTTATAATTTACCTACAATCAAAGAGCATTCTGAACTCCACCAACAATAGAATTGGGCTAAATTTCCCATACAGAACCCTCATGACCATCAGAAAATACAGTGTCTTCTGATGGTCTTTGGCGACCCCTCTGACACCCTCTAATGACCCCCCCCAGGAGTCCTGACCCCCAAGTTGAGAAACGATGCCCAAGTTGAGAAACGATGCACGAGGGCCTTGAGATCGTCTGGGGAGGCCCTTCTCTCGATCCCGCCTGCCTCACAGGCACGTCTGGTGGGAACGAGAGAGAGGGCCTTCTCGGTGGTGGCCCCCTGGCTGTGGAACACCCTCCCTGTTGACATCAGACAGGCGCCCTCCCTTATGGCTTTCCGTAAAAGCCTAAAGACCTGGCTATTTGAGAAGGCATTTAACTGAGTGCTACATTGACTGGTAAGGACAACTGGAACGGTATACGGATTACGAGATTGGTTATGATTCTATGTTGTGACGATGCGGATTAGCTAGTGTAATTTAGATTAGTGTGTATTATTGATATGTTGATTTCTTGTTGTGCCTTATTGTAAACTGTTTTTATATGTTGTACACCGCCGCGAGTCGCCCTAGGGCTGAGAGCGGCGGTCAACAAATGCAGCAAATAAATAAATAAATAAATAAGTGATGTTTCTCCAACCTTCATTCCCCCCCCCCCCAACATGGGGCTCCTCCAAATGGGTCAAATGCATGGGAAAATTGCAATAGTTGATGCTGAAGGTCTTGAGAGTTTCTTAAAATATGCAAACAACGTTTCTTGGCAATTTTCATCACCAGCTGCAAGATTTTAGTCTCACCCTTGAGTGGATTTCTTTTTTTAATGCTGAAACATATCAGAACAATATGTTCTCTTCTCCTCATTTAATTTTATAGTGCTGCAGTGTATCAGTGAAGTGGCAATTTGGTCCTATAAATCTTCAATTCAAAAATATCTTTTTAAAAGGCAGAGAAGAGAAAATGTGTCCTTCAAACCGTAGTACTTCCTCAACAAACCATACTCCAGTTTTGTTTTGTTCTTTAAATAACTTGGGAAGAAAACTACCACCATCGCCCCACCTTCCAAGCAAATCTAAGAAATCATTACAGTAAGCCACAAAATGAATGATACAAGCAGGTATCTAGGCAACAAAAACAAGGAAACCCAATAAGCCATATGGAGAGACATTATGTTTTCTTTACCTGGAAGAGCCCATAGTTGACTTTGATCATTCTGGTTCTTCCTTGCCATACTATCTCTTGTGCTTGTGTGCCTTCAAGTTGTTTCCAACTTAAAGCAACCCTAAGATCATATCAAGGGGTTTCCATAGCTGAGTGGAATCCTGGGCTCCAAAGTTATAGTCCCATGTTCAACTCACTATACCAGGCTGGCTCTACAGAACTATTATTGAGTTTGGTGACACTCTGGCTGGATCTACACTGCCAGATAAGGCAGTTTGAATCTGCATTATATAGTCAGCATAGAGTCAAACTGCATAATATGGGCTAATAATAATAATAATAATAATAATAATAATAATAATAATAATAATAATAATAACGGGGTGTCTGCGCCCTACACAACTGGAGAAATTACACTGCTTAGCCGGTATTGCACCACCTGACATCCGCCGGGAAGTAGCAGCCAATAGTGAAAGGACCAAGGCAGAGACATCTCCAGCTCACCCCTTGTTTGGGTATCAGCCAGCACGTCAACAACTTAAATCAAGAAATAGTTTTCTAAGATCTACAGAGACACTCGCTGGAACACCTCAGCAAGCGAGAGTCCAAAAGTGGCAGGCTCAAACCCAGAACCTCAACCAATGGCTGATACCAAATGAGAGACTCCCTCCTGGGCACACAGAGGACTGGACGACTTGGAAGGCGCTGAACAGACTGCGCTCTGGCACCACGAGATGCAGAGCCAACCTCAAGAAATGGGGCCACAAAGTGGAATCCTCGACATGCGAGTGTGGAGAAGAGCAAACCACTGACCACCTGCTGCAATGCAACCTGAGCCCTGCCACATGCACCATGGAGGACCTTCTTGCAGCAACACCAGAGGCACTCCAAGTGGCCAGATACTGGTCAAAGGACATTTAATCCACTACCAAACTCACAAATTTTGTATTTTGACTGTTTGTTTGCTTTGTTCTGTTAGAAATGTAATATAATCGACTGGTTGCCCTGACACAACAAATAAATAAATAACAGCAACAATACAGCTGTTGGATCCTACATTGGGAGGAAATTGGGATATAAATGAAACAACTAAATTTGTGGCCTTATAGCTGCATTTAAGTATGCCTTGCTAAGCAAAAAGGGAGGTGGAAAGGGCGAGGGGTAGTTTGGGTCATGAATCTGCTCTCTTGCTGGAAATGGGAAGAATGTGGGGGAGACTTTGTTCCTTGAGAAGTAATTAGAAAGCATCTCTGAAGCAAAATGGATCGCTGAGTCAGACCTTTCCTCTTCTCCTCCTCTTCTTCTTCCAGGGCCACCAGTAACCACAAAGTCAAGGAGACGGTTGCCTTAGAGCTCAGTTACGTCAACTCTAACCTGCAGCTGCTGAAGGAAGAACTGGAAGAGCTGAACAGCTCCATGGATGTGTATCAGAACGACAGGTAGGACAACAGAGCAAAGAATCATGGAATCCTAATTGGAATAGACCCCCAAAGGCCATCTAGTCCAACCCAATTCTGCCATGCATGAAGGCACAATCCAAGCCCTCCTAACACACCCTGTCCTCTGGGATCTATATGTGTGCTGCAGAAAAATTCTGCCGTTCCAAAGGTCAGCAGTTCAGTCTCGGCTTGGGTGAGCACCCGCTGTTAGCCCCAGCTCACCTAGCAGGTTGAAAGCAGAAATAGAAAAGGTAAAGGTTTTCCCCTGACATTAAGTCCAGTCGTGCCTGACTCTGAGGAGTGGTGCTCATCTCCATTTCTAAGCTGAAGAGCCGGTGTTGTCCATAGACACCTCCAAGGTCATGTGGCTGGCATGACTGCATGGAGCGCCATTACCTTCCTGCTGGAGCGGTACCTATTGATCTACTCACATTTGCATGATTTCAAACTGCTAGGTTGGCAGAAGCTGGGGCTAACAGCGGGAGCTCCGACGTGTGATCCAATACAACAACCAGCATAGTGATCTTGTCTGCTGTGGACTCATCTTGTTGTGTTTCAAATAATAATAATAACAGCAACAACAACAACAACAATATACATCACACAGTCCTAGACACTTGGGAAGTGTCCGTGTGATCCAATACAACAGCCAGCAGAGTGATTTTGTCTGCTGTGGACTCATCTTGTTGTGTATCAAATAATCATCATCATCATCATCATCATCATCATCATCATCACACAATCCTAGACACTTGGGAAGTGTCCAACGTGTGATCCAATACAACAGCCAGCAGAGTGATCTTGTCTGCTGTGGACTCATCTTGTTGTGTTTCTAATAATAATAATAATAATAATAATAATAATAATAATAATACATCACACAGTCCTAGACACTTGGGAAGCATTCGACGTGTGATCCAATACAACAGCCAGCATAGTGATCTTGTCTGCTGTGGACTCATCTTGTTGTGTTTCAAATAATAATAATAATAATAATAACAACAACATACATCACACAGTCCTAGACACTTGGGAAGTGTCCGAAGTGTGATCCAATACAACAGCCAGCAGAGTGATCTTGTCTGCTGTGGACTCATCTTGTTGTGTTTCAATAATAATAATAATAATAATAATAATAATAATAATAATAATAATAATAATAATAATAATAATAATATACATCACACAGTCCTAGACACTTGGGAAGGGTCCGACGTGGGATCCAATACAACAGCCAGCAGAGTGATCTTGTCTACTGTGGACTCATCTTGTTGTGTTTCTAATAATAATAATAATAATAATAATAATAATAATAATAATATACATCACACAGTCCTAGACACTTGGGAAGTGTCCGACGTGTGATCCAATACAACAGCCAGCAGAGTGATCTTGTCTGCTGTGGACTCATCTTGTTGTGTTTAATAATAATAATAATAATAATAATAATAATAATAATAATAATAATAATAACAACAACAACATACATCACACAGTCCTAGACACTTGGGAAGTGTCCGAAGTGTGATCCAATACAACAGCCAGCAGAGTGATCTTGTCTGCTGTGGACTCATCTTGTTGTGTTTCCAATAATAATAATAATAATAATAATAATAATAATAATAATAATAATAATATAATATACATCACACAGTCCTAGACACTTGGGAAGGGTCCGACGTGGGATCCAATACAACAGCCAGCAGAGTGATCTTGTCTACTGTGGACTCATCTTGTTGTGTTAATAATAATAATAATAATAATAATAATAATATAATATACATCACACAGTCCTAGACACTTGGGAAGTGTCCGACGTGTGATCCAATGCAACAGCCAGAAGAGTGATCTTGTCTGCTGTGGACTCATCTTGTTGTGTTTCAAATAATAATAATAATAATAATAATAATAATAATAATAATGGAAATCAGGGAATTCCCTTAAGACCCACTTATTTGTCTTTTTAGCCATCCATTGCACCCTCAAATGAGTCGATCTCTTTCCTATCAGCATCACTCTCCTTCTATTTGCATGGCCCCTGATGCCCACATTGTTTGAGTTTTCGGTCTGTTTACTCTCGCTAAGCTGCTGTCTCGTATTCATTTGCCTTTCAAACGTCGTCCTTTGCTTTGCTCGTAAGCTGGTTCCTTCTTCTTTAAGCTCCATAATTACTTTGAAAAGAATTACTGCCCAGGCCTTATCTCCTTAAGAGCTCATCTTGCCACTGAGCTGGACTCGGTGTGGCCGCCTCTGCAAACCTCTCTTTCTTTCGCTCTTGGTTTTAATCCCTCCTTCGCCGTGTCAGGCTTTTGGGACTCGGAATAATATTTTGGCTGGGTTTATCCCCAGCCACTCCCTTGAGTTCTTCCTCCGCACTTGGCTCAGTCTATAATCTCTGCATTTCTGCAGGATGTAACGTTTGCCACGAGTCCTTTTCCAATATTTTGAATATTCTGCTGTTTACATATTTGTGTTCTGTTTTGCCAAAACAATTCAACAAATAATATTGAGTAATTTACCAACAAAAAAAAAATCAGTTACTGTAGTTTGAAATTCAAAATTGTAATTCCATTTCTCTCTTCCCTCCATTTTTCAGATGCATCTACATCAGGCATGGGCAAATTTTTATTATTATTCTTATATGAGGGTTGAATGAAAAGTTATGCCTCCACCTTCGTTACTTGGGTTTGGATGGGAATATATTGTTGTTGTTCATTCGTTCAGTCGTCTCCACCTCGTGACCTCATGGACCAGCCCACGCCAGAGCTCCCTGTCGGCCGTCACCACCCCCAGCTCCTTCAAGGTCAGTCCAGTCACTTCAAGGATGCCATCCATCCATCTTGCCCTTGGTCGGCCCCTCTTCCTTTTACCTTCCACTTCCCCCAGCATAATTGTCTTCTCTAGGCTTTGCTGTCTCCTCATGATGTGGCCAAAGTACTTCAACTTTGTCTCTAGTATCCTTCCCTCAGTGAGCAGTCGGGCTTTATTTCCTGGAGGATGGACTGGTTGGATCTTCTCGCAGTCCAAGGCACTCTCAGCACTTTCCTCCAACACCACAGCTCAAAAGCATCGATCTTCCTTCGCTCAGCCTTCCCTAAGGTCCAGCTCTCACATCCGTAGGTGACTACAGGGAATACCATGGCTTTGACTAGGCAATGGATCTTTGTTGCCAGTCTGATGTCTCTACTCTTTACTATTTTATCGAGACTGGAGATTGCTCTCCTCCCAAGAAGGAAGCGTCTTCTGATTTCCTGGCCACAGTCTGCATCTGCAGTAAACTTTGCACCTAGAAATACAAACCCTGTCACGGCCTCCACATTTTCTCCATTTTCCAGTTGTCAATCATTCTTGTTGCCATAAATTTGGTTTGTTTATGTTTAGCTGCAACCCGACTTTTGCGCTTTCTTCTTTCACCTTGATTAGAAGGCACCTCAGTTCTAAAGGGAATATATTAGAATCATAGAATCATCGAATCAAAGAGTTGGAAGAGACCTCATGGGCCATCCAGTCCAACCCCATTCTGCCAAGAAGCAGGAATATTGCATTCAAATCACCCCTGACAGATGGCCATCCAGCCTCTGTTTAAAAGCTTCCAAGAAGGAGCCTCCACCACACTCCGGGGCAGAGAGTTCCACTGCTGAACGGCTCTCACAGTCAGGAAGTTCTTCCTCATGTTCAGATGGAATCTCCTCTCTTGTAGTTTGAAGCCATTGTTCCATTGCGTCCTAGTCTCCAAGGAAGCAGAAAACAAGCTTGCTCCCTCCTCCCTGTGGCTTCCTCTCACATATTTATACATGGCTATCATGTCTCCTCTCAGGCTTCTCTTCTTCAGGCTAAACATGCCCAGCTCCTTAAGCCGCTCCTCATAGGGCTTGTTCTCCAGACCCTTGATTGTTCCTCCTCTGGACACATTCGAGCTTGTCAATATCTCTCTTCAATTGTGGTGCCCAGAATTGGACACAATATTCCAGGTGTGGTCTAACCAAAGCAGAACAGAGGGGTAGCATTACTTCCCTAGATCTAGACACTATGCTCCTATTGATGCAGGTCAAAATCCCATTGGCTTTTTTTTTGCCGCCACATCACATTGAGTTTTAATAAATCAAAAGCAGAAATAATCCTTAGAATGTGCTGTTTAATGACCACTATTCGCTTTCCCACATAATCACCAGACAATTGGATACATTTCTGCCAACAATGACCAAGTTTTCTGAAGCCGTCACGGAAGAAGTCAACACTCTGTTTCCGCTACCCATCGTGCACAGATCTTCCGATAGCCAAGCAAAGCAATAATATGACCCACACGTTCTTGTGAAATGCCGATTATGCTTGACATTTCTCTCTGAGTGATACGACGATCATCCTGAATCAATCTGTCAACCTTTTGCTTGTGAAACTCGGTGCTTGCTGTCACAGGACGTCCAACTCTTTGTTTGTCACGCAAGTCAGATGTTCCCACCTCAACAACTTTACTCAACAGCTTACTCGCCCAATGAGGCACAGTACTCACATCAACACAATCACCATAAATAGCTTGCYTTCTCTGATGAATCTCCTTTGGGGTGACGCCTTCTGCTGTCAAGAATTCAATGACTGCACGTTGCTTAAGTCGCATTGACCGACRGTCTGCACAGAGTTCCATACTGCACACTTTAACAACACAATCATTCAATGCTAAGGCTTTGCGCCAAAATGGAACTGTAGAGGAGAGTCTACTAAACAAGCCAGTACCTGCTGCATACCAGTACTGCCATCTGTTGAGGAGTTATGAAGGTGGAGGCATTACTTTTCATTCAACCTTCGTATATATCTGCTTTGAGGAGACTCAYWGCAGCTTGACATAAAAGCATCATCATGCCATTTAAAATCTACCACTTTGCAAACATTAAAACAGGATTAAATATAAACAGGATTAAAGAATTCCCAATTTAAAAACCATGAAAGCATATACAGAGTCAACCAACTCTGACTCCAAAGTTGACTCCGACTTCAGTTCCAAAACTCTGCAACTTTACAGTCCTCGTGCCAAGTACTTGACATCCTAGCATCTTTGGGAGGATGCAATAAAAATTCTGTTAAAGATCTCATTTTGATTTATGTAAAGAGACCACCGGTTTGTAAAAGATGGCACCCAGTTTATAACGGTGCTACCAATTTGTAACGGTTTATAAAGGAGCCACCACTTTGTAAGGACTTATTAAATTGATAACACAACTAATAGTTTGTAATATTGATTTGTGCTTTTTTCAATGTGTAGCGTGGCTTAACTTGAAAGTATTTGAAACAGAGACTTGGCTTTAGAAGAAACTGTAACAAGTATTGACGTATAGAAGAAACTTGATGGTTTCAATGTTTCTCAGCTCTTAGAGGCACATATCTTCAGAGGTTACATTTATAACATTTCATAAACCAACTCTTAAGAGGACTATTCCTTCTATTAAATAGGTTTTAAACTTATTTTCCTTCAAAATGTGTTTTTTCTTTAACAGATTACTTCAAGTACAAGCTTATTCTTTCCTTATGTTATTTCTGTTGCAGTAAAGATTCTTATTAGGATTCTCTCCCCCTTTTGCTCATACACTGACTAATAATATAAATAAGTCAACTTGACCTATCTAAACTACACAGGCTAAAAGCCAAAACCCTCCTGATTCTCAACACAGTAGAATCAGCCTCTCCCTGTAGTTCTTAGACTACAGACTACCTTACTGGTTCTCAACACACAACAGAATCAGCCTTCCCTGTAGTTCACTGACTACAGACTGACGGTTTTAAAATGGCTGCCCTGCCAAGTGGCAGTTGGCTCCGCCCCTTTTTCCATGGCAACTCAGCTCAAAGTGAGTTGAGCTAGCTACCATCCCCCCAATTATGCTAGTTTAAATACTTACCCTTTTAAACACCTATCTATTATTATACATATCTGTAGATTAAAATTCACACTTCACGACAATATATTTCCTTCTTTTTTAGTGATTCTATCAGTGTTCCCATGATCCCTTTGGGGCTGAAGGAGACCAAAGAGTTGGACTGGGAAGCACCCCTGAAGGTAAGCGCTCCACCTTTTATGGATTAGTATCATCCATGTGATTCAAACATTTCTGTCCTTAAGGGGGTGGCAGCTACACTGAGTGTTATGTTTCCATCTTTGTGCTCCTAGGAAATGATTTGGGATCACTACGGTGAAGATGGCGCCTCATACGAGACGGAGATCCAAAGTCTCATGGAGCTGCGGCAGGTATGCCAATTTTGGGGAGTCTTTCATGTAGGTCTGGCATGAGCCAACTTTGGCCCTCCCTCCAGGTGTTTTGGACTTCAACTCCCACAATTCCTAACAGCCGGTGGGAGTTGAAGTCCAAAACACCTGGAGGGACGGTCAAAGTTGGCCCATGCCTGAGATAGATTGTAGTCTACATTGTTTTGGTTTTGTCTCTGATGCTTTGCCTTTCTCCGAACAGGCCATGCGGACTCCCAGCCGGAACGAAGCCGGTCTGGAGCTGCTTATGGAGTATTACAGCCAGCTCTACTTCCTCGACAACCGCTTCTTCCCTCCCAATAAGAACCTGGGCCTCTTCTTCCACTGGTCAGTCAAGGGCCTTGATTGATCCCATCAAGGGAATGAGTCCATTCTTAACTAGTTGCATCTCTCTCTTGACTTTATCGGGTTTGATTACACTTATGTAACAACCCGAGTGTTATTTCCAGTTTAATTGTGCCATCCTTACTTTGAAAGTCGTTATTATCCTCCAGGAACTTTGTTTATGTGCCAGGAACCATGTTGCATTGGTTGAGACTCTAATGCAGTGTTTCTCAACCTGGGGGTCACGAGGGGTGTCAGAGGGGTTGCCAAAGACCATCAGAAAGCACAATATTTTCTGTTGGTCATGGGTGATCTGTGTAGGAAGTTTCACCCAATTTCTTGGAGTTGTTGTAGGTTTTTTCGGGCTATATGGCCATGGTCTAGAGGCCACTTTAGGCTATAAACTACTTTATTTACAGCTATATACATTAGAAGCTACTTAACACTAAGCACATCGAAAAAACTGCTTCCTCTCCATACAGTAGCTACATCGTGAACACCCGAACATGCTGTTATCAGTACTAGTCCACACCTCCTGCATTCCAGAGTGACATATGACGTATGACACACAATATGCGTCCATTGCTCTATACACTTTGATTTATGACCTCTCTAGGAATGCCGTTCCCTCCATGGTACAGTTAACTCTTTCCACACAGGAAATACACATAGCATTGAATTTTTAAACATACATACATACATACTTTGAAATCTACATTACACATTTCAAACAGTTCCAACAGACTTGACATAGCCATCTCTTGAGTCTTTCTTGCCTAAGAAAATCCTACAGATTCCATGGGGTCTACAGGAAACATGAAAGCACAGACGCAAATATGTACATAAGATAAGAAGGTGTTTCTATGCCCAAACTGTGCCTCACTTTCTCCCACCCTCTCTCTTTGAGGTTACAGTGCAAGTCGCTGCCCTTTTAAGCCGGTTTGTTTTTCCCGACCTTCTCTTTTTCCAGGTACGACTCTCTGACGGGTGTCCCGTGCCACCAGCGGGCCCTGGCCTTCGAAAAAGGGAGCGTGCTTTTCAACATCGGAGCCTTGCACACCCAGATCGGGGCTCGGCAGGACCGTACCACCTTGCAAGGCGTGGACCGCGCCATCGAAGCCTTCCAGAAGGCTGCTGGTATGTGCAGCACTCTCTCGGGGTTTCGCTTTGCCGGGAAATTAAATAGCTTCATAGAAATAAATGCAGAACTGAGCCAAGTGTGGACCTCCTCCAACTGCAGCTCCCATTATTCTTCTGCTAACTGCTGCTGATGGGATTTGTCATCCAGGCACATCTGGAGAGCTGCACTTTGCACAAACATGGCATTATTATTATTATTATTATTATTATTATTATTAGCTGTCCCCTGTCACGTGTTGCTGTGGCCCACATGGGGATTCTGTGTGGGAGGTTTGGACTAATTCTATCGTTGGTGGGGTTCAGAATGCTCTGTGATTGTAGGTGAACTATAAATCCCACCAAACCTCGGCCTTCCAGGTGCTTTGGACTTCAACTCCCACAATTCCTAAGAGCCGGTAGGGAGGGCCAATGTTTGCCCATGCCTGGCTTAAACTCATGCCTGTCCATGTTCTCTTTCTCCAGGTGCCTTCAACTACCTGAAGGAGAACTTCTCCAACGCCCCCAGCCTGGACATGAGCACAGCCTCCTTGAACATGCTGGTCCGCCTGATGATCGCCCAGGTCCAGGAGTGCGTCTTGGAGAAGGTCTTGCTCCTCCGTGCCCACAGCGACTTCCTTACCTGCCTGCAACTTGCCCAGGAAGCAGCCAGGGTAAGGGCAAGCGTGCAGACCCTTCGGGGCAGAGATGGAGCTACAAGCTGGGTAGATGCGGGGAATGCCGTGGATGTAGCGTACCTGGATTTCAGGAAGGCCTTCTTTCGACAAGGTCCCCCATGACCTTCTGGCAAGGAAACTAGTCCAATGTGGGCTAGGCAAAACTACGGTGAGGTGGATCTGTAATTGGTTAAGTGGACGAACACAGAGGGTGCTCACTAATGCTTCCTCTTCATCTTGGAAAGAAGTGACAGTGTGCCGCAGGGTTCCGTCCTGGGCCCGGTCCTGTTCAACATCTTTATTAATGACTTAGATGAAGGGCTAGAAGGCAGGATCATCAAGTTTGCAGACGACACCAAATTGGGGGGGATAGCCAATAGTCCAGAGGACAGGAGCAGAATTCAAAACGATCTTGACAGATTAGAGAGATGGGCCAAAACTAACAAAATGAAGTTCAACAGTGACAAATGCAAGATACTCCACTTTGGCAGAAAAAAATGAAATGCAAAGATACAGAATGGGACACCTGGCTCGAGAGCAGTACGTGTGAAAAAGATCTTGGAGTCCTCGTGGACAACAAGTTAAACATGAGCCAACAATGTGATGTGGCGGCAAAAAAAGCCAATGGGATTTTGCCCTGCATCAATAGGAGCATAGTGTCTAGATCTAAGGAATTATTATTATTATTATTATTATTATTATTATTATTAACTTTATTTGTAACCCGCTAGCATCTCCCGAAGGACTCGATGCGGCTTACACAGGCCGAAGCCTCAGAACACAATACAGTAGAACATAACAATAAACAAAGCAAATCAAAAAATTAAGCAAAATAACAGCAACAGTGACAATACATCAAGACACTTTAAAACAGGGCCGGCCGGCGCAGTGGGGTACAGGGTTAAAAGTGCTGAAATGGCAGGAGGAACGTAGGATTAAATAGTGCGGTGTGCAGTAATATATTGTACTAAAGTGCTTCTAGGACTTGGGATGGGGGATTCCTAATCTGAGAAGGCACATCAGAAAGGAAGTAATGCTACCCCTCTATTCTGCTTTGGTTAGACCACATCTGGAATATTGTGTCCAATTCTGGGCACCACAATTCAAGAGAGATATTGACAAGCTGGAATGTGTCCAGAGGAGGGCGACTAAAATTATCAAGGGTTTGGAGAACAAGCCCTATGAGGAGCGGCTTAAGGAGCTGGGCATGTTTAGCCTGAAGAAGAGAAGGCTGAGAGCAGATATGATAGCCATGTATAAATATGTGAGAGGAAGCCACAGGGAGGAGGGAGCAAGCTTGTTTTCTGCTTCCTTGGAGACTAGGACGCGGAATAATGGCTTCAAACTACAAGAGAGGAGATTCCATCTGAACATGAGGAAGAACTTCCTGACTGTGAGAGCCGTTCAGAAGTGGAACTCTCTGCCCCGGAGTGTGGTGGAGGCTCCTTCTTTGGAAGCTTTTAAACAGAGGCTGGATGGCCATCTGTCAGGGGTGATTTGAATGCAATATTCCTGCTTCTTGGCAGAAAGGGGTTGGACTGGATGGCCCATGAGGTCTCTTCCAACTCTTTGATTCTATGATTCTATGAAAGACCCTGACGTGTGAGGAGGATACAGGTTGAGCATCTCTTATACAGAATTCATAGAACAATAGAGTTGGAGGAGACCCCAGGGGCCAACTAGTCCAACCCCCTTCTGCCCTGCAGGAAAAGCACAATCAAAGTACCCCCGACAGATGGACATCCAGTTTCTGTTTAAAAACCACACCACTAGCATCTCACTCTATCCCTGAAACCCTAGTTTTCTACACTCTGTTGCACTCCGGGCCAAGAATGCCCTCTGACTTTAAACACCACATAGCTGAGTAAAAATGCAAGCAGTTTATTGAAGATATTTTAAAAGCAGTAGCAGTAAAAAAAAACTCCATAAAAATAGGTAATCCAATTAGGTAGAAAGATAAGCAGGAACAAATAGTCCAGGAAATTAGTCCATCAGAGTTCATGAAAACAGATACTGAAACTTCCAAGGTAAAACCCCAACACTTGAACATGAATCAAACAAGGCACTTAGCACAGGAATCTATCCAAGGAATCTATCTATCCCTTCTTCAGGCTAAACATGCACAGCTCTTTAAGCCGCTCCTCATAGGGCTTATTCACCAGACCCTTGATCATTTTGAGTCGCTCTCCTCTGGACACGTCCCAGCTTGTCAACACCTCTCTTCAATTATCTCAACCTCTCAAAGCCAGGACTGCAAAATTAAACAGGAAATAACACTTTCAAACCAGGAACAGATTTTTTTTTTCAATTTTGTTAGTGTAATTGGCATATAAATCTTGCTTATTACCATTTATTACAATTAAAGTACAATACATCACATTAAATATCAGGCACGATACTAAAATCCAGATTAGATCAGATTAGAGCAATCAACTGCAGAAGCGGTGATAGGTTTTGCCTGGATGTTCATTGTTGCCGAGGGCGAAAAGACAAAACTTTCTAAATCAGTGTTTCTCAACCTGGGGGTCGGGACCCCTGTGGGGGTCGCAAGGGGGTGTCAGAGGGGTCACCAAAGACCATCAGAAAACATAGTATTATCTGTTGGTCATGGGGGTTCTGTGTGGAAAGTTTGGTCCAATTCTATCGGTGGGTTCAGAATGCTATTTCATTGTGGGTGAACTATAAATCCCAACAACTACAACTCCTTATTGGCAAGGTCTATTTTCTCCAAACTCTACCAAGGTTCACATTTGGTCATATTGAGTATTTGTTCCAAGTTTGATCCAGATCCATCATTGCTCGAGTCCACAGTGTTCTCTGGATGTAGGTGAACTACAACTCCAAAAACTCAAGGTCAATGTCCACCAGACCTTCCCAGTATTTTCTCTTGGTCATGGGAATTCTGTGTGCCAAGTTTGATTCAATTTCATCACTGGTGGAGTTCAAAAGGCTCTTTGATTGTAGGTGAACTATAAATCCCAGCAACTCCAGCATTACGAAATGACAAAATCAATCACCCCTAACCCCACCAGTATTCAAATTTGGGCGTATCAGGTATTTGTGCCAAATTTGGTCCAGTGAATGAGAATACATCCTGCATATCGGACGTTTACATTACGATTCATAACAGTAGCAAAATGACAGTTATGAAGTAGCAATGAAAATAACGTTATGGTTAGGGGTCACCACCACATGAGGACCTGTACTAAGGGGTCGCGGCATTAGGAAGGTTGAGAACCACTGAATGAATGTTCATTGCTACAGAGAGCAAAAAGAGAAAACTTGCAACTTGTCCTAGAATTGGATGCTGCACAGGAGCTTGAAAATAGAATAGATCCCCCAAAATTTGGTTCTTGGTTCTGAATATAATGTGCCAAAGAGCAAAAATTGTTGCAAATCCTCAATTTCTGGGATTGCACACATTCAGAAATGGAGGGCCAGAGGAGTAAGAATATCTGCTATTGATCATCATTATAGGTTAGATTTCTGATCGAAACGTTGACTTCTTTCCACCTTCTAATATCCCATGTTACTTGTATGTTTGCAAATTTCCCTTTACTCCAAATATGTTTTCATTTCGAAGGAGGAGACCTGACTCCCAGGATAATTCCCAGGATATTGGATTGTTTTTGCTCCAAAGTTGCTTGCTAATTACTTCTCAAGGCTGAGGATCCCCCGCATATTTCTTCCCAGTCCTAACGAGATGGCAGATTAATGACCTGCACTCCCCTGGTTGCTTTCTTCTCCCTTTCACAACTTTTTTTTTGCTTTGAGCAGCAACACCGCTTACTTTATTTACTTTATATCCCTGCTTCCTGCCAACACAAAGGTGCCTTTCCAACACACACACATACATGCAATGAGCCTTTGGTATCTGCTGGGGTTTTGTTCTACAATGCAGACATTGTGGATACCAACATCTGTGGATGCTCAGAAGTATTTATTTATCGTGCCATCAGCAACCAGACATTTGTATTACATTTTTAACAAAAACAAACAAACAAACAAACAAAATACAGAATTTGCAAGCTTGGTAGGTGATTAAATGTCCTTTGACCAGTATCTGGCCACTTGGAGTGCCTCTGGTGTTGCTGCAAGAAGGTCCTCCATTGTGCATGTGGCAGGGCTCAGGTTGCATTGCAGCAGGTGGTCAGTGGTTTGCTCTTCTCCACACTCGCATGTCATGGACTCCACTTTGCGGCCCCATTTCTGAAGGTTGGCTCTGCATCGCGTGGTGCCAGAGTGCAGTCTGTTCAGCACCTTCCAAGTTGCCCAGTTTTCTGTGTGCCCAGGGGGAGTCTCTCATTTGGTATCAGCCATTGGTTGAGGTGCTGGGTTTGAGCCTGCCACTTTTGGACTCTTGCTTGCTGGGGTGTTCCAGCAAGTGTCTCTGTAGATCTTAGAAAACTATGTCTGGATTTAAGTCGTTGACGTGCTGGCTGATACCCAAACAAGGGATGAGCTGGAGATGTCTCTGCCTTGGTCCTTTCACTATTGGCTGCTACTTCCCGGCGGATGTCAGGTAGTGCGAAACCGGCTAGATAGTGTAATTTCTCCAGTGGTGTAGGGTGTAGGAACTTATATCACCCCTGGTAGCACGGCGGGTTAAACCACTGAGCTGCTGAACTTGGTGACCGAAAGGTAGCCGGTCCAAATCCGGGGAGTGGGGTGAGCTCCCACTGTCAGCCCCAGCTTCTACCAACCTAGCAGTTTGAAAACATGCAAATGTGAGTAGATCAATAGGTACCGCTTCTTCAGGAAGATAATGGCACTCTATGCAGTCATGCTGGCCACATGACCTTGGAGGTGTCTATGGACAACACCGGCTCTTTGGCTTAGAAATTGAGATGAACACCACCCCATAGAGTCGGACACGAGAGAGATTAAATCATTCCATCTGTCATGTGGATTCCTTTTCCTATTACTTTCCATTGCTGGGAGACATTGTCCAGAAAAGTAACTTTTCCATACTTGGTGTATGCCAACAAACACCCTGATTCTTGAGTTATTGCTGAAGCTAGTGGGTAGTTCCTGGACAATGAAAAGAAAATAGAATTTTTTCCTATTTCCTATCTGCTTCAGTCTCCTCGTTTACAAGGAGTAAGTATTAATGACTTTGTGCGGTGAATCTACACTGTAGAACTAATGCAGTTTGGTGCCACTTTAGCTGCCATGACTCAATACTATGAAACTACGGGAACTGCAGTTTTACAAAGTCTTTCGCTTTCTCTGGCCAAGAGTTCTGGTGCCTCACCAAACTCTGAATCTGACGATTCCATACCTTCATATCATGGGAATCAAAGTGGTGTCAAACTGCATTTATCTGCACCTCTAGACTCATATAATCACTGAGCTGGAGGGACCATCTAGTTCACATTATCATTATTGCCTGTCTTTGTCCCCTTCCAGGTCGAAGAGGTTTACACGCTTGTCCACCAGACGATGACCCAGCCGCACGTGAAGGACTACGTCCCCTTCTCGTGGGCCACCATGGTGCAGGTCAAGTCGGAGCACTTCCAGGCCCTCTCGCACTACTACGCCGCCATTGCACTTTGCGACTGCCCTCGTGAGTAGCCCTGATCTGCCTCTGCCCTTTCTAGGCATTATCTGGGTCCTCCCAATGCAAACTTGTGCTGGAAATTGAGGTATTATTAGAGGTGTGCAAAATGCCAAAGAGCCACTTTGTTTGCATTTACGAAATTCATGCAACATCCTGTTTTGATTCTGAAGTGTTTTGGAATATTAAGGGGTCTGTGTTGTATCTACGAGGGTTGAATGAAAGGTAATGCCTCCACCTTCGTTACTTGGGTGCGGATGGGAATATTTTAATAAATCAAACACAGTAATAATCCTTAGAGTGTTCTCTTTAACTACCACTATTTACTTTTCCACACAATCACCAGACAATTGGATACATTTCTGCCAACGATGAACAAGTTTTCTGAAGCCATCACGGAAGAAGCCTGTGCACTTTCATTTCAGGCATCAGCATCCTGGGTACCCATCGTGCACAGATCTTACGATAGCCAAGCAAAGCAATAATGTGACCCACACATTCTTGTGAAATGGCAATTATGCTTGAAAATTCTCCCTGAGTGATACGACGATCGTCCTGAATCAATCTGTCAACCTTTTGCTTGTGAAACTTGGTGGTTGCTGTCACAGGACTTCCAACTCTTTGTTTGTCACGCAAGTCAGATGTTCCCACCTCAACATCTTTAAACTTACTCACCCAAGGACGCACAGTAATCACATCAACATAATCCCCATAAATCTCCTCTGATGAATCTCTTTGGGGGTGACACCTTCTGCTGTCAAGAATTCAATGACTGCACGTTGCTTAAGTTGCATTGACCGACCATCTGTGCAGGGTACCATACTTTGTTCTTTAACAACACAACCATTCAATGCTAAGGCTTCATGCCAAAATGGAACTGTAGAGGAGAGTCTACTGAACAAGCCAGTACCTGCCGCATACCAGTACAACCATCTGTTGAGTTACGAAGGTGGAGGCATTACTTTTCATTCAACCCTCATAATATGAAGTTCCAAAACTTTTGTTAGTTGGGTTGCTGTAAGTTTTCCAGGCTGTATGGCCATATTCCAGAAACATTCTCTCCTGATATTTTGCCGCATCTACGACAGGCATCCTCAGAAGTAGTTTCTCATTACGTTATTTGTCTATTTGCACCAATGGGGCTTTTCCTTCCTCAGTGTTAAGACGGTCAAGGTGAAACTTGCTCCAATTTTGGCACACATTTGGCCACTGTTATTCCCCCAGGTTTCAAAACGTTTGGCTCACCCACTAATTTTTTGGAAAATTTTGAATTTTTTACAGATAACATTTGAAAAAAAACTACAAGAGCTATCGCCTTGAATGATACTACATAACCAGGATATCACTCTCGCCAAGTGTCTGAAAGTTTTGGATTCCACTGAAATTTGAAGTATCTAAGTAGTCTATGTATTTTAGTGCTTGCAATGGATGATGCTCCCACAAGTACAGATGTACCCGAACTCTCTGCCCAGGCAGTTTCTCCTTTTCCAATCTCTTTTGCCCGTTATATACGCCAAAGCTGGTGCCAAGCCGAGGATTCCAGCTCTGACGTAATAATAATAATAATAATAATAATAATAATAATAATAATAATAGTTGATGTTGCTATCCCAAGTGACAGCAGGATTGAATAGAAAAAACTGGAAAAGCTGACCAGATATGAGGATTTAAAGACTGAACTGCAAAGACTCTGGCACAAGTCAGTCAAGGTGGTCCCAGTGGTGATTGGCACACTGGGTGCAGTGCCTAAAGACCTTGGCCTGCACTTAAACACAATCGGTGCTGACAAGATTACCATCTGCCAGCTGCAAAAGGCCACCTTACTGGGATCTGCGCACATCATTCACTGATATGTCACACAGCCCTAGACACTTGGGAAGTGTCCGACGTGTGATCCAATACAACAGCCAGCAGATTGTCTGCTGTGGACTCATCTTGTTGTGTTTCAAATAATAATAATAATAATAATAATCATCATCATCATCATATCTATATAAATAAAAATGTAATGTTCGTTTGTGGGATTAACAGAACTCAAAAACCACTGGACGAATT
This sequence comes from Anolis sagrei ordinatus, assembly GCF_025583915.1. NCBI lineage: Eukaryota > Metazoa > Chordata > Lepidosauria > Squamata > Anolidae > Anolis > Anolis sagrei. Next base: position 246,959,857 of record NW_026847438.1, read on the forward strand.
GACACCAAATTTGGATACAAGACACCCAACAACCCAATGTATGTCCTTCACTAAAAAAAATGATTTTGTCATTTGGGAGTTGTAGTTGCTGGGATTTATAGTTCACCTACAATCAAAGAACATTCTGAACCCCACCAATTGAACAAAACTTGGCACAGAGTTCTCCCATGACCAACAGAAAATACTGGAAGGGTTTGGTGGGCATTGACCTTGAGTTTGGGAGTTGTAGTTCACCTACATCCAGAGAGCACTGTGGACTCAAACAATGATGGATCTGGACCAAATTTGGCACGAATACTCAATATGCCAATATGTGAACACTGGTGGAGTTTGGGGAAAATAGAATCTTGACATTTGGGAGTTGTAGTTGCTGGGATTTGTAGTTCACAGAGTATTCTGAACCCAACCAACGATAGAATTGGGCCAAACCTCCCACACAGAACCCCCATGACCACCAGAGTGGGCCACAGCAATGCGTGGCAGGGGACGGCTAGTAATAATAATAATAATAATAATAATAATAATAATAATAATAATAAGTATAGAACTGCAAAGACTCCAGCACAAGCCAGTCAAGGTGGTCCCAGTGGTGATCGGCACACTGGGTGCAGTGCCTCAAAACCTTGGCCTGCACTTAAACACAATTGGCGCTGACAAAATCACCACCTGTCAGCTGCAAAATGCCACTCTACTCAGATCCGCACGCATTATTCTCCAATACATCACACATTCCTAGACACTTAGGAAGTGTGTGATGTGTGATCCAATACAAAAGCCAGCAGAGTGATCTTGTTTGCTGTGTACCAATCTTGTTGTGTATCAAATAATAATAATAATAATAATAATAATAATAATAATAATAATAATAATAGGATTTAAAGATCGAACTGCAAAGACTCTGGCACAAGCCAGTCAAGGTGGTGCCAGTGGGGATTGACACACTGGGTGCAGTGCCTCAAGACCTTGGCCTGCACTTAAGCACAATCGGTGCTGACAAAATTACCATCTGCCGACTGCGGAAGGGATCCTGCCAAGATATGCTTTTATGGGAGCATGGAATAAGTTGCCTGGCTTCTCCATCCGTCTGGACGTCTGGCGGCCCGTCTTTAATGGCTCATTATCTCCTCCTGGCCTTAATCCTGCATTTGGTCTTCACCTAAGAAGCTTAGCGTGGCTTTGGCTGGGGACAGATAATGAATCTGTGCAGGACTGAGAGCATCGTTAGGTGCGTCTGCTCTGTAATGCAAGTTGAAATGCCTTGGTTCCATGCAGTGGGATCCTAGGAGTTGTAGTTTGGTGAAGCACCAGCCCCCCTTGGCAGAGAAGACTGATGGCCTTGGAAAACTCCAATCCCCAGGCTTGCATAGCATTAAGCCATGGAAGTTCAAGCGGTGTCAAGCGGTGCTAATTCTACAATATAGATGCACCCTTTATTTATTTATTTACAGTATTTATAGTCCGACCTTCTCACCCCGCAGGGGACTCAGGGCGGATTACAATGCACATATACATGGCAAACATTCAATGCCATTAGACATACCACATATATAGACAGATGCAGAGGCAATTTAACATTCCAGATGTGCCCGAACATTTTCTGGCTTCATGTGGGTATGCTGGATTCTGGCTCAATTCCAGAATCGAGCCGGATTCCTGTCACCGTCCATTGTGACATTGAGGCCTTTGATGGAGTACTTCCTCATTCTTCTGCACGCTGCTGGAAGGTTTTTATGGAGTCGTAAATTAATTAAATTAGCCTCCCCGCATATGCGGTACCTAAATTTCCTTGACCTTGACCCTGGCCCTTGACCGCTCCAGCTGGAGGTCAGCTGTGACCAGCAGTGCTGCAGAATTTGAGGCGGCACAAGTGGAGGGTGAAAAAGAGAAACGTACCAAGAGGAAGGCGCGTCAAGCCAACCCTGGCCAAGACCGCCTTCCACCTGGAAACCAATGCCCTCACTGCGGAAGAAGATGCAGAGCAAGAATAGGGCTCCACAGCCACATACGGACCCACAAGAACACTGGAAGACAATCCTCCTCGGAAAGCGAGGGATCGCCTAAGTAAGTAAATAAGTAACCTAAATTTCCTACTTGACAGAGGCAACTGTCTTTCAGGCTGCATAGGTCGACAGCAAAATAGACGAATGGCCAGAAGCTCACTTCGACCTGGGCTGTCTTCGAACTCATGACCTCTTGGTCAGTAGTGATTTAACCCTAACCCATGAACCAACTCGGGCCCTCCGTTCTTCTGGGGAGGCCCTTCTTTCGCCCCTACCAATTTCACAAGCTCGCCTTAGAATCATAGAATCAAAGAGTTGGAAGAGACCTCATGGGCCATCCAGTCCAACCCCCTGCCAAGAAGCAGGAATATTGCATTCAAAGCACCCCTGACAAATGGCCATCCAGCCTCTGCTTAAAAGCTTCCAAAGAAGGAGCCTCCACCACACTCCGGGGCAGAGAGTTCCTCTGCTGAACGGCTCTCACAGTCAAGAAGTTCTTCCTCATGTTCAGATGTAATCTCCTTTCTTGTAGTTTGAGGCCATTGTTCCGTGTCCTAGTCTCCAGGGAAGCAGAAAACAAGCTTGCTCCCTCCTCCCTGTGGCTTCCTCTCACATATTTATACATGGCTATCATATCTCCTCTCAGCCTTCTCTTCTTCAGGCTAAACATGCCCAGCTCCTTAAGCCGCTCCTCATAGGGCTTGTTCTCTAGACCCTTGATCTCCCTTGTAAGTACAAGGGAGAGAGCTTTTTTCTCTGTGGCCCCCCGACTCTGGAACTCACTATCTGGAGAAATTAGGAAAGCCCCTACCTTAGAAACCTTTAAAAAGGACCTTAAAACCTGGCTGACCGAAAAGTGGCAGGCTCAAACCCAGAACCTCAACCAATGTCTGATACCAAACAAGAGACTCCCCCCTGGGCACACAGAAAACTGGGCAACTTGGAAGGCGCTGAACAGACTACACTCTGGCACCACGAGATGCAGAGCCAACCTCAAGAAATGGTGCTACAAAGTGGAATCCACAACATGTGAGTGTGGAGAAGAGCAAACCACTGACCACCTTCTGCAATGCACCCTGAGCCCTGCCACATGCACAAGGGAGGACCTTCTTGCAGCAACACCAGAGGCACTCCAAGAGGCCAGAGACTGGTCAAAGGACATCTAATCAACCACCAAGCTTGCAAACTTTGTGTTTTCTCTGTTTGTTTGTTTTGTTCTGTTAGAAATGTAATACAATGGTCTGGTTGCCTGACACGATAAATAAATATCTTTTAGAGACTTTTTTTCACCCTCTCATATTGTGTAGTGTATGAAGCTGCTTTACCAAAATTGCACTGTAGGACCTAGAAATGCCCAGAGAAGGGGTCCTATCTTTGGTTTTCCTCCGACCTTCATGGGGATTCATCCAAAGTTGGTGGCTTTCTGTAAGTCAAGTGCCCCGTTCTTCTTTTCCTCCCCAGTCAGCCCTTGCATGGTTTGTTTCTTGCAGCCGCATCTGACGCAGATCTTCCGGAGCTTGAAAAGGCCTTCCTCCAGTTCCACGTCACTCCGCCTGACGGTCCGGCTTCGGCCCTCCTTTTGCAAGATCCGGAAGAAAGAAGGCGGTTGGGTAAGCAACCCTCTCGACATAATTCCTTAGTCCTTGTATAATATTACGTAACACAATGTTTGTTCCTGGGTTATACATGTTATTTCCTAATTTCTTCTATCATAAAAAACTTAGAGAAAGTTTATTAAATTGCAAAAACTTTGTTCTTATGGGAGGGAAGTCCGGCCCGCAGCACATTTTGCTCTAGTTTTTCAATGAATATCTCATTGAGTCTCAACTAATTCAACACAGTTTGTGGCAGCCGCAAAAATGAAGTTTCTGGAGTAGAACAACTACTTTTGGACTAAGTACCGCGCAATGAAACAGGAAATAACACTTTCAAACCAGGAAAATTTCAAACTTTTGTTATATAGTGTAATATAACTTCTGTGTGGTCTTGCATATTTGTATATGTAAGCCACTTCGAGTCCCATTCAGGGGAGATAATGTGGAGTATAAATAAACATCATAATACAGCAACCCAATATAATAATAAAAAAATAGATGTGGCTGTCTGGATGTAGGATACATAGATAGGACTGGGTTGTGGCACAGCTGGTTGGGAGTCAGCTGCATTAAAATCACCACTGATCGGAAGGTCATAAGTTTGAAGCCAGCCCAGGTCGGAGTGAGCTTCTGACAATTTGTCTAGCTTACTGTCGACCTTTGTAGCCCAAAGACAGTTGCATCTGTCAAGTAGGAAATTTAGGTACTGTCGAAGGCTTTCTTGGCTGGAATCACTGGGTTGTTGTAGGTTTTTTCGGGCTATAGGCCATGTTCTAGAGGCATTCTCTCCTGACGTTTCGCCTGCATCTATGGCAAGCATCCTCAGAGGTAGTAATCTCCTTTCTTCTACCTCTGAGGATGCTTGCCATAGATGCAGGCGAAACGTCAGGAGAGAATGCCTCTAGAACATGGCCTATAGCCCGAAAAAACCTACAACAACCTAATTTAGGTACCGCTTATGTGGAGAGGCTAATTTAACTAATTTACAACACCATAGAATTCTCCAGCAGCATGCAAAAAGAATGAGGAAGTACTCAATCAGTGTCACAAGTGGACAGTGAAGCGACAGCTCCTCTGGTGGCTGGACTTCAAAGCATGCCCTCATGAATCTGGAATGTCAAATAGCCTCTGTGTGTCTGTCTATATATGTTGTGTGTCTATGGCAGTGTTTCCCAACCTGGGGGTCGGGACTCCTGGGGGGTCGCCAGGGGGTTTCAGAGGGGTCGTCAAAGACCATCAGAAAATACATATTTCTGATGGTCTTAGGAACCCCTTTGGCAGAGAAGGCTGAAGACCTCTCCACCTTTCCTTCTCTTCCTTTTTGGTATTGGTGAACTACAACTCCCAAAATTCAAAAACACTCCTGCCCAATGCCACCAGTATTCAATGTTGCTCATATAGGTAGTCTGCCAATTTTTGTGAAGATCCATTGTGGGCTGGGTTTGGAGTGCTCTCTGATTGTAGGTTAACTATAAATCCCAGCAACTACAACTTTCAAATGTCATGGTCTATTTCCCCCAAACTCCACCAGTGTTCACATCTAGGCATATTGGTTATTCGTGCCATGTTTGGTCCAGAACTATCATTGCTTGAGTCCACAGTGCTATCTGGATGTAGGTGAACTACAACTCCAAAACTCAAGGTCAATGCCCAACAAACCCTTCCAGTATTTTCTCTTGGTCATGGGAGTTCTGTGGGCCAAGTTTGCTTCAGTTTCATTGTTGGTGGAGTTCAGAATGCTCTTTGATTGTAGATGAACTATAAATCCCAGCAACTACAACTCCCAAATGACAAACTCAGTGCCCCCACCAACCCCACCAGTATTCAGATTTGGGCGTATTGGGTATTTGTGCCAAATTTGGCCCAATGAATGAAAACACATCCTGCATATCTGATATTTACATGACGATTCATAACAGTAGCAAAATCACAGTTAGGAAGTAGCAACAAACATAAAGTTATGGTTGGGGGTCACCAAAACATGAGGAACTGTATTAAGGGGTCGCGGCAGTAGGAAGGTCGAGAACCACTGGTCTATGGCATTGAAAGTTTGCCATGTATATGTGCATTGTGATCCGCCCTGAGTCCCCTGTGGGGTGAGAAGCGTGGAATATAAATACTGTAAATAAATAAATAAAGCATTTTGTGACTTTTTACCCACTCTGTATGTATGTGTATATGTATGTATGTGTGTGTGTGTGTGTGTTTGTAGATACAGATATAGATATATAATAGGAGTTATATTGTTATATTACCTGGGAAATCTGATTATTAGAAAATAAATGCTTAACAGAGAACGGTACAATATGGTTTTGTTAGCCAGGAATCCAGGCATACCCTGTTCCGACTGATGATTGATGGTTTTGCTCTGAGAAGAAGGTCTTTCTTATGTGAGAGGTGAACTTTTCTTCAGTGGTTGAGATTACCTGGATTCCCATGCCATTCTTGATCCCTCTTTGCATTTTTTTGGAAATATCCATCTGTATCGATATTCCAAAATGTACAAATCATCTCACAGAGGTTTTCGGGCAGACTATATTATTCCCAATACATACAAAAACCACTTTCTCACCTGGAAAACAAATAGGAAGCCACAAGTATTATTTTGGTTTTCCAGAATGGTTACATAGAGAGCACCGATATATTGTCTTTGCAGGAAAAGCTCACCTGAAGAAGGCCATCATGCGGCACGAGGAGGCCATGAGGATCCACGGCTTGTGCAAGATCCTGAGGAAGATGGACATCCTCCAGGAGGTGCTCTGCTTTGCCCACAAGCGTTCGCTCAGCAAGTACTCCGAGATCGACCACGAGGAGGACTTCTTCGAGACGCCGGACGCTCCTGACATCCACCGTAAGAGAATCCCCGGCAGACGGCGGCACTTATTTCAGCGGGGAAAAATTCATCAAGCATTGATGGAGCTCTCCAAGGTCCTGGAGCTATTTCAGAATGGACTTCAGCACTTTGGAGAGCTCCACTGGGCAGCCATTCCTATGCACTTGTGGGCTGCAAAAATTCATGGAGCTCTCCAAGGTCCTGAAGCTATTTGGGAATGGACTTCAGCACTTTGGAGAGCTCCACTGGGGCAGCCATTCCTATGCACGTGTGGGTTGGTCTTTTGCAGATCTGATTGCACAACGTAACGTGATTTTCGTTCCTGGGTTGTAAATGTAATTTCCTAATTGTATCTATGATAAAAACGTGGGAAAGGTTTATTAAACTGGCAATACTTTGTCTTTGCGGGAGGGACATCCTGCTATAGTACATTTTGCTCTAGTTTTTCAATAAATATCTCATTGAGTCTCAGCCAATTCAACATAGTTTGTGGCACAAAAAGCAAAGTTTCTGGAGTAGAAAAACCACTTTCACAGTAAGGCACGATTAAACAGGAAATAACACTTTCAAACCAGGAACAGAACTTTTTCAGATTTTGTTACATGGTGTTATTTACATATTTTCATAATCTCTAGGTCCTCTATAGTCACCTTTCCTTGGTCAAGCTAGAAGAGCTCTCTGGGAATCTTGAGGTCCTGCAGTATGATTCCCATGGTCAACTTAATATATAAATAATAAAAAAACAATTAAATTATGTGCGCAATTCAAATTAAAATTTCCATCTCTTTCCCTGACCTCCCCACCTTTCTTTTCTTTCAGCCAAAACGCACCAGAGACCCGAAATCAAATCGCCCAACTTCTCCAAGGTGAAAGTGACAGACATCTTCCACCGGCTGGTATGTATTTTGAGGCTGGATGTTTGTGGAAATAGGAGTTTGGGTGGATATATGATAATAGACCTGAAAGATGCTTGCAGATCCTTGTATTTAGTGTGATGCAAAGTCTTTGAGCTCCCGGTGGTGCAGCAAGTTAAACCGCTGAGCTGCTGAACTTGCTGACAAAAAGATCACCGGTTCAGATCCGGGAGGCGGGGTGAGCTCCCGCTGTTAGCCCCAGCTTCTCCCAACCTAGCAGTTTGAAAACATGCAAATGTGAGTAGATCAATAGGTACCGCTCCGGCAGGAAGGTAACGGTGCTCCATGCAGTCATGCTGGCCACATGACCTTGGAGGTGTCTATGGACAACTAAGCTCTTTGGCTTAGTAATGGATATGCGCACCAACCTCCAGAGTCAGACACGACAGGGGAAAATCTTTACCTTTACTATTTCTGCTTTCAACCTGCTAGGTGAGTAGGTGAGCTGGGGCTAACAGTGGGTGCTCACCCAAGCCAGGCTCAAACTGCTGACCTTTCGATTGGCAGGATTTTTCTGCAGCAAACATATAGATCCCAGAGGACAGGGTCTGTCAGGAGGGCTTGGATTGTGCTTTCATGCATGGCAGAATTGGGTTGGACTAGATGGCTTTTGGGGGTCTATTCTGATTAGGATTGCATGATTCTTTGCTCTGTTGTCCTACCTGTCGTTCTGATACACATCCATGGAGCTGTTCAGCTCTTCCAGTTCTTCCTTCAGCAGCTGCAGATTAGAGTTGATGTAACTGAGCCCCAAGGCGATCGTGTCCTTGACTTTGTGGTTACTGGTGGCCCTGAAAAACTACTAAAGTTTTTGGGTATATAGAATGGGCAAAACACGCTTTATTAAGTAAATATTTCCCTTTTGTAAACATTGAGATATGTCTCCATTTTCTTTCATGGTTTCCATGGGAAGCTACCTGATTTTCCGCCTCTTATTTATTTATTTATTTATTTATTTATTTATTTATTTATTTTATTTCTTATATTTATACCTGTACAGGAGTTGATTATAAATTGTATGATTTTAACTGTATTTGTGTTTAGATTGGCTGCAGTAATGCTGGAGCGGCCTAAGTCAGAGGAGTCCTCCATGTGCGTTGCCATGGAGACCGATGCAGGAGAGAGGGAAGTGGGAGGAGCTTAGAGGGGAGAGTTTGAAAAAACGACAGTTAAAAATCAGTTAGGGTTTAGGTTTAGAGGAGTGAGCAGTCAGGAGTTAGGTTCAGAGGAGTGAGGAGTTAGGAGTTGGGAGAGAAGGAAAGGAAAGGTGGCGGAGTGACTTGTGAAGCAAAGCTTTGAGGCTTTGAGAAGCTGGGTTTGGCTATTGGAAGTTTCTCAGGCTAGTGCAGCCGAATGGTGAAACAGAGCTGGAATTCTTTTAGTCTAAGGAGAGGCTAAAGAATAGTTTACTTAGTATTTGATCTAGGGAGGGTCAACTAAGGGAAACATCCCTGTATGGAAACTTTGTCTGAAACAAGTGCTCTACGTCAGAAAGATACTGTGTTACTTGAAAGAATGAACTGTTAAAGTTACAAGTATTATTCCAAGTGCAACAAGGAAAAGTTACGTCTTGCAACCACATGCTGTGTACTTAATAAAATTGTTAACTTTTTTTTGAAGATTGCCTCAGCTCCGTCTATTCTGGGTACCAAGTGCCATTTCTCACAATATTACAACTTACCTCACGTGGTGGCAGAAACGTAGGGAAAAGTAACCAAATAAATCTATATTCTTCTCTCCAGTCACGCTACAGTATATACAGTGTAATTACTATTAAGTTATTACTTTCTTAATAAAGGAGGAGGTGCAATTGAACAGCCTCCCTTCCAACTTGATGGTAAATTTGGTTCCTAATCGGCAACCTCCATTGCAAATCGGCTAAGTCTTTTTAAAATTGGGAACTGGGGTAAAATCTCCTGAATACTGGTTCCTTTTAAATTGGTGGCAACAATAAATCATCCCTCAGCTTCCCTGCTTCTTTTCAATACCCTGCCCTTCTCACCCCCGGAGGGGGGAGATTCAGGGCAGCCTCACAACAAGCATCATAAGATGCATTACCATCATAAAACAATCAAAAGCATTCAACAAATACAATTAAAAATCATTAAAACAATTAATTAAAAAAATTGATTAAACATGTCAGTTAAAAATCAAATCCGAGCCTGGGCCAATTCATTGTCATAGGTTTCCTAGGTCATAGAATCATAGAATCATAGAATCAAAGAGTTGGAAGAGATCTCATGGGCCATCCAGTCCAACCCCATTCTGCCAAGAAGCAGGAATATTGCATTCAAATCACCCCTGACAGATGGCCATCCAGCCCCTGTTTAAAAGCTTCCAAAGAAGGAGCCTCCACCTTCTTTCCATTTGCTGCTAATCACTAGTCCAGTGCCTGGTTCCATAGCCAAGGCTTAAATTCTTTCTAAAAGACAGGAGGGAGGTGGCCAGTCTGATGTCTCTGGCGAGAGAGTTCCACAGATGGGGGCCACTGCTGAGAAGGCCCTGTCCCTCGTCTCCACCAGTCGCGTTGCCAATGGTGGTTGGACCAAGAGCAGGGCCTCTCCAGATGATCTTATACTTCATGATGGTTCATAACAGGAGGTATATTTGGACAGGTAGTCTGGGCCAGAACCATCTATGGCAGTGGTTCTCTACCTGTGGATCCCCAGATGTTTTGGCCTTCAACTCCCAGAAATCCTAACAGTTGGTAAACTAGCTGGGATTTCTGGGAGTTGTAGGCCAAAACACCTGGGGACCCACAGGTTGAGAACCACTGATTTAGGGCTTTAAAAGTTGAAACCAGCACTTTGAATTGTGCTCGGAAGCTAATCGGCAGCCAGTGGAGCTGTTGTAACAGGGGTTGTGCACTCCCTGTACCCTGTTCCCGTGAGTAACCTGGCTGCCGACCATTGGACTAATTGGAGCTTCTGAACAGTCTTCAGAGGCAACCCCACGTAGAGTGCGTTGCAGTAGTCTATTCGGGATGTAACAAGAGTGTGGACCACCGTGGCCAAATCAGTCTTCCCAAGGTACGAGCGCAGTTGGCGCCAAAGTTTTAATTGGCCACCGCTGAGAACTGGAGTTCCAGGCTCAGCGATGTATCCAGGATCACTCCCAAGCTGTGAACCTGTGTCTTCAGGGAGAGTATAACCCCATTCAACACAGGCTTTAACCCTATGCCCTGTTCGGCCTTTCGACTGACCCATGCTATTCTGATTTCCTTGTAGGGTCCGCTATCAGTTTTCTGTGCCAAGAACAAGTGGCACCCGCCGCGGACGGTGCGCCTGGTGCGAGGGGAGAACGGCTTTGGCTTCACCCTCCGAGGAGACTCTCCGGTCCTCATCGCCGGCGTCATCGCCGGAGGCTGTGCAGCAGTGAGTAGTAAAACTAAGTTTCTTCCATTCTAAGATGCAGTTTCCCCCCTTAGAAACATTTCCCAAAAATGGGGTGCATCTTAAAATCGTGGGTGCTTAAGCACCCACGATTTTAAGGTGCACCCCATTTTTGGGAAATGTTTCTATGGGGGGAAACTGCATCATCTATCTATCTATCTATCTATCTATCTATCTATCTATCTATCTATCTATCTATCTATCTATCTATCTATGTGTTGGTGGTACTGAAATTAACATGCATCTATGGATATTTGATATTACCCATAGGTCTGTAGCTTTTTGGATCATTATGGTCTTTGCCTGGCTTCAAGATGGCAATGACTCTTGCTTTCCTCCAGATTTTGGGGATCTGACAGGATGCAGTGCAGTTGTTCATCAGCTCCAGCAGCCAGCGCCTTGCTTTTGGACCAAAGTTCTTGATTTGTTCCATCCGTAGATCATCCAGGCCAGCTGCTTTGCCATTCTTACATTTGTTGAGGGCCATGTCCAATTCAGTAGATGTAAAAGGTTCATGGAGGTTGTTGTTCTCAATCTCTGGTTGTCTGGCTATTGGTTTCTTTCCTACTTTGGTGGCAAAGTTGGGTTTCCCATTCTTCAAGAGTTGGTGTGCTATCTGATCTGCCTTTATGTTGGCATGGGTATTAGTTTGTGAGGGGTCATTGCTCAGCCATCTTAGCAACCTCCACGCCTTCTGGCTGCTCCTGCCCATGTCGACCTCTGCGATTAGCTTGATCCACTGCTCTTTCTTGGCTTCAGAGATGGAGGACACAATGCTCTGTGCTGCCTGAAGAGTCTGCTCACTAAATGGGTCTTCGTTGTGGAGCCTGTAATCGTTTTCCAACAAGGCAGCTGTTTCAAGAGTAATGCCCCGAAGGTAGTGGGTTCTGTAGCCTCTCGGTATCGAAGCCCGTGAGCAGGTTTTCACTATTCCAATAAAATGCTCGTATTCCTCAGGGATTGGCGCGACCGATGTGATCATGTCATCTAACATGTCTGAGAATTTAGCCCAATCTGCCTTTCTGAAGTTGTATCTTCGTTTAAATCGAACTTCCTGATTTATTGTTGGGAATAGTTGGCATATTATTGTTGGGAATAGTTGGCCTTATTGTTGGGAATAGTTGGCATATTATTGGTCGGTGCTGTGTGTTTGGGATTGGTAGTCCCACTGATTTGGTGCATTGCTGTATGATGCTGTCGCTCACAAATAAGAGGTCTGGGTTATAACCTCGGTGCCATCTCCCGCTGTTGTAGGATGGTGGGAGCTTGTTATCATGGATGAGTGATAGTTTGTGCAGTTCAGACCAGGACAGGACAGCCTCTCCATTTCTGTCCTCTTGGGCATAGCCCCATACATGGCTATGGCTGTTGAAGTCACCAATTACTACCGCCCTTTGGTGCCTGTCAAAGTTCTCGGGGGAGGAGAAGCAGAACTCTTCGTTTGGGGCTTGTACACAGAGGTGATGGTGATGTTATTAAGCTCTACTCTTAGAACCTTGAGATTGTTTTCTTCAGTATTGTGGGCACTGCTGACTTGGAGTGCTATCAAGTTTACAACATTTGTGTGTGAGAGTTTTTTTAATCTGTTTGTTTGTTTTGTTCTGTTCGAAATGTAATACAATGTTCTGGTTGCGGATGACATGATAAATAAATACCCATAGGTTCCATTGTAAGTTCAGGAACGTCTCCCCCGTATCCAGGGATCCCGTTCCATCCTTGCCGTCATAAACACTCTTGTTCTCAGAGGCTCCGATGCACCGAGGGCCCATCAAAGCCACAATATTTCCCCCCCCCCCCTCCGGTGTTGTTTACAGGAAGCCGGCCTGAAAGAAGGGGACTACATCGTCTCCATCGATGGGAAGGACTGCAAGTGGTCCAAACACGCCGAAGTGGTGCAGTTGCTGAAGGTGGCCGGAGAGGAAGGGACGGAGGTGACCGTTGTGACTCTGCAGTACTCCGAAGGACAGGCCACGGTAAGGCTGGCAGCTCGCACCGGGCAAAATAGGGTTCAGGGAGGGCATTAATTAGAGGCGCAAAATGATTGGGGCCATTCTACAAGTAGGAAATACACTTGTAGTGTGCTTAATGGTGTGAACTGGTCCTCTTAATTATGTGAACAGCTTTCCGCACTGATTAGCTGCAGCCAGAAGCACATAGAACTACACGAGTGGAACCTTTTGGTTCTAGATTTTAGATACTTGAGTTGTTTGTTTGTTTATTAGCTGTACCTGCCAGGCGTTGCTGTGGCCAACCTTCCCTCGCTCTTTCTCTCCTTCCTTCCCTCTTTTTCTTTCCCTTCTTCTTTCTTCCTTCTCTGTTTCTTTCCTCCCTTCCTTTGCTCTTTGGTTCCATCCTTCTTTCTCTCTTTCCTTCCTTCCTTCCCTCCCTCTTTTGTTCCTTCTCTCCTTTCTTCCCTCTTTTTCTTTCCCTTCTTCTTTCTTCCTTCTCTGTTTCTTTCCTCCCTTCTTTTGCTCTTTGGTTCCATCCTTCCTTCTCTCTTTCCTTCCTTCCTTCCCTCCCTCTTTTGTTCCTTCTCTCCTTCCTTCCCTCTTTTTCTTTCCCTTCTTCTTTCTTCCTTCTCTGTTTCTTTCCTCCCTTCTTTTGCTCTTTGGTTCCATCCTTCCTTCTCTCCTTCCTTCCCTCCCTCTCTCTTTCTCTCCCCCCTTCCCTCTTTTTCTTTCCCTTCTTCTTCCTTCCTTCTCTGTTTCTTTCCTCCCTTCCTTTGCTCTTTGGTTCCATCCTTCCTTCTCTCTTTCCTTCCTTCCTTCCCTCCCTCTTTTGTTCCTTCTCTCCTCCCTTCCCTCTTTTTCTTTCCCTTCTTTCTTCCTTCTCTGTTTCTTTCCTCCCTTCCTTTGTTCTTTGGTTCCATCCTTCCTTCTCTCTTTCCTTCCTTCTTTCCCTCCCTCTTTTGTTCCTTCTCTCCTAGCTTCCCTCCTTCTCTGTTTCTTTCCTCTCTTCCTTTGCTCTTTGGTTCCATCCTTCCTCCTCTCTTTCCTTCCTTCTTTCCCTCCCTCTTTTGTTCCTTCTCTCCTTCCTTCCCTCCTTCTCGGTTTCTTTCCTCTCTTCCTTTGCTCTTTGGTTCCATCCTTCCTTCTCTCTTTCCTTCCTTCTTTCCCTCCCTCTTTTGTTCCTTCTCTCCTTCCTTCCCTCTTTCTCTCCTTCTTTCACGTTTTTATTTCCTTCTTTCCTTCCTTCTCTACCTTTTTTATTTCCTTCTTTCTCTCTTTCTCTCCCTCCTTCCTTCCCCCTTTCTGTGTATATGTGTTTTATGTGTGTATATATGCATACATGTGTGTATATATTTGTGTTTGTGTATATATGTGGTTTTGCGCATGTGTTGTAATGTATTTTTTTTATTTTGTGGCTTTTTAAGTCCCTTCTGCTGTGTTTTCATTTTTGTGGTTGCCACAAACTAGGTTGGATTGGTTGAGACTCAATGAGATATCCATTGAAAAAGTATAGCCAAATGTGCTGCAGGATCTCCCACAAAAACAAAGTTTGTGCAATTTAATAAACTTTTCCCATGTGTTTATGATAGAACCAATTAGGAAATGACATTGTTAACCCAGGAACAAAACTTGTGTTATATAGTGTTGAACTTGGACAGGAAGCATACAGTAGAACTGCCCTGGAGAACCTGGAGAGAGCCACAAACACTTCCAGACGGAGATATATTTTAGAGTGTGTGTAGGTCCAGATGGAGATATTTTTTTAGAGAGTGTGTAGGTCAACCTTGGTGGGTAAAGGGTTGTCCTCCATGGCATAATGCAAATATATTTTAGAATGTGTGTAGGTCCAGATGGAGATATTTTTAGAGCGTGTGTAGGTCAACTGTGGTGGGTAAAGGGTTGTCCTCCATGGCATAATGCAAATATATTTTAGAGTGTGTGTAGGTCCAGATGGAGATATTTTTAGAGCATGTGTAGGCCAATGTGGTGGATAAAGGGTCGTTCTCCATGTCATAATGCAAATATATTTGAGAGAGTGTGTAGGAGCAGATGGAGATTTTTTTTACAGTGTGTGTAGGTCAACCATGGCAGGTAAAGGGTCGTTCTCCATGGCATAATGCAGATATATTTTAGAGTGTGTGTAGATCCAGATGGAGATATTTTTAGAGCATGTGTAGGTCAACCGTGGTGGATAAAGGGTCGTTTTCCATGGCATAATGCAAGTATATTTTAGAGTGTGTGTAGGTCCAGATGGAGATATTTCTTAGAGTATGTGTAGGTCAACCGTGGTGGATAAAGGGTCGTTCTCCATGGCATAATGCAAATATATTTTAGAGTGTGTGTAGGTCAAGATGGAGATTTTTTTAGAGCGTGTGTAGGTCAACTGTGGTGGATAAAGGGTCATTCTCCATGGCATAATGCAAATAATCCTATTCCATTTCTGTCTCTGGGAAGGGGGACAAGAAGTCCGTGGCGGCCATGTCATCCTGCTCGGGGGTCCTGCTGAAGGGCGACAAGGAGAACAGCCGGAGGAGCCCGATGCAGAGCAAGGGGGCCAGCACTCTCTTGGCCTGGGGCAAGAAGAGCAAGCGAAGCAAGACCAGCACCTACAGCCTCCCCTTCTCTTCCGTGGGGGACAACGACCTGGCGTGCTGAGCCCCCCGGCCATCCCTCGGAACAAGGAAGGCGGTCTTGCGGGAAGCTGCTTTCTGGCAGGCAACGGATATCAAGGAGGCTCTCATTTTACCAACCTTGCTTCTGAAAAGGAATGGGTCTGAAGAGGGTGAAATGAACTCCTGGTGAGCCTCCATGCTCAGGAGAAGCTCATCTCCAAATACTGATGGGAGGCAATAAGAGAGAGCAGCACCCTTGATGCCGAACTTGAAGCCTTTGGAGGCCCATCTTGGTTTCCTAGGCTGGACTAAATTGCCAGATTCAACAGCCTTAAGGGACTGCAGATTTTAGCCTTCAAAGGCTTCCGGGATGCCTAGAGCATTCTTCTTAATCTCGCTGTACTAAAACCAGCTCATCTCTCCGTCTTTACGTTCTGAGCCACCCAACTTGCAGAAGGACCCAGATGGGGTTTAAGTTGAACAGTTGATGGAGGTTTCAAGGCACAATTGTTGGAAACATCCACCTGCAAAACTAAATTGAAATGAGAAAAGGGAGCGGTTTTGCAAGAAGGTTGTTGTAGGTTTTTTCGGGTTGTCTGGCCATATTCTAGAAGCATTCTCTCCTGACGTTTTGCCTGCATCTGTGGCAAGCGTCCTCAGAGGTTGTGAGGTTTTGCAAGACGTTTTGCAAGAGATCGAAGGACGAAACATGCTTTGAAAGGAAGCACAGGTAATGTAGTGGCCAGAGCACAATCCCGTACACACTTACACAGAAGTACATTTCCTCTGGACTCAATGGAGTTGTACCTTGGTCAAAGTCTGAGTAACAAATCAGTAAATCCTTAGTCCCCGTTTTGCTGCTGTCTCTACTCACATATTGGCCTTAGGCAAGCCTTTTGCTTCTCCTATCTGCAATTTGAGCACAGTTTTGCCTTACCTTTCAAGAGTGTTGTCAAGGTTTATGTGCCTGGAACAAGGTTGGCATCTTACATGTGCGCACACCTCCCCTTGGATGTCATTCAATACCCTTTTGTGTGTAAAATGTCTTGGTGTTGTCCCCACTGGGGCTTCTGCATCTGTGGAAACCCATTTTAGGAGGATCCCTGACCCACTGAACCCCAGCAATCCTTTTTGTATGTGGATCCCCAGGTTATAATTCAAGAACAGTTGGGGAGAGGGACGTAATCTTTAATGCGTTTGCATCTCACTGCCTTTTGTTTGATACCGACGGTGTTGATTGGAACCCAGTCTCAAGAATCGAACCTACCGTAGTTCCTTCGACCGATTCCAGCCTTGGGGACAAAACCCACATAGCAATAAAAGGAGTGCCTCTGTCCATACGCGGTCTGTTTATTTTTTTCTCCACTAAATAAAATCAGCTTGCTTCTGAACCTCTTATTTTGGATGGAAGGGAGGAGTGTGCACTCTGGAGGGGAATGTTCTCCTTGGTACCTCCTGATGTGGACAGTTTTGTCCAAGGGGGACATGGTACCAAAACCCAACAAATGATATTTCTCTGATGTTGTGAGTAGTGGAGGTGGTGGCAGAGGCGGGGGTGGTTATATTGTTGGTGGTAGTGGAGGTGGTTGTTTTGATGGTGGTGGTGGAGGTCATGGTGACAGTAGTGGAGGTGTAGATGGTAGTCAAGGAATCATAACGTTGGAAGGGACCACATAAGGCATCTAGTCCAACCCCATGGTGCTATTCAGGAAATGCGCAATCAAAGCCCCTCCAACAGATGGCCATGCAGACTCTTGTTTAAAAGCCTACAGGAAGGAGCTTCCATCAAATGCTGAAGCAGAGAGTTCCACTGCTCAACAGCTCTTCTTACAGCAGTGGTTCTCAACCTGGGGTCCCCAGATGTTTTTGGCCTTCAACTCCCAGAAATCCTAACAGCTGGTAAACTGGCTGGTATTTTTAGGAGTTGTAGGCCAAAACACCTGGGGACCCACAGGTTGAGAACCACTGTCTTACAGTCAGGAAGTTCTTTCTCATGTTCAGGTGGAATTCCCTTCCTGCCATTTTGAACCCATTGCTCCGAGTCCTAGTTTCCAGGGCAGCAGAAAACAAGCCTGTTCCCTCTTCCTTATGACATTCTTTCACGTTTAGACCAAAATCCACTGATTGTGGTAATATGAAAATAACTAAATTAACTCAATGTATATATTACAAATACACATATCAAAAAAACTGCCACATTCACATTAAGTAGAAACAACTGGTTCTTCTCTTGGAGTATATAACAAAGTCTTTGTTTGAGAAAATGTCCTGTTCATTATTACATATGAGTAGACTCCAGTAGTCACATGAATTGACTCCAACCTGCAACCAGTTTCGACTCACAAGAGCCTTCGTCAGGCGGTTGGGTTCAAATTATCAAAAAAAGCTCAACTTTTGAGGTGAGAAATTCACCAACAGTCTTCTGGAGGGGTGGATCCTAAGGGGACATAGATAGTGGAGCTATTGTTTGTTGAGCAATATACCCTGCAAGGAGTTTTATTCTGTGCCCACCAAACCTTCCAGTATTTTCTATTGGTCATGGGAGTTCTGTGTGCCAAGTTTGGCTCAATTTCATCATTGGTGGAATTCAGAATGCTCTTCGATTGTAGGTTAACAATAAATCCCAGAAACGACAACTCCCAAAAGACAAAATCAATCCCTCCCCACCCCACCAGTATTCAAATTCGGGCATATCAGGTATTTGTGCCAAATTTGGAGCAGTGAATGGAAATACATCCTGCATATCGGACAGGTGCCTAATTAGAGTTATGAAGTAGCAACTAAAATAATTTTATGGCTGGGGGGGGGGGGGGGGGGGGGGTCACCGCAACATGAGGAACTGTATTAAGGAGTCACGGCATTAGGAAGGTTGAGAAACACTGATCTAAGTCATTAATCAAGATGTTGAACAATATTGGGCCCAGGGCTGAACCCTCTTTATGGCACTCTTTAAGTCACTTCTTTCTAGGATGAAGAGGAACCATTGGTGGACCACTCTTTGAGTTCAGTTACTTAACCAATTACAGATCCACTCAATAGTAGCACTGCTTAGTAGAGGAGGAAAAGCTAGTGGTGGTGGTGGAGGAGGAGCTGGTAGAGGAGGTGGTTGGTGGTGGTAGTGGAAGATGAGGTGGTAGTGGAGGAGGAGGAGCTGATGGTGGAGGTGGTTGGTGGTGGTAGTGGAAGACGAGATGGTAGTGGTGGAGGAGGAGATGGTGGTGAGGGTGTTGGAGAAGGACAAAGATCCTGGCTGTGAATTCCAGTGTAATAATGCTGTGTGAGGATTGCTTTTTATCAGTCTTCCAGGTAGACTGGTAGAGTGCAGACCTTGCACCCTGGAGAACAAGGCTGGATGGACCAGGACAAAGTCACACCTTTGGTCACCACGATTACGAGAATCAAGCACAAAGCGTCCTCCAGAGGATGTCCATATTCATCTTTTATTCACACAACATGGAGTTGCATCTACATTTCCATGCTTCATAATTACAAGAGTTAGTCAGACAACGTTACACAGTAGGTTGCCCCTTTCGCTTGTCCCGGAGGCCAGCGGCGCTCTGGACGTGCCCCTTCTCCGCCCCGCCTCGCAGAAGTACGAGCCACTGACCGCCCACCTTGCTTGCCGCTTGCCCAGTGCGTGAGGTGATTGTCCAAAGGAAACACCCCGGAATGTGGGGCGGAGGGGTCAGAGTTTTTTGAAGACAGGAGAAGACAAGGAAAACCCAAAATGGTATTGCTCGCCCGCCCTGACCATAACATCGTCTTGTGTTCCATTGATCTGAGTCCAGTAGTTTCACACAACTTCCTGATTTACTTACACACATATAATTCGAAAATAAAAGAAAAATCAATGCGGGAAAGGGGGAAAAGTCCTCTACTGATTGTTTACACCCAAATAGTTTTCAATGCTGGCATTTTTAAGACATTTGGAGTTCTGAGCGAAACCCAAGTTGGGAAAGAGGTGATAAAGTTGATGGCAAAAATAAGATGTATCCTAACCCACAGTTCTTGCCTTCCTGATTTAATCATGACTGGTCCCTTAGCTGAAATACCCCTTTTTTCTGTGATAGAACCTGTCTTATGAATATCTGCCATGACTTCCAGTGACATTCAAAGGTACCATCCTATTCATAGAGGGCTTATTGACAATATAATGAGCCAAGGAGGGAAAACCTGGCCTAGAATTCATGATCACAGTTACAAGTGTGTTACTTGGAGTGAGGCATCTGTAACTGGGTTGCAGTCATGTTCCATACATGCTCAATAGCGCAGGGAATGCGCACGGATCATAACAGTCCTGCCCATCCTTCTGTACCACGCAGCAGCCACCGCAAGTGGTGGGCATCTATTCTCCGTTCAACTGGGACTCAGCAGATTGATGTTTCCATTCCCTCCCTATGAGCCATCTCTAATGCGAGGAGGATTTGTGACACTGATTCTACTTCTGTCGCAACGAATATCACTGGAGAAGGTGGAAAGGTGAGTCTCGAGTGTCCCAATCCTGGTGACACAGAATTGGGGGGGGGGGGGGGGTGTCAGGAGATTGGTATGAAGTAAGAATTACAGATCCATCCCATTATGATAACAGCTGACATCTCACCCGTGGCCTGTATTGTATTTTGCTGAGCTCTGCCATTTATGCTATGCTAAAAATGTTGTAACTGCAATATTGTGCACCTGGGGCCACCATCCAGAAGTTATGGCTACATACAGTACCAGACCTAAAGAACATCCTCTTAAACAAGAAACAGGCTCTGTCTCCATGCTGCGCTGGACAAATAGATCTCAGATAAAGATTACCACGTATACCTTGGGTCAGTGGTCTTCAACCTGTGGGTCCCCAGGTGTTTTGGCCAGCCTGGGGACAGATGGTTCAATCCTTCCATTTCTCCACCAAAGTTACTGTCTTGATGTGAACCATCTCCTGATGGCTCCATCCTTCAATTTCTCCACTAAAGTTATGCATCTGATGTGAACCATCTCCTGATGGTTTCCATCCATCCATTTCTCTACCGATGTTACTGCTTTAATATGAGCCACCACTTGATGGTTCCATCCTTCAATTTCTCCACCAAAGTTACTGTTTTGATGTGAACCATCTCCTGATGGTTTCCATCCTTCCATTTCTCCACTAAAGTTATATATCTGATGTGAACCATCTCCTGATGGTTTCCATCGCTCCATTTCTCCACCGATGTTACTGCTTTAATATGAGCCATCACTTGATGGTTCCATCCTTCCATTTCTCCACCAAAGTTACTGTTTTGATGTGAACCATCTCCTGATGGTTTCCATCCCTCCATTTCTCCACCACAATACATGATTTGATGTAAACCATCTCCTGGTGGTTTCCATTCTTCTATTTCTCCACCAAAATTATGGGTTGATATGAACCATCTCTTGATGGTTTCTACCCTTCTATTTCTCCACCAATGTTGCAGCTTTAATGTGAGCTATCTCTTGATGGTTCCATCCTTCCATTTCTCCACCAAAGTTACTGTTTTGATGTGAACCATCTCCTGATGGTTTCCATCCTTCCATTTCTCCACCACAATACATGATTTGATGTAAACCATCTCCTGGTGGTTTCCATTCTTCTATTTCTCCACCAAAATTATGGGTTGATATGAACCAGCTCTTGATGGTTTCTACCCTTCTATTTCTCCACCAATGTTGCAGCTTTAATGTGAGCCATCTCTTGATGGTTCCATCCTTCCATTTCTCCAACAGTTACTGTTTTGATGTGAACCATCTCCTGATGGTTCCATCCTTCCATTTCTCCACTAAAGTTATGCATCTGATGTTTACCAGCTGTTGGGAGTTGAAGGCCAAAACATCTGGGGATCCACAAGTTGAGAATCACTGCCTTAGATATTGCTCAAGTAGGTAGGTTGGACTGAAAGCAGTGCTGGGACTTGGTGGGGCCTTTGGTCAAAGTTATTATTTGTCGTGTTTGCTTTCCTGCTCAGTTGCAGAGGTCATTCTAGCTTTGTATCCTACCTGGAAGACTACTTATGGGCCTGATATTGCAGTCTTAGTGACATAACTAAGGTAGTCTCTTAGCTAAGCCTCAAATCTAGAATCTCAGTCTTCCATTTATCAATGTCATGTATCCCAATGATTGATGCGCATGGTCACCTTGCCATGTGCTAGTAAAAGGCAAGGTTTCCACACACCAGGTCAACAGGCTGACAGGCTTAAACCTTATAGCATTTTCCCCTCCAGAAAGAGCAATGTATTGCATACTGGAGAACATCCTACCAAGCACAATGTGGGCTAGCTTCAGCCAGTCATCTCTGCCCTGCCAAGTATGACATTTATGTGCATCAACCATCTTTCCACAGAACTGGGTCTGCGGTGCCCCGGTTGAAATCTGCCTCCCCTTGATTTGGAAAATAACTTGTCTTAATTATCCATATTCTGTATGCATTACAGCCTTATCTCACCAACTGACAGATCTGGGTGGTTCCACTGAGCCAACAGTTTCTGGTGCGGAAATGACATTGGGGAAAAAAGGTGCTTTGAGAAACACAGTTTTGGTGTATTTGAACCCAGAGAGTGCTTACAGCAAAGGCGGGGATGTGGCATGCATGGCATCACAACTTTACTCCTGGTCTATGCAAGGTTAAACCTGTGGTCAAGGAATTTTCTTGCATCCCTTCTATCCTCCTAACATTAGGTCTTCTTCTTCGGATCCTAATAAGTCAAAAGGTGGGTGCAGGAGAGTTGTCCCCATCGCAAATCCCACCAGCCTACTATCTCAGGATCACCTCAAGTCTGAGAATGGCACCGTTCTCAGACCAAAATTGACCCTAGGATAGTGGGTTAGTGGGTTTGATGTGAAGCATCTCCTGATGGTTTTCTATCCTTCCATTTCTCTGTCAAAGATATAGGTTTGATGTAAGCTATTTCCCAATGGTTTCCACCCTTCTATTTCTCCACCAACATTATTGGTTTGTTGTGAATCATCTCCTGATGGCTTTCACCTTTCTATTTCTCCACCAAAGTTATTTGTTTGATGAGAATAATCTCCTAATGGTTGCCACCTTTTTTTTCCTCCACCAGAGTTACTGGTTTGATGTGAACCATCTCCTGATGGTTTCCATCCTTCCATTTCTCCACCAAAGTTACTGCTTTGATGTGAACCATCTCCTGATGGTTTCCATCCTTCCATTTCTCCAGCAAGATTACTGCTTTGATGTGAACCATCTCCTGATGGTTTCCATCCTTTCATTTCTCCACCAAAGTTACTGCTTTAATGTGAGCCATCTCTTGATGGTTCCATCCTTCCATTTCTCCACCAAAGTTACTGTTTTGATGTAAACCATCTCCTCATGGTTTCCATCCTTCCGTTTCTCCACTAAAGTTACTGCTTTAATGTGAGCCATCTCCTGATGGTTTCCATCCTTCCATTTCTCCACCAAAGTTACTGCTTTAATATGAGCCATCACTTGATGGTTCCATCCTTCCATTTCTCCACCAAAGTTATTGTTTTGATGTGAACCATCTCCTGATGGTTTCCATCTTTCCATTTCTCCACCAAAATTCATGATTTGATGTAAACCATCTCCTGATGGTTTCCATCCTTCCATTTCTCCACCAAAGTTACTGCTTTGATGTGAGCCATCTCTTGATGGTTTCCATCCTTCCATTTCTCCACCAAAGTTACTGGAACCATTTCCCCACCTCTGGTGATGAAAGGAGTGCCACTAGGCTCATACTGATCATGCAAGACACATTACATGGGGGACCTTTGGAAAGAACCATTAGGTTGGAAGAGACCACAGGGCCGTCCAGTCCAACCCCACTCTGCCATGCAGGAAATATCACAAACCACTGAAACCTCTCTGTGCTACATTCCTCTACCTCTTCCTCCTCTATTGAGGTCAGACGTACTGTGTTTCTTCCATATCTTTATTTTACATTGTTTATTTGCAGTGACATCATATTGGACTGTCCATTAATGAAAATGTCTACTGTACTTAAGCTATGGGAATTCAGACAAATTGTAATATCTATTTCCAAGTGAGACAAGGGAGAGAGAAAAAACCCAAGGTACCTCCATTATTCTGCTCCAAATACACCAAAAACATGAATTTATTTGGATTTTGTCATTCTATGCACCAATCCTTCAAAGGAAACACGATCCACAAACGTGAATGGCTCAGGCTGTAGCTTTGTCAGTGGCAAGTAACAGGCCATTCAGGTGTTAAGGCACTTGGTTATATTCGGTTCTTTGCTCAGGTAGGCTCCCAAATGAAAGGAATGACTCCTGCTACAATTAAACCCTTGGGCCATTTCAATCTGGACACTAATAGGCCGTTGCTTGTATCACAGAAGAGTGCATTCTCTAAGCTGCACTCCTGTTAAATCCTGTTTATTGGTTGCAAAGGATTCTGGAAGGATGGGACCAAAGCAGAGATATGGCAAGAGGAAGGAAAGAGGACGGACTGACATATCCTTCCAGAACGAATCAGTTTGGAGCCAATGGGAGCCCACTTTGATTTCCAAGGACGTGGATATATATTGGCAGCCCCTTGATTTGGTTGCTCCCTAGCGCACTATCTGCCCAGAGATGTTGGTGCATGGTCCATCATCCACTGATGTAAAAGCGAACCACACACAGAATCGCAGGTCTCTCCAGCTTTAGATTTGATGCGGTAGCAATACAAAAATAATAAAATAAATTTGTCAATCAAATGCCACAAAACTATTAGCAAATGTCCCAGAAAATGGACCAAGTTGTCTCATTCCACCAAAGTGGAGAGAGAGATACCAAATTGAAGAAACCTGATTTGTATACATTGATGTGAGGGTTTTTGGTAGTGGACAATAAATCGACAATCTGATGAGGATAACAGAAGGGAAGGGAGGAAGTCTGAGTCAATGATAAATTCCCTTTCCCTTTGTTTGTCTCTGGTTCTCTATTTTATAAACTATCTATCTATCCCCTGCCACGCATTGCTGTGGCCCAGTCTTGCGATCAGGAAAATAAAGTAACGAGAAAGTGTTGGTTTCTACTATATGTAATTATTATGCTTGTGGGTAAACAGTATTTGATTACATTTTCTTGCCCTGTTGAAGGGAGTTGGACTGGATGGCCTTAAGTATTTTCTGTTCGTCTTGGAAGTTCTGTGTGGTAATTTTGCCCCAATGCAGTAGTTGGCGGAGTTCAGAATGCTCTTTGATTGTAGGTGAACTATAAATCCCAGCAATTACTAATCCCAAATGTCAAGGTCTATTTCCCCCAAACTTCATCTGTGTTTATATTTGGGCATATGGAGCATTCATGCCAAGTTTGGTCCAGGTCCATCATTATTTGAGTCCACAGTGCTCTCTAGATGTAGGTGAACTACAACTCCAAAACTCAAGCTCAATGCCCACCAAACCCTTTTAATGTTTTCTGTTGGTCATGAGAGTTCTGTGTGCCAAGTTTGGTTCAATTCCATAGTTGATGGAGTTCAGAATGCTCTTTGATTATAGGTGAACTATAAATCCCAGCAATTACAACTCCCAAATGACAAAATCATAATTTTTGAATGATGATCACTCCTTGTGTAGTGAGACATTTTGTTGCCAAATTTGGTGTGATTTCGTTCATTGGTTCTTTTGTTTTTAAGGTACTCATTATGCACATAACATTTATATATATATAGATCTATCTATATATTGGCGTTTCTCAACCTGCGGGTCAGGACCCCTGGGGGGGGGGTCATGAAGGGGTTTCAGAGGGAGAGGGGTCACCAAAGACCATCAGAAAACATATTTCTGATGGTCTTAGGAACCCGTGTGGCAGAGAAGTCTGAAGATCTCTCCTTCTCTTCCATTTTGGAAACAGATGGCAAATCCTCCCACCAAAAGCCCTCCTCCGCTGTGAATGGCTGGTCTCTCAGCCAAGAGGAGGGCTGATTCTGAGACTCCAAGCAGGGAGGGGAGAGCAGGCATGCTCAGCGCATGGCAGGAGAGGGAGAGCATGCGAGGCTGGAAGGAGGCTCGCCCCAGAGAGTCCCTTAAAAGCATGAGGGTTCTGTGTGGGAAGTTTGGCCCAATTCTATCACTGGTGGGGTTCAGAATGCTCTTTGATTGTAGGTGAACTATGAATCCCAGCAACTACAACTCCCAAATGTCAAGGTCTATTCCCCCACAAATGCCACTGGTGTTCACATTTGTACATATTGAGTATTTATGCCAAGTTTGGTCCAGATCCATCATGGTTTGCTCTCTGGATGTAGGTCAACTACAACTCCAAAACTCAAGGTCAATGCCCTCCAAATCTTTCAAGTATTTTCGGTTGGCCATGGGAGTTCTTTGTGCCAAGTTTGGCTCAATTCCACGTTTGATGGAGTTCAGAATGCTCTTGGATTGTAAGTTACCTATGAATCCCAGCTACAACTCCCAAATGACAAAATCAATCCCTATTCAAATTTGGGCATATTGGTATTTGTGCCAAATTTGGTTCAGTGAATGAAAAGGCATCCTGCATATCAGATATTTACATTACGATTCATAACAGGAGCAAAAGTACAGTGATGAAGTAGCCACCAAAATAATGTTATGGTTGGGGGTCACCACAACATGAGGAACTGTATTAAGGGGTCACAGCTTAAGGAAGGTTGAGAAACACTGAGATAGATAGATAGATAGATAGATAGATAGATAGATAGATAGATAGATAGATTCTTGTAGGAGTTGAATGCTTTTGTCTGTAGAAAATGCCAGATTGCAGCGATACAGACAATACTTAGGTGGTGCTTAATATCTTAATCCCAGTTAGAAAGCTCTATCTCCAAAAAGTAGGGAACAAATATTATATATATTTGGTCAGATTCAGAAGGAGAAGAATTTTTTGAAGGCAGCAACAAAATAAATAGCAGAAAGGTCATATAAATAAAGAGCCGCTCGCAAAGGGCAAATGAAACAATATACACCTCTGGATTAAATTTCTTTGTTAGCAACTTCATAACGGAACATTAGCTTTCCTTATATCACTATATAATATATATATATATATATATTTACTGGCCAGGAGGAGACTGAGGGCAGAAAACCCTTGATAAGCTTGGAGGAAAGAAAACATTATCCAGGAGAAACATATTTCAAGGAGTCAATGAATTAAACTAGGAGTTTCCAACTCATCTGATTTCTCGTCTGTGTGCTAAAGAATTGCTTAGGTATGTTGTGAATGGCCGCTGAGCTGATTAAGTGACCCCACAGATGACAGACCTCCCTATAGCAAAGGCTAGATACCTATCTATCGTATAGCCACCTTGAGCCCCAATATTGAGTCCCAATATTGGGAGACAGGTAGGATAAAAGTAAAGTAAGCAAGGAAGGAAATATCTGCCCACCGCTGGAATTGCGGACTCAAAACAGCCGTGGCTTTCTTGTTGGAACCTATCCGCCTGCAATGCGCTTTCCATCTTTTCCTGTTGCCTTATCAAAGAGTCTTTCTTAATTACCGATGCAATTACTGCCTTTAAGATGGACCTTAAATTGTGCACAATCCCCATACGGCCAAATTTCCTTACGTGACCCTTCCCCAAACCAGATCACATTTGGACGCTGGATGAAACAAGCAGGCCATAGCTTGGCACAAGGTGCCCGAAGACAGCTTTTGGATAACTGCTGACCTTCACTCATGGAAGAAGGACCTTAAATTGTGCACAATCCCCATCCGGTCAAATTTCCTTACGTGACCCTTCCCCAAACTGGATCACATTTGGACGCTGGATGAAAGAAGCAGGCCAAGGCTTGGCACAAGGTGCCTCAAGACAGCTTTTGGATAACTGCTGACCTTCACTCATGGAAGAAGTACCATCTGGCAACTTCAACATCCTTTGGATTATCACGGGTGGAAAAGGCCTGGTCTTTTGGTCTTTCCCCCTCTTCCTTCCTCCAAAAGGCCTCTACATGCAAAACTCCATCACTTGCAAACAGAAGAACTCTATGCATAAATCATTTCCAATATCTCCTTAGAAATCTGGAGAGGGAAGGAAAATGTCACGGAGAAGGCAAATGAAATTTATTTTGGGGGGAAACGTCCTCCTCCTGAGCCCCTCCCCAGCTTGTGCTCCATCCTTCTCTCCAAATCTTCCAGCTATATCTCCAGCGGATCCACCTTTCTGTTCCAGTTTGCAATGGCTACCTCTTTCCACACAGATCCTTTAATTCCAGCTGACAAAATTACTCTGTAGTTTTCACCCCAAAGTTTTACCAATACCCTCCAACTGTCCTCTGCCATCCTACTTTCTCAGCTGCTTTGAAAAGGTCCCGGTTTCTTTCTCTCTTCCTTCCCCCTCTCCCTTTGTGCACAGCTTTCTCTTATTGCTGCAAACCAAATTCAATGTGCAAAAAAAAAAAAGATTTTGTACTCAGAAGAAGGATTGCGTCCTTCCAAGTCGACACAGGCAAAAGTGTTTTCCTCTCGCTTGGGTGTTCCTTCTCATTACTAACACTTTCCATCTCAAACACACTCTAATGTTGTTTGACTCGAGTGTGTGACATGGACCAAATGGGATGTCAAATGGGATGGCTCAAAGGATGCTTGGGAGTCCTGAATTCATAGTGCAGCCCAAGGTCTTGCCAAGGGAAGGAATGGTGCTCTTGAAGTTCAGGAAGCATCAGAAGAAGAGAGCCCTTCTGGAAATGAAGCGGGCCACGTGGCGCTCTACCTGGCCAGGGAAATGGCAGGGCTTTCT
Organism: Anolis sagrei ordinatus; assembly: GCF_025583915.1. Lineage (NCBI taxonomy): Eukaryota > Metazoa > Chordata > Lepidosauria > Squamata > Anolidae > Anolis > Anolis sagrei. The sequence goes on from NW_026847438.1 coordinate 246,987,850, forward strand.
CTCTCCTGTGGCTTGTTGTGGGAGGAAAAGGCACTTTCTCTGGGATGCCACATGGAGTGCCCCCACATGGCCACTCTTTGGAAGGCCCGGCAATTGAGCATGGGCAGAAAACCCTCCGAGGCGGCTTGGAGGAGGCTCCTGCTCTACAGCAAAATGATTGGTCTGGAAGCTCTGCTGGAGGACTGGCCACCCTACTTCTCTCTAAGCCAGTGGTACTCAACCAGTTTACCAGCTGTTAGGATTTTGGGGAGTTGAAGGCCAAAACATCTGGGGGCCCACAGGTTGAGAATCACTGCTCTAAGCAATGAGAAAGGCCTACCAACAAGGGCAGGAGGACAACCAAGAAGCTCTCCAATGCAAAGTAAAGTTGAACAAATGCTGGAGTTGTAGAAGAAGCAGGCCTTCAAGGGGCTCAAGAAGAAGCAATGGGTCACCTGGGGAAGGATGGACACTTTCTGCATCTGATCCCCATTGTCCTGCCTCATCTAGGAGTAAGAACTGGCCAGAAGGAACAAGACTGGGCTCATCTGGTCAGGCCATTCTCTCTACAAACCCTTGTTCAGAAGGCCGGTGCACAGTGCTGGTATCTGCCCAACCTTCTGAGAGGATGCTGAAAGCCGTCAGAAGTAAGGTTTACTAAAGGAAGGTTGTGGGATGCAGTGTCTCCTTCTCACCTCTCATAATATACTGAGAGGTGAAAAATCTGGGAGGAAAATCAGCCTTCCTGGAATAAAATAATCTTCTGAATCCCAAATCTCGCTTTGGCTTTATACACCTTACATGAAATGTTCTACTTGCGAGAGGACTTCATAGGAGGGGTTTACGTACAGCCCCTCCTCAGAGATATCCCCAAATGTTTTGCAGGGATGTGCTAACTGATGGAAATTCTGGGCTGAAATGGATGTGTTGCAGGTTATCAAAAGCAAACTCATCTCAGAAAGAAAAACCAGAAGTCCAAGAAGACACTATAATGCAGACTAACACAGAGGAGAAATATCTCGAAGAGGAACAAATTAAGATACTTTTCACAGCTGAGAGGAAGCATTTCAGGAAAAATGTTCTTTCATCCCACTTCCCTCGCAACTTTTCTTATGCATTTGTCTTGCTTGGGAGGCCATAGATAGCTGAAGAGATGGCTCAAGAGTGGGAAGTCTACTTTCCCAGGTGTTTTGGGGGTTCCCTCACTTGACAGCCTTGGGAAAGGATATTCACTTGTCATTAACTCTCCCAATTGAAAAGATGTTGGGGTCCTTGCAGAGAATAATCCTAAAGCATCGATTCCCTAACTCTGGTCCTTCAGTTGATGTTTTCAACTCTTGGAAGCCTTAGCTGATTTGGCCAACCATCAGATGTTCCAGCAGCTGAAGCCCAACACTCTTGGAGGACCAAAGTTTGGAAAGCATTGTCCTAAAGCAATGGTTCTCAACCTGTGGGTCCCCAAGTGTTTTGCTCTACAACTCCCAGAAATCCCACTCAAGTTTGCCAGCTGTTTGGATTTCTGAGAGTTGAAGGCCAAAACATCTGGTGACCCACAGGTTGAGGACCACTGCCCTAAAGAAATGAACATCACCAGGGAAAGGAACCTGTCTCCATGTATTGTCAAAAGTTTTCAGGGAATCACTGGGTTGTTGTTGGTTTTTCGGGCTGTATGGCCATGCTCTAGAACAGTAGCTCTCAACCTGTGGGTCCTCAGGTGTTTTAGCCTACAACTCCCAGAAATCCCAGCCAGTATACCAGCTGTTAGGATTTCTGGGAGTTGAAGGCCAAAACAGCTGGGGACCCACAGGTTGAGAACCACTGCTCTAGTAGTATTCTCTCCTGACATTTCGCCTGCATCTGTGGCAAAGCATCCTCACAACGTCAGGAGAGAATGCTTCTAGAACATGGTCATACAGTCCGAAAAACCTTCTACAACCCAGAATCTGTCTCAATTCTAACCTTGTGGTTCAGAGCAAAGCAGGAATCTTGCCATAGCTTGGCATCAATCTGGGTGAGAATATCTCCTGCGGATGATTTAATCACTCCTTGCATGGTAAACTGTAAAGTGCAAGCAGATCTGCAGGAATCAGGAGGCCAAACGAGGAGGCTAGGGTCTCTTCTGGCCTCCTCCACCCACCCAATTTGTGCAACTAGGCCCAGCTTTGACCAACCATTCTGAATGAGGCTACAGACAATAAAGAAGTGGCTCCCGTGGCTCCGTATGTTAACGATATGTCACCTTGGCAAGGCAAGCAAGGAAAGGGGGGCCCAGAGACTTTCCACCAACCACGTTCAGCCAATTCTGAAAGCTTAAGTAGACGCTGCTGGAGCCTATTAGTATATTTGTCCATTTGTGTGGGTTTCAAGAGAGAAAGAGGGGGAAAGAGGGGGCAAGGGGCATGGATTGGCCCCTTCTGGCAGTGAATGTGCTGGAACAAGAGAGGGAAACGGTTAACGGGGGCCGTGAGGGAGCAGCGCTTGTGTCTGCTGCATTTTGTTGGGCCCTCGGAGACAGCCTGGCACACCGGTGATGGAGATGTGGCCGCTCCAAGTCCAACCTGGAATGCCCCATTGGGAACCCGATGTCCCCCACCACCACCACTACCACCTCTTCCGGAGGGTCTCCGCTAGCAGGGCTTGGCCCAAGGAGGCTCCTTCATTTTCCTTGGGAAGGCAACGGCATGCAACCCTGACCCGACAGGATCCGGCTTCCATCTTAAAAGCCAACCCCATTCACCACCCCCTTGCCTTTGCCCCCCAACCCTGGAATCTAGCAGCCTCTCCCCAGGAAAGCGGATGGGAAATTGAGTCAGGAATGAGGGAGAGGGGGCTCACGGCTTCCTCCCCCTCCCCAACCCTCCGACCCCCTCAACTTGACAGTTCACCTGAAGTCTCCCAGGCTGGTCACTGATTCAATTTCTCCTTGTGAGGAATGCTAGTCCTGCCACAGAGAGGAATGTCCCACTGGATGTCCTGGCCAGAAGACGTCTTTCTGAACGAGAGCACCACAGTTTCCTCCTCTGCGATGTCAGGCGGTACCGAGGCGAGGAGGAGGAGGCGGAGGCAGGCAAGGCCAAGCCATGGCAGCGTTTGCTCTGCCCCAGTGCCCACCCGACGAGGACGTTTCCCTTTGCTGCGTCAAAAACAGTTCTCACTGACTCACTGGCTGGGGGGGTGGAGGGGGAGGCGGGGCTTGGAGAGAAGGGGTCCCGTTCCGCCCTGGTTCCGTCCGCACCGGTGCTATAGGACCCCCTCCATGAAGCTCGTGTCCAGGTGCTGGATCAGCACCCGGATGAAGGACATTTCCTTGCGGGTGTTCTCAAAAATGATCCGTGGGTCGTCCGACTGGCAGCGGAGGCAGTTGGGGGCCATCACCATGGCCAGGTTGTTGACGTCCATCTTGGTGACCGCCACGTTGCCGGGCTGCACAAACACCTGCGGAGAGAGGAGACACAATTGGACCGCTGAGATGCCGTAATTCACCTCAATTCACCATAATTCTGTTCATCACGGGGCTTGGACTGCGAGAACTGGTTTAAAAGATGGTGGGGTTTGCATTGCAAGAAGTGAATTTAAAAAAGTGTGGGACTCATAGAAAAAAATAGGTATGCGCTCAATTTCTCTACATTTATTGTGTTTCTCTTTTGTTGTTGTTGCTATTTTGATTCTTTTTATGTACTGCAATACTAGAGCTTTTTTTAGAGCTTCACATAATGATCACGGCCTGCATTTTGGCAAAAAAAAATTGACACAGAATTTGCAGTGATTATGTGGTGAAATTGTTATATGTCAGCTTATTCAACCTGTGATTGTCTCTGATGTTCACAATGAGAATGGGGATGATGTTCCTAATGGTGGGTTGGGGGTGAGAGTTTGCTTGGGCCTGAGTTAAGCTCAAATGAGAGGCCTGAGCTGTTTCCGGAAGATTCAAAAGCCACATTCTTGGGAGAGGCCCTTCACAGCTTTTCTCAGAACTGTCTGAAGATGATTTCTCAGGTGCAGAAAATAACGAGAGCTCAGAGAGAGCTGATAATGAGAGCTTAGACAGAAAGCAAAGTTTCTGTAAAGAGACATTTAATCAACTACCAAGCTTGCAAACTTTGTGTTTTGTTTGTTTGTTTGTTAAAAAATGCAATACAACTGTTTGGTTTGCTCCTGACACAATAAATAAATAAATAACCTTGTTACATTACACCTGGTATGTATTATGTTGTTTGCTATGTAATGTGATGTTATTCATCTGTAGTTGTCAGAGCCCAAGAACATCCTTTGGGCCCCACGTCTGGAGCCGCCCTTGGGTCTGTTTCCTACCTGGAGGAAACGGATGAGGTAGCAGAGCACCATCTTGTTGATCCTGGGCAGGGAGTGGACGACGGCGATCGCGGCTTCGGGGTTCTCGTAGTGAGTGATGCACTGTTCGTAGAAGTCGTGGGGGATCAGGGGCTCCTCTAGTTCTCGGTACCAGAGCTTCAGGAGGGAGGCTGCGAGGTGGAGAGGGGAGATGGGAGAGAAAAGAGGGTGCTGAGGTTTCTCTCATGTCCCCGCACGGAAAGCTAGAGCTGACAGATAGGAGCCCACCCACCAATCTTTTGGTCAGGAGTTCTGCCAGCACAAAGGTATAACCCATTGTGCCAGTGGGGGCTCCTATTCCACAGGATACAGCATTGACAGTTAATGTGGAATCATAACACTATAATTGTGGTAAGACAGTTAAGAGGAAGGAGGCAAAGGCAAAGTACCTCTGCCATGAAAACCCCATGATAGATGACCCTGAGGGTCACCATAAGTACAAAATGACTTGAAGGCACACCACTACAAATCCCAAGGAGCAGCAAGATCTCCTGCCATGGCTTCCACTTCACCAAATCAGCTCCCGAAATGCCGTCCGGACAAAAGCAAAGAGGGTGCCTCTCTCCGCTCAGCCTCAGGCTCCCCTTGTCCCACTCTATGAAGACATGAAGAGTGGCCATCCTCACCAGGGACATGAGGGTCTTCCAAGCCGGTGGGGATCTTCCACTGGTCGACCTGCAGCTTGAGGGCGTTGACCTCGTCAATGTCTCCAGGGACCCTGGGAGGAAACAAAGACAGGACTGGCGAGGGCTGGCAAGCATTGAAGCCCAACACAACCAAAGGGGAAGAGAGTTGTACTAATACCAGTTGTACAACAAGGCCAATGTCTTCCCTTTGATGTAGGAAGAGCAGCTGAGCCTTTTTTGTGCGGCATCTATTTTTCCCCATGCATCTCTGAGATGCTCCTGCATATGGGCTAAATTGGCCGTAAAAGACATTTCGATGCAACCATGAAATTACATTCAGATTCCCCTTTTGGAGGTTGTGATACAATCTACGAGAGGGCACACATGGTAAAGGAGAGGAAAGTGTGTGAAGCGAACTGTACGCACAGCCCATTCTGAAAGCAATTTAAGTTAAACAATGAGGCTGGCAGAACACAAAATAGAGCTGGAAGGGGTCCCATGGGCCATCGGGTCCGATCCTCTATTCAACACAAAATATCCAGCAGGAACATATAATATAATATAATATAATATAATATAATATAATATATTGTATACACATATAATATTTATAATATTATAATGTAATACAATATAATAATACTAATAGTAATATGATATTATAATTATATATTTTATATTACATGTAATATTACTAATAATATTACAATAGAATGGTATAGTGCAATATAACAATATATAATACTGATATCGTACTATGCTAATATTACAATATATTGTATGTATATATATCTTGTAAGCCGCTCTGAGTCCCCTTTGGGTGAGAAGGGCGGCATATAAATGTCGCAAATAAATAAATAAATAAATAAACATCCCCAGCAGGTGCAGACTCTTTTGGAGCTCCCATCACCTCTCTAGGCAATTGGTTCCACTGCTAAACTACTCTGAAGGCCATTCAACACAGCCCTACAACCCAGAATATCAAGGCAGACAATCCCACAATATTTCTTTATTTATTTACAGTATTTATATTCCGCTCTTCTAACCCCGCAGGGGACTCAGGGCGGATTACAATGCACATATACATGGCAAAAATTCAATGCCATAGACATACAACATATATAGACAAACACAGAGGCAATTAAACATTCCAGCTTTTCGGCTTCATGAGGGTATGCTCAATTCTGGCCACAGGGGGAGCTGCCACTTCACCGTTCACTTGTGACACTGAGTCCTTGATGGAGTACTTCCTCATTCTTATGCATGCTGGAATTGTTTCATTTTGTTGTTGTTGTTAATTCGTTCAGTCGTCTCCGACTCTTCGTGACCTCATGGACCAGCCCACGCCAGAGCTCCCTGTCGGCCGTCACCACCCCCAGCCCCCTCAAGGTCAGTCCAGTCACTTCAAGGATGCCATCCATCCATCTTGCCCTTGGTCGGCCCCTCTTTCTTTTGCCTTCCACTTTCCCTGCATCATTGTCTTCTCCAGGCTTTGCTGTCTCCTCATGATGTGGCCAAAGTACTTCAACTTTGTCTCTAGTCTCCTTCCCTCCAGTGAGCAGTCGGGCTTTATTTCCTGCAGGATGGAGTGGTTGGATCTTCTCGCAGTCCAAGGCACTCTCAGAACTTTCCTCCAACACCACAGCTCAAAAGCATCGATCTTCCTTCGCTCAGCCTTCCCTAAGTCCAGCTCTCACATCCGTAGGTTACTACAGGGAATACCATGGCCTTGACTAGGCGGATCTTTGTTGCCAGTGTGATGTCTCTACTCTTTACTATTTTATCGAGACTGGACATTGCTCTCCTCCCAAGAAGTAAGCGTCTTCTGATTTCCTGGCTACAGTCTGCATCTGCAGTAATCTTTGCCCCTAGAAATACAAAGTCTGTCACGGCCTCCACATTTTCTCCCTCTATTTTCCAGTTGTCAATCATTCTTGTTGCCATAGTCTTGGTTTTTTTGACGTTTAGCTGCAACCCGGCTTTTGCGCTTTCTTCTTTCACCTTGATTAGAAGGCTCCTCAGCTCCTCCTCGCTTTCGGCCATCAGAGTGGTGTCATCTGCATATCTGAGGTTGTTAATGTTTCTTCCAGCAATTTTCACCCCAGCTTTGCATTCAGCCAGCCCCGCACATCGCATGATGTGTTCTGCATACAAGTTAAAAAGGTTGGGTGAGAGTATGCAGCCTTGCCGTACGCCTTTCCCAATCTCGAACCAGTCTGTTGTTCCGTGGTCAGTTCTGACTGTTGCTACTTGGTCCTTGTACAGATTCCTCAGGAGAGAGACAAGGTGGCTTGGGATGCCCATCCCACCAAGAACTTGCCACAGTTTATTGTGATCCACACAGTCAAAGGCTTTAGAATAGTCAATGAAGCAGAAGTAGATGTTTTTCTGAAACTCCCTGCCTTTCTCCATTATCCAGCGGATATTGACAATTTGGTCTCTCGTTCCTCTACCTGGCATTGTAAATTAGTTAAATTAGCCAACCTGCATAAAATGGTACCTAAATTTCCTACTTTACAGATGCAACTGTCTTTTGGGCTGCATAGACTATTAATGGTTAGTACCTTACTCTGACCCAGGCTGGCTTTGAACTCATGACCTCACAGTCAGTAGTAATTTAATGCAGATGGCTATTAACTAGCGGCACCACAGCCCGGTCTGCTTTGAACTGTGTTATCTTAGTCCACACTGCCATATATTCCAGTGCAAAGCAGATAATGTGGAATTTTATTCAGCTGTGTGGAAGGGTCCTGACTGTCAAGAAGTTCTTTCTAAGGTTCGGTCAAAATCTATCTATTGGGTAGGACTGAAATATCAGCCCTTCGGTAGCTTCCAGGTGGGACACGGAGCTGGGATGGGACCTGAAACTGAACAGAAAGGAAAACAGACAACAAACAATCACTTTGGTCAAGGAATCAACAAAGCCCAGCACCACTTACAATGCTGGTTGAGACAATTCTTTGTAAGCATTATAGAACTTCAGAGTTACTTAGATCAGTGGTTCTTAACATGTTTTGGCCTACAACTCCCAGAAATCCCAGCGAGTTTACCATCTTGAAGACCAAAACATCTGGGGGCTCACAGGTTAAGATCCACTGACGTAGACAAAGGCAAGACCTTAGTTGTGTAGCTAAGAAAGGCCTCCTTGTAGCATAACACTGAATTATCAACCCCACTGAGCAGGAAGGCAAACAGGCAATAAACAATAATTTTAGCCAAGGGATCTACCAAGTGCCAGGGCTGCTTTCAGTCCAAACTACTGACAGCTCTAGTCAAGATCGATAAAGTATATTCCAAGAATCAGTATTTTATAGAACATCAGAGCTACAAAGTAAAAGACAAAGAGTGCATGTCCAATGCATACATGGTAATCCTGGGGGACAATGCCTGGCTCGAGAGCAGTACGTGTGAAAAAGATCTTGGAGTCCTCGTGGACAACAAGTTAAACATGAGCCAACAATGTGATGTGGCGGCAAAAAAGCCAATGGGATTTTGGCCTGCATCAATAGGAGCCTAGTGTCTAGATCTAGGGAAGTCATGCTCCCCATGCTCTATTCCGCTTTGGTTAGACCACACCTGGAATATTGGGTCCAATTCTGGGCACCACAATTCAAGAGAGATATTGACAAGCTGGAATGTGTCCAGAGGAGGGCGACTAAAATGATCAAGGGCCTGGAGAACAAGCCCTATGAGGAGCGGCTTAAAGAGCTGGGCATGTTTAGCCTGAAGAAGAGAAGGCTGAGAGGAGACATAGCCATGTATAAATATGTGAGAGGAAGTCATAGGGAGAGGGGAGCAAGCTTGTTTTCTGCTGCCCTAGGACGCGGAACAATGGCTTCAAACTACAAGAGAGGAGATTCCATCTGAACATGAGGCAGAACTTCCTGACTGTGAGAGCCGTTCAGCAGTGGAACTCTCTGTGTGGTGGAGGCTCCTTCTTTGGAAGCTTTTAAACAGAGGCTGGATGGCCATCTGTCAGGGGTGATTTGAATGCAATATTCCTGCTTCTTGGCAGAATGGAGTTGGACTGGATGGCCCATGAGGTCTCTTCCAACTCTTTGATTCTATGATTCTATGATTCCTTCCGCGAGGTCTATGTGGCCAACACAGAATGTTTCCAAAGCTTGTTTGTTGTTTAAGAGGATGTTCTCAGGATCTGACACAACTTCTGGTTGTTGGCCCCGAGCACGTAATATTTCAATTACGACATTTCTAGCATAACACAAATTATAGAACTTGGCACATACTCCCTTTAATCTTTTGGTAAATGGCTGCATGACTTTAATGTGTTGGAGAGCCACATAGTTTACCGTTTACCATCAAAGGAATGCCAAAAGGAGTATGGGATGAAGGTTTACAGCAAAACCTGACAGAGTCAATGGGATTTTGGCCTGCATAAATTTATTTATTTATTTACTATAGTTGTATACCACCCTTCTCGGCCTCCAGGCGACTCAAGGTGGTTTACAGAAGCAACAATTCAATGCCCAACAACACTATAAAAACATTTAAAAACATTAACATATAATATAAAACTATAACAAGGAGTATAGGAGTATAGTGTCAAGATACAGGGAAGCCATGCTCCCCATGCTCTATTCTGCCTTGGTTAGACCACACCTGGAATACTGTGCCCAGTTCTGCGCACCACAATTGAAGAGAGATATTGACAAGCTGGAATGTGTCCAGAGGAGGGCGACTAAAATGATCAAGGGTCTGGAGAACAAGCACTATGAGGAGCGGCTGAAAGACCTGGACATGTTTAGCCTGCAGAAGAGAACGCTGAGAGGAGACATGATAGCCATGTATAAATATGTGAGGGGAAGTCATAGGGAGGAGGGAGCAAGCTTGTTTTCTGCAATGGCTTCAAACTACAAGAAAGGAGATTCCACCTGAACATTAGGAAGAACTTCCTAATTGTGAGAGCTGTTCAGCAGTGGAACTTTCTACCCCAAACTGTGGTGGAGGCTCCTTCTATGGAGGCTTTGAAACAGAGGCTGAATGGCCATCTGTTGGGGGTGCTTTGAATGAATTTTCCTGCTTCTTGGCAGAATGGAGTTGGACTGGATGGCCCACAAGGTCTCTCCCAACTCTAGGATTCTATGATTCTATGAATAATACCAGCCTGGTTTTGTTTTGAGGGGGTCGGTAATGGTGGTCCTGGAATTCATCTGCTGGGAACAGCCCAGCCACCTTTTTTAGAAGAAAGGAGGCCCACAAGGGAGTGGAGGGAGGAGGATCACCTGAAGATGCCTTCGGTCTGGTCTCCGTTGAGGGCCAGGACCTCTTCCGACAGCCTCGTCTGGACCCAGGGAAGCTGGCGGTCAGGGTACCTGTCCTTCTGCATGTTCATGATCTCTTGCAGGGAGCTTCCAAACATGGAGGGGCTGAAGACGGCGTTCTTGGCATGGCGGATCTCTTCAATGTTTGGCTTCTTCAGACCCTGCAGGAGACACAAGTGGGGTAAGCACAGGATTAAATGGCTGACACAAGGCTTGGCGCCCATGGAGCAGCCCAACAGGTGGAAAACCCAGCAGCCACTGGCTCAGTATTCATTTTAGTGGGACTTTGACTTTCATGGGTTTCATGGGTTTCACTTTCACAGCTTTGAGTATTTGCAAGTTCGCCATCAATGACTAAATGGGGATTTTGTGGTCTACAGAGGAAATTAACATTAACATAAAACTGTAATTTTTAAGACTGCAATTTTTAAGATAAGACTGTCCAACTCTGATTAAACCATTATTCTAACCTTCTTCAATGTAAATATGCTTACATGTCCTCCAATAATAATAAATAGAGTAAAATAATAATAATAATCAAGTAAAATAATAAATGTAACAATAACAAATAGAGTAAAATAATAAATGTAATAATAATGGTAATAACAACAAAGTAAAATAATAAATAACATTGTATTGTCGAAGGCTTTCATGGCCGGAATCACTGGGTTGTTGTAGGTTTTTTCGGGCTATATGGCCATGTTCTAGAGGCATTCTCTCCTGACGTTTCGCCTGCATCGATGGTAAGCATCCTCAGAGGTAGTGAGGTCTGTTGGAAGTAGGAAAATGGGTTTATATATCTGTGGAATGACCAGGGTGGGACAAAGGACTCTTGTTTGCTGGAGCCAGGTGTGGATGTTTCAACTGACCACCTTGATTAGCATTTGATAGCCTGGCAGTGCCTGAAGCAATCTTTTGTTGAGATGTGATTAGATGTCCTTGTTTGTTTCCTCTCTGTTGTTGTGCTGACTACTTCAACCAGAGAAATCAGCCATAGCAGAGCACCTGATGAACCAACCTGGACACAACATATTATTTGAGAACACAGAAATGCTGGACCACTCCAACAACCACCAGGTCAGACTACACAGAGAAGCCACTGAAATCCACAAGCATGTGGACAATTTCAACACAAAGGAGGAAACCATGAAAATGAACAAAATCTGGCTACCAGTATTAAAAAAACTCAAAAATTAGAACAGCACAACAACAGAGAGGAAACAAACAAGGACATCTAATCACCTCTCAACAAAAGATTGCTCCAGGCACTGTCAGGCAATCAAATGCTAATCTAGGTGGTCAGTTGAAACATTCACACCTGGCTCCAACAAACAAGACTCCTTTGTCCCACCTTGGTCATTCCACAGATATATAAACCCTTTTTCCTAGTTCCAACAGACCTCACTACCTCTGAGGATGCTTGCCATAGATGCAGGCGAAACGTCAGGAGAGAATGCCTCTAGACCATGGCCATATAGGCCGAAAAAACCTACAACAACCCAATAAATAACACTGACTCGAGTATAAGCCAGGGGAAGACTTTCTCAGCCTAAAAAAAGGACTGAAAAACTAGGCTTATATTTGAGTATATAAATAAAATAACAGTTAAGGGGGGAGTCAAGATAATTGTGGTCTCCCACAAATGTGAAAGGCCAACTTGATTTCCATAGTGCTACTGGTGTATTTGGCTGTGCAAGATCATACATGCAAGATCATGCAGGGAGCTCTGGTGTGGGCTGGTCCATGAGGTCATGAAGAGTTGGAAGTGACTGAACGAATAAACAACAAAAGATCATACTATACCTTCATTTAAAAAGAAAAAAATAGAAAACATCCCAGCATCAGCTGAAAATAGAATATGTAATATATCTTAAGCCATGGCAATCTCACCACACTAAAACAGTGGATGTGGCCCTTAATGAGACATGCCGCATTATCACGGGGTGTCTGCGCCCTACACCACTGGAGAAATTACACTACTTAGCCGGTATTTCACCACCTGACATCCACTGGGAAGTAGCAGCCAATAGTGAAAGGACCAAGGCAGAGACATCTCCAGCCCATCCCCTGTTTGGATATCAGCCAGCACGTCAACGACTTAAATCTAGAAATAGTTTTCTAAGATCTACAGAGACATTTACTGGAACACCCCAGCAAGCGAGAGTCCAAAAGTGGCAGGCTCAAACCCAGCACCATGGGTGATATCAGATGAGAGACTCCCCCCTGGGCACACAGAAGACTGGGCGACTTGGAAGGCACTGAACAGACTGCGCTCTGGCACCACGAGATGCAGAGCCAACCTTCGGAAATGGGGCCACAAAGTGGAATCCTCAACATGTGAGTGTGGAGAGGAGCAAACCACTGACCACCTGCTGCAATGCAACCTGAGCCCTGCCACATGCACAATGGAGGACCTTCTTGCAGCAACACCAGAAGCACTCCAAGTGGCCAGATACTGGTCAAAGGACATCTAATCAACTACCAAACTCACAAATTTTGTATTCTGTATTTTGTATTTTTGTATTTTGTCTGTTTGTTTGCTTTGTTCTGTTAGAAATGTAATATAATTGACTGGTTGCTGGTGGCTCGATAAATAAAAGCCATGGCAATGAAGTCTGCGACCACACGGGGGAAGCATTACTCCAAAAGGAAGTCTATCAAATCGCAAGGCCTGCAGAAAGCAGGCGAGGTGGATGCCATGAAGACAAGTAAAAGGGGGAAGGATACATTGATGTGTCTTGAAGTGCATAAAACAACCCCATGGCTTCAAGGTAAGACGGTCATAGAGGCAATTGAGACGAAAGCTGTGCGCCTTAACAGAGAACACCTTACTTCTCTGGAGGCCATCTCCTGTTTACATTTTGTGCCGACGAACACACACTCAACACCTCTGAAGCCCACTTCAAAAGACTGTGCAAATGGTCGAGAATGGAAATACCTTCTTGGCTCCGGTCAAGGCCGCTTTCTGGAGCTTGCTGTAACAATACTTGGCATAAGTGCTGATTGCCACCCCTAAAAGAGAGAGAGAGAGAAAGGGGAGGGGGACAGAGAGACAAGTCAGTGCAAGGACAACAACCCAAGGGGCCACCCCAAGAGGAAGAGGGCAAGGAGAGAAAGCCCAGCAGCACCCCAAAGGGAAGCAACACGAGCGGCACTTCCAAAGCCAGGTTTGCAGAATCAGAGAAAATACCCCCATGGGTGGAGAAGGCCCTGGATGAAGGTTTGCTCCAGCAGCGAATCTGGCGAGGGTCACGTACTTGCAACATGCCACGGTGGTGTCCTATCACCAGGGGACAATTGGGGTCCCTCAAGCATCAACTGTGCCATCCATTACAGCTGCCCTCCACACTGTTGCAACAAACCAACTCAGAATCAAGGAATCCTAGAGATGAAAGACACCCAAGGCCATCCAACTCCTTTATGCCAGACAGGAACACAATCCAAGCCCTCCTGACAGATGCCCATCCAGTTTGTCCAAAAACCTCTAGAGAAGGAGACCCCACTGGACTCCCAGGCCATGTATTCTGCTGTCAAACGTGTCTTAGTAATAGGAAGTTCTTCCTAAAATGAAGGGATCTCCTTTGAATCCAATCCTCCATGTATAGTGTAGCAGAAAGCAAGCCAGATATCCATCTAGGTGTTGAAACATGGCTCTTATGTCCCTTATTCGTTTTCTCTTTCCCAGGCTAAACAGCCAGCTCCCCGAATCATCACAGGCATTTTAAGGTTTCCAAACTTTTGAGCATTTGGTCACCCTCTTCTGGACACCTTCCAACTTGTCAATATCCCTCTTGAACTGTGTTCCAAGTAAAGTCTGAGCAAAGCAAAACAGAATGGAACTTTGACTTCCCTGAATGGAGACATTATATTGCTACTGATGCAGACTAGGATTATTTTGAACCTGACACTATTTCCCAATCCAAGCCCTAGTCAGTTATACTCAACCCTTTTTTGAATTCACTCAGATGCTTCCAAGATGCATTCTGGACTCTTATCAGGAGCTATCCTTTGGGAAACCACCCCAAAGCCACTCAAACAACTGGTTCATTTAGCACAAGACAATCCACTTTGAGGAACAATGATGCTCCAAGGTCTCTAGCAAAGTATTTCCCTTGTCCTCCCAACCCTGCTAGACGCTTGCGAAACGTGGACTGTCTACAGATATCATACACAACTCCTGGAACAATTCCATCAGCGCTGCCTCTGAAAAATCCTGCAAATCTTTTGGGAAGTCCGACAGTCAAATGTCAGCATGCTGGAAGAAGCTAAGACCACCAGAATTGAAGCGAGGTTCCTCCGCCATCAACTCCGCTGGACTGGCCACATTGTCCAAATGCTCGATCACCGTCTCCCAAAGAAGTTAATATGCTCCTAACTCAAGAACAGAAAACTGAATGTTGGTGGACAGGAAAAGAGATTGAAAGATGGGTTTAAAGCCAACCTCAAAAACTCTGGCATAGACACGGAGAACTGGGAAGCCCTGGCCCTTGAGCTCTCTAACTGGAGGTGAGCTGTGACCAGCAGTGCTGCAGAATTTGAAGAGGCACAAATAGAGGGCAAAAGGGAGAAACATGCCAAGAGGAAGGCATGTCAAGCCAACCTTGACCGGGACTGCCTTCCATCTGGAAACAACAGGAGAAGATACAGATCAAGAATAGGGCTCCACAGCTACCTATGGACCCACCGCCAAGACACCACATCTGGAAGACAATCATCCTCGAGCTACAAGGTATCGCCCAAGTAAAGTAAACTAAGTAATTTCCCGGATCCTAGGAACCACCAGCGCCCCCTACATCTGGAACGAGTTTTGAACCTTTTTTTTTAATCAACCAACTCTAATTGACAATCCAGCTCTGAAGAAAGTCTCCACTCACTTTAGCTGAGCCTTCTCCTCCTATTACAAAGACCACATGGTCACCGTCAAGGCTAATTCTTGGTCTTTGTCCAGATTGTCCCATTTTAGCCTGTGGATGGTGGTTATGTGATGGAATGATCTTCTGAAGATCAAGAAAGCCCTTGCAGGTAGAAAGCCAGTTCTGGGAGAAGGACAGGTGGGCCGCTCATCTCTAGCTTTCCAAGTAGAGCTCTGTCTTAGGAACCCACCTTCATAATCTGAAGCGGACAAGCAGACCATAGATGATACACACACCTCCACAAGAATCTACATAGATAGATAGACATACACACCCACACAGAGTCTAGCTTGGCACATGGAAGACGTCATCTGTTTTCCATATTTTTGTGTGTATAATTTGGGCATTTGTTGTCCCCTCCTGTCTCCCAGTTCCTAACGGCTTCTTTCCGGCAATGTAGACCAGTCATGGGCAAACTTGGTCCCTCCGGGTGTTTTGGACTTCAACTCCCACAATTCCTAACAGCCTACCGGCTGTTAGGAATTGTGGGAGTTGAAGTCCAAAACACCCGGAGGGCCCAAGTTTGCCCGTGCCTGATGTAGACCTTTCCAAAAAGCTGTGGAGTCTCTGGACACTTGGGTACGTTATCATCTGAACAGGGCATCCCACTGTTTACGAAGACTGGACTAAAAGTCACCTTGACTCTGCAGGGCCAGAGGTCAGCTCCCACAAGGCGGCACAGTCCACAACAGCACGGAGGACAAAATCCCCGTATAAATATCAGAAGGCAAAACTCTGCAAGAGTAAAAGGGAAAATCCATCCCGAGAGCGACCTTCAAGTCACCCTGGAGGGCGGCGAAGAGCCCCGCTGACTGGCACTCTGATCTTTCGGAGAGACAGGCGGCTATTAATAGGCCGCCCGCCCGCTGTCTGTCCCCCGTGGGTCCAGTAATCCAATTAAAGTCACGGTGCGGCGGCTCTGCCTGGAGATGCGCCTCTCGGACGGCAGGAGCGACATGTGGAGAGGGCAGCAAATAAGACTGTCTTCCTCTTTTTGTCACTGTGCTCTTCCAGCCCTTCCACCTGAGATCGTTCCTCCCTCAAAGGCTGGAGATTGCATGCATGCGCTCTGTATCCAGTGCATGCTCCACACCTCGTCCAGCCTTGGAAACGTCTTGGTTCAGCCTTTAGAGATATGACACAGAATCATAGAACCATAGAACCTTAGAATCAAAGAGTTGGAAGACACCTCGTGGGCCATCCAGTCCACCCCCATTCTGCCAAGAAGCAGGAATATTGCATTCAAATCACCCCTGAAAGAGGCCATCCAGCCTCTGTTTAAAAGTCTCCAAAGGAGGAGCATCTATCACACTCCAGGGCAGAGAGTTCCACTGCAGAACAGCTCTCCCAGTTAGGAAGTTCTTGCTCATATTCAGGTGGAATCTCCCGTAGTTCCAGCCATCACTGATACTTGAGACAGGGCAGCAGAAAACAAGCTTGCTCCCTCCTCCCTATGACCTCCTCTCACATATTATACATGGCTATCATATCTCCTCTCAGCCTTCTCTTCTTCAGGCTAAACATGCCCAGCTCCTTAAGCCGCTCCTCATAGGGCTTGTTCTCCAGACCCTTGATCATTTTAGTCGCCCTCCTCTGGACACATTCCAGCTTGTCAATATCTCTCTTGAATTGTGGTGACCAGAATTGGACACAATATTCCAGGTGTGGTCTAACCAAAGCAGAATAGAGCATGGGGAGCATGACTTCCCTAGATCTAGACACTAGGCTCCTATTGATGCAGGCCAAAATCCCATTGGCTTTTTTTGCCGCCACATCACATTGTTGGCTCATGTTTAACTTGTTGTCCATGAGGACTCCAAGATCTTTTTCACACGTACTGCTCTCGAGCCAGGCACCCCCCAGGATTACCATGTATGCATTGGACATGCACTCTTTGTCTTTTACATTACTTCCCTAGATCTAGACATTATGCTCCTATTGATGCATATTGATCCCATTTGCATTTTTTGCCGCCACATCACATTGTTGGCTCATGTTTAACTTGTTGTCCATGAGACTCCAAGATCTTTTTCACACATACTGCTCTCAAGCCAGGCATTGTCCCCCATTCTGTATCTTTGCATTTCGTTTTTTCTGCCTAAGTGGAGAATCATAGAATCAAAGAGTTGGAAGATACCTCAAAAGACTCCAGAGTCATTGTTCAACAACCAATGTTGGAGTTCAGCCTGTGATTTTGTTTCAGGATCAGGATGCTTTGGATGTGGGAAGTGATGCTAATGAATTTCAAGATGGCAATGGTTTGGTCAATGATATTGATGCAGAGAAGGACCAGGAGATCCCTGTGAAAAGTGTAGTTTCCCATGAGAATGTCCCTGAAGGGTGTGGGGATGATGGTATACTCCCTGAATTGTTACCAGAGAGTTCCCAGGATTTGGGGCTCGAAAATAACTGGGCACCTGGCCCAGCTGCAAAACTTAATGAGCAAATAGATAGGAGGCAGGAGATTAGTCAAAACAGGCAGACCAAACAGTGGCTTCGGCGGTCTGCCAGAATCCGACAGAAAAAGATAAGGGAATCTCAATTAAAGCGAAACCAATTTCTGAGTGCTTGGGATAGCTTAACGAGGGGATAAAAGTTCCAAGTATGGGAAATATAGTCAGATGAAGCATTGTTTAAAATCAAGTGTAGTTCGTGTCCTTGTTTCATGGAAGCCTTGCTGGGAAGATTCTTGTCTAAGTATTTCTTGGGTTGTTGTAGGTTTTTTTGGACTATATGGCCATGGTCTAGAAGCATTCTCTCCTGACATTTCGCCTGCATCTATGGCAAGCATCCTCAGAGGTAGTGAGAGGATGCTTGCCATAGATGCAGGTGAAACGTCAGGAGAGAATGCCTCTAGATCATGGCCATATAGCCCGAAAAAACCTACAACAACCCAGTGATTCCGGCCATGAAAGCCTTTGACAATACATTAAGCATTTCTTGTTTCATGGTTTGGATTCTTGGATTGTATGAAAGCCTACTCATGCCTCGGATTAATGTTTCCTGGTTTTCTGAATTATATTAGAGAAGTGTGGCCTTTGCTTTTATGGACTTTGCTGAACTTTATCCTGGACTACTTTTGCTCTTGTTTATCTTCTTACCTAATTGGATTTACCTATTTCTTTAAAGTGATTTTTACTTTGCTGTTTTTAAATTATTTTCAATAAAAGGATTGTTTTCCAATCAATGGTGTGGTGTTTTCGGTAAGAAGGCTTTTCCTGTCCTGTAGTGCAACACCCAAAGCAATACGCAACAGCGGCTCCTATTCAGAGTGTTTGTGGAAATTACACCTCACAGAAATATACATATTTTGGTGCAAAAAAAATTGGAACTAAGGAAAGTTGCTCATGGAGTGATGGAGTGAGGGGAAGGAAGCAAAACAGGATTCAGTTCCCCATCTCCTTGCATCCCTTCAGTGTTGGTCTCAGAACCAATGGACAAAAATACCAACAGACATGCATGGCTGCCTCATTCCTTCTGAAATCCTTGGGCGCCTGATGCTTCAAGGACAGTCCTTTCCCCATCAAAGAATAGAGCCCACGAAGGAGATCTTTTGTCAAAAAGGGTCGGCTCCCTTGGTGCCCATCACTCCTGGTGACAGCTTTTTTGTTCTGCTTCTCCTGCTTTTCAGAATTGACCGTGCAATGCTGAGATGTATGTTTTCTATGGGGAAGGCGCATCCAGGTCTGTCATGCTCAAGAAGACAGCAGTCCCCAGGGTCTGCCCAAGCCAGCAATGTCCAAGCCTTAGGGATGCACTGCAATGCTGTCTCTCCTACTACCACTTTCATACAAGGTTTCTTGAGAGAACACATATTTGAGGCTGAATTGCAAAAAGCAGACTTATGGTCTTGAGGTCATATTCATTCAGGGCTCTCTTGCAAGAGCAACGGGAAACAATGGGCCAAGATTTGCAAGCCGCAACCTCTACAGATTGCAAGGAACATACATTAGGGAAACAAGTTTACAAGAGACAGACATAGGACTCTGAAACAATGCCGGTTCCTTCTCGATGCTTCTTTTGCTCAGTGTTCCACGCCTCTGAGATGCTCCAGGTCTCTGAAGACAATGCATTGCTCTTTTGACTCATTGTATTAGTCCACTAAAATTGCAAGAAACATGTTGTTGTTGTTGTTATTCATTTGTCCAGACGTTTCCAACTCTTCGTGACCTCATGGACCAGCCCAAGCCAGAGCTCCCTGTCCTCCAGTTCCTTCAGAGTCAAGCCAGTCACTTCAAGGATGCCATCCATCCATCTTGCCCTTGGTTGGCCCCTCTTCCTTTTTCCTTCCATTTTCCCCAGCATCGTTGTCTTCTCTAAGCTTTCCTATCTCCTCAAGATGTGGCCAAAGTACTTCAACTTTGTCTCAAATATCCTTCCCTCCAATGAGCAGTCGGGCTTTATTTCCTGAAGTTGTTGATGTTGTTTATTCGTCCAGTCGTTTAACTCTTCGTGACCTCATGGACCAGCCCAAGCCAGAGCTCCCTGTCCCCCAGTTCCTTCAGAGTCAATCCAGTCACTTTAAGGATGCCATCCATCCATCTTGCCCTTGGTTGGCCCCTCTTCCTTTTTCCTTCCATTTTCCCCAGCATAATTCTCTTCTCTAAGCTTTCCTGTCTCCTCATGATGTGGCCAAAGTACTTCAACTTTGTCTCTAATATCCTTCCCTCCAATGAGCAGTCGGTCTTTCTTTCCTGGAGTATGGACTGATTGGATCTTCTCGCAGTCCAAGACACTCTCAGAACTTTCCTCCAGCACTACACTTCAAAAGCATCTATCTTCCTTTGCTCAGCCTTCCTTATGATAGAAACATAGAAACATAGATCCCCCCTAAACATCAGGAAGAATAACCTGGTTTTAAGAGTAACAATGGAAAGGGCTAGCCAGGAAGGTGGTGCACGAAATAGAGGCTGGGTGGATATGTCTTGGGACTGTTTTCCCTGTGCGTCATGCCCTTGTGGTTCCTTCTAACCCTATGATTCTTTGCCTCTAGGACCATTGTCCAAAACAACCAACTTGTGGTGTAGCCATAGGCATTTGCTGGAGAAATGTAGGACATTTTCCAGAGATTTTGTAGTGCAATGACATCTCTTTTATGCAGAAATATATGGAATTATTTTGTCTCTGAAAAAGAAAGACTGAGTTACTAAACGCCAACAGACGTGCCTCTTGTAAAATAGGGGAAATCTCCTGTTCCCTGCAGCTCTCAAGAAAAAAATGGTCGAGAAGCTGAAAAAAGAACTCACTTTTACCTTCTTTTACTATTTATTTTCCCTGGGATATTCAAAACAAATCTCTGAAAGGTAGTGGGATCCAGCAAACTGACCAAGTGGGCTGCATGCTTCTCACAAGTTGCCGGTATGGAAATGCTCAGGTACATCCATGGCTTGGTAACACTTAATGAACATCGATCATAACCTAAACCCCATTCTCTGGACAACACAACACAGTCAACAGAGTTTGATGTATTCTATTTAAAGGGAAGGAAGTCTATAAATAACAAGAACAGGTTGTATTTCTGCTGGCAGTTGCGACATCGGAGCGGAGGCGACACAACAAGGAAGTGAGGTTTCCACTTCTCTGCACTTGTCTGGAAGGATTTCCAAAAGCATAAAGTGGGAGTCCTGCGAAACGTCTAAAATTAGAAGTGGTGCCTGTCCAATTACGCCTCGCAGGTGTCTCTGGTGTTGAACCAATCTCTACTATGTGTCCCTTTGCACTCCTCCTCCCACGCTTTTCCCAGATAGAAGGAACTGGGAGGAATTTTACTGTTGTTATCCATCATCAAATCGACTTTGATTTACCCCGTGAATTAGAAATCTTCCAAGTGTCCTTGTTATCAGCAGTTCAGCTCAGGTCCTGCAGTTGGTGTAACTTCCTTGGTTAAGTCTATCCATCTGGAATGTAGTTTTCCTCTTGGTTCCTACCTTAACAAGCCTTCTTATCTTTTCTGATGATATGGCCAAAGTATGATAAGCTCAGTCTAATCATTCTGACTTCAACAGAGAGTTCCAGGACCCATTGATTTGTCTTTTTAGCAACCTTCAGTATCTGCAGAACTCTTCTCCAGCACATCTCAGGGAAGCTGATTTTCTTCCTATCCAGACATTTCATCACAATCATTTATGGAAATGGGAAACAAGATGGTATGAGCTATCCTAACTTTAGTACTTAATGATACTTCAAGATCTTGTTTAGTTCCTCCATAGCTGCCTTTCTGAGTCCCCTCAGGGAGAGAGGGTGGAATATAAAAAAGCTTTTTATTATTTATTATATAGCCTTATTCTGACTTCTTGACTGCAGCCTCCATTTTGATTAAAGACTGAGCCAAGATATGGAAAAGCACAGGCTTCCAGTATACTGCTCTCTCATCCCCAAGAGGAAGATGCAACTGTCATGTTGCCAGGGCTCTGCCAATATTTAGGCAGAGATGAACCAAACTCCCAGTTTGTGTTAAACAATTTAATTAAAACAGCACTTACTTACTTACTGGCTGTTTTAATAGTCCAAAATATAAAACATAAAGATAGCATTCAGCCACAGAATAAACAAAAACTGACAGCAAACACTGTTGCAGGTTCAAGATAACACCATAGTCAAAAGGTCCAGTCCAGTGGTCAAACGCCGAGAGTTCAATGAGCAAGTCCAGGGATCAAGAGTCTATACCGTAGTCAGAAGCCAGTCCAGAGATTCACGGTTTCAGGATTCCAGGAGTACAGGAGACAGGTCAAGAGACCGAAAATCCACAAACCTGGGGGGAAACCAGCAGCATCCACCACCAAGATAAGACAAATACTTTTCTCCTGAAGATGAATCCCAAGGCTAGCTCCTTATATCCAGAAACACCCAGCTGCAGCCTATCTCTTGCATACCTCCACCCTTAATTACTTTAACCCACGAACTTTTACATATGGATTACTCAACCCTTTGGAACTAAGATTTACATTAACCCTTCCATCACCAACTGCTAGGTCTACCACCAACAATTGCAGAACATGATACATGACAGCAACTTTACTATTACCGCAGGATCCTGTCTAGTTTCCAAATTAAAAATCCTAGGATTCTATAGGATGGGTTGTTGTAGGTTTTTCCGGGCTATATGGCCATGTTCTAGAGGCATTTTCTCCTGACGTTTCGCCTGCATCTATGGCAAGCATTCTCAGAGGTACTGAGGGTGTTGCCATGGCAGTTTAAAGTGGAATGAGACTGCAATAATGTAATTGTGTGAAAGGGCTCTTAGACCCAGCTTGATCAACAAACAACTTTGCTTTAGCTTTGAAAAATCATGAAATCACACTTCACAGGGTTTTGTCCACAACTGTCTCTCTCTTCAATCAGACACCAACCCTTCTGCACTTTGTCATTCGAGGACACATCCAGCTCAGTTTAACTAAGTGTTAAAAAGTTGATGAGATGCTTTAAAGCTATAATGATTCCTTAGAAAGACCCCAAAGGAAGCAACGGCATTTAAAACATCCACAAAAGCATTCCCAAGGTAGTCTTCATTGTGATTCCTCCCCTACCTTCAATGCACAACTATTTTTGAATACACAGACACACATAAAGAGTGGGATTTGAATTAGGCGACACACCTGCAAGCCCCATTAACCAGTGGCAGTTAAATACGCCACAATCAATGAGCGTGCTTGAAATAAATTCGGGAGCCTCCTTCAAACAGGTGCACCAAAGCTGCTGGCGGGAAGGAGGCAGCGCAACGCAAGACAGCACATCAGTCGACATTTATCCATGGGTTTGCTTTAGAATGCACCAGTGGGAGCTGTGAGAGCCACACGTGGCCTGCAGGTGACAGGTTGTTATTATTATAGTATATTTATTTATATCTCACTCTTATCTCTTGATGTCGTTGCAAAGCGGCTGGAAGCTCACTTCTCAACGGCAGCTCTACCAACTGCAGGATCAGGGGAGTCCAAATGTTTTGGATGCTTCCAATTGGAGATAAACATTCTTCTCCAACACAATCCAGGATAAGACAAAGAGGACAACACATACTGGTTCTCACATTGAACCGTTTCCAGTTTCTCTTGTGCCAGCCATGATTTCTTCGAAACCAACCTCTCCTCCTCTGTCACTCCATCACTGGTGTGCTATTTCTAAGATCTACAGAGACACTTGCTGGAACACCTCAGCAAGCGAGAATCCAAAAGTGGCAGCCTCAAACCCAGAACCTCAATCAATAGCTTATATCAAATGAGAGACTCCCCCCCCGGGCACACAGAAAACTGGGTGATTTGGAAGGCGCTGAACAAACTGCGCTCTGGCACCACGAGATGCAGAGCCGACCTTAAGAAATGGGGCTACAAAGTGGAATCCACGACATGCAAGTGTGAAGAGCAACAGACCATCTGCTGCGATGCAACCTGAGCCCTGCTACATGCACAATGGAAGACCTTCTTATAGTAACACCAGAGGCACTCCAAGTGGCCAGCAATTACAGTCAGCCTGGGAGAAGTTTAAAAAAGGGGATTTTCCTTTAAAGCAAAGAATGAGTTATTGAGGGCAATTGCCTGTCCTTCGTGGACAAGATTAGGAAGCCACCAGTTGCATAAAAGCCTGGAATCATTTGTTTAACTTTCTGAAGACAAGAGAAGTTTCTGTTTGATTGTTCATTAATAAAGGACTTTGTTACACTTCACAAGCCATCTAAAGATCATTTGTGGTGGAAAACCTCTGAGAACTTCTCTTCAGGGGCCCCTGGTTGCCCGCTGGGCTCAAGTTACCCGTCCAATTTAAAGGCAATTATTTACAGGCCCAGCGCGCGACAGAACAACAACATAAAAACACCTTGAACATTAAAGTTAAGTATTATTAGCTGATTTTGAATGAAGATGACAACCACAACAACAACAACACCATCATCATTATCACTGTCACCTCATTGCTGTCACCTGCCATTGTAAGCATTTGGTTTAGAGAACCAATATAATATTAACACGACAGCAACTAGGCCTGGACGGTGAGCCATCCTTCCACATCAAAATGCAACGCAGCTGCCTTGCATGCGAACAAGCTCCTGACAGCCCTGCTCATGTGCGGCCCATTAGTCAGAAATGAGTGACGAGCAAACAGGTGCCCAACCGCCTCTCGGGGTGAGAGAGCGGCCAGCCGTGTTTGTGCCAGCATGGCTCTGTTTCATGTGCATCGCTGCCCATGCAGCTGTGTGGTCGCATGAGGTTGCCAAGTGGTTGACCGCCCACCCACCCTCCTACCCACCCACCCACCTCCGCAATCCTTGGGTCCCAAGCCAAACCAGCCCCTTCGAGGCCAACGCACGGCCAGAGACCTGCTGATGGAAGCACAATGGGCAGCGGTCAACCCGAGCTTGGCTGCTGAAGAGGCACGTCCGAAATTAGCCATTAAAAAGGGTCAAAGAGAGAAGCGTGAAGCTGATGTTAAGAAGAAAAAGTGGAGGCTAAAGAAGCTGCAGAGGAAACAAAGCAGAGTTGGCATCTATGTCTAAGGAGAGAGGGAGGGGCTCAGGGAGCGCCCGCCCGTGGCACCCTACCATCGTGTTCTTCGATATAGGGCTTGGGTTTCTTTCTCACTTTGGACTTCTTCTTACTGTTCATTTCCAGGAGTTCTTTAATGTGCTGAGTAACTGGGGAACAAACAGAACCATGAGGACAACAGAATGGAACACAAATGGGGAGGGAGGGAGGGAGGAATACAAATCTCAAATGCAAAAATAAAATTGAAATAAAATGGACACGGAGCACCACTTTCCATGCCAGCTGGTTCAGAAGGAGTGGAACTTTGGTGGGCGAAGTTTGCAAAAAGACTCTTTCTTCCATGTGTAAGAAAAGGACTGCTCTCTCCTAGATATGTGACCGATCCTATCCAACCCAGATTCACACAGTAAATAAGGTTGATGCAACAATGCCTTGGAGCCACATACTGAATCAGAGTTGGGAGTCATGGGGTCCTCCAAATGTGGCTGAAATCCACTTTCTTGGGTTTGCATAATCCCTGGAATAATGGGAGCTGCAATTCAGCAACATCTGGTAGGATTCCCACCCCTGTACTTGCTGCCAGAAGGAAGAATACAAAGTGAATGATGATATTTAACCTGCTGGCAGTGATGAGCCAAATGGCATTTGTTGGGTTTCACCCACAGACCACCTACTGCAATGCAACCTGAGCTCTGCCACATGCACAATGGAGGACCTTCTTGCAGCAACACCAGAGGCACTCCAAATGGCCAGCTACTGGTCAAAGGACATTTAATAGAACACCAAGCCTGCAAATTTTGTGTTTTGTTTGTTTGTTTGTCTGTTTACAACTGTTTTGGTTCGCTCCTGACACGATAAATAAATAAATAAATCCCTGGACTGCACAAGTCTCTTGCGTTATCAAATTTCCAGTCCTCGATGAGTAGATAGACTAGAGATAGGATTAGAGTGAGGGATTTCTCTCTCCACATTCCTATGCATGCTCTCCCAGGAAGGGCTTTGTTTTTACTCTTCCTCTTTGCCACTATCTCCTCCCCCTTTGAAGATGTAGCAATGGAATATCTGTTAGGGAATCTCCTTTTTAAAGGTATTTTTATTGCCTTGGGCTTGGCCATGTGGCCATTCACCATTTTCCGGTCTCTTCTGCTTTTTCTTCCTTTCAGCGAAGACGCATTTTGCCTCTCTCTTTAGGCAAAATGTAGCTGCATGGATTTACCCTTTTACCTTTCTGAGAACATGAGATTTAGTAAGCAAATGAGCTCTAAGACCTTTTCTATCAAGAATGTATTTCTTTTACTTTTATAAATTCTTTTGAACCTAAACTTCTGACTCTGCAATCTTGTGCCATCCTATGAAGGGAAAGCTTATCCTAGCTTACCACAAATAAGTTTCTGCTGGTTATGGTACTCTGGTACTCTGCTATATTTATGGTGTAATCACCCCAACCGAGGGTTGTTTTTTTGTCATGTATAATGTCCCATAGTTGATGGTGGTTGGTGGTGGCAGACCTGGCAGTTGGTGATGGAAGGGTTAATGTAAGTCTTGGTTCTAAAGGGCTGAGTAATTTGTAAGTAACAGTTTACAGGTAATAGCAATTAAGGGTGGAGGCATGCAGGGGATAGGTTGCAGCTAGGTGTTACTGGATTTAAGGAGCTAACCTTGGGAGAAAAGTATTTGTCTTGTTTTGGTGGTAGATGCTGCTGGTTTCCCCCCAGTTTTGTTGGATTTTCGGTATCCTGACCTGTCTCCTGCAATCTTGGACCCCTGGAACCTTGAACCTCTGACTGGTTTTTAACTACAGTATAGACTTTTGATCCCTGGACCTTGTTAATTGAACTCTTGGTGTTTGACCACTAGACTGGACCCTTTGACTATGGTGTGGCATTTGCTATTAGTTTGTTTACTCTGTGGCTGAGTGTTATCTTTATGTTTTATGTTTTGGACTATTGAAACAGCCAGAAAGTAAGTGCTATTTTAATTAAATTGTTTAACACAAACTGGGTGTTTGTTTGATTCACCTCTGCCTGAAATAACGGCAGAGCCCTGGCAACATGACAAAATACTTTTCTCCCAAAGATCAGTCCCAAGGTTAGCTCCTTAAATCCAGTAACACCTAGCTGCAACCTATCCCCTGCATGCCTCCACCCTTAATTGCTTTTACCTGTAAACTGTTACTTACAAACTACTCAACCCTTTAGAACCAAGACTTACATTAACCCTTCCATCGCCAACTGCCAGGTCTGCACCACCAACCACCATCAACTATGGGACATGATACATGACATTTTTGAGCCTAACAGCTCAGATTCCCCAAGAGCAGTTTAGGCAAGGTGAACATTTTGGTACCTTTTTCTGATTTTGCAATATTCAAAAATAGAGGCTGTTTTAAGACGCAAGAGACACAAATTATGGAATGGCTAGGGTTTCCTTAACACTAAGAAAATCTGGGGTCTACATTCATCCTGCTCAGGATCAAGGCGGAAGAGGAACCCAGTTTGGGGATGACAGAACCCATTTAGAACTTCTTCTGGACCAGCCACACTACAACAGTAGAGAAAACAATGCTCCTGTTAACATAAAATTGCACAAAATGGAAAACAGAGATAAATAAATAAGGGAACTGATTGGAATACATCAGGAGTGGCTGGGGCCAGGTTTCGCCCAATGGCAGCACAAGGAAATTGTGTTGATACCAAACACCGGCAATCCCAAGAATTAACAAATGGCTGAGGCAAATCCAGCATGGATCACAACAATGTGCAAGAAACAAGTTTGATGTGGGTTAGACCAGCAGAAATTCATTTTTTACCTCTTGGTCACAATTTGGGCAGCAATGCTTTGCACTGAAAACCATACAATGAAAATAAATGCTTATATATCCTGACAATGGTGCACTTACACTTCTGGCTGCCATGTTCCTACTTCAGTGGTTGTGTATGAAAATGTGTATGCATTTGAGAAAGAATTCATCACGTCGTAGAAGGTCCGTCAACCTTCACTCTTCCTCCCAAGGCATTTGCAAGCTCGGTGTTCCAGAGAATGGGATTTGACTGGGAAAAAAACCCCACACTGATAATTATCACGACATCACAGCTGGCTGTGAAATCTCGGCAAAGTGGGGGTGGAAGCAAGAAAAGGAGGAGGACTCTTTGGCTGATCTACACAGCAAGTTCAAAGCTTCAAGAATAACCAAGAACAAGATGTTCTGTTTGCTGAAACAAAACTGCAGGCAAAATGGATGCACTTGAGTTGGTTGCAGAAACAATTTTGGACAACCAAAATCACATTGTTGAGTTATATGGCAACTTATGTATTGTCAAAGGCTTTCATGGCTGGAATCATTGGCTTGTTGTAGGTTTTTTGGGCTATATGGCCATGTTCTAGAAGCATTCTCTCCTGACATTTCGCTTGCATCTATGGCAAGCATCCTCAGAGGATGCTTGCCACAGATGCAGGTGAAACGTCAGGAGAGAATGCTTCTAGAACATGGCCATATAGCCTGAAAAACCTACAACAACCCTATATGGCAACTTATGGTTCGGGTCCCGCCTATCATCGCGATCACATCTCCCTCTATGAACCAGTGTGAACTTTAAGATCTTCCAGGGAGGCCCTCCTTTCGCTCCCACCACTGTCACAAGCACTGTTAGTGAGGATGAGAGAGAGGGCCTTCTCGGTGGTGGCTCCCCGCCTCTGGAACACCCTTCCTGGAGAAATAAGACAGGCCCCATCCCTCCCCTCCTTTCGTAAGAGCCTGAAGTCCTGGTGGTTTAAGCAAAACTTTGAGAACGACTAGTTCTAGCTCTGCCCCATATTGATTAAATTGGCCATATCTTTTTCTACCAATTACCCAGGTCCCTTTCTTCTATTAGGCCCTGGAAATGTACAGCCATAGACTCTACCTAATTTCCCGGGCCCTCTAAAATTGCACTAGCCCAGGCTTTTAAACTGCTTTGAACAGGCAGGATTATTTTAAATATATGTGCTATTGTGGTTTTTAATGCTTATATTGTCTTATTAATTTTATGTTTATGCCGTTTTCTTTGTATGTATTGATTATTTTACTTGGAAACTGATCTGAGCCTCCTTGGGGAGATAGAATGGTACATAAATAAAGTTTTGTTGTTGTTGTTATGGTGACCCTTAGCTTTGGTTGGATTTTGTGGACTGATTTCACGGCTAAAGAGAGTCCATCCCAACTGGTTGGGATCCTGTGGGAGACATAATGTAGGTGCTGTTGGCTAAGCATTAATCTGATCCACAAATGCAAGGCAGCATTACCAAAGACGAGGACCAAATAGAGATCCTATTCAGTATAAAACACTAAACACTAATTCAACAATTCTCTAACTTTGTGGCCCAATTTGTTTGTTTGAGAGAGGGACTCTTTTGTTTGGAAAAGGATTCTTGGACATAGAGGGCCAACATTTGAAACTTCACTTCACTTAGGCAATCCCTCATAGTCTGAGGATGATGGTCCTCCAACGTCGGTGTTCTGGCGGTAGGTCCGTAGGTGACTGTGTAGCCCTATTCTTGATCTGCATCTTCTCCCGCAGTGAGGGCATCGGTTTCCAGGTGGAAGGTGGTCCTGGTCGGGGTTGGCTTGACGCGCCTTCCTCTTGGCACATTTCTCTCTTTCGCCCTCTATTCGTGCCTCATCAAATTCTGCAGCACTGCTGGTCACAGCTGACCTCCAGCTGGACTGCTCAGGGGCCAGGGCTTCTCCGTTCTCAGTGTCTATGCCAGAGTTTTGAAGGTTGGCTTTGAGCCCATCTTTAAATCTCATTCCGTTTTCCGTTCTTGAGTTCGGAATAGCGCAATTGCTTTGGGAGACGGTGGTCAGGCATCCAGACAATTTGGCCAGTCCAGCGGAGTTGATGGCAGAGGACCATTGCTTCAGTGCTGGTGGTCTTTGCTTCTTGCAGCACTCTGACATTTGTCTGCTTGTCTTCTCAAGAGATTTGCAGGATTTTTCGGAGGCAGCGCTGATGGCAACATTTGAAAACCACCATGGCCAATGTATAGCTACACAGAGAACTGGGAAGCCCTGGCTCTTGAGTGCTCTAGCTGGAGGTCAGCTGTGACTAGCTGTAGAATTTGCACAAATGGAGCGTGAAAGAAAGAAACGTGCCAAGAGGAAGGCGCGTCAAGCCAACCCCGACTGGGACCACCTTCCACCTGGAAACCAATGCCCTCACTGCGGGAGAACATGCGGGTCAAGAATACGGGAAAGCTGGGAAAAGGAGCGCAGGACAGTGCCTGGAATTGTTCCTGTCAGGTTTTACAATGTATTGTAATGTAACATAGCTGAGTCATGCACTGCTAATGGGCTTCTATTGGAAATGCTGAGTCATGCATTAAATGTATATAGAACTTCATTTGGGGAATGTGTTCTGGCCTAGTCCAGGTGATTCTGAATGATGTAATCCTGGGTCTGAGTTAAGTTAATGAGTTGGGAACCAATCAGAGATTGCTATGTGTAATTGTATAGAATTGTATATAAGGAAGTCATGTACAGTGTATATTTCTCCTTGTGCTGTGATGTTGTTCGTCGAAGGCTATATGTAATTAAAAGAACCTGTCTGCTAAGAAAAGATATAACCGTGTGCTGTGGTAAGTTTGTAATATCATCTAGACTGGGGGAAAGACAATGGTAAAGCTGACAATAGCCGGGCATGTGCTCAAGTGTCTGTAAAAGGTTCCAGAGTGACTGCAGGCTGTGGGAGCAATTGACTGAAAATACTGTGCAGGAAGAAGCTACTGGAAAGCGCTGAAGTTGTGCAACTGATCTGCTGTGAATTGTGAAGTTAATCTCAACAGTTTCCCTCTTTGGGACACAAGAGAAGGCCTGTCCTTGGCACAGGAAATCCACATCCTGGCATAACAAAGAATGGTTGGCAAAGGGTGGAAGATGTAATGACGCTGATGCAGCCGCCCAGCATAAGATGGGAAAGGAGGGGGGGGAGGAAACGGGCCCAAACTTAGAACAAGGTGGCTTCTGTTGGGGCTTTCTCCCTGCCCAGAGATCTCAGAATAATCACTCGACATCAGGCATGGGCACTAAATAGAAAGCATCTGGAAGAACGTTGCTTATGGATGGGACAGACTTTGGTAAGAACAGGACACGAGTTGAAAGCATATTGAGGGACCGTGAAACTTGGTGTGATTAGAGCTAAAAGGCTGGTGTTGTTGGGTATTTTTTTGGCTGCTTCCCCCCTTAATCTCCCCTTTAGCTCCTTTATGTCCCACGAAGGCCTACACTCCTGAGAAGCTGGGGAGGGAGGCCCGTCATTCCTTACGGCTTGCTTCAAAGGCTCCAGTGAATACCTATCAAATGGCATTTTCGCCCCTTTCTAAAACCATCTCGCAAAGGCCACCTCCTTATTTCCCAGAAGGATCGTAGGGTTCTCTCATCTGAGTGGCACTTTGAGGGACAGACTGGGACTGGGAGAGTTTGAACAATTGAGTTTTGTGCGTCTCCTGGTCTTTAAACACATCCGTTTCCACTGGAAGGGCGCCGGGAGATTGGAAAGACTTGTTCAACCAATGCTGATGTTACGCAAATGCAGAAAATATAGAAGTCAAAGGGAACATTTGGAGTCTTGAAACACAGGAAATGGATTAAAAAAAATAGAAGAGCCATACAAGTGGAAGGAACCTCATGGATCATCTAGTCCACCCCTTACCACAAGGAATAGACGGCTAAAGCTCTCCTGAAAGATGTCCATCCAGTTTTTGTCTAAGGACATCCAATAAGAGACAGCCCACTGAGCTTCAAAACCAGACTATTTCCACTGTTGCAAGGGCTTACTGTTAGGAGGTTCCTCCTAATGTTTTGGTTGATTTTCCCTCTTGCACTTTGGGAAACACTGCCTTGGGGGGGGGGGGGGGAACAACAGCGAGAATGAATACAGTGTTCCCTCACTTATCGCGGGTGTTCGTTCCAGGACCACCCGCGATAAGTGAAATACCGCGAAATAGGGATGTTCATGCCTTGGATTAATGTTTTCTGATTTTCTGAATTATATTAGAGAAGTGTGGACTTTGCTTTTATGGACTTTGCTGAACTTTATCCTGGACTACTTTTGCTCCTGCTTATCTTCTTACCAAATTGGATTTACCTATTCCTTTAAAATGCTTTTCACTTTGCTGTTTTTAAATTATCTTCAATAAGTAAGGAAGTATTTTCCATCCAACAGTGTGGTGTTTACAGTCAGAAGGCCTTTCCTGACCTGGAGTGCAACAGGTATTGAAAAATCAGAAAAGACAAGATGAATGGTTTTGTCCATGTTGCCAGTTCAGAAAGCTAGCCCTTTGGAGCTACTTTCTATTCATTCCGGGTATGGTGATGGTCTTTATAGCATTGTAGTCCAATGATCAAGCCATTAGCTGCCTCCCCATAATTTAAGGTTGTTATGAGTAGCCCATTACGCAAACCTGTCTCAGGATTTGCAGGTAGCTCTTTCAGCAGCCATCACAATGGCTTCCCAATCCCTTTGGGCAACCCTTTTGAGAATCCCTGCTTGCCATTATGGTCAGCATAGGGTTTACAACTGAACTAATTGTGGAACAGGACAAAGTTCCATCATGTCAGAGAAGGTACTGCTCCTCCCTTATCTTCCCAATCCAACTTTCCATGGCAAAGATCACCCCCAAAGTAGTTATTGTGACCAGTTTTGGCACCCCAACTCAATAAGAATACGGACAACCTAGAACATGTTTACAGAAAGGTGACCAAAATGGCTTAAAGGTCTGGAAACAAAGTCCTATGAGGACTAGTTTAGGTAAGTGAGTATATTTGTCTTAGAGGCAAAAATGCTGAGAGCAGACATGGGAGCCTGAGACTGGGACATAATAGAGCCGTGGATTCAGACTACAGAACAAGAGATTCTGCCTCAATGTTAGGAAGAACCTCTGACAGGATAAGCTCATAAACAGTGGAATATCCTGCCTCAGAGTGTGATGGAATCTCCTTCTTTGGAGGTTTCAAAACAGAAGCTGGATGGCATCTGTCGTGAGTGTTTTGATGGTGTGGTCTTGAATGGCAAATGGTTGGACTGGATGGTCTTTGGGGTCTCTTTCAACTCTATGATTAAGTAGAGAACGGGAGAAGAGAGTTGATGCAGAGTTGATCCCAGTGCCTCCAATATGGGCAGTTTGAAGGGTGATGGTTGTGACTGGATGTTGGGAGTCCAGCTGTTTTAGCCTTTGCAGAGGTCAGCACACAGTTACACCAAAAATAAGTGACTGTCTCCAAGGGCTACATGATACAGCAACAAAAGGCGACAATGTAAAGCATTTTCACACCCCATTAATGAAATGATGTGCTTCCTCCCGCTCATCAGGCAGAGAACATTTGCCGGGGAGGGCTTCTGTTCGGAGAGGTCTGGTGCCTAATGATTTAGAATAACAGCACCTCAAATAACCAATTACCGGCTTTAACGGCAGAGCTGGACCGCAAACGGAGGAGGAGGAAGATAAAAAGGGAGGAGGATTTGCTCATGATTCAAGGACTGACATTTATATGGAAAAGGATGTGATTGGTGGGACAAGAATGAAATATAACTTTGCAAAAGAGATGAAAACTCTGTTTCTGACTTGATCCTGGAGCTGCGGAAAAAGAGTGAGGAAAATGGGGGCAACGGGGCACAACAGGGACCGGGTTGTGGCGCAGCTGGTTGAGAGTCAGCTGCATTAAAATAACTACTGACCAAAAGCTCCTGACCATTTGTCTAGCTTGCTGTCGACCTTAGCAGCCTGAAAGACGGTTGCATCTGTGAAGAAGAAAATTTAGATACTGCTTTATGCAGGGAGGCTAATTTAACTAATTTACAACACCATTAAAAAAATCTCCAGCAACATGCAAAAGTATGAGGAAGTAATCCATTGGTGTCACAAGTGGACGGTGAAGCGACAGCTCCCCCAGTGGCTGGAATTAAAAAAGCATACCTTCATGAAGCTGGAAAGTTAAATAGCCTCTGTGTCACTGTCTATGTTGTGGCTGAGCTAGTTTCTGACGATGAGGATGATGGGATTCAGATTCCTGTTGGGTTTCAGCTTCCTGGCTCTTTGTCTGTGCCTCAAATCTCTGAGCCTGCTTCCGAGGCTCTCACAGACAGTGCAGTGTCAACACAGCTGTTTTCACCAGAAAGGAATGTTAACGAAGGGAATAGAGAGCAGGTGCCTTCCCATGATGATACCGAAAGTGCAGATAAAGATTTGACCCGAGAAGCTCGCCTTGATCTCCGGGTCAGGCGGAGTTCGTGTCTGGCAAGCAGATGGGAGGCTAGCTCGGTGCGAGGTCATCGCAATGCTTTTATGATGCTGAGAGCCTAATGTTTTGATGTTAGAAAGGTATTTAGGCCTTACCCTGGAAAGCAGTACACTTGGGATTTCTTGCATTGTGATTTTTGGGGCTAAGGTTTCATTGCTTGTACCTGGGACTCTGGTTTGAACTTTGCCAATAGGATTACGTCTCCTGCTTTTACCTGAAGATCTTTGGAACTATATTCTGCATTTAACCTTAATCTCTGGGACTTTACAATGCTTATTCTTTCTTTTGACTTGGATTTTTTTCCTAAATAAACTATAAAACTACAGCTCTTGTGTGGTGGTGTTTAGAAGCAAGGTGAAGCCTACTTTGAGTTGCAACAGTCTATATAAGTTGTGTGTCTATGGCATTGAATGTTTGCCATGTATATGTGCATTGTGATCCGCCCTGAGTCCCCTGCAGGGTGAGAAAAGCGGAATATAAATCCAGGTGCTCCACCAGAATCACAACTAAATGACACTAAGGCAAAAACAACCACCTCGGACACTGCAAAATAAAACATTTAGAGGCATTACTAGCAAGCCAGATGGCTCAAGCAAGCCGTATCACTGTTCATTAAGCCCTTATGGTGAGATTTTAAAACAAACACATTTCCCAGTCTGAAGTGATACGGCAAGGAATGGGAAAGACTAACTGGCTAAAGTGTGTGTGAGCCATTGAAAAGTTCTTGTTTCATTAACTCACAGGTAGAAAAAATAGAATTAAGAGAGAAAAGTATTTTGGAAGATTCTTGGCTGAAGATGTGTGGTAAGGAGGTACTGGGAAAGATGAAAAGAAATGCTAGAAGACTGAATGGAAGCAAAATGGGACTCTTGAAAATCAGAGTTTGAATTCTTCCTCAGCTTTGAACACACAATGGATGGTTTTGTCAAAATTACACTCTCTCTGCTTTAGAAGAAGGCTATGTTGGCCAACGTATCAACATATGTTGATATCTCAACGTATATTCCCAGGTTCATCTTAAGGTCAACACAAATCAAAAATGGTTTTAAGGCACAAGACTCTGACGCTAAGAGAATAGGGTTCAAATTGCTGCTTTGCTTCACTAGGGTTCAAATCCTCAACTTGACCTTGGGCAAGTCACACTCCGCCTCAGAGAAAGGCAATAAATAAATTCTGTCAAGAAAACCCTGCAATAGGGTCACTCTAAGTCAGCTGGCTTGAGGGCATATAATAATAACAACAGCTGGGAAGGACCTCAACTCTACAACATCTGGGCTAGGACTATGAATCCTTCCAAGTTTGAAGGAGGGCATTCTTTGGGCAGGAAAATCAACAACATTTGAAAAAAGGTCAAGGAAAAGCTCAAACATATAGGTGTACTAACATTAACATGTATGTGTGTGAACTCAGGTCTAGCCAAAACCCATCAAACTTGTTTCATGTGAGATCCCATGCTGGATTCTCTTGAGCCTTAGGAAAGGAGAGCCAATGATCACATCAACACTGGTTTTGGGTCACCTGATTTGGGAGGCCACCACTATTTCCAAAGGGACAAAGGGTCTCCAGTCCTTACCTTTTGTATCGTTCACAGGGTCCATGTGCCGGTAGATGTATCCTTCAAGGTAGGAGTGGAATTTGGGGGTGGGTGGAAAGAAGGCCAGGCAGATGGACATGAGCTCCCAGCCCCGAGCGAGGCTCTCGTAGCGGAAGTTCTCGGTGGTCTGTCGGCAGAGCTGGATGTACAGTTCGTCCCGGAGGCCCTGCATGCTCCAGCCTTTGGTGGCGATCTCCAGAGCCACGTTGAGTTGGTCCGTCTTGGCCCGCCGGTCGCCCATGTACATCTGGATCAGCTTGAATATCTCACAGGCTTCCTTCTTGACGTTGCGGTCGGTGGTCATGATCATGGGTTTCTTGATGGACTCGCTGCTCCAGGCCAGCATGTTGGCGATGGAGACCTTGCGCCGAAAGAGCCCTTGGGTGTGCTTGTTGAAGTGCTTGGAGGCCCAGTTCTCAATGTCCGTCTCCGAGGAAGGCTTCCTTAGGTTGAAGGTGGGGAAGACACAGCTGGTGCTAGGCATCATGTTCCGGTTTTGTCTGCTGCTCTCAAACTGTGCGCAGGCGCCAAGATCCTCGGACTGGGGAAAACAAGGGAAAGAGAACACAAATATGGTGACCTTCTCTCTGAAATGAGAAATCACTAACATCAACCTCTACAGAAACAGGAATGCTACCCAAGTCCTACCTTTCCTTCCATCTCATTCACACTCTGCTGGTGAGTTGGAAATACCTTTTACTGCCTCTTTTGCAAAATTGTGTTTGCTTTGTGTTCTATTGGGGGTGTGAGAGAGAACATTTAAATCAAATCTGTAAATAACCAAGTGGTGAGAAACTGCATTAATTCTAGAGTGTTGATGCATCCTCACATAATCTTTTCTTCTTTTCTTCATCAGTCTTTTGAATCCATGTATCTACTCTGAGTGACTATGGCATGCAACGAAGTCTTCTTGAAGGCCACCTCACATTGGTATTATTTCCTCCCGCTAAACCTGAAAAGAGGCTAGGAAGCTGCCTTGCTCAGACACAATTGTTGGTCCATTTAGCCTTCTTTACATGGTCCATCTAATTCAGTGGTTCTCAACCTGGGGTCCCCAGATGTTTTTGGCCTTCAACTCCCAGAAATCCTAACAGCTGCTAAACTGGCTGGGATTTCTGGGAGTTGTAGGCCAAAAACATCTGGGGACCCCAGGTTGAGAACAACTGATCTAATTGGAGGTCCCATCAGCAACTGCTACCTGCTCTTTATTACTGGAGATGCCAAAAACCCAACCATGGCAGGCATGGCATGGACACAGGTCCACGGGCAGGATGCGGCCCTTTAGCCTCTTATCCCCGGCCCCCGTCTGCCTCGGCCCTCCTCTGAACATGCAGATCCAGTGGCCCACTGTGACCCTAGGCTGAGAGAAGGGCTGAGGCAGAAACACTGTGATGGCGAGCGCTGTCTGGAGAGCTCTCACCAATGCCTTGTTCTCCTCCTTTGACCCTTAGGAAGGTGGGCCGCCTTCCCCAGACTCAGAGGACAAGCGGGATGAGAAACAGGGCGCTGGTGAGAGCTCCTTCCAGTGCCAGGTTTCTCCTTCTGCTTTGTACCTTGAGAAGGGAATCCGCCTTCCCCGGACTCAGGGGTGAATCGGGAGGATGAACATAGCGCTAGCAAAACAGCTATTGCCAGTGCCATGTTATATCTTCTCCCCTGAGCCTTGGGAAGGCAGGCCTTCCCCAAACTCAAAGGAGAACTGGGGGGGAAAACATGGTAGTGGAGAAAGGGTTCTCACCAGCTCCATGTTTCTCTTTCTTCTTGGAGGTTATTATTCTTTATTTATTTCAAATATTTGTTCCCCACCCTTCTCAACCCCCCCCCCCGGGGGGGGGGCGCTCAGGCAGCTTACATCCGGCACAATTTGATGCCATTGCATATAAATAATACATACCGTAATACATATAAAAACACAGTAAATTGATTTCAAAATTAGTTTTAAAATAAAAAGTACAATAATGAAAAGTGCTGGCTGTCTAGCCTTATGTAGAAACAAATTCAGCGAACACAACACAATCGGAAGCCTGTCCATAGTCCATTTTCCATAACAATATCATTATTACCATTGTCAATTATCTGCCAGCTACCCAAAGGCCTGGTCCCATAACCATGTTTTCAATTTCCTCCTGAAGGAAATTGACTCAGAGGACAAGCGGGGGAGGAACACGGTGCTGGAGAAAGGGTTCTCGACAACTCTGTGTTTCTCCTTCTTCTCTAAGGTTTGGGAAGGCAGGCCGCCTTCCCTGGACTAAGTAGAGAAGCGGGGGAGACAACATGGTACTTATTCCTTCTCCTCTGAGCCTTGGGAAGGTGGGTCTTCCCTGGCCTCAGAGAAAAACTGGGGAAGAAACACAGCGCTGGAGAATAGGTTCTCTTCCAGACTTGGAAAGGCACAGGTGTGCCTTTCCCAGACTTAGACAAAAAGTGGGGGAGAAACACGGCACTGGCAAGAATGCTCTTGCAAGCACCATGTGTCTCCTCCTCCTCCCACCTCACCTCCTCCTGCCCCAACCCCACCCTCTCCCTCCTCAACCCTGCCTTCTTCCAGCCCAGCCCCACCCATGTCTGGGCCCAGCCCTGCTTCTTCCAGCTCCAATCCCACCCTCTTCTGGCCCCACTTACACTCTCTCCTGGTCTAACCCATTGCAGACGGACCCGGAAGGTAGCCCCTGGGCAAAAATGTTTGCCCATGCCTGTGGGACATTCTACATGCCAAGCATGTTCTCTGTCACTGAGCTATGGTTCTTAAAATCTGAGCCAACATAACCTCTGGAAGTCCAGGATAACTTTCCTTCTAATTGCTTCCATGGAGACTAGGACAAGGAACAATGGCTTCAAACTACAAGAAAGGAGATTCCATCTGAACATGAGGAAGAACTTCCTGACTGTGAGAGCCGTTCAGCAGTGGAACTCTCTGCCCCGGAGTGTGGTGGAGGCTCCTTCTTTGGAAGCTTTTAAACAGAGGCTGGGTGGCCATCTATCAGGGGTGATTTGAATGCAATATTCCTGCTTCTTGGCAGAATGGGGTTGGACTGGATGGCCCAGGAGGTCTCTTCCAACTCTTTGATTCTATGATTCTCCAGCTCAGCTTTTCTCCTATACATCTCCGTTCCACCAACGGCAGAACCACTTTTGCCAACTACAAGAGACGGTGTCCTGTCAAAGCACTAGAAGGATAACTTTTTAAAAAATAAGAAAAAGGGTAGATTTGAATTTCTGGCCTCGGGGAATAAAGCGAGGGAGAACTTCTAGGGTGTCTCTATGAATCAGAGCGGAGCAAGCAGGGAAAGATTGGGTCAAGTCCATTGATGCCCTGCCGGCAGTCAGCACGCTCCAAGTATGACTCATCCAAGTTCTTTTGAAATCCTTTTTTTCCTCCACATGCTCTTCACATGCATTCATTTCCTAGTGCTTTTCAGCTATTCTTTCATGTTTTTTTTTTTGGGGGGGGGGGGTAACTTCCTTTAAATATCAGCTGCTTAGTGCTGCCCAAATCAAAGGTGAGAAACAAGGTGATGGGATTCAGAATCTATACATGTGTATCAAAGGTTTGAGAATCCCGGCAAGCTACGCTTAATCCAGTGTTTCTCAACCTTCCTCGTGCTGCGACCCCTTAATACAGTTCCTTGTGTTGTGGTGACCCCCAACCATAACAGTACTTATGTTGCTACCCTATAACTGCAATTTTGCTACTCTTACGAATCATAATGTAAATATCTGATATGCAGGATGTATTTTCATTCACTGGACCAAATTTGGCACACGTACCTGATACGCCCAAATGTGTATATTGGTGGGGTTGAGGGGGGGGGGGGTTGATTTTGTCATTTGGGAGTTGTAGTTGCTGGGATTTATAGTTCACCCACAATCAAAGAGCATTTTGAACCCTACCAACTATGGAATTGAACCAAACTTGGCACACACAACTCCCATAACCAAGAGAAAATACTGGAAAGGTTTGGTGGGCATTGACCTGGAGTTTGGGAGTTGTAGTTCACTTACATCCAGAGAGCACTCTGGACTCAAACAGTTATGGATCTGGACCAAACTTGGTATGAATCCTCAATATACCCAAATAAACCTTGACATATGGAAGTTGTAGTTGCTGGGGTTTATAGTTCACCTGCAACCAAAGAGCGTTTTGAACCCCACCTACGATGGAATTGGGCCAAACTTCCCACACAGAGCTCCCATGCTTTGAAGGGACCCACTGGTGTAAACTTCCCTCCACTGCCGCATCCTCACCCATGCTCCCATGTGCCAAGCACATGTGCCAAGCATGCCTACTCTCCCCTCCCTGTTTGGAGTCTCAGAAACCGCTCTCCCCTTGGTTGAGAGGCCAGCTGAGAGGCCTGCCAATCACAGCAAAGAAGGGCTTTTGGTGGGAGGGTTGGCCCTCAGTTTCCAAAAAGGAAGAGAAGGACAGGTGGAGAGATCTTCAGCCTTTTCTGCCAAAGAGGTTCTGAAGACCATCAGAAATATATGCTTTCTGATGGTCTTTGGCAACCCCTCTGAAACCCCCTCGCGACCCCTCCAGGGGTCCCGACCCCCAGGTTGAGAAACAATGCCTTAATCATTGTATTTTGCTTCTTGCAAAGGCCGGCATCCAAAATAGATGTTATGATTCTAGAGAAAAACATCAAGAGATCAATTCTTCATACCAATTATGACAGCACACGTCAACTAAGAAACATAATGTTTTAGACCGAGACAGTATGAAGGGAGAGATTATTTGCTCTGAGTCCCCTTTGGGGTGAGAAGGGCGGGGTACAAATACAGTAAAGGTAAAGGTAAGAGTTTTCCCTGACAATTAAATCCAGTCGTGTCCAACTCTGGGGGTTAGTGCTCATCCATAGACACTAGGCTTGGGCAATCCATGGTTCTAAATGGTTCTAAAGTACTTACAAAACTAAAGTTCTGGTGGTGAAAATTTCAGAACTCTTACAAAACTTTCAAAATTTAATTATTATTTCATTATTGGTGATTTTAATGACAGAACCAATTAGGAACTGCCATTTATTATGAAATTTTGAAAGTTTTGTTAGAGTTCTGAAATTTTCACCACCAGAACTTTAGTTTTGTAAATACTTTAGAACCATTTAGAACCATGGATTGCCCAAGCCTAATAGACACCTCCAATGTCATGTGGCCAGCATGACTGCATGGAGCGCCGTTACCTTCCCGCCAGAGCGGTACCTATTGATCTACTCACATTTGCATGTTTTCAAACTTCTAGGTTGGCACAAGCTGGGGCTAACAGCAGGAGCTTATGCTGCTCCACGGATTCAAACCCGCAACCTTTCGGTCAACAAGTTCAGCAGCTCAGCACTTTAACGCACTGTGCCGCCAGGGGCTCCGGTAAATCAAAAAATAAATATTCACCATTTTCCAACTCTGGACTGAAAAATGGTTCCTCTAAAGCTTGAGAAACACAAGTCTGAAAGAATAACACAATGACAAGAATTCTGCACAGGAATTGTGCATCCTTAAGTATTTCAGGAAAATATTCTGCACAGAAATTATTTCTGTACATGGATGTTTTGTGTGAAACTTGTGGTGTTTTGGGCAGGAAAAAAAACCCTGCTTCCAGATAGATAGATACTTAGATAGTAGGGCTGGATAACCACGGAAAAATTTGTTTCTAAACTCGATTCGTTTCCAGGGGGCGCTAGTGTTTCCAAATTCTAAATACTTCCGAAATTTTGAGATTTCAAAATTTCGTTATTTACGGAATTTCGTTAATTTCGAATCAATTCGTTAATGGCGGACGCGATTGCGCAATATGCTAAAAAAACCTCCAAATGGGACAGGGGGAACTTCTGAAGCTTCCCTCTCCCTCAGTTGTTGACTGTTGGTGTGATAAAACAAACAACAACTATATTATATTATATTATTATATTATATATTATTATATTATATTATATATTATTATAATATTATAATATTATTATATTATATTATTGTATATTATATTATTATAATATATTTTATATATTATATATTATTATATTACGAAAATAATTACGAAATAATTACGAAAATTGGAAAAATTGTTTCGATTCTTAATTACTCCTCACACTATTCCAAAATGGCTCAATATCGGATCGTAAGCTAATTTAAATACGAATTAATAACGAATTACGAAATTAACGAACGAAACTGCCCAGCCCTATTAGATATTTTTTGTGAATTGTTTTGGTGAAAATCACTCTTACATATGGAAATTGTGATTCTGGTGCAAACATTGATCACTCTTTCCAGAAATATGAACTTTTTTGTGCAACAGTTCCGCACAAAAAAAAAAATCATTCCTGGAAAGATTGGGAGTTGCATGATTTTTTTTTGTGCAAAAACAGTTATAAAATAATCACATATGAACTCTTTGTATAATATTGTTCTTTGTTGTATACAACAAGCAATTCTGCACAAAAACAATACTATTTAGAAACACTCTTTTTTCCAATAACATGAAGATGGGATTGTCGCAAAACCATATTTTTCATGCAAAAAAATTCCACATGTACGTCTGCAGAGAAGACTTTCTCCTGACCGAGTGAGATCTGGACAGAAATACTAATATCTCCCCACAGTGGGGAGGAAACGGTAGAAAT
Source organism: Anolis sagrei ordinatus (assembly GCF_025583915.1). Lineage (NCBI taxonomy): Eukaryota > Metazoa > Chordata > Lepidosauria > Squamata > Anolidae > Anolis > Anolis sagrei. The sequence continues at coordinate 247,029,949 of NW_026847438.1, forward strand.
TATTCCTTCTCGCTTATGAAGATGAAATTGTCAAATATTTACATTCCCTTTTACTCCATTAGATAAACACTGGTAGGATTTCAGCAGATGTTCTCAGAAATACATTTCCTCGTCCCCTAGAGACTCATCTGTGGTTCAAAAATAAACAGAATCACTAGACCTCAGTGCGTTAATAATTATCCTGCAGAATTTGGGACTGGAAAACTGGCCTTGCCAATACTTTCAATTTCTCTTTTGGTGCCAATAGTTCATTGCTCTTGTTGGAATTAAGTATCTACTGTGGGTTCACAAATGGCACTACCTTCCCATGATGGTGGGTTTGGTGAAGTATCTCTCAGAGAAAATGGAAATGGCACCATGACTAATGCTTGTAGTTTTTGTGCAGAAGGAGGCATGGTGAACCTCTTTATGAAGTTCTTACACCACAAAAAGACCACTGGCATTGAAGCCATAATCCTCCACCATCAATTCCGCTGGACTGGGCACGCTGTCTGAATGCCCGATCATCATCTCCCAAAGCAATGACTTTACTGAAGAATGGAAAATGAAAAGTTTGTGGACAGGGAAAGAGATGGACTTACAACTAACTTAAAAGGTGGACTTACAAGATGGACTTACAACTAACTTAAAAGGTGACCTAGATCAAGATCTGGGAAGCATTGGCGCTCGAGTATGAATGAGCTAATCTAAAATGAAACAAGAGATAGCACCAGAAGATGAGTTGTGCAGGTCGGAAGACACTCCGTGAGCTACTGGAATACAACAGAGGACAACTACAACTAACGCTGTGGCTAAAGATGCAACCAGACTTGAGCCAAAATGATGTTTTCACTTTGGCTCAAGCCTGGGTGCATCTTTAGCCACAGCTGCTGTTGACGGGTTGAGGTGCTGTTGACGTGTTGAGGTGAAAGAAAAGTCTGAAGCTACACAACACGCTTTATAGGGGCATGGAATGAGAGAATCAGGGGAAACTAGATTCAGTGGAACAAGAAATGAAATGTATAAACATTGCAACACTTTAGATGAGTGAGCCCGAGTGGACAGGAAAAGGACATTTTGGATGACACGGTGTTTGACTCAGGAAATGCAAATCTCTTCTTAGAGGGTGGCATTAATGGTGAAGAGAAAAGCAGCAAAAGAAGTCAAAGAACTTGAAGCCAAGTGATCGAGTCATGCAAATAAGACTTCAGAGAAAGCTCCTCAATACAACCATAATCCAAGGTTATGTGCCAATTACAGAGGCAGAAGAAAACAAGCTTCTCATGAGGAAGAACTTCCTGACTGTGAGAGCCGTTCAGCAATGGAACTCTCTGCCCCGGAGTGTGGTGGAGGCTCCTTCTTTGGAAGCTTTTAAACAGAGGCTGGATGGCCATCTGTCAGGAGTGATTTGAATGCAATATTCCTGCTTCTTGGCAGAATGGGGTTGGACTGGATGGCCCATGAGGTCTCTTCCAACTCTTTGATTCTATGATTCTCTGCTGGAGTCCTGGAAGAAACTGGCCACACACCAAAACAGGACTTCTTATTAATGATAGTAGATTAGAATGCAAAGGCAGGAAACAGAGTGGAATCAAAGAACAAGGATCAAGAAATAAGTAGGAGAGCAACTGATCGATAAACATCATCTGATGGCAAATACAGAAATCAAGTAGACCCGAGGAGCCACCACAGAGAAGGCTCTCTCCCTTGTCTGCACCAACCATGCTTGTGACGGCGGTGGGAGTGAGAGAAGAGCCTCCCCAGAGGATCTTAGAGTATGTGCTGGTTCATAGGGGAAAACGCAATTGCGAAGATAGGCAGGTCCCGAATCATTTAGGGCTTTGTAGGTGATCACCTGCACTTTGTATTGGGACCGGAAACTTAATGGATGACAAATGCAATTCTTCAAGCAGTTAAGGACATTCAGTCCTGCCTCGCAGTTTAAGATCGTCTGGGGAGGCCCTGTTCTCGCTCCCGCCAGTGTCACAAATGTGGCTGGCGAGGACGAGAGACAGGGTCTTCTCGGCTATGGCCTCCCGCCTATGGAACTTGCTTCCCCCAGAGGTAAGATTGGCTTCATCCCTCCTGCCTTTTCGCAAGAAATTGAAGTCGTGGTTCTGAGAGCAGGCTTTTGGACAGCAGGCATAAATAGCACTTTGGATATCGAATTCGACTGGAATGATGATATGGCTGTGTTTTTACTGTTTTTACTGTTTTATTGCTTGTAATGAACTGTTTTTTATTTTGTTTTGTTATATGTAGTGGCATTGGATGTAAGCCGTCCTGAGTCCCCCTTCAGGGGTTGAGAAAGAACGGGGTAGAAATACTGGAAATAAATAAATAAAATAAAAAAGTAAAAGGTGACAAAAATAGAGTCAGAAGCTGAGCCACCAGAGCCAAGAAATTCAGTTGCAAGGAAGCTAAATGAAGCTGAGTCATTGGGAGCAATAAGGGTGATAAATGATGTCAAGAAGGAAAAGAAGCCAGAGAAGGAAAGGGCAACAACCAAACAACAACCAAACAACAACCAAACAACAACCAAACAATTTCTGAGCCAGGCTCTTCTTCTTCAACTCGTTCAGCTTCACCAGTTACAGGTGGTTCACAGTACCATCGCCTGTGAACCATCACCTCCTCCTGAGTAAAATGTATAATATCACAAAGGACCTCACCCGCCTCATAGGAAACCTGCTACAAAACAAGAGCTTCTTTGTTGAGTTCCAGGGCCAGAGAAGCAGATGGTGGAAACAGAAGAACGGCCTGCCTCGCGAGTGTGCTTGCCCTATCCATGTCCAACATCTACACAAATGACCAGCCACTGCCAGAAGGGACGGAGAGCTTCATCTATGCTGATGATCGTGCCCTTACCGACTACTACAGGGAAAACCAGCTGATCTCCAACCCATCTAAAACACAGACATGTACTTTTCATCTCAAGAACAGGCAAGCATCCCAAGCTCTGAGGATCACCTGGGAAGGAATCCCACTGGAGCATTGCAGCGCACCCAAATACCTGGGAGTCACTCTGGACCATGCTCTTACCTACAAGAAGCACTGCCTGAACATCAAGCAAAAAGTGGGTGCTAGAAACAATATCATACGAAAACTGACTGGCACAACCTGGGGATCACAACCAGATACAGTGAAGACATCTGCCCTTGCGCTGTGCTACTCTGCTGCTGAGTATGCATGCCCAGTGTGGAACACATCTCACCACGCTAAAACAGTGGATGTGGCTCTTAATGAGACATGCCACATTATCACGGGGTGTCTGCACCACTGGAGAAATTACACTGTCTAGCTGGTATTGCACCACCTGACATCCGCCGGGAAGTAGCAGCCAATAGTGAAAGGACCAAGGCAGTGACATTTCCAGCTCATCCCCTGTTTGGGTATCAGCCAGCACATCAACGGCTTTGATCAAGAAATAGTTTTCTAAGATCTACAGAGACACTCACTGGAACACCCCAGCAAGCGAGTCCAAAAGTGGCAGGCTCAAACACAGAACCTCAATCAATGGCTGATATTAAATGAGAGACTCCCTCCTGGGCATGCAGAAGACGGCGACTTGGAAGGCGCTGAACAGACTGCGCTCTGGCACCATGAGATGCAGAGCCAACCTTCAGAAATAGGGCTACAAAGTGGAATCCACAACATGTGTGGAGAAGAGCAAACCACTGACCACCTGCTGCAATGCAACCTGAGCCCTGCCACATGCACAATGGAGGACCTTCTTGCAGCAACACCAGAGGCACTCCAAGTGGCCAGATACTGGGCAAAGGACATTTAATCAACTACCAAGCTGGCAAACTCTGTTTTGTCTGTTTGTTGAAAATTTGTTAAAAATGTAATACGATTGTCTGGTTGCTACTGACATGATAAATAAAAACAAAACCTATCAGATGTAGAGAAACATCCGTTTTGTTTTGTTTTTTTATCTCCAGACTGCCAGAAACAAACACCATTGCCTAAAACTCTTTCTTTATTTCCTGGAATCTTTGACAGACCAGCAGCCAATCACTTTTGGACCATCACTGAGAAGGGAGTGAAAGAGCATTGGACAAAACGCACAACTTTCTGTGTAGGACTCAAACACTTGTAATGTTTCTCTTGCTTTGCCTTCAGACCAGAAAAGAGCACCTTGGACCATCACAGTTCACTACCTGTCTTGCCTGCCTTACCTGGGATGGATGTAGGTAGGGTTCAGGTGAAGCCAAGTTTGTCTGCACAGAGACACTCTTCTCCAGCAGGATCTGTGGGAAACCCAACTTCTCAAAGGTGTTCCTCTTCCAGTGCTTGTTCTCCTGCTGGGCCAGGGCCTCATCCTCACTGAATGCCCGCACCACCGGCCCCGGCATGGGGAGTGGGACAGCCCCGTCGCTCTCATAGCCCGAACCGTCTTTCTGGGAGTCCCAGCTACTCCGCTGCTTCATATGGTAATGCGCTTGCTGGGCTTCCCACGCCAGCCGGGCCTGAGCCAGGAAGGGCTCCGGAAAGCCTCGGGTCAATTCCGCCTCCACGGACCTACTCTCCATGCGATTCATCTGGGGCCGGCCACAACCGGACGGGGGCCTCTCCTCGGGCAGCCCTTCCTCTCGCTCCCCGGAGCCGTCGGTGGAAGAGGCGTTGGGATCATAAGAGAGGGAGGGCTTCCGACTCTTCCGCTTGCGGGTACCCGGGGAGTAACCAGTGGAGGACAGGGTGTTCTGCTGGCTGGACCATGACATGGAGTCCTCGCCCTGCGAGGTCTGGCTGACCGGGGGGCTGTGCCGAATGTCAGACCCTTCCATGCTGCTGTAGTCCCCGGATTTGACCTCCAGGCGCTGGTCCCTCATGAGGCAGGGGCTGTGCTGGAGGGAGTAGGAACCCCCAATCGGATTCGGGGAATATTTGTGTCGAAGGCCCGTCTTCATCTTGGGGCTGGAGCCTGATTGCTCAACATAGACGAGTTGCCGGACGTACTCCTTGCCGGCAGGGCTGTACTCCAAGCTCATGAAGCGGTCCGGGCCTTTCTGCTTGGTCAACACCAGCTGCTGGTAAGGGGAGTTGGAGCCCTGTTTGGGTGACTGCAGAAAGGGATGGGGCTTACGGATGGGGGACTTCTGGGGTGAGCCAGCTTTGTAACTCCCACTCGCCTCAAACTGCATATCCACCGGCGGCTCATCGTAGATGGGGGCCTGGTACTCCATAGGAGGTTCCTCATATAAGGGAGGCTCATAGGCGTAACGTGGGGAGGAGGGCTGGGACTCGCTGGAGTGCTTGCGGTGCTGGGCTTGAAGTGGGGAGCAGAAGGACTCCCCCCGCCCCAGCAGCGGGGAGCAACTGCCCACATGATCTGCCCGTTTCAGGAAGGGTGACTGCTTCCTGTCTGGGAAGAAGACAGAGTTGTCCGAGTCGGGGGTAAAAGTCTGGAGGTTAGGGGACGGCTGGCCACCAGACGGCCGACGCGACCGGCTGCCCTGCTGGCTGTCCATGGTGTAGCCATTGCCCTGGTGCATGAGGAAGCTGGGCTCGCGATCCGTCACCTTGATGAGCATCCGTTCCTTTGTTCCTGTGTTCCACCTGAGAGATGATGCCCTGGGCAAAGGAAAGAGAACACAAGACAGGAATCAGAAAGGAGGGGTATAGAGAAATGCTATTATAAATCACACCGCTTGCCACCTCTGTAATAATAGTACGCATAATATATCCCAGCCACTGGCACCAATTATAACGAAATACTATAATATATCCCACAGCTGAACACCACTGTAAAGGATTATATATAATATCACACCACTGGACACTAGTATGGTAGCGAGATGATGTTAGATATGTGTATTGGTAGGGTGAACGCTGCTTTTCTATGAGTCTTCTTTTGGAATAAATGCTGCCACCAACCTAAGTAGTTTTAGGATTTTTAAAATGAATATTTGAGGTAAACTTTTCCCACTCCTGCCAACACTGCTTTTTCCCCTGGCTGTTTGATAAGAGGCTTTTCTGTAGTAACAAGATGTTAAAAATGCTGGAATGATCCCCAAGGCTTGTTGATAGAATGATGTACAATAGAGACCTTTTTGAAATTAAATAGAAAAAGATTTATTTATTTATAAAAACAGACAACCAACTACTTCTGAGAGGTCCAAAAAGCGTCACTTGTTATGAAAGTACTTCAGCTTAATGGTTGCTTGAATGAGGTTCTTCACTTAGTTACAGACAGAGTTAACCAAACAGATCTTTCTGCTGTTAACAAAAACCCTCACTCTACTTCAGAAAAATAGTAATGAGTTCTGACTAACCTATCCTAGGTAGTCCCCTGGGTTCTTCCTGCTAACTAACCCAGTCTAGAGAGACAATCTCTTGTGCTCACTCCTACAAGAAATCAGGTTGCTGTCTGACCTTTCCTGTCAGCTCACAACACTGTCTGACACAGACACTCTCTCCCTGGAAACCCAGTTTCAAAAACCCTTGTTCACACACCATCTCCCAGTTCTCAACTCTCACAGAAGCTGAGATCTTTTCCCTCCTAAGACTTGGCTCCTCCCACTTGCTCTACCCAATCCCAGAAGACACCAAACTCCTCCCCTCCCCTAACTATCCTCACTCAAGATGGCTGCCTCCCTGGCATACACTCCCAAAACGGAGGACTGCCATACTGTTATCTAGGCTTCTTTTCCAGCCTACAAGGGGCAACACAAGAAACACTTTCTTGTAAATACATACATTTTGTTCTATATATCCTTCAATCAATCAGACTTTATTTACATCCTAACCCATCTCCCCATGGGGACTCAGAACAGCAATGTATATAAATAAATAAACTGGACACAAGACTTGCCCGCAGAACTCCTTTTAACTCAGGGATGGTCAATGCGTAAACATAAACACGGGTCCAATGTTACACATTCTTTTCCATTATCTGAATCTGAAGGAGGCTCTCAGACGTGGACCCAGTGACTCCACTGGGTCAATGTCTCAATCTCTAGAAACAACATGCGAACCGAAGTCTCAATCTTCAAAATTAGTGACATAACTACTGTATTGTTGAAGACTTTCATGGCCAGATTCACTGGGTTGTTGTAGGTTTTTCGGGCTGTCTGGCCATGTTCCAGAAGCATTCTCTCCTGACATTTCGCCTGCATCTATGGCAGGCATCCTCAGAGGTTGGGAGGTCTGTTGGAAACTAGGAAAATTGGATATATATATCTGTAGAAAGTCCAGGGTGGGAGAAAGAACTCTTGTCTGTTGGAGCTAAGTGTGACTGTTTCAATTGGCCACCATGATTAGCATTTGATGGCCTGACAGGTTTTAGGTGTGGCTTGTAACTGCCTGGGGGAATCCATTGTTGAGAGTTGATTAGCTGTCCCTGATTGTTTCTTGTCTGAAGTTCCCCTGTGTTTTGTTCTTTATTTAATTTTAGAGGTTTTTTTTAATACTGGTAGCCAGATTTTGTTCATTTTATGTTTTTTTTCCCCTTTCTGTTGAAATTGTCCACGTGCATGTAGATTTCAATGGCTTCTAACAAATACCATGTAGCCTGACATGGTATTTGTTAGAGAGGTCCAGCATTTCTTTGTTATCAAATAATATGCTATTTTGCTACTTTCCAACAGACCTCACAACGTATCGTGGCTAGAATCACTGGGTTGTTGTAGGTTTTTTGGGGCTATATGGCCATGTTCTAGAGGCATTCTCTCCTGACGTTTCACCTGCATCTATGGCAGGTATCCTCAGAGGTAGACCTCACAAACTCTGAGGATGCTTGCCATAGATGCAGGCAAAACATCAGGAAAGAATGCCTGTAGAACATGGCCATATAGCCTGGAAAAAACATACAACAACCCAGACCTCACAACCTCTGAGGATGCCTACCACAGATGCAGGCAAAATGTCAGAAGAGAATGCTTCTAGAACATGGCCATACAGCCCGAAAAACCTACAACAACCCAGATATAACTACAATTTAAGTAGTCTTGACTTGACAGAAGGTATATTATTCTGAAACAATACAGCCAAACTTTGGTTCTCGGCCAAGTGAGGCGGGACAGACAAAATCCCAGAGAGAGGAGCGTGCCCTACAAGCTTTGTACCTCCTCCACTTTCTCCCAGCTTACCACACCAACAAAATGCCTGTTCACACATAAGGATCTGGACTTCATTAAAGCAGACCTGCCCCTACACTTTGATGTATTTTAAGCTCACAGAAATGCATGTTTTACTGGAATAAAAATGGCAAAAGAAAAAGAAACAGGAAGACTCTCACACACTTGATTCTGTGCCCTCGAGGTCCCAGACCTTCCTTACAATTACCATTCCGGTGGTATTTCCTCGAGTGAGGCATTTTGGACTCCTAATTGGAATTTGCTGCAGAGCCAGAGGTTTTCTTTCCTGCTCCCAATTAATATTTCATGATCAGAAATAATTATAATCCCCACATAATCCTTGCTGAGCACCATTAACTCTATAGAACTGTACTACTGAAAATGCACTAGGACAATGACTTCCACACTTTTTGCGCTGAGAGTGAATATTTCTACCACTGAGTTGTCCGAGGAAAAGTCCCTTAAATTTCAGCTCTCCCGTGTTTGGCCCTGAATCCCATTCACAAACTGGTATCCTCCACATGGGCTTAAAGGTAACCTTAAAAAACACAGAGAACTGGGAAGCCCTGGCTGTTGCACCCCTGGACAGGAAATGCCCTCTGACTGTAAACACCACACTGTTGATTGGAAAACAATCATTTTACTGAAGATAATTTAAAAGCAGCAAGTAAAAAGCACTGCAAACAAATAGGTAAATCCAATTAGGTAAGAAGATAAGCAGGACCAAAAATAGTCCAGGTAAAGTTCAGCAAAGTCCATAAAAAACAAAGTCCACACTCAGGCCCGTAGCCAGGATTTTGTTTTGGGGGGGGGGCTAAAAAAATTTCAGGGGGGGGTCGGGGGGCTGAGTTTCGGGGGGGGCTGAGTCTGAGTGAAAGAGGGTCTAGCCTAGCAAACCTTTTGTATCATTACCCCAATACCCCCATGCATATGGGATATATTGAGTATGGTGATCAGATCATGATATGAATAAACATAATTATAAGTTGCTTACCTGTAACTGTAGTTTCCTGAGTAGTCACCTGTGAATTCGTACACTTGATATCTCTGCGCATGCGCAAGCAGCTTTCGGAACCTTCTAGAAATAAAAGAGTGCCAATCAGACCCGGCTAACCCCGCCCCCCTCACCCCGAGTATAAGAACCCCGTAGGCGGGGTTAGCCAGCAGTTCTCTTCCGCCGCAAAGCAGCCAGAAGGCGTGGCATGAACTCGAGGGGAGGAGGGCGGGTGTGTACGAATTCACAGGTGACTACTCAGGAAACTACAGTTACAGGTAAGCAACTTATAATTTCCTGTCGTAGTCACTGTGAATCGTACACTTGATAGACTAGCGAGCTGCACATACAGGATGATGGGTATCATGCCATCGCTGAGAAAAGCACCGCTCTCCCAAACCGAGCATCCCTCCTAGAGACAACGTCTATTTTGTAATGGGAAACAAAGGAAAGAGGGGAAGCCCATATAGCTGCTCGGCAGATGGTATCTAGTGGGATCCCCCTCCAGAAAGCAGCCGATGTAGAGACTGCTCTGGTCGAATGTCCCCTGACGGGAAGAGGGAGATCTCTGCCAGCCAGTCTGTAGGAGAGTTGTATTGTCGACACAATCCAGGAGGAAAGCCTCTGTGGAGAAACAGGTAAGCCCAGTATATCAGAGCGGTATTTGATGAATAGTCTATTGGTTTTCCTGAGGGAGGATGTTCTGTTTGTATAGAAAGCAAGAGCGCGACGGACGACGAGTAAGTGCAGATTTCTTTCTAGAGGTGAGGTAGAATTTTGAAAGAAGGAAGGTAAGATCACTTCTTGTGATGCATGAAAACGGGAAGAAACTTTAGGTAGAAAGGCAATGTCGGTTCTAAGAACGACTTTGTCTGTGTGGAACCTGAGATATGGAGGATCTACCCTAAAAGCACAGAGTTCGCTGGCGCATCTGGCTGAGGTGATCGCAACCAGAAAGACGGTTTTCCACGACAAATGGGTGAGGCTGATCGTTGCCATAGGTTCGAAAGGGGGTTTTGTTAGAGCAGTTAGTACAAGCTCTAGACTCCAGGAGAGAGTAATAGGGGTTATGGGGGGTTTTGTGTTCATGATTCCTCTCAGAAAGGTTCTAACTAAGGGGTCTGTGAAGCAGGAAGGAAGGCCTCGCTTCCTCCTAAACCAGGATATGGCAGCCAGGTAACACTTTAGAGAGGAATGTTGTAAACCAGCTTCCGATAGTGACGTCAGAAAATCTAAAATAAACGGGATGGAGGCAACGCCGGGATCTAGACCTCGTGATCTTGAAAAAGAGGAAAACCGGTTCCACTTATACAGGTAAGACCGTTTAGTGGAGGACCTGTGGGCTGCTTCAATTATCTTTAATACTGCGGGAGACAGGTCCGAGGTGTAAGTCAATCTTTGGGTATGATCCGCCACGCGGTTAACCTCAACTTGTACACCTCCGGGTACAGTACTAGATCCCGCTGTGAGGTCAGCAGGTCCACCCTGGGAGGGAAGCGAAAGAAAATTCCTCGTGACAACTGATTGATCAGGGGGAACCACGACTGCCTGGGCCACCACGGGGTTATTAGGATACAGTGGGCATTGTCCTGGAGGATCTTTGCTGCCACTCTCAACAGAAGGGGAAATGGGGGGAACGCGTAAGTTAGTCGTCCCGTCCATGACAGCAGGAACGCATCCCCCAGACACCCCTCTTCCGGGGAGGGACGTGTCCTGGAGCAGAACATGGGACACTTGGTGTTCGACCGGGTCGCAAACAGGTCTATATCGGGAAAGCCCCAGGCAAGGAATAGTCTGCGGGTTTCCGAGCTGTTGAGGGTCCACTCGTGGTGGGCCAAGGGATTCCGGCTCAATGCGTCCGCTAATAAGTTCTGCTCTCCCGGAACGTGCGTTGCTAGTAAGTGAATTTCCCTGGCTATGCACCACTCCCAGATTTGAGTGGAAAGGGTCAGAAGCGTTGGTGAATGGGTGCCCCCCTGTTTGTTGATGTAATACATCACCGTGGTGTTGTCGGTGAGGATGTGTATTACTTGACCCGTGATCACCCTTTCGAAGGATTTTAGAGCGTTTTCGACCGCCATGAGCTCCAGAACGTTTATGTGGAGAATGGCGTCCTGCTCTGACCAGGTCCCGTGAGCAACGAGACCCTGGGAGTGTGCTCCCCATCCCGTGAGGGAGGCGTCTGTGGTGACAGTGATGGTGGCAGACGGGGTATGGAACGATAACCCCGAACATGCCCAGGTTGGATCCCGCCACCAGTGGAGAGAGGAGCGGACCCAGTGGGGAGGGGATAGCTTGATGCAGGGGTTGTCCAGTAAGGGGTTGAAGTTGGACAGAAACCAACATTGGAGCGGTCGCATCCGTAGCCTGGCATGCCGGATAACCGACGTGGTCGAAGCCATGTGTCCCAGCACGGTCTGTATTTGCTTGGCTGACACCAGGGGTGCGGTCATGACGTGTTCCACCAGCTCCCGGAGGTTGAGGAACCGGTCGTGGATGGAGTCCAAGAGGGCCCCAATGAACTGGATCCGCTGCGTTGGGAACAGTACGGACTTCTCCCGGTTGACAACGAGGCCCAAAGACTGGAGGAGAGACAAAACCAAGGAGATATGCGTTTGTAGCTGTTGGCGGGATTTAGCTACCAAAAGCCAATCGTCAATATAAGGGTAAACGGTAATCCCTTTAGTTCTAAGGTGAGCTGCCACCACCGCCATGCACTTGGTAAAAACCCTGGGGGCGGTGGAGAGCCCGAAGGGTAATACGTTAAAACAGTAAGTTTGACCCTTCACTCTAAACGATAGGAACCTTCGGTGTTGTGGGGCAATGGAGATATGAAAGTACGCATCTTTGAGATCTATAGTAGCAAACCAAGCACCCCTGGGTATGAGGGGGGTAACGGAGGAGAGAGTTACCATACGAAATTTCTTTGGTTTGACAAATTTATTGAGTGCTCTCAAATCCAGGATGGGGCGCAGCCCACCGCCCTTCTTAGATACAAGGAAATAACGGGGAAAAAAGCAGAACGGAGTAACAGCGGGGTCAACAACGGAAATCGCCCCTTTCAATAACAACATGTCAATCTCCTGTAACAGTTGGGGAGAACATTGGGTATCTCGAAGGAGGCCCACCCTAGGGTAATCAACAAATTCAATCAGATATCCTCTGAAGATAATAGACAGTACCCAGGTATCGGAGGTGATCTCCGCCCATGCCGGGTAAAAGGCAGAAAGTCTGTCCTTGAAAAAGGGCGAGGACTGTGTGGGAGGCCCTGAACTGGCAAAGACTGGTGTGTGAGCAAGAGCTACACTACAGGGTGGGTCAACTTGGGGCGAACAGTGGGTCTGAGGAGATCCCTCCTCAACCCTTGGGCATGGGACATCAAAGGCGCTTTTTGGAGGCGCCGGCAGGCTTGGGTTTTCCCTGGAAGGGTTGCGACCTTGGTTTCTGAAAATACGGGGTTCGCCTCCCTCCCTGGAATCTGGATTGACCCCCTGGTCTGTTCCTATAAGAGCCTGAAAAGAAGCCCGTCGAAGGTTTTGATAGGTAGAGGGGGAGGGTTGCCATCTGGTCTTTTGCTGCTGGTATGGCTGCCATGCGTAGCCAAATTTAAAAGCAGATTGCCTCACATCTTGTTTTTGTTTCAGGTTGTCGTCTGTGTTGGGGTTAAACAACCCCTCCTCGTGGAAGGGGAGGTCCTCAGCGAGGGCTTTTCCCTCTTCTGAGAGGTTAGAGGCCCTCAGCCATGCGTGTCTTCTAATAGACGTGGCGGTGGCAAACAAGTTGCCCGATGTTTCCGCCATATGCTTGGCGAAATCCTTCTGAAGCTTGGACAACGCCAAAGCTTCAGTGTGATATGCCCTCGGTAGACGTTGGTCCTCCACGGGCATAGAGTCAATGAGGGGTACCATTCGGTTCCAAAGGAAGGTCTGGTACCCACTCATAGGTCGCATAGTGGGCCATGCGAGTAAATAGACTGGCCGCAAGGTAGGCTTTCTTCCCTAGTGTGTCGAGTTTTCTACCCTCCCTGTCAGGTGGCGCTGTTGTGGAGTTTCTAGGGCGTTTATTTTTAGTGATTTCTGCCACGACAGTATTCGCCTTAGGGGGTGCCGAGACCCATTTTGCAGCAGACATATCTATCTTATAGAGGGAGTCCAAGCGTCTTGGGACAGCAGGTACCGAGGAAGGGGACACATCAATCACTTTAGCTAATTTCAATAGGTATGGGAGCATGGGAAGGGTAGAAGCAGGGACAACATTTTGTTCGTCAGAGGTAAACATAAAATCCTCCACATGCTCTGGGGGTTTTGGAGCCGGAATGTCAAGGGCTTTAATCATTCTTTCTATCAGTACTGCGAATTTGTTGAAATCCGCTGGCAAGGTAGTGGAGGTACCCTCAGCACCCAGCAGTGGGGCGTCGGGGGGCTCAGAGTCAGAGTCAGTGCCCACATGGTCCCCATCGTCCTGTGCAGAAGTGCTTGGTAGTTCCACTCTAGGAGTGGCCAATGGGACTACAGGTGTGTCAAGTGGTTGAGTCACTGTCACTGCCCCTGTGGGGGGGCATGAGTTCAGTCCCAAAGAGTTCGGCACAAAGGGTGAAGCACACAAATAGTTGGGCACAGTAGGGAGGTTATATACAGCTTGATCACTAGGGGGATTACACACACCTTGGTCAACACAAGCAGCAGTAGGAATCAGAGCTTCGCGACACAGTGTAGGCGTCGCAAGGAGCGCCCCTCCCGAGGGTTGGTTCTCCGGGGGAGGAGCCCCCATAGAATCCACCGGAGCATGTGGCAAAACTGGTGCAGCAGGAACATATGTGGGAGGTTGTGACTCCCTGAGTGCCATCGCAGCCATAGGCGGGGTGGGCATAGGAGGAGGGGGAGGCATGGGTGCCGCCACGAAGACCATCTGGCCAGATTGGTTCAAGTGCCAGTACCCCGAGGGGGGGTTTGGGGTCGATCCGCAGGTCCTCCTTTGCGAGGAGCAGGAACGTGACGCTCTGGAGCGCCGGCGGCGCCTCGATCTCGGTGAGGAAGAGGAGGAGGAGGATGAAGAGGAGGAGGAGGAGGGTCGTCCTCGCGGCCTGCGCCTATCTGAGGATCGGCGTCGACGGTATCGGGAGCTCCCACTCCTTCTCGAAGGCGATCGGGACCGCCTAAGCCGCCCACATGGCAAGCGCGCCGCTCTCGGAGGCGCCAGTTGCTGGGAAGGCAGGGAGGGAAGGGCTGCCGGGGGCGGAGCTTCCAGGCAGGGTCCTTCTCCCGATGCAGCTCCTGCCCCCTGGGGAGAGGCAGTCACAATAGGCGGTGCTGGCGTGCCGGGCTCCCTAGTGGGAGGGGCCTGCGCAAGGGTAGGCGGGGCGTTGTAGATGCCCCCGAAGGCCTGGCTTCCGGAAGGGATCGGAGTCAGCGCAGGTAGAGATCTCTCAGGCGCCGGAGTCCCTCCAGCCTCTTGGATAGCCCGGGTCCCTTGGGCAGGGAGAGCTGGCGTGCTCGGTTGCAGGAGGGTCTCATCCGCAGTCGGTTGGCGAGGGCTCGATATAGCGTTGCATGCAGCTTGCGCAACGCCATTTGCCGCCGGCAGGGGTCGCTCCGAGCCTCCCAGAGGAAACTCCTTACGGGGAGTAGGGAGGGAATTTGGCGCGTAGCTTCCCGCCTTTTTAGGGGCCGTTTTCTTTGGCAAGACGGGCTGGCGGCCATCTTGGGAGCCCTTCTCTTTCGGTTTTTTGGCCTTCTTCTTTGCCAGTGACTCAACGCGGCCCAAGGTAGGTGGGAACGGCTCCGCGGAGGTAGTGGCCTGGCTCAAGGGTGGTAGAAGGGCCTTCTCGTATAGGGCAGCCTTGAGACGAGACTCCCTATTTTTCCTTGTCTGAGCTGTAAAGGCTAGGCAGACCGGACAGGATTGTGTGAGGTGCCCCTCGCCCAGGCACGCCAGGCAGAGTGAATGGCCATCCGTGTCCGGAAAAGTATTCGGACAGCTGGCGTTGGCGCACCTCTTAAAGGAGGAGGTGGACATAGCGACAGACAAAAGGAGTAGTCAAACGATCCGTGGGTCGAGGTTGGAGATTGGTAGAATAGTCAGTCAGTCCGGGTCAGTAACAGTCGATGCAGGCAAGATCAACTCGTGAGTAAAACTCGAGGAGACAGAGAGAGGTTCTCAAGCTGCTTCCGAAGTAGCGTGGAAAAGAGAACTGCTGGCTAACCCCGCCTACGGGGTTCTTATACTCGGGGTGAGGGGGGCGGGGTTAGCCGGGTCTGATTGGCACTCTTTTATTTCTAGAAGGTTCCGAAAGCTGCTTGCGCATGCGCAGAGATATCAAGTGTACGATTCACAGTGACTACGACAGGAAACAGTTTAAATAATGCACCAGTAAGGCCTATTCGCGAACCCCCCGAGCCCCCCCCCCGGCTACATGCCTGTCCACACTTCTCTAATATAATTCAGCAAACCAGAAAACATTAATCCAAGGCATGAGTAGGCATACATACAATCCAAGAATCCAAACTGTGAAACAAGAAATACTTAGATAAGAATCTTCCCAGCAAGGCTTCCACGAAACAAGGACACACTTGATTCTAAACGATGCTTCATCTGACTATATTTTCCATACTTGGAACTTTTATCCCCTCGTTAAGCTATTCCACACACTCAGGAATTGGTTTCGCTTTAATTGAGATCCCCTTATCTTTTTCTGTCAGAGCCTGGCAGTGCACTGAAGGCACTGTTTGGCCTGTCTGTTTCAAATAATTTCCTCTCATCTATTTGCTCATTAAGTTTTACAGCTGGGCCAGGTGCCCAGTTGTTTTCAAGCCCCAAATCCTGGGAACTCTCTTGTAGCAATTCAGGGAGTACACTATCATTCCCACACCCTTCAGGGACATTCTCATGGGAAACTACACTTTGCACAAGAGTCTCCTAGTCCTTCTCTGCATCAGTATCATTGACCAAGCCATTGCCATCTTGAAATTAATTGGCCTCACTTCCCACATCCAAAGCACCCTGATCCTGAAACACAATAATAGGCTGAACTCCAACACTGGCTTTCAAGCATTGGATCTAGAGGTCAGTTGTGACCAACAACTGACCTCTAGATGGATATTGAAGAGGCACAAATAGAGAAACATGACAAGAGGAAGAAGGAGCATCAAGCAAACCCTTGTTGGGACCGCCTTCCATTTGTAAACATATGTCCTCATTGTGACAGACCATGCAGATTTAGAATAGATCTCTACAGTTGCTTACGGACCCACTGCCAAGACTCTACCCTTGGAAGATGATCAGACTCAACCACAAGGGATCGCCTATAGTAGCAATAGCTGGAGTATCAGCCTCGTAATCCTACAGCAGCAGATTAGGAGAGGCTATTGTTGACAAATAAGCATGGGAGAAGGCAAAATGAAGAATTTTGTATTTTCCTTCAGTTCCCAAATTTCTAGCATTACATTGTCAGATGTCCATTTACATGTCTAAAGGAAAGGAACTTCTACATATAATATTTTTTTAAATATATATTTATATTCTGCTGCACTCCAGGACAGGAAAAATCCTCTGATTTTAAACACCACACGTTGAATAGGAAAACAATCCTTTTACTGAAGTTAAGTAAAAAACATCTAAATAAAAATAACTTAAAAGGAATAGGCAAATCCAATTAGGTAAGAAGATAAGCAGGAGCAAATTAATCCAAGGTAGAGTTCAGCAAAGTCCATAAAGCAATGTCCACACTTCTCTAATATAAACCATAAAAACAGGAATACATTGGTCCAAGGCTTGGATGAGCAATCAATAGATCCAGGAATCAAAAACCATGACACAAGAAATATCTTAACATGAATATTCAAAGCAGAGCTTCCATGAAACAAGGACAAGAACTTGGCGTGATTCTAAACAATGCTTCATCTGACTACACATCCCAAAGCTGAGATTTTTATTGCCTCGTTAGCTAGGTCACTAGCGGTCAGAAACTGGTCTTTCCACAGATATATAAACCCTTTTTCTTAGTTCCAACAGACCTCACTACCTCTGAGGATGCTTGCCATAGATGCAGGCGAAACGTCAGGAGAAATGCCTCTAGAACATGGCCATATAGCCCGAAAAAACCTACAACAACCCAGAAATTTGTGGCAAGTTCTTGGTGGGATGGGCATACCAAGCCCATAATAAATTGTGGCAAGTTCTTGGTGGGATGGGCATACCAAGCCACCTTGTCTTTCTCCTGAGGAATCTGTACAAGGACCAAGTAGCAACAGTCAGAACTGACCACAGAACAACAGACTGGTTCCAGATTGGGACTGCGAGAAGATCCAACCAGTCCATCCTCCAGGAAATAAAGCCCGACTGCTCATTGGAGAGAAGGATACTAGAGACAAAGTTGAAGTCCTTTGGCCACATCATGAGGAGACAGCAAAGCCTAGAGAAGACAATGATGCTGGGGAAAGTGGAAGGCAAAAGGAAGAGGGGCCGACCAAGGGCAAGATGGATGGATGGCATCCTTGAAGTGACTGGACTGACCTGGAAGGAGCTGGGGGTGGTGACGGCCGACAGGGAGCTCTGGCGTGGGCTGGTCCATGAGGTCACGAAGAGTCGGAGACGACTGAACGAATGAACAACAACAACAAACCCAGGAACTGGTTTCTCTTTAATTGAGACTTTATTATTGTTTTCTATCGAAGCCGGGCCAATCGGCGAAACCACTGTTCAGCCCTCCTGTTTTGGTTAAACTCTCTAATCACCTATCTCTTGGCTCGTTATCTACTTGCTCATTAATTTCTGCAGGTGATGAGCTAACTTTCTGTTACCTCACATGGGAACCCTCTAGTAACAATTCAAGCACACTATCATCCCCACTCCCCTCAGGGACATTCTCCTGGGAAACTACAGGAATCTCCTGGTCATTTTCTGCATCTCCCTGACCAAACCATCTTGAAACTCATCTTGAACCTCATTGACACCCTGATCCTGAAACACAATCACAGGCTGAGCTCCAACATATTCTGCTTTATTTCCTGAGGGACTCAGAGCAGATTACAATACACATATGAGGCAAACATCCAATGCCTTTTATACACAGACATACAACTCAAACAAAGGTAAAGGCCTTCCCCTTTTTCCCAGCCAGATTACTCACCGCAGCGTCATACAGGGAGCATATCACCCCTCTGTTGTGTCAGCTCCACTGGCTGCCAATCCAGTTCCGAGCACAATTCAAAGTGCTGGTTTTGACCTACAAAACCCTATACGGTTCCGGCCCAGCGTATCTGTCCGAACAGATCTCCCTCTACGTCCCGCCTCGGAGTTTAAGATCTTATGGGGAGACCCTGCTCTCGGCCCCACCTCTATCGCAAGTGAGATTGGCGGGGACGAGGAGCAGGGCCTTCTTGATGGTGGCCCCTCACCTGTGGAATTCACTCCCCGGGGAAATTAGGTCATCGACTTCCCTCCTTTCCTTTAGAAAGAAATTAAAAACATGGATTTGGGACCAGGCGTTTGGGTAATCTGGCAGACAGATAAAGGACAACAACGACTGATAGGAATTGACAATGTGGAATGAATTTATGGATTCTGAGCTGGCGAACGTTGAGCATGAGATTGACCTTATTGATTGTGATATATAATTGATTTTTTTTACTGTTATAACTGTTTTAATTGCTGTTTATATATGTTTATTTGTACTATTGTGTAGGCATCGAATTGTGCCTTTTGTAAGCCGCCCTGAGTCCCCCCTCAGGGGTTGAGAAGGGCGGGGTAGAAATACGCGAAATAATAAATAAATAAATATTTGGCGTCTGGAGGCAATGCTCAACTCTGGCCATGGGGAAGTGCTCTTGTTCCATTTTTCCATGCTGTTGTCCATAAACACCTCCGATTGTGTATTTGGCATGTCTGCATATCTACATGGGGCAACCTTTTACCTTTCCACACAGCAGGACCTATTGATCTACTCACATTGCTTGCTTTTGACTGCTAGATTGGCAGGAGCTAGAGTTGACAGTTGGGAGCTCACCCTGACTTGTGGCTTTGAACTGCCGACCTTCCGGTCAGCAGCTTTTCTGCAGCTAGCGGTTTAATCCACTGTGCCACTGTGGCTCCTTAAAATATTTAGTTAAATCTACTATTCTTCAAATCCTAGAACAGATAATCCATTCATTCCTAATTATTAGCCATCACAGAACGTAGTGAATAAATGACTAAATACAATGGTCATGTAAATCTTAACAAATGCTCCTAGTGTGGGCTTGAAGAGTGATATGTTTGGAGGGTTCTTGACATGTTTTATGTTTTATTGGGCATCTGTCCACGGGAAGTTCAATCATGTTCTTTTTGTCTCTTCTGATTGTCCCCCAAGATGCACAGCATGTGAACTATATTTACAGTGTCTGCAATGCTGGGAATCAGGGGGCCAAAAGAAAAATTCATTTGGGGGGTCTGAATGTTGATTTGAAGGGGCAATGCCCTCCTATTACCTCAATACCAATAACTGCACCCTTGATAATAAGGCTTTATTGGCCTGTATTATGGGGCATCCTTTGCAACCAGTGCGAATTGAGAGCACCCCCCTGAGCAAATCGAATGCTCCTCCGGATGCTATGCGTTTGGGGGGACAGTCAATAGAGGCAAAACGCTTGCTATGATGTTGGGATCCAGCCAGTTTCCTCTTCATTCTCAAATTCAAAGAGAGAGGCTGTGAATGAGCAGAATGGTGTCAGAGGCTTCATTCATGTTGTGTCAAGATACAGCCCGACTAAATGTCAATGGAGAAGAAAAGCAGAGTTACGGGGTTGCGAGGACCTGCAGAGCAGCACGTAAGGCCACTTGGGGGATTTCAAAGAGGACGAGCATCAACGTCACACGGAAAGAGCAAGCACTCTTTCAGAAGACACGCAAAGGCTCATCGGCCCTCAGCAACACTTTGCTGCCCCAGTGGATTTGGCTCCGCGATCGGCAAGATTTGCCACACAAACCAGAGGAAAAGGAGAAGATTCTACACTGTCTGGGCAGCTCAACTTTGGTGTCAAATGGTACCACAACTACCCTGGATTGCCTATGCAGAGATGGAGGTGGCATTGCAAAAAACTTCTGCAAGGCATGAAGGATGTGATGGAGAACACACCTTTCTAGCAGTGGCACTTCTGCAGGAGTCTACTGTATACCATGCAGCTGTGGACAAGTCTACATAGGGACCACCAAACGCAGCATTGCCCAAACACGAATCAAGGAACATGAAAGGCACTGCAGACTACTTCAACCAGAGAAGTCAGCCATAGCAGAGCACCTGATGAACCAGCCTGGACACAGCATATTATTTGAGAACACAGAAATGCTGGACCACTCTCACAACCACCATGTCAGGCTACACAGAGAAGCCATTGAAATCCACAAGCATGTGGACAATTTCAACAGAAAGGAGGAAACCATGAAAATGAACAAAATCCGGCTACCAGTATTTAAAAACTCTAAAATTAAAACAGCAAAACAGCGAGGAAAAATAACCAGGGACATGTAATCAACTCTCAACAAAAGATTGCTCCAGGCACTTCCAGGCTATCAAATGCTAATCAAGGTGGTCAGTTGAGCTCCAGCAGACAAGAGTCCTTTGTCCCACTCTGGTCTTTCCACAGATATATAAACCCATTTTCCTAGTTCCAACAGACCTCACTACCTCTGAGGATGCTTGCCATAGATGCAGGCGAAACGTCAGGAAAGAATGCCTCTAGAACATGGCCATATAGCCCGAAAAAACCTACAACAACCCAGTGGTGAAATAGCCAGAAATAGTGCCCAACACTTAACTAACTCACAATCCTGTCATATGGGAAACAGCTCATTTTCGCTTTAGAACCAAAGTACTTTACTTATTTACTAACTGTCCCCTGCCAGGCGTTGCTGTGGCCCAGTCTGGTGATCTCGAAAATAAAATAATGAGAAAGTGTTGGTATATATAATTTCTTAATGCTTGTGGGTAAATAGTACTTCTTGTTGTTTCTTTGTCAATGTTGCTGTAGAGGTTTTCTGGTTTGCCTACTCTGGAACATGCAACATATTATTGTCCTTCTTTAGGGGTCCCTTTCAAATCTATGATATTATATCTGTCGTGTGTGTGTGTGTGTGTGAGAGAGAGAATCATATATATCTATCTATATCTATGGCTGGATGGCTCTTTGTCAGGAGGGCTTTCATTATGTTTTCTTGCCCTGGTGAAGGGAGTTGGACTGGATGGCCCAAGGCTGCATTTCTTAAACTTGGGGGTTGGGACCCCGGGGGGGGGGGGGGGGGGGGGGGGGGGGGGGGGGGGGGGGGGGGGGGGGTCATAAGGGGTGTCAGAAGGATCGCCAAAGACCACCAGAAAACACAGTATTTTCTGTTGGTCATGAGGGTTCTTTGTGGGAGGTTTGGCCCAATTCTATCGTAGGTTGGATTCAGAATGCTCTTTGAATGTAGGTGAACTATAAATCCAAGTAACTACAACTCCTTAATATCAAAGTCTATTTTCTCCAAATTCTATCTGAGTTCACATTTGGGCATATGTAGTATTCGTGCCAAGTTTGGCCCAGATCCATCATTGTTTGAGTCCACAGTGCTCTCTGGATGTAGGTGAACTACAACTCCCAATCTCAAGGTCAATGCCCATCAAACCCTTACAGAATTTCCTGTTAATTGTGGGAGCCCCATGTGCCAAGTTTGGTTCAATTCCATCCTTAGTGGGGTTCAGAATGCTCTCTGATTGTAGTTGAACTGTAAATCCCAGCAACTACAACTCCCAAATGACAAAATCAATTTTTTGAGTGATGGTCACTCCTTGGGTTAGTAGGTATCTTGTGCCCAAATTTGGTGTCAATTCGCCCAGTGGTTTTTGAGTTCTGTTAATCTCACAAACGAACATTACATTTTTATTTATATATATTTATTTGCCGCATTTGTATACCACCTTTCTCAGCCAGAGGCAACTCAAGGCGGTTCACAGTCGGCAGCGATTCGATGCCATAACAAATATCAAAACACAGTTAAAACAATTATAAAAACAATTCAACATTTAAAATGCAATATAAAAAAAACAAATATATCTGTAAAAGCAAGATCCTCAGGTCTCCTTACTAAAATTGTTGTCCAGTTGCATCGTCAGTCAACCCTCCTGTTTAAGGAGCTCCACTGGCTGCCTTTCATGTTCCGGTCCCAATTCAAGGTGTAGGTGCTTACCTACAAAGCCCTAAACGGTTTGGGACCTGCCTACCTGCATGACCGCATCTCTGTGTACAAACCCACACGATCTCTTCGTTCATCTGGAGAGGCCCTGCTGACGATCCTACAGGCATCGCAAGTGCGACTTGTGGGGACGAGGGATAGGGCCTTCTTGGTGGTGGCCCCTCGTTTCTGTTGTCCTTAGGGAACTCTCTCCCTAAGGACAACAGGCAGGCCTCGTCGCTAGCTATCTTTAGGAGGAGCTTGAAAACGTGGTTGTTCCAGTGTGCCTTTCCAGAATAAGGAAACTCCCAGCATTATGTCCCAACGCACTTTATCAGAGATTCAGGATATCTGCACGCCCATCCCCCTCCAAACACCTCACCTTGTCATGCCCAGCATTTTTAATTTTTAATTTTAATTATTACATCTGGCCTGGACATTATTTTAATTGCATCATTGGATATTGTTAATGTATTGCTATTCTTTGCTATTGCTTTGTTTTTTGAGTGATTGTGTTGTTGTTGTTTTCTTGTTGTATTTGGGCTCGGCCTCTTGTAAGCCGCACCAAGTCCTTCGGGAGATGGTAGTGGGGTACAAATAAAGGTTTATTATTATATTATTTACATCTAATTACATCCCAGTATAAAAAGCTTGCTCGAAGCGCAAGGTCTCAACCATTTTATGTTTGAGGATCAGGACATCCGTAAAGAGACCAAGGTGCTTGTTTATAAAGCTATTGTCCTCCCAACCCTGATTTACGCCTGCGAGACATGGACTGTCTACAGACGTCACATGAAACTCCTAGAAAGATTCCATCAGCGTTGCCTCCAAAAAAAATCCTGCAAATCTCTTGGAAAGACAAGTGGACAAATGTCAGTGTGCTGGAAGAAACAAAGACCACCAGCACTGAAGCGATGGTCCTCCGTCATCAACTCCGCTGGACTGGCCACGTTGTCCAGATGCCCGACCACCGTCTCCCAAAGCAATTGCTCTACACCGAACTCAATAACGGAAAACGGAATGAGATTTAAAGATGGGCTCAAAGCCAACCTTAAAAACTCTGGCATAGACACTGAGAACTAGGAAGCCCTGGCCCTTGAGCACTCCAGCTGGAGGTCAGCTGTGACCAGCAGTGTTGTAGTATTTGAAGAGGCACGAATGGAGGGTGAAAGAGAGAAACGTGCCAAGAGGAAGGCACGTCAAGCCAACCCCGACCAGGACCGCCTTCCACCTGGAAACCAATGCTCTCACTGCGGGAGAAGATGTAGATCATGAATAGGGCTCCACAGTCACTTACAGACCCACCCTGGAGGATTATCCTACTCGGACAAAGAGGGATTGTCTAAGCAAGTAAGTAAGTAAGTAAAAGTACATCTTAAAATGTATGTATTGATGAATGCCCTGTACAAAAGAATGGCACTGTTTGTGCTACAGAGAAAGGCTTGAAAATCGGGGGGGGGGGGGGTTGTATTTCTCAATGCTCCTTTTTGTGTTCATGTGCTTTTTTTAATACTACAAAAGGATGAGGAAATTGTGTAAAACATGTTTAGAGTAAAAATCAGACAAATCTAAAACAAAGCAGATATCAATGGAGCCCTACACACCTGTTCATAACCCAGGGGACAATTGGTAGTCCACCAAGTTGGGAAGTTCTTTTTCTGCGACTCCTCTCCCGCTTTGTTCACCTCCCACCCAATCCTCCACTTAGCTGTTCCCGGCTCTGCGATGTCTGGACTGACTCGGTCACGGCACAAAATGGTTTTGATCCTTCCCAGGCCCTGCAAATGTCAATTCCCTTATCGGCCCCAGCATCTTCCCAGCAAAGGCACGGGGCCAGGTAGCGCAGACTGAGACTGCCCTTGGCAGCGGCGGCGGAATATAAAACAGCTCCCTTCATCTGATTGCTGTGTAAACATGATTAAAGCGGAGCTAACAGAGGCTCCTTCTCGCCCCCAGGAAAAGCGGGCAAACTCCAGCCTTGTGTGATTGTGATTCACCGAGTGCCATCAAGGAAAGCTGGACAGCCTCACAGACTTAAAACAGATCCCGGTCAATGTTGGAAAGAGGAGTCCAAAGAGAAAAAGAACAGGCAGGCTCACTAACTTATTTTTCACAATTTGTAGGAAATGAGTGATGGAGTAGGAATAAAACACAAGAGAAAACCAGATGCAGTCCTAGGCTACCAGTTGCTTACTGCTCTGGCTTCAATCCAAGATGTTACTTCTGAAAATCCTTGCCTTGAAATATATTTATTTATTTCACATATTTGTATCCCATCCTTCTCACCCCCGAGGGGGGACTCAGGGCGACTTACAACAGGCAACCATAAATAAAGATTGCAATTTATTTATTTACTAGCTTGGGGACCCGGCGCTGCCCGGGTTATTAGAGAAAGTGGGTAATGGCGGTTCTGTATGCCAAGTTTGGTCTTTATTGGTCATTGGATAACGGCTGCATTGTTTTCAGGAAGTGAGTGAAAGTACTTGAAGGTACTATATCCTCCAAACAGCAACTGGATATAGAGTGGGTCATGGGGGCTCTGTGTGCCAAGTTTGGTCTTTATCAGTCATTGGATGACGGTGGCAGTGGTTTCAGTAATTGAGTGAAGGTACTGCAAGTCCCATCATCCAAAGTCCATCCTCCTTCAAACTGCAGCAGGATGTAGAGTGGGTCATGGGGGCTCTGTGTGCTAAGTTTGGTCTTGATCAGTCATTGGATTAGGGTCGCAGTGATTTCAGTAAGTGAGTGAAGGTACCGCAAGTCCCATCATCCATTATCCACCCTCCTCCAAATATAGATAGGGTCATGGGGGCTCTGTGTGCCAAGTTTGGTCTTGATCAGTCATTGGTTCAGGGTCACAGTGGTTTCACAAAGTAAGTTTAGGTACTGCAAGTCCCATCATCCATGGTCCATCCTCCTCCAAACTGCAGTAGTATGTAGAGTGGGTCATGGGCTCTGTGTGCCAAGTTTGGTCTTGATCGGACATTAGATGAGGGTTGCAGCAGTCTTGGGAAGGGAGTGGAGGTACTTGAAGTCCCATCATCCATGGTCTGTCCTCCTCGAAAGTGCACCAGGATGTAGAGTGGGTCATGGGGACTCTGTGTGCCAAGTTTGGTCTTGATCGGTCATTGGCGAGGGTCTCAGTGGTCTCAGGAAGTGAGTGAAGTGACTGCAAGTCCCATCATCCATTGCCAAATTCTTCCAAACTGCACCAGGATGTAGAGTGGGTAATGCGGGCTCTCTGTGTGAATTGTGGTCCTGATCCATCATTGTTGGCAGTTGTAATGGTCTTAGGAAGGGGGTGCAGGTATTGCAAGTCCCATTGTCCATGGTGCATCCATGCTTTCACAATAAACTGTTTATTCCTATGTTTGGCTTCCTGGTGAGTGCTTGAGCAAGGGGAACCCTAGCTGAGGTACAACAGTCTCTTCCAGTTCTATGATTCTATGAACATGTCTGGATGAGGAGGAACAAGCTGAAGATCAATCCCGACAAGGCAGAGGTCCTCTTGGTCGATCACAAACCAGATCGGGGTATAGGGTGGCAACCTGTGTTGGATGGGGTTGCACTCCCCCTGAAGTCACAGGTCTGCAGTTTGGGTGTCCTCCTGGACTCATCACTTACGCTTGAAGCTCAGGTGTCGGCGGTGGCTGGGAGGGCATTTGCACAATTAAGACTTGTGCGCCAACTGCGACCGTACCTCATGAAGGCGGATCTGGCCAGGGTGGTCCATGCCTTAGTCACCTCCAGATTGGGCACTACTGTAATGCACTCTACGTGGGGCTGCCCTTGAAAACGGCCCGGAAATTTCAATTGGTTCAACAGGCAGCGGCCAGGTTGTTAACTGGTGCTCCTTACAGGGAGAGGTCAATCCTCCTGTTTAAGGAGCTCCATTGGCTGCTGTTCATCTTCCGGTCCCAATTCAAGGTGCAGGTTCTTACCTACAAAGCCCTAAACTGTTTGGGACCCGCCTACCTGCGTGACCGCATTTCTGTGTACGAACCCACACGATCTCTTCGATCATCTGGAGAGGCCCTGCTCGCACTCCCACCTCCATCACAGACGCGATTGGTGGGGACGAGGGAGAGGGTCTTTTCGGTGGTGACCCTTCGACTCTGGAACTCGCTCCCCAAGGACATCCGGGATGCCCCAACTCTGGCAGTCTTTAGGAGGAGCCTGGAAACATGGTTGTTCCAGTGTGCCTTCCCAGAATAAGGAAACTCCCAGCAGTATGTCCCTAAATGCACTTAGTGATCTAGGATTGTCTGCACGCCCCATCTCTCTCCGAAAATTTCTATTCCACATGGTCATGCTCAGCATTATTTTAAAATTTTAATTATTACATTTGGCCCAGCCATAGGTTTTTTAATGTCGTTCTGTTATTGTTAATGTTTATTGCTTATTTTCATTATGAGTTATTATTGTTTAGTATTATTGTTATTGTTTTTACTGATGTATTGTGGGCTTGGCCTCATGTAAGCCGCACCGAGTCCCTTGGGAAGATGGTAGCGGGGTATAAATAAAGTTTTATTTATTTATTTATTTATTCCACTACAACTGCTTCATGGGGCTTACGTGGCAAGAAACAGACATAGTGCAATATTCAATCTGAAAGACCTTTTGCCCGCAAGGATGAAGGATCCAGTTGCAAGGCTTTCTTATTATACATCGGGAATGCCGTGGGAAAAAGCTCAAAACCTAGTGAGCTGAGCTCGATTCCCTCTCTTCAGGAGAGTACACATCAGGTAGAAATGTCTGTTAGTCCCACTGACTAACACTGCTTTGTAAGGCAAAAAGATATACAGAAATAATGTATGCTGATGTCCCCAAATAAAATATGCTTTGGAAGTATGTGATTTTGTATTAAAGCCAAAATTACAGAGGACAAATGGAAGAATGAAGAAATGGCACCATTAATACCACCAATTGATAGGAACACGTCCCTTTGGGGAGATAGGGTGGTCTACAAATAAAGTTTTATTATTATTTATTATGTCTTCTGCTTTGAAGGTATCTTTCTGCCTATGAGAATATTAAAGAATATCAATTGCAGACATGCGACGAACTCTGCAAGGGAAAGAGAGAAAGCCGAACCAGATATTCTGCAGAACGATTTTGTTTACGGATGATCTAAGGGCTCCCACTGGGACCCCATCTGCTGATTGTGAAGCAGCAACTACACCTGCTAGATTTGACTTGTATTATCTAGATATAGGTCCACAGTAAGGGAAATGGAATCAACACCAAATTGTGAGGACTGGAATAGCTAAGAAGTGTGCATTGGGCACAGAGAAAAATTCAACTGCAGGAAAATTACTGGCCATAAACCATTCCTTTAGCATTTTAAAATTTGCTTTTACTACATTTTTGTTATTTTTATAGCATTACTATGTTATTGTTAAGCATTTTAATTTGATGTTATTGTCTGTTTTATATGTAGCTTTGCTTTATTGTAATTGTTTGGGCTTGGCCTCACGTTAGCCACCCTGCGTCCCTTCAGGGAGATGGTGGGGGGTATAAATAAAATTATTATTATTATTATTATTATTAACACAACAAGATGAGTCCACAGCAGACAAGTTTACTTAGCCGATCCCTCGTAGTCCGAGGATGATGGTCCTCCAAATTCGGTGTCCTGGGGGTGGGTCCGTAGGTGGCTATGGAGCCCTATTCTTGATCTGCATCTTCTCCCACAGTGAGGGCATTGGTTTCCAGGTGGGAGGCGGTCTCAGTCGGGGTTGGCCTGATGCACCTTCCTCTTGGCACGTTTCTCTCTTTCACCGTCTATTTGTGCCTCTTCAAATTCTGCAGCACTGCTGGTCACAGCTGACCTCCAGCTGGCTCAAGGGCCAGGGCTTCCCAGTTCTCAGTCTCTATGCCAGAGTTTTAAAGGTTGGCTTTGAGCCCATCTTTAAATCTCTTTTCCTGCCCACCAACATTCCGTTTTCCATTCTTGAGTTCAGAGTAGAGCAACTGCTTTGGGAGACGGTGGTCGGGCATCCAGACAACGTGGCCGGTCCAGCGGAGTTGATGGCGGAGGACCATTGCTTCGATGCTGGTGGTCTTTGCTTCTTCCAGCACAGTGACGTTTGTCCGCCTGTCTTCTCAAGAGATTTGCAGGATTTTTTGGAGGCCGCGCTGATGGAATCGTTCCAGGAGTTGCATGTGGCGCCTGTAGACAGTCCACGTTTCGCAGGCATATAGCAGGGTTGGGAGGACAATAGTTTTATAGACAAGCACCTTGGTATCCCTACGGATGTCCTGGTCCTCAAACACTCTCTGCTTCATTCGGGAAAATGCTGCACTCGCAGAGCTCAGGTGGTATTGTATTTCGGTGTCAATGTTGACTTTGGTGGAGAGGTGGTCACTCTGCCGGCTGTTGCATTGGATCCCACGTCGGACACTTCCCAAGTGCCTAGGGCAGTGTGATGTATTGGCGAATAATGCGTGCAGTTCCCAGTAAGGTGGTCTTCTGCAGCTGGCAGATGGTAATCTTTTCAGCGCCGACTGTGTTTAAGTGCAGGCCAAGGTCTTCGGGCACTGCACCCAGTGTGCCGATCACCTCTGGGACCACCTAACTAGCTTGTTCCAGAGTCTTTGCAGTTCGATCTTTAAATCCTCATATCGTGTGAGCTTTTCCAGTTGTTTCTCTTCAATCCTGCTGTTGCCTGGGATTGCGACATCAACAATCCATACTTGGTTTTTTAACACGATCGTGAGGTCGAGTGTTGTGCTCCAAAACTCTTTCTGTCTGAATTTGGAAGTCCCAGAGTGTTCATTTTCTGTAATTTTAATTCTGTTGTTGTTGTTGTTGGTTTTTAAGGGGTTGAAATTCCATATCTGTGAAGTCGAGAACACACTTCTCTTGAATATGGTAAAATGAAGTAAGATTTCCATATATAAAGAGTTCTTCATGGGAACCAGACCTCAAAACTCATCATCTGCTCCTTTCAAAGAGCAAATGTGTGTTGCTATGTCTCCTACAGCAACAAGATAAAAGTGTGTGGGATGCAATTATAAACGATGTACACAATGCCTTATTTATGATTCTGCCCACTGCATGCTGACCCAAGAGAATTCTTCTAAATCCAATGTCCTCTTACCATAATGAGATGAAACACCTCCAGCTATTGTGACAAATAGTGTTATATTACCTGTACTGTGGCATTATCTGACACAGACTCCAGGCTTCAGGCCGTACGCAGTAAAGTTAGGACAGATTCCAGCTCGACTTGGAGGTTTGAGAGTTTTAAGCTCTGTCTTTAGCATGAGCGCAGAACATAAACAATCCACCCACACTTCCATCTCCAGGCCTAACGCTTCTCAAATGTCTTGGCTGAGCCACAACTTCAGCGGAAAACTCAGTTCTCAAAAGCCCAGGGGGTCTCTCCAAGCGGCCTGAGGATGCTCTTCCTCCTCATCTCCCAAGTTAACAGTCTCACACTTTCTTTTGTTCCTTCCCTTGGCTGGAAATCAGGTCTTCTTTGATTACATTTCCTCAATACGACATACCATTGAGAAGGGAGACAGAAGGCAAACAAATTCGATGGTACGCACAAGCCAGTACTTTGCATGCAGAACTTTAACAAACGGGACTGCTGGACTAGAAAGAAAACATTGAAAATGACTGTAATATATGACAACTGCAGCGAGAATCATCTATGTGCAGAGATGGAAGGAAACCGTTATCCCAAGGCAAGAAGAATGGCTGATGAAGATCTGGGACTTTGTTGAGACAGACAAACAGATGCTATGCCGAGCAAGGAGAAATCTTTGACCAGATTCAAGAAAGAGTGGAACTTGTTTATCACCTTTTCATAGTAATGACAGGGGTGAAACTGAACCATTGGATTTTTAATTAGAGGAATATTATTAGAAGTAGAAGTGTCATTGTACAAAATCATCTAAAGTGAAAATAAGGGCTAAAAAATATCAGACGATGGGTGTGAGTAGTTACGTGTTTAGCATGTGTGTATTAGTGTAGGGATGTCTTAGGTAAGTTTGCCCATGCCTGATGTAAGAAATCCAGACAGGTTCAATTGAGACCATATCAAGGCATACAAGATTCAGATAAGACCACAGAGTAAAACTGCTGTAGAAGCAGCTTGAAAGCTAAAGTCGATGCACTATTCATATTGATGTTCTGTTGTTATTATTTATTTGATTTGATTTAATTGTAAATTGTAAATTATAATAAACATATAATTATTGTCCATATTGTTTGCATTATCATATTATTGTTAATCTGCTCTGAGTCCTCTCAGGGAGATGGGGCGAGATATAAATAAAGATGATGATGATGATGATGATGATGATGATCATGATGATTACAATAGAGTCTCACTTATCCAACCTTCGCTCATCCAATGTTCTGTATTATCCAATGCAGTCTGCCTCCTGCCTGAATCCACAGCTGTTTCAATACATTGCGATGTTTTGGTGCTAAATTCGTAAATACAGTAATTACTACATAACATTACCGTGTATTGAACTGCTTTTTTGGTCAATTTGTTGTATAACATGATGTTTTGGTCCTTAATTTGGAAAATTATCATGTAATTTAACGTATAATAGGCTTTTCCTTAATCCCTCCTTATTATCCAATATTTTCACTTATCTAATGTTCTACCGGCCCGTTTATGTTGAGTAAGCGAGACTCCACTCTATTATTGTTTGTTTGTTTACTCATTCATCGCTTCCGACTCTTGGTGACCTCCTGGACCAGCCCATGCCAGAACTCCCTGTCGGCCGACACCACCACCAGCTCCTTCAGAGTCAAGCCAGTCACTTCAAGGATACTGTCACACCTCAGAATAGGTTCACCTTGCTGAAAACACCAAACTGTACACAACCAGAAGTCTTTATAGTTTATTAAAAAGTAAAAGATAAAAAGTTCTTAAAAGCAAAAGTAATGTTCTAAAAGGTCAACACAAAATAACATTTTGAAGCATGATCCAAAAAGGCACCAGCAAAGTAAAATCCCATGAGAACATGACTGAGTCCTGAGACCATGAACACCAGAACTGCAAGATAACCCAGACAAGCAAAAGGCAAGCTTCTTGGTTAATGTAAAGTTGCTCTGACAAAGGTTTGGTCCCAAACACACTGCTTAATACCCTTTGCAAAACATAAAGGCATTTCTTTGGCCTCTGACCTCCTTCTTGTTAGCTATTCTCACACTCCTTCGAACTCTGAATTCCTAACAGTCAGCTCGATCTAAGGTTCTTGTTTTGTCTTGGTTTACCTATAAGGACCTTCGTTGTCAGTGTGATGTCTTATCGAGATTGGTCCTTACTCTTCTCCTAAGAAGTAAAGGTCTTCTGATTTCCTGACTGCAGTCTGCACTCATCTTAACGCCTAGAAATACAAATCCTGTCACGTTTTCTCCCTCTATTTGCCAATTATATTGTTGCCAGAATCTTGGTTTTTTTAATGTTTAACTGCAACCCAGCTTTTGCCTTTTCTTCTTTCACCTTGATTAGAAGGTTCCTCGGCTCCTCCTTGCTTTTGGCCATCAAAGTGGTATCATCTGCATATCTAAGGTT
Source organism: Anolis sagrei ordinatus (assembly GCF_025583915.1). NCBI lineage: Eukaryota > Metazoa > Chordata > Lepidosauria > Squamata > Anolidae > Anolis > Anolis sagrei. The sequence goes on from NW_026847438.1 coordinate 247,061,727, forward strand.
GTTAAAGTTTCTTCCAGCAATTTTAACTCCAGCCTTGCATTCCTCAAGCCCCGCACATCGCATGATGTGTTCTGCATACAAGTTGAATGGGTTGGGTGAGAGTAGACAACCTTGCCGTATGCCTTTCCCAATCTTGAACCAGTCTGTTGTTCCATGGTCAATTTTTACTGTTGCTACTTGGTTCTTGTACAGATTCCTCAGGAGAGAGATAAGGTCATTTGATATGCCCAGCCCACCAAGAACTTGCCACAACTTATTATGATCCACATAGTCAAAAGCTTTAGAATAGTCAATAAAACAGAAATAGATGTTTTTCTGAAACTCCCTGCAGATATTATTATTATTATTATTATTATTATTATTATTATTATTAGATTTATTTTGCAAAATGAGGAACTTTTAAGGTCGTACATTATGAAAATACAGAGAAGGTCTTGCTGGCTGAGAACGCAGCCCAATGCCAGAAAATGTGATGGATTTTAGGCAGGACAAAAAAAGCATAAGCAGGCTGGCAAATGGCCAAATGAGAAACTCACACTCCTCCTTTGTTTCATACTTCATGGCAAAAAGAACAGAAAAAGCAGAGCTGGTGAGAGGAAGTGCAAGAATAACGGCAGTCCATGACATATCACTCTCAGGCATGCAAGATGTAGCCCCACATAGATTGTGTATCTGTGCCCACAAGTGGGGCTTTCTGACCAGGATGTGACAACTTCAAAATAGACTCTTGAGACTATTTTACTTTGGCAGACACTTTGGGTCTGAATCTTCCAGTGTTATTTGTTTTCCTGCTGCTTTTATGGTGTCGATATTTACATTTTTACTGCCGATACTTCTGTTTTTAATGTCAATGCATTACTTTTTTATTGGTTAGCCCTCCTAGAGGGCCCGGTCCTTTTCAACATCTTTATTAATGACTTAGATGAAGGGTTAGAAGGCAGGATCATCAAGTTTGTAGACGACACCAAATTGGGAGGGATAGCCAATACTCCAGAGGACAGGAGCAGAATTCAAAACGATCTTGACAGATTAGAGAGATGATTGGCCAAAACTAACAAAATGAAGTTCAACAGTGACAAATGCAAGATACTCCACTTAAGCAGAAAAAACAAAATGCAAAGATACAGAATGGGGGACAATGCCTGGCTCGAGAGCAGTACGTGTGGAAAAGATCTTGGAGTCCTCATGGACAACAAGTTAAACATGAGCCAACAATGTGATGTGGCAGCAAAAAAAGCCAATGGGATTTTGGCCTGCATCAAAAGGAGCCTAGTGCCTAGATCTAGGGAAGTCCTGCTCCCCGTGCTCTATTCCGCCTTGGTTAGACCACACCTGGAATATTGTGTCCAATTCTGGGCACCACAATTCAAGAGAGATATTGACAAGCTGGAATGTGTCCAGAGAAGGGCGACTAAAATGATTAAAGGTCTGGAGAACAAGCCCTATGAGGAGCGGCTTAAGGACCTGGGCATGTTTAGCCTGAAGAAGAGAAGGTTGAGAGGAGATATGATAGCCATGTATAAATATGTGAGAGGAAGTCATAGGGAGGAGGGAGCAAGCTTCCTTTCTGCTTCCTTGGAGACTAGGACGCAAAACAATGGCTTCAAACTACAAGAAAGGAGATTCCATCTGAACATGAGGAAGAACTTCCTGACTGTGAGAGCCATTCAACAGTGGAACTCTCTGCCCCGGAGTGTGGTGGAGGCTCCTTCTTTGGAAGCTTTTAAACAGAGGCTGGATGGCCATCTGTCAGGGGTGATTTGAATGCAATATTCCTGATTCTTGTCAGAATGGGGTTGGACTGGATGGCCCACGAGGTCTCTTCCAACTCTTTGATTCTATGATTCTATTTTACTTTGGTAGACACTTTGAATCTGAATCTTCCAGTGTTATTTGTTTTCCTGCTGCTTTTATGGTGTCAATATTTACATTTTTACTGCCGATACTTCTGTTTTTAATGTCGGTGCTTTACGTTTTTATTGGTTAGCCCTCCTAGAAAGGTGAGGGACTCGCTTTTGAACAATCCATAAATAAAATAAGAGGTACAATATGGTCGTGAACGCAGCACACCTTCCAAGGAGATGGGACCTTCTTGGCATCGCTCTCCGCCTGGATAGGTTAAGCAACCTCCCTTCTTGGGAGAAAGCTGAGATACAAATTTGATCAATCCGTCAATCAATCAGGGAGGACAGAGTCTGTTACAGAGAGACCTATGTGCCGCTCATTGCTCAGGGGAGCTTTTGTAGCTCATCGTGATTATGCACAAATGGAAACCTTTCCATGAAAACTGGGTCTGTCTCTCTAACCATCAGTTTTGCAGGACTCTTGAGACTCTGTTTTACAGCGACACCATTATTAGCACTTATATAATAACACAAAGTGGTAGTAAACCTAATCTCAATCTGCTATCACCCGTGTCTCTCATCTGTGCCACTGAGTAATGTGTTTTCTCTTGCACTCTATTCCCCATCCCATCCTCAAATACCAGCAGGTGGAGCTCTGCCATATCTCTGAAAGTTGGGAGCAGAAAGGGGAGGCATGAAGTCCACAACACCTTAAAGGCCACTCACTCTATATGTGGGTTTTTAGCAGTGTTACAAGGAAAATAAGAAAATGGACTCTCGGGAAAGAAAAATGTATTGAGTTGTCGAAGGATTTCATGGCCGGAATCACTGGGTTGTTGTAGGTCTTTCGGGCTGTATGGCCATCTTCTGGAAGCATTCTCTCCTGACGTTTCACCTGCATCTATGGCAAGCATCCTCAGAGGTTGTGAGGTCTGTTGGAAACTATGAAAATTGGGTTTGTATATCTGTGGACTGTGGTGTTGGAGGAAATTTCTGAGAGTGCCATGGACTGCAAGAAGATCCAACCAGTCCTTACTTCAGGAAATAAAGTCTGACTGCTCATTGGAGGGAAGGATAGTAGAGGCCAAGATGAAGTACTTTGGCCACGTAGTGAGAAGACAGGAAAGTTTAGAGAAGACAATTGCGGTGGGGAAAATGGAAGGAAAAAGGAAGAGGGGCCGACCAAGGGCAAGATGGATGGATGGCCTCCTTGAAGTGACTGGCGTGAACATTAACGAGCTGGGGGTGGTGACGGCCAACAGGGAGCTCTGGCCTGGGCTGGTCCATGAGGTCACAAAGAATCAGAAGCGACTTAACGAATGAACAACAACATATCTGTGGAAAGTCCAGGGTGGGAGAAAGAACTCTTGTCTGCTGTAGCTAGATGTGAATGTTTTAACTGCCCACCTTGATTAGCATTTAATGGCCTGGCAGTTTTTAGGTGTGGCTTGTTCCTGCCTGGGGGAATCCTTTGTTGAGAGGTGATTAGTTGTTCCTGATTGTTTCTTGTCTGGAGTTTTGTTTGAGTTTTGTTCTTTATTTGTGTTTGAGTTTTGTTCTTTATTTATTGTTATTTTAGAGTTTATTTTATTTATTTATTTAGAATTATTTTTTTTATTTACTGTTATAATTTTTGAGTTTTTTTGTCTGGTAGCCAGATTTTGTTCATGTTAATTGTTTCTTCCTTTATGTTGAGACTGCCCACATACTTGTGTATTTCAGTGGCTTCTCCGTGTAGCCTGACATGGTAGTAGTGAGTGTTGCACTCCTGGGCAGGAAAAAGCCCTCTGACTTTAAAACACACCACACAAAGCGTGAAGAAACAAATCTTCTTTTATTGAAACTTAGTAAATAGCCAGAAGAAATAAATGCTTGTAAGAAAATAAGAAAGTTCCAAAAAGTAGTAAGTCCATAAAAAAGTAGTAACACAAAGCAATGTCCATACCAGATATAAAAGCAATCCAAGACAACATTTATCCAGACAGGAATCAATAGGATGCAAAGACAATCCAAAAGGCTAAAAAACTCCACAGGAACAAGACCTCTTGAACAGGATTTCCATGGCACATGAACTTGATTTCCAAACGATGCCTGATCTAACAGGTTTCCCCTTGAGCCAAACCTTATATCCCAAAACTCAGAAATTGGTTTCGCTTTGCCTCACATTTACCCCTTATCAGATGAACACTGAGTTTGCTGTCGATCCTGGCTAATCTCCAGCCGCCTATTCTTCAGTTCCCTATCTGGCTACTCATTAAAATTCCCAGGTGTCAGATTGTTTTCCAAATCCAAATCTTGAGAGCTCACAGAGAGAGGGAGTGAACCATCATTGCTAGGTCCAGCAGGGATATTCTCATGAGAAACTGCCCTTTGCACTGGGGCCTCTCTGTCACTGTCTGCTTGAAAATCATTGACCAAACCATCTCCATCTTGTACCTCAGCCTCAGCACCATCATTTCTCTCATGATTTCTCACATCAGGATACTGAAACACAAACACAGGCTGATTCCCAACAGTGAGAGTGGTCCAGCATTTCTACGTTCTCAAATAATATGCTATGGCCAGATTGGTTCACCAGGTGCTCTACTATGGATGACTTCTCTAGCTGAGTTAGTCTGCAGTGCCTTTCATGTTCCTCGATTCGTGTTTGGCCAATGCCACTGCATTTGGGGGTCCCTATGATGACTTGTCCACAGCTGCATGGTATACGGTAGACTCTTGCAGAAGTGAGAGGATCCCTCTTGTCCTCTGCTGAATGTAGCATATGTTGGATTTTATTAGTGGGTCTTTAGATAGTTTGTAGGTTGTGTTTCCTCATCGGCTTCCCTATGTGGTCAGTGGTTCCCTTGATGGCAGGCCGTGCAAAAAGAATCTGTGAAGCCCACCTCCTCCAAGATGAACTGAACCACCTAAACTGGGCTCTCCAGGCCAATGGAGACTCCACCACAGACATCAGAAGAGTTCCAAGACTGAGAACAAGCCAGGAGAGTCAAGACAAAGACCCACCCAGAAGAAAAGTGTTCTTGCCATACATCAAGGGAACCACTGACTGCAGAGGGAAGCTGATGAAAAACAACACCATACAAACAAAACAATCCAACAGACCCACAAAGAAAATCCAACAAATGCTACGCTCAGCAAAGGATAAGAGGGATCCTCTCACCTCTGCAGGAGTCTACCGTATACCGTGCGGTATACGGTATGGACCACTCTCACAACCACCATGTCAGACTATACAGAGAAGCCACTGAAATCCACAAGCATGTGGACAATTTCAACAGAAAGGAAAAAACCATGAAAATGAACAAAATCTGGCTACCAGCATTAAAAAACTCAAAAATTACAACAGCAAAACAACATAGAGTAAACAATCAGGCACATCAAATCACTCTCAACAAAACATTCCCCCCAGGCACTTCCAAGTCGTTAAATGCTAATCAAGGTGGTCAGTTGAAACATTCACACCTAGCTCGAGCAGACAAAAGTCCTTTGTCCCACCCTGGTCATTCCACAGATATATAAACCCATTTTCGTACTTCCAACAGACCTCACTACCTCTGAGGATGCTTGCCATAGATGCAGGCGAAACGTCAGGAGAAAATGCCTCTAGAACATGGCCATATAGCCTGGAAAAACCTACAACAACCCGGAGTTCTTTCTCTCACCCTGGACTTTCCACAGATATATAAACTCAATTTTCCTAGTTTCCAACAGACCTCACAACTTCTGAAGATGCTTGCCACAGATGCAGGCGAAACGTCAGGAGAGAATGCTTCTAAAACATGGCCATACAGCCCGAAAAACCTACAACCCAGAATGCATTGCTTTCACAATTCAGGACTAAGAAACCAACCCCAGCAAACTTGTCCCATCCTACAAAACTCTTCAAGGCCAGCATTTCAATGTGCATCGTTCTAGATCCCACTGCATCCTTATTCTACCCCAGAACTATGCAACTATTCAAATATCTGAAACATTAATGCCATTGGTGCATCTAAGGAGGACTGAAATAGATAAAAACTCCTGCTCAGCTAATTCAGTGAGGCCCAAACTTGCAGCATGATTCCTTCTCTCCCATCACATCCCTATTTATGCCCTTTTTATGCTTGGAGTGAACTCCTGGCCTAGGAAAACGAGAGGAGGCTGGCAGATGAACGTAATGAATAACAAACAGGGGTTAAGTGTCAGTTTTAACTCGAGATGCTAACTGGCTCTTGACCTGCAGTTCAGGTAAATTGCTGCCTGTATTCTGATGTTGGCAAGTCTCAGGACCAGATTAGACTTATCACAGAGTAGATGCTCCAGGGAGTATGAGCCCAGAAAAGCAACAAGACAGACATAACTAGCGTAGACCTTTTCCATCTTCCTCTCTATGATACTTCACCTTGTTGATGGGAAGCTTCCCACCAGAGTGGAAATAATCTATCAGACAGAATTGCCAAGCTATTTAACCTCAGCAGACTGAAAGCCAAAACCAAGGTAACAACAACATCTGGTATAGAACTTCAATATGCTGATGATAACGTAGTCTATGCACATTCGGATTAAGCTCTACAAGCCTTTGCAGAAGCATATGAGAAGCTGGGCCTCTCACTGAACATCAAGAAAACTAAAGTGCTCTTCCAGCAGTCACCAGCCAATCCGCCTGCAATGCCAGAAATACAGCTTAATGGAGCCCTCGGTGGTGCAATGGGTTAAACCCTTGTGCCGGCAGGACTGAAGACCGGCACGCCGCGGGTTCGAATCCAGGGAGAGAGCGGATGAGCTCCCTCTGTGAGCTCTGGCTCCCCATGCGGGGACATGAGATAAGCCTCCCACAAGGATGGTAAAACATTAAAACATTCCGACGTCCCCTGAGCAACATCCTTGCAGACAGACAATTCTCTCACACCAGAAGCGACTTGCAGTTTCTCAAGTTGCTCCTGACATGGAAAAAAAACAACTTAATGGTATAACATTAGAAAATGTTGACTATTTCCGCTCCCTTGGTAGCTACCTCTCCACAAAAGTTATCATTTACACTAAAATACAACACCGCCTGAGCTCTCCGAGTGCAGAATTCTTCCAAATGAAGCAGAGAGTGTTTGAGGACCAGGACATCCGTAGGGATATCAAGGTGCTTGTTTATAAAGCTACTGTTCTCCCAACCCTGTCCTACGCCTGCAATACGTGGACCGTTTACAGACATCACACTCAACTCCTGGAACGATTCCATCAGCGTTGCCTCCGAATAATCCTGCAAATTTCTTGGGAAGATTGGTGGGCAAATGCCAGTGTGCTGGAAGAAGCAAAGACCACCATCATTGAAGCAATGCTCCTACGAAATCAATTCCGTTGGAATGGCCACATTGTCTGAATGCCTGATCCCAATGCAGTGACTATACTCTTAACACAAGAATGGAAAATGGAATGTTGGTGGACAGGAAAAGAGATTTAAAGATGGGCTCAAAGCCAACTTTTAAAACCGTGGCATAGACACTGAGAACTGGGAAGCCCTGGCCCGTGAGAGCTCTAACTGGAAGTCAGCTGTGACCAGCAGCGCTGTGGAATTCAAAGAGGCACAGATGGAGGGCGAAAGGGAGAAATGTGCCAAGAGCAGGCCTGTAGCGAGGGGGGGGGGGTTTAGGGGTTCACCCCCCCCGAAATGTTTCAGATTTTTTTTTAAAAAAACTGGTTTACTCATGAATTTTAACTGGTTAACCAAATCCCCATGCTAAGTCTATGAGATGCACCTGGAAACCGATGTCCTCACTGTGGAAGAACACGTGGGTCAAGAATAGGGCTCCACCTCATTACCTCTGAGGATGCTTGCCATAGATGCAGGCGAAACATCAGGAGAGAATGCCTCTAGAACATGGCCATATAGCCCGAAAAAACCTACAACAACCCAGTGATTCTGGCCATGAAAGCCTTCGACAATAGACTCCCAAGATCTTTTTCACATGTCCTGCTGTCGAGCCAGGCATAATTTCCATTCTGTATCTTTGCCTGGGGTTCTGAATAGGCACAGAAAGCCTTTATGAAAAGGGACTTTGCTGTCAGAAGTTTTCCTACTTCAAATACGCCTGTAATATAAATGCTTAATTTTTCTATTTGTGGCCAAGTGTGCACTAGACCATTTCCCTAATCTAATCCAAAAATATTTTTCCAATGAAACAGCACTGGAGAATCCACCTATAAATCAGGAGTGGAGACGATGTGACCTTCCAGTTGTTGCTGTACTCCAGCTTCCATCATTCTTCATAATTGGTTATGCTGGCCAGGGCTGATGGGTGTTGCTATGCTAGAGCATTTGTAGGGCTGCATGATTTCTATCCCACGAATCCGTCTGAGAAAGAGGAGGAAAAGGGGCAGTCGGCGCCCACTGTACTTGTTGCTTACCAAGAAGGACTGTAAGGGCTTATTTGCTCAGAACGCATCTAAGCCATACGGTTGAAATGAATACAGATATGAAAAACGAACTGACCTAGTTTCACGATTCACCGCCTGGGTTTTGGGGGAGATGCACACAATCGTAGCTGGGTTTTCTGCATCGCAAGGACCTTTAACATCACCTGCGTCAGGTCTTCCCAATAGGGAGGGAGGGTAGCTAAGCTTGTATGCTGTTTCCAGCAGCAATAATAAAACTGAGCCACCTCCAGTTTGTCCAATGCCCACTGCTTCCAGATATCTCTATATATGTGGAGACATGCCACAGCCTCCTCCTCCTATGCCTCGGCAGAGATGACTATATCAGCATTCAAGAGCAGCAGCTGCCCTCCAGCTCCCAACGGCTCCTCCATATTAATTTGTTTACAACTTGGCCGCCTTCTCCGGCAGCACGAAAGCGGCTCTCGCCTGGCTCATCTTGACATGAATCGGACTGCCCTCGGCCTTCAGCCTCGGTATTTAGAGAATCCTTTGGAGGAGGAGAACATGGGCTCCTCAACTTTGAAAGGGGGAGGTTGGGAATAAAATAGAAACACTCTTTTTAGAAGAAGGCATTTGCATGCAAGCTCCAGCCGTAACCCATTTAAACTAAGGGGTCCAGTTCCGAGAAGATGCAGGATTCTGTATTCTGAGAACATCCTTTGGAAACAAACTTCTCTGGTCCTTAAGAGATGCAAAGATAGGTTTAGGGTTACATAAGAAGGGCAGTCTGTCCTTCACATTTGCAGCATTGACTTCTGCAGAGCTAATTCTTTACAATTTGAATAATGTTTTCTGTAGGAACCTCTAGTCCTCCAGATCAGTTCAGTGGTCAATTTCTAGCAGACATTGACCACAGAGTCATGCTAGAGGACCTAGAGCAGTTATGGGCAACCTTTTGAGCTTGGTGTGTCAAAATTTGCCAAAAACCTGAGCATAACTTGGGTGGAGTGTCACTTTGAGGAAAAAAAACCTATAATTTTGCAATATTTATAGTTTAAATAAGAAAAACATATAATCCATGCTGAGTTATGGAGTGAACAATGCTCAAACGTGCAGATGTTAAATTTGTAGAGCCTTTTACAAATTTAAGGATGGAATTAAATTGGCTCTTACAAGGTGTATTTCTCTGTATGTGGCCGCATGTGTCTGCGTGTCATCAAAAATAGCCATGCGTGTCACTGCTGACACACGTGTCATAGGTTAACCATCACGGACCTAGGGGTTCCTAGAAAAATGTTCTCTTAAATTGAAAAAAATTGTTGTTGTTGTCACTACGTCTGAGGATGCTTGCCATAGATGCAGGCAAAACGTCAGGAGAGAATGCTTCTAGAACATGGCCATATCGCCCGAAAAAACCTACAACAACCCAGTGATTCCGGCCATGAAAGCCTTCAACAATACATTGTTGTTGTTGTTGTTGATTCGTTCAGTCGCTTCCAACTCTTGGTGCCCTCCTGGACCAGCCCACAACAGAGCTCCCTGTCAGCCGTCACCACCCCCAGCTCCAAGGGTTCAAATCTTCATACAAATTCATTGGGTGACCTTATGTATGAGTTATACTCTCTCAGACGAAGAAAGTGGCAGATATCTTCTGAATAATCTTACATAAACAAAAAAGGGGTTGCCATGAGTCACAGTGGAATTGAAGGCATAGATTTGTTGTTGTATATTCGTTCAGTCACTTCCAAGTCTTCGTGGCCTCCTGGACCATCCCAGACCAGAGCTCCCTGTCAGCTGTGGCTACCCGCAGCACCTTCAGAATCAAGCCAGTCACTTCAAGGATGCTATCCATCCAACTTGCCCTTGGTCGGCCCCTCTTCCTTCTTCCTTCCATTTCCCCCAGCATCATTGTCTTCTCCAAGCTTTCCTGTTTTCTCATGATGGGGCAAAAGGACTTCATCTTTGCCTCTCATATCCTTCCCTCCAGTGAGCAGTCGTGCTTTATTTCCTGGAGGATGGACTGGTTTGAACTTCTTGTGGTCCAAGGCACTCTCAGAATCTTCCTCCAACACCACAGTTCAAAAGCGTCTATCTTCCATCTCTCAGCCTTCCTTATGGTCCAGCTCTCACATCCACAGGTTACTATGGGGAATAACATTGCTTGAAAAATAGCTTTCTTTTTTTATGAGGGTCCTAGGCCCCTAACTTCAATGAACGAGGAGATCCCACTGTACTCTCAGAAAAGCAGAGGGTTGTGTTTCAGGGCTGATCGGTTTTCTATGGCTATCCAAGGTTGTTTCTTCTTTCCCAGAAAATGAATGAATTGTCCAATTCTTCTTTTTTAAATAAAAGGAATCCAGATTCAGAATCTGTAGAAGCACAGCGCGTACACCAAAAATACCTTCTACTAGCAGTCTACCAGCTGTTAGAATTTCTGGGAGTTGAAGGCCAAAACATCTGGGAACCCCACAGGTTGAGAACCACTGCTCTAGGTCCTCAGATCTAGAAATACCTTGATAAGTGTTGTGTAAATCGTTTTTAACTCCTGACTGAGGTCAAAAGGGGTGAGATGAGCTTCTAACAGGTGAAATACATGGAAATATTTCCACAAAACATCAAAGGTCCCAATTTTGGTTGGTTTTAGGTTTTGTGGTTTCCACACAAGAAGAATGTCTGTCGGGAGCTGCACCAGAGAGAAGAACCTGAGACCTGGATGAGGAAATGAGCAGGTCGGAGACAACAAGAGGGGCCATGGAGATGGGACAGGAATAATGCAGTTGTTTTCTTTTGCCTCATTCATAATTTTCACCACCTTGACCCTTGTTTTCAGCTAGAGTAGGGGAAGTCCAGCTGTTCTCCACATTTACAGTTTTGACTTTTATGGATTTTATTATTCACAGATTTGATTACAATGTTCCCTCTCAAAATCTCTTCCTCTCCCAACATGTCTCTATGGTCACCTTACACAACATTCTGGAGGAATTAGAGATTTCTAGAAAGAACAGCTCTCTAGGAATCTCTAGGTCAGTGGTTCTCAACCTGTGGGTCTCCAGGTGTTTTGGCCTACAACTCCCAGAAATCATAGCCAGTTTACCAGGTGTTAGGATTTCTGGGAGTTAGAGGCCAAAACATCTGGGGACCCACAAGTTGAGAACCATTGCTCTAGGTCCTTAGTACAATTCTGTGGTTGGCTTCCAGCAGAAGTCAACCATATAGTCATGCTGGAAGTTCTGGACATTCCTAGATAAGAGTAGGGTAAAAAAAAAATCAAAACATTTCTTTTCTTTTATGGAGACCCTGGGCTCTTAACTCCAGTGAATGAGGAGGGTTGACTGCATTTCAGAAACACAGGACTGCTAGCAAAGGGAACAGCAAACAGAGACATGAAGGTCACAGGAAACAGGGAGACAAGTGGCAAGCTTTCCCTTAATAGCTTGAACTCATGCTGAGGATCCAGCCAATAGGACCAGAACTCAGTGAGAGGATCCAGCCATTAGGTTTGTGGGACACACAGAAGGCCAAAACGCAACCAGAAGGTCCATCCAACGCATTTGCAGGACAGTGACAGCATCCCCAGCAAGTAGCTCTTCAGCCTGTTTTTTAAGGCAACCAGGAAATTGGTTCCAGGACAATCCTTTCTATTCTCAACTTACGAAAAATCGTCTGTATGTCTTTTCTTGAGGAGATGTGTAACTAAGCCTTTCCTATTTTGCCTCCTTGTACCTTGCTTTGTCCCAGACACAGGGAAGACTTCTGCCCTTGCGCTATGCTACTCTGCCGCTGAGTATGCATGCCCAGTGTGGAACACATCTCACCACGCTAGAACAGTGGATGTGGCTCTTAATGAGACATGTCGCATTATCACGGGGTGTCTGCGCCCTACACCACTGGAGAAATTACACTGTCTAGCCAGTATTGCACCACCTGACATCCACCGGGAAGTATCAGCCAATAGTGAAAGGACCAAGGCAGAGACATCTCCAGCCCACCCCCTGTTTGGGGATCAGCTAGTATGTCAACGACTTAAATCAAAAAATAGTTTTCTAAGATCTACAGAGACACTCACTGGAACACCTCAGCAAGCAAGAGTCCAAAAGTGGCAGGCTCAAACCCTGAACCTCAATCAATGGCTGATACCAAACGAGAGACTCCCCCCTGAGCACACAGAAAACTGGGCGACTTGGAAGGCGCTGAACAGACTGCACTCTGGCACCACGAGATGCAGAGCAAACCTTAAGAAATGGGGCTACAAAGTGGAATCCACGACATGCGAGTGTGGAGAAGAGCAAACCACTGACCACCTGCTGCAATGCAACCTGAGCCCTGCCACATGCACAATGGAGGACCTCCTTGCGGCAACACCAGAGGCACTCCAAGTGGCCAGATACTGGTCAAAGGACATTTAATCAACTACCAAGCTTGCAAATTCTGTGTTTTGTCTGTTTGTTTTTGTTAAAAATGTAATACAAATGTCTGGTTAACTATGACACGAAAAATAAAAAATAACCTTGCTTTGAAGGCCAGGCCAGGGCTGGTATTGTTAACTGCGCAGCACAGCAAGGTACAGAGCAGCAGGACAGAAGACAGCCATCTCCAGCCTTTTCCCCTCATTTGTTTCTTTCTTTTTCCTTTCCTTGAGTCAAGTCTTGACACTTGTGGAAGAAGGCAGAAGCAAGAAGGAAAAAGATTTCAACAGTCGAGCGGCAGACCGTGAAGGGGCCTCCAGAGGCAGGCAGCTTGACACCAAGCCCTGGCCCAGAATGCCAATGCAGCCTGAGCGAGGAAGTGTCAAGCAAGAAGCAAAATCTATATATATATATAAAATGCTCTGTGAGTAATGAGTACCTTAAAAACAAAAGAACCAATGAACAAAATCACACCAAATTTGGCAACAAAACGTCTCACAACACAAGGAGTGACCATCATTCAAAAAATTATGATTTTGTCATTTGGGAGTTGTAGTTACTGGAATGTATAGTTAACCTATAAGCAAAGAGCATTCTGAACTCCATCAAGGATGGAATTGAACTAAACTTGGCACACAGAACTCCCATCACCAACAGAAAATACTGGAAGGGTTTGGTGGGCATTGACCTTGAGTTTAGGAGTTGTAGTTCACCTTCATCCAGAGAGTACTGTGGACTCAAACAATGATGGATCTGGACCAAACTTGGCATGAATACTCAATATGCCCAGATGTGAACACTGGTGGAGTTTGGGGAAAATAGACCTTGACATTTGGGAGTTGTAGTCACTGGGATTCACAATTCACCTACAATCAGAGCATTCTGAACCCCACGAACGACAGTGTGCAGGTACAGCTGTACCAGGAGCTCCAATTTTGTTTGCTTTGCATTGAATGTTTGTTGTAGTCCTAAGTTTCAGGGACTCTGCAGATAGATGGCTTCTTTTGGCTGCAATCATAGGGCAAGCCACCTGTCAATTATTGTTAGGTTCCCTGGTCCCGCCCCCTTTTTGGGTTTTGGAGGGAATAGGAACCATTTTGGGTCAGTCCACACAGAGAAGCCTTTGATACAGGACATAAAATCAGGAGCTCCTGTAGAAAGCTTCGTCTTCTACAGCTTGGCCGGGAGATATACAGCCTTACAGCTCCTTTGCTGAGGGAATGTGGTCCCACAGCACTTCAGCCAGCCATCACCTAAACCTGAACTCCTTCTTTTCCCCTGGAAGTCTACAAAGCTCTGCTTGGTAAGGGTCACTCGCGGAAGCCAGAAGCAGTTGGTACAGGGTGTAGGGGCTTCACGCCAACAGAGGCAAAGACAGACTGCCCAGATTAGAGGTTAAAGATTTCCCCATTAGTTAAAATACAGTTATGAAGATAGTGCCTGTTCCCTATGGACAAGATTGAGAGAGCCAATAGACTATTAAGAAAGCCTTGAAGTACCTGTTTGATTTCAATAATAAAGAACTTTGTTGAATCTTTAAGCAATCTAAAGACTCTGTTTTAAGGAAATCCAAAGGCCTTTAATCTGAGGCAGCCCCGGCGTCCCGTTGGGCACACAGAATTTATGTCCTGTCTACAGTCTTATGTACAGGCCCAGCGTGCCACAGGACAGACAGAATCAGGGAAAACTTCCCACACAGAACACCCATGACCAACAGAAAATACTCAAGGCCATCCAATCCAACTCCCTTCATCAGGACAAGAAAATGTAATCAAAGCCCTCCTGACAAAGAGCCATTCAACGATAGATAGATAGATAGATAGATAGATAGATATGATTCTCACACACAGAGATATAGTATCATAGATTTGAAATGGATCCTTAAAGAAGGACAATGATATGTTGCATGTTCCAGAGTAGGCAAACCAGACACTCTCCACATCAACTCTGACAAAGAAATACCAAGAAATACTGTTTACCCACAAGCAGAAAGACATGACATATTTTTGAAACCAACACTTTCTCATTACTTTATTTTCCAGATCAACAGACTGGGCCACAGCAACGCGTGGCAGGGGACAGCTAGTTTATTATAAAATAAATAATTAAAAATGTCAATTCAAGATTTAAAAACAATTAAACTCTTTATAAATTCAAGACATCAAAAATATTGAAATTTATTGGAAGACACCATACAAGCCTTTCAAAGGCACTGCACAGCAATGACACGCCAGTGTTACTTGGTTTGTCAAAGCCTGAACGCATGGGAATATTTTGACTTTGAATGGGAGCGACCAGGAAGGCCGTGAGAAGGTGATGAAAAAGTATTGGAAGTGAAGAAGCACGAGATCTCTATGCTGGATTTCATATCATAAAATCCCACTGTACTCTCAGAAAAGCAGAGGGTAGTGTTTCAAGTCGAACACTTCCCAAGCGTCTAGGACTGTGCGATGTATTTTTGAATGATGCGCACAGATCCAAGTCAGGTGGCCTTTTGCAGTTGACAGATCGTGATTTTGTCGATGTTTATTGTTTCCAAATGCCGGCTGAGATCTTTTGGCACAGCACCCAGTGTGCCGATGACCACTGGGAACACCTGTGCTGGTTTATTCCAGAGCCTTCGCAGTTTGATTTTGAGGTCTTGATAGTGGCTGAGTTTTTCCTGTTGTTTTTCTTCAATGCGACTGTCACCTGGAATGGTGGCATCAATCATCCAGACTTTTTTCTTTTCCAAAATCGTGATGTCTAGTGTATTGTGTTCCAAAACTTAGTCAGTCTGGATTCGAAAGTCCCACAGGATTTTTGCATGTTCATTTTCCACGACCTTTGCGGGCTTATGATCCCACCAATTCTTTACTGCTGGCAGGTGGTACTTGTGACATAAGTTCCAGTGAATCATTTATGTGCATTATTTACTTTGGGCTTGTGTGTCCTTTGCTCTTCTGTTTTTGAACAACGCTTCTGCGCAACTCAAAAGATGGTAAAAGTTTCCCAATGAGCAAAACTGCCTTACAGAAAAGATACCTCTTTATCCACTTAAGGCAGTGTTTCTCAGCCTTCCTAATGCCGCGACCCCTTAATACAGTTCCTCATGTTCTGGTAACCCCCAATCATAAAATTATTTTTGATGCTACTTCATAACTGTAGTTTTTCTATTATTACAAATCGTAATGTAAATATCTGATATGCAGGATGCATTTTCATTCCCTGGACGAAATTTGGCACAAATACCCAATACTTCCAAATTTGAATACAAGTGGGGTTGGAGGGGGGGATTGATTTTGTCATTTGGGAGTTGTAGTTGCTGGGATTTATAGTTCACCTACAATTAAAGAGCATTCTGAACTCCACCATCAATGGAATTGAACCGGTCCTGGCACACAGAACTTCCATGACCAACAGAAAATACTACAAGGGTTTGGTGGGCAATGATGTTGAATTTTGGAGTTGTAGTTCACCTGCTTCCAGAGAGCACTGTGGACTCAAACAATAAGGGATCTGGACCAAACTTGGCACGAATACTCAATATGCCCAAATGTGAACCCTGGTGGAGTTTGGGGAAAATAGACCTTGACATTTGGGAGCTACAGTTGCTGGGATTTATAGTTCACCTACAATCAGAGCATTCTGAACCCGACCAATGATAGAATTGGGCCAAACTTCCCAAAGAGAACCCCTATGACCAACAGAAAATACTGTGTTTTCTGATGGCCTTTGGTGACCCCTCTGACACCCCCTCGCGACCTCTCCAGGGGTCTCGACCCCCAGGTTGAGAAACGCTGACTTAGGGTTTCTGATCAGGTATCACAGGATCCCAAACGTACCCAATCTTGCAAGCATACACACTGACCAGCATCCTTCCTTAACATCCTTCTCCAAAACTCCCAATTTGGAGGGACATTAATTGTGCTTTCGGTCTCCAAACTCCCTTTTTTGTGGAGGTTGGGGAGTGGTAATCATCCTGTTTTGCTGCCAATAAAGCAGAGTGGGAAGTGGACGGATTTATGTCTGGTCGCAAAGCATGTGCTAAAGCAAGTCGGTCCTTGCGGACTCTCCCTCGTGAAATCTAATCTCTTAATGGCTCCTTGGCTGAAAAGGGCTCTGCGTGACCCGAGGAGAAAGCCTTGCCAGCTATTAGCCATACAGATCTGCACCGGGCAACACACTCCTTGCATTTCTGCCATTTCTCCTTTTCAAATGAGCAATAATCTCCAACGTTGGGGCAAGGTCACTTCAACAGCTGCCATTCCACATCAACAACGCTGTAGAATTAACAACAATTTGAGCGTGTTGTCGAAGGCTTTCATGGCCGGAATCAGCGGGTTGCTGTGAGTTTTCCTGGCTGTCTGGCTATGTTCCAGAAGCATTCTCTCCTGACATTTTGCCTGCTAATGGCATCCTCAAAGGTTGTGAGGTCTGTTGGAAACTAGGCAAATGAGGATTATATATCTGTGGAATTATGTCCAGGGTGGGAGAAAGAACTTTTGTCTGCTTGAAGCAAGTGTGAATGTTGCAACTGGTCACCTTCATTAGCACTGAATGGTCTTGCAGCTTCAACAATTGACATGAAACAATCACAGCCAGCTAACACCTCCCAACAAAGGATTCCCCCAAGCAGCAATCAGACAGTCTTTGAAGCTCACAAGACCTCACTGTCACGTTGCTAGGGCTCTACCTTGTTTAGGTAGAGATGAATCAAACTCCCAGGTTTAACAAACAGTTTAATTAAAACAGCACTTACTTGCTGGCTGTTTATATAGTCCAAAATATAAAACACAAAGATAGCACGCAGCTACAGAATAAACAAAAACTGATAGCAAAAATAACTTCGTAGTCAAAAGGGTCCAGTCCAATGGTCAAATGCCGAGAGTTCAATAAACAAAGTCCAGGGATCAAGAGTCTATACCGTAGTCAAAAGCCAGTCCAAAGGTTCAAGGTTCCAGGGCTCCAAGATTACAGGAGACAGGTCAGGATACCGAAAATCCAACAGACCTGGGGGGAAAACCACCAGCATCCACCACCAAAATGCAACAGATACTATTCTCCCAAAGATCAGTCCCAAGGTTAGCTCCTTAAATCCAGTAACACCCAGCTGCAACCCATCTCCTGCACACCTCCACCCCTAATTGCTTTTACCCATGAACTCCCACTTACAGATCACCAAACCCTGTAGAACAAATGCTCACATTAACTCTTCCATCACCAATCATCAACTGCAGAACATATGACACTCACAACCTCTGAGGATGCCTGCCATAGATTCCAGCCCAGCTTACCTGTCCGAATGTTTCTCTCCCTATGAACCATCAATGAGTTTAAGATCATCTGGGGAGGCCCTGCTCTCCATCCCGCCTTCTTCGCAGGGACAACTGGCAGGAACGAGAGACAGGACCTTCTCAGTGGTGGCCCCTTGGCTGTGGAACTCCCTCCCTAGGGATATTAGATCAGCCCCTTCCCTCCTGACCATCAGCACAGAAAAGTGAAAGCATGGGTTTTTGAACAAGCCTTTGGGAACCTAGCGCAATAGATAAACACAGAACCATGTGAAATTGAATACTAGAACGACTTGGATGATGTTTTTGGACGACGAGGTTAATAGTGACGGTGGTGCTTTTATATGTTTTTAAAGGTTTTATGTATTTATTTTATAATTCTGTTTTACATGTTTATTGTAATTTTTACATTGTATTGACGAAAGCTTTCATGACTGGAATCACTGGGTTGTTGTAGGTTTTTCAGGCTATATGGCCATGTTCTAGAAGCATACTCTTGTTTTGCTGTTGTAATTTTAGAGTTTTTTTTAATACTGGTAGCCAGATTTTCATTTTCATGGTTTCCTCCTTTCTGTTGAAATTGTCTACATGCTTGTGTATTTCAATGGCTTGTCTGTGTAGTCTGACATGATGGTTGTTAAGAGTGGTCCAGCATTTCTGTGTTCTCAAATAATATGCTGTGTCCAGGTTGGTTCATAGAAACCATGAAAATAATAAACTCTCAACAAAAAATTGTCCCAAGCACCAACAAGCCACACCAAACAACTGCCAGGCCATCAAATGCTAATCATGGTGGTCAGTTGAAACATTCATACCTAGCTCCAACAGACAAGAGTTCTTTGTCCCACCCTGGCCATTCCACAGATATATAAACCCTTTTTCCTAGTTCCAACAGACCTCTTTATCTCTGAGGATGCTTGCCATAGATGCAGGCAAAACGTCAGGAGAGAATGCCTCTAGACCATGGCCATATAGCCCGAAAAAACCTACAACAACCCAATAATACTAATAATTTTTTCAGGCTATATGGCCATGTTCTACAGGCATTCCCTCCTGACGTTTTGCCTGCATCTATGGCAAGCATCCTCAGAGGTTGTGAGGTCTACCTCTGAGGATGCCTGCCATAGATGCAGGTGAAACGTCAGGAGAAAATGCCTCTAGAACATGACCATATAGCCCAAAAAAACCTACAACAACCCCATTATTTATGCGTTTGATTTATTAAAACATTCCCATCCTACCCCATGTAATGGAGGTGGAGGCATTACTTTTCACCCAACTGAAAATGCACCACCAGAAACCACTAAGGTAGGTCAAATTTCCAGCTTCAAAGCTTGGTATAGAACCTTTCCAAAGGAATTCCCCCTCCGCTAAACAAAGCTTGGAGATAAAACAGGCAGAGGTGCCCTGCAAGGGACCTAAGGGTCTTCTAAACCGGGCAGGAGAGTTGGTAAGAAGAAAATGAAATGTGATGCTGGAGAAGCGTGGAATCACGCCTGAACCCTTCCTAGAAGCCAAGATGACTAAGCTCAGACTGTCATCCTTCTGACATATCATGAGGAGACACGACGCGCCAGAAAAAAACAACGATGCTTGGGAAGGTAGACGGCAGTGGGAAACAAGGAAGACCGCATTGCGGATGGATAAACTCAGCTAAGGAAGGCATGGCTGCAATGAGGTTGCAAGGCCTCAGAGAATAAGATGATTCATAGCCTTCAATCCAGGATGTCTTTCTGGAGCAGAGGGTCAGCAATGTCAGCCTGTCTGGGGGCTGGTGGATCGGTTGTTGTGGGGTTGGCATATGTTATTTATTTGGCTAGCTTAAGTTCCCGACGTTGCCTGGGGGTACCTTTCCTAATGGGACAAGTCGTATAACTATGAAGCTAAAGATACGTATTTCTAAGAAATAGCATTAGAAAATGCATAACTAGGCAGTGCAGGGCGCATACGCTAGTATTAATACATGATTGTCTTGAGTGAGTCACACTCTTTCAGCTTCAGAGAAAGGTGGGATCCCCTTCGAAATAAATTCTTAAATTGTTGCCTTCAGCAAGCCATACTCCTTTGATCTTGAGTCATACTCTCTCAGCCTTTAACCCACAATGAAGTGGGCTTTTTAGTTGAAACTTCCATGCCTTAGTCACCTCTAGATTGGACTACTGTAATGCACTCTACGTGGGGCTGCCCTTGAAAACAGCCCAGAAATGTTAACCATGATGTTAATTGGTGCTCCTTACCCTCCTGTTTAAGGAGCTCCATTGGCTGCCGTTCATTTTCCGGTCCCAATTCAAGGTGCAGGTGCTTACCTACAAAGCCCTAAATGGTTTGGGACCCATCTACCTGCATAACCGCATTTCTGTATACGAACCCACACGATCTCTTCGATCATCTGGAGAGGCCCTGCTCGCGATCCCACCTGCATCGCAAGCACGATTGGTGGGGACGAGGGTCAGGGTCTTCTCGGTGGTGGCCCCTCGACTCTGGAACTCACTCCCCAATGACATTACGCATGCCCCAACACTGGCAGTCTTCAGGAGGAGCTTGAAAACGTGGTTGTTCCAGTGTGCCTTCCCAGAATAAGGAAACTCCAAGCAATTTGTCCTGAATGCACTCTATTAGAGATCTAGGATCGTCCGCATGCCCCACCTATCTTCAAAATACCTATCCTATTTCACCTGGTCATGCCCAGCATTTTTTAACAATTTTAATTATTACACTTGGCCCTGCCATAGGTTATTTTTAATGCGTCGTGGTGTTATTGTTGATGTCTACTGCTTGTTTATGAGTTTATTTATTGTTGTATTGTTGTTGTTGTTGTTTTACTGATGTATTTGGGCTCAGCCTCTTGTAAGTCGCACCGAGTCCTTCAGGAGATGGTAGCGGGGTACAAATAAAGGATTATTATTATTATTATTATTATTATTATTATTTTAAGTTAGATCAGTGTTTCTCTACCTGGAGGTCAAGGGTCATGAGGGGGCGTCAGAGGGATCGCCAAAGACCATCAGAAAACACAGTATTTTCTATTGGTCATTGGGTTTCTATGTGGGAAGTTTGGCCCAATTCTATCATTGGTGAGGTTCAGAATGCTCTTTGTTTGTAGATGAACTATAAATCCCAGCAACTACAACTCAAGGTCTATTTTCCCCAAACTCCATCATTGTTCACATTTAGGCATATTGAGTATTCGTGCCAAGTTTGGTCCTGATCCATCATTGTTTGAGTCCACAGTGCTCTCTGGATGTAAGTGAACAACAACTCCAAATTCAAGGTCAATGCCCACCAAACCCTTCCAGTATTTCCTGTTGGTCATGGGAGTTTGGTTCAGTTCCATCTTTGGTGGAGTTCAGAATGCTCTTTGATTGGAGATGAACTATAAACCCCAGCAACTACAACTCAAGGTCTATTTTCCCCAAACTCCATCATTGTTCACATTTAGACATATTGAGTATTCGTGCCAAGTTTGGTCCTGATCCATCATTGTTTGAGTCCACAGTGCTCTCTGGATGTAGGTGAACTACAACTCCAAATTCAAGGTCAATGCCCACCAAACCCTTCCAGTATATTCTGTTGGTCATGGGAGCTCTGTGTGCCAAGTTTGGTTCAATTCCATCTTTGGTAGAGTTCAGAATGCTCTTTGATTGCAGGTGGACTATAAATCCTAGCAACTACAACTCCCAAATGACAAAATCATCATGGATATTGTATATCTTTGTGTTTGAGGGCAAATATTGTCTTGGCTGATAATAATAAGTTAGTTCCCCATCACCACCATCAACTCCATCAGTATTCAAATTTGGACGTATTGGGTATTTGTGTCTATTTTGGACCAGTGAATGAAAATACATCCTGCATATCCAATATTTACATTAAAGTTCATAACATTAGCAAAATTACAGTTATGAAGTTACAACAAAAATAATTTTATGGTTGGGGGTCACCACAACATGAGGAACTGTATTAAGGGGCCGTGGCATTAGGACGGTTGAGAACCATTGAGTTAGATAATGAAGAATCTGTGTGCCAAGTGTGGTCCAAATCCATCAAGCTATGGAGGAGACTTTGTGGGACATAGACATATACTTTGACATATCAATGGATGGATGAATGGATGCATATTCCATCTTCCTTGAGGAAATGATTTCTATTCTTGATCTGTCTTCCTCTCCTCCTGAAGATGCTCCAAGATGTACATGAAGATCTTGGAGTCCTCATGGACAGCAAGTTAAACATGTGCCAACACTGTCATGTGGCGGCAAAAAAAGCCAATGAGATGTTGGCCTGCATCAATAGGAGCATAGTGTCTAGATCTAGGGAAGTCATGCTACCCCCTCTATTCCCCCTCGATGGACTGTCACCTTGTCGTGGTGAGGGGGCTTGCGCGTTCCAATGAACCTGTAGGCACAACAACTGGAGTCGTGCACTCCCAGGAGTGGCCGCGGGGGAGGTTCCAGACCAAGCACAGTCCGAAGACCCAAAGACCTCAACGGCGGAGCAGGCGGAGGATAACATGGCACATGTTACAACGGCTGCGAAGGCGGAAGAAGGCTGCAACAGACTGAGAAGCCACGGTCATTGTGTTAAACTACATCACCAGTGGAACCTCACTCTGTGAAGTCTGTGTGTTGATCAGTTGTGCACTGACCTCCACACATTAAAAAAACCCACGCACAGGCGTCTTCCAAAGAAAATAAAAACAAACCAACCAAAGTCCCATGGCAATCAGCGAGTGGCGACGGGGGCAGGACTGTGAAATCTGGAAGCCCCTAGTCACAGACTGGCACATGGGCGGTGGGTACGGACTCAGTCGTTCTACCTCAAGGTCCGAGGCAGTTGAGTAGTTCGGCAGCTGTATCCGCGACTGAGCAGCCCTTGAGGACCCACTCTGCTCACCCCACATGGGGAGGGGGCTAGAAAAGGTGCCCTAAACATAGTCTGCCTCCCTTATCCCTGACTGGACTGCCGCGTCCAGTGGGGTCACCACCCTGCGGCCAAAAAAGGAAAATGAACTTCGGTACGTGGAACGTACGGACTCTGATGGACAACAGTGGCAGTGAACGCCCCGAACGCAGAACTGCCATCATTGCAAGGGAGCTGGGACGCTTCAACATCGACATAGCAGCCCTTCAGGAGCCCCGGAGAGCAGGAGAGGGACAGCTGAAGGAAGAAAAAGGAGGCTACACCTTCTTCTGGAAGGGACTGCCCGAAAAAGACCAAAGAATGCACGGAGTTGGCTTTGCCATCAGGAATGATCTGGTGAAACATCTGTCCGAAGCACCCACTGGCATCAACGAACGACTCTCAACCCTCCGAATCGATCTTGCCAAAAACCAACGGGCAACCATCATAAGTGCCTATGCACCAACACTAGATGCTGACGAAGACATCAAGGAGAAATTCTACTGTCAGCTGGACACCGTCCTATCGGGGATACCTAAGGAGGACAAAATCATCCTCCTGGGGGATTTCAATGCAAGAGTCGGGCGAGACTTCGACCTGTGGCCAGGGACCATCGGAAAAGACGGGGTTGGAAACAGCAACTCAAATGGCATCCTGCTTCTCACCAAATGTGCGGAGCACAACCTTGTCATCACCAACCCGCTCTTCCGCCAGAAAAACAAGTTCAAGACATCATGGAAGCACCCCCGGTCAAAGCATTGGCACCTCTTAGACTATGTAATCACACGCGCCAGAGACCGCCGTGACGTGCTCCTCACAAGAGCCATGACAGGTGCTGACGACTGCTGGACAGACCACAGGTTAACAACCTTGTCATCACCAACACGCTCTTCCGCAAGAAAAACAAGTTCAAGACATCATGGAAGCACCCCCGGTCAAAGCATTGGCACCTCTTAGACTATGTAATCACACGCGCCAGAGACCGCCGTGATGTGCTCCTCACAAGAGCCATGACAGGTGCTGACGACTGCTGGACTGACCACAGGCTAATTCGATCCTCGATGGCTCTCAAGATTGCCCCCAAGCGCAGACTCCAAGGAAGGAAGACAAGGCGCAAAATGAACACCCAAGCCCTTCAGGAGCCCTCCAGACGAGCCCATCTCCAAACAGCACTCAAGGACCATCTACCCACAGTATACCCCGAAAATGTCGAGGAACATTGGAACAAACTGAAGACCTCCATCATCCAAGCCTGCGAAGAAACTATTGGATACCAAGCCAAGAAACATCAAGACTGGTTTGATGAAAATGACATCGAGATCCAACAGCTAATTGACAAGAAAAGGAAAGCCTTCCAAGCATGGCAGAGAGACATCAACTGTGCTGCTAAGAAAAAGATCTATGCCAGTGCAAAAGCTGAGGTCCAAAGAAGGACAAGAGAACTCAAGAACATCTGGTGGACAAAGAAGGCTGAAGAAATCCAACACCTGGCAGATACCCATGATGCTCAGGGATTTTCAAAGCCACAAAGGTCATCTATGGACCAAGAAACCATGGCATACAGACTCTACGCTCATCAGATGGAACCAAACTCCTGAAGGACCAAAACTCAATTGCACTACGTTGGAAAGAACACTACCAAAGCCTCCTGAACCGCAGCTCCAATGTGGCCGAAGAGGTCCTCTCACAAATCCCGCAACAACAAACCAGGGATGAGCTTGCAGCACTGCCTAGTTTGGAAGAAGTCAGCAATGCCATCAGCCAACAAAAGAATAACAAAGCCAGTGGACCAGATGGGATCCCTGCTGAAATCTTTAAAGAGGGAGGACCTGAGCTGACACACCAACTCCACCAGCTCATAGAAAAAGTTTGGGTGACCGAGAAAATCCCAGCAGATTTCAAGGATGCCACCATCATCACCCTCTTCAAAAAAGGGGAAAGAACAGACTGCGGAAACTATCGAGGTATCTCCCTTCTAACCTCCGCTGGGAAAATCCTCGCAAGAATCCTTGCAAACCGCCTTCTGCCCCTCTCAGAAGACACCCTCCAGAATCCCAGAACGGCTTCCGCCCCTCCAGAGGAACCGTGGACATGATCTTCACTGCACGACAGCTCCAAGAAAAATGCAGAGAACAAAACCAACCTCTGTACATGGCATTCATCGACCTTGCAAAGGCATTCGACACAGTGAATCGCAGCGCTCTCTGGACCATCCTCCACAAAATCGGGTGCCCAAGCAAATTTGTGAACATCCTGCGGCTCCTCCATGATGACATGATGGCAACAGTCTTGGACAGCAGTGGCTCCCAAAGTGACCCATTTAAGGTGGAATCGGGTGTCAAACAGGGATGTGTTATTGCCCCAACTCTATTCTCCATCTTCATCGCTATGATACTTCACCTTGTTGATGGGAAGCTTCCCACCGGAGTGGAAATAATCTATCGGACAGATGGCAAGCTATTCAACCTCAGCAGACTGAAAGCCAAAACCAAGGTTACAACAACAGCTGTTATAGAACTCCAGTATGCTGATGACAATGTCGTCTGTGCGCATTCAGAAGAAGATCTACAAGCCACTCTAAACACCTTCGCAGAAGCATATGAGAAGCTCGACCTGTCACTGAACATTGAGAAAACCAAGGTGCTGTTCCAGCAGTCACCAGCCAATCCCTCTCCAATGCCAGTAATACAGCTTAATGGTGTCACATTAGAAAATGTTGACCATTTCCGCTACCTTGGCAGCCACCTCTCCACCAAAGTCAACATCGACCCCGAAATACAACACCGCCTGAGCTCTGCAAGTGCAGCATTTTCCCAGAATGAAGCAGAGAGTGTTTGAGGACCGGGACATCCGTAGGGATACCAAGGTGCTTGTCTATAAAGCTATTGTCCTCCCAACCCTGCTATATGCCTGTGAGACGTGGACTGTCTACAGACGTCACATGCAGCTCCTGGAACGTTTCCATCAGCGCTGCCTCCGGAAAATCCTGCAAATCTCCTGGGAAGACAAGCGGACAAACGTCAGTGTGCTGGAAGAAGCAAAGACCACCAGCATTGAAGCGATGGTCCTCCAACATCAACTCCGCTGGGCCGGCCACGTTGTCCGGATGCCTGACCACCGTCTCCCAAAGCAGTTGCTCTACTCCGAACTTAAGAACGGAAAACGGAACGTTGGTGGACAGGAGAAGAGATTTAAAGATGGGCTCAAAGCCAACCTTAAAAACTCTGGCATAGACACTGAGAACTGGGAAGCCCTGGCCCTTGAGCGCTCCAGCTGGAGGACAGCTGTGACCAGCAGTGCTGCAGAATTTGAGGAGGCACGAGTGGAGGGTGAAAGAGAGAAACGTGCCAGGAGGAAGGCGCGTCAAGCCAACCCCGACCGGGACCGCCTTCCACCTGGAAACCAATGCCCTCACTGAAGAAGATGCAGAGCAAGAATAGGGCTCCACAGCCACATACGGACCCACAAGGAAATCCATAATGGAAGACCATCTTACTCGTCCAACGAGGGATCGCCTAAGTAAGTAAGTAAGTAAGTACCCCTCTATTCCGCTTTGGTTAGACCACACCTGGAATATTGTGTCCTATTCTGGGCATCACAATTGAAGAGAGATATTGACAAGCTGGAATGTGTCCTGAGGAGGGCGACTAAAATGATCAAGGGTCTGGAGAACAAACCCTGTGAAGAGCGGCTTAAAGAGCTGGGCATGTTTAGCCTGAAGAAGAGAAGGCTGAGAGGAGACATGATGAGGGCCATGTATAAATATGTGAGAGGAAGTCACAGGAAGGAGGGAGAAAGCTTGTTTTCTGCTGCCCTGGAGACTAGGGCGCAGAACAATGGCTTCAAACTACAAGAAAGGAGATTCCATCTAAACAGTAGGAAGAACTTCCTGACTATGAAAGCTGTTCAGCAGTGGAATTCTCTGCCCCGGAGTGTGGTGGAGGCTCCTTCTTTGGAGGCTTTTAAACAGAAGCTGGATGGCCATCTGTCAGGGGTGCTTTGAATGCAATATTCCTGCTTCTTGGCAGAATGGGGTTGGACTGGATGATAAATGAGGTCTCTTCCAACTCTTGGATTCTATGATTCTAAGTCTGCTGATGCTAGACCCAAACCTTTGATGTCTGGCCTCAACAGAACTCCCAAACAACCAAAAGCATCTGCACAAGGAAAGATAGTAATACCATGAGTGGATTCACAGATGCTCATTTAGAAATGTTTCACCACTCCTGGAGACGTCTAAGAGAAGCATATCTCCATCCTTCCCTCACCAGAATGGTGCTTTGGTGGACAGTTGAGAAGCTACAAAAACAGCCTTGGCATGTTATGTATGGTCTTAGGGTGCAGCTTGACAACTTCTGCTCTTTGGTCTCTTCTCTCCACGATGGTCCACAGCCTTAAGCCATTTTTCTCAGCAAAAGAAGGTACTCCGTTCTCCCCCTCAGTTGCTTCAACCAGCCTTCACCTGTTCTACAATATCCTTCCCAAGACCAATAAAAGCCCACACACAGCATTGAAAAGGTCACTGCAGAAAATGTTTATATAGTGGTGTAATGACATTTGCCATTTTATTGTCAATCTCTGTCCTAATAATCCTTAACATTTATTTAACTTGCTTTCCCCTCGGGGCCTCGGAGCACTAAATGGAGCTTTTCAGCCAGTTTCATGGGACAACTTCCAGGTTATATTTCCTATGTAAGGTAAACAATTTTGGATTCAGCAATGCTATTACGGTGGAGCAAGACAGAAAAGACAACAGGTGTATAGTTACTAGGCATGTGCAATCTATGGTTCTAAATGGTTCTAAAGTACTTACAAAACTAAAGTTCTGGTGGTGAAAACTAGGGGGCGCTGGTGCTTTGCTTCAACAGTGTTGCTAAAGTTCTGGTGGTGAAAATTTCAGAACTCTAACAAAATTTTCAAAATTTCATTATTTCATTATTGGTGATTTTTAAGACAGAACCTTAGGAACTGCCATTTATAATGAAATTTTGAAAACTGTGTTAGAGTTCTTGAAAGTTGTGTTAGAGTACTGCGTAACCATGACTGGAGAGGTAGATCAGCATCTCCAAAGGACTGGAAGAGTTCTCTTTGCTCTCCTATTGCTATCCACTGTTTATCTTTGATAAAATGTTTTTCCTTTGTCTATGGAAAAGGCGTAGTTCTGTAGACCAGCACTACATCTGCAGAAGGTCCCAGGTTCAACATTTGGCCCCTCCAATCAAAAATATTCAGGCAGCAAGAAGGAGACAATGAAACTCATTTGCTGAAGAAACTTAAATAATTGATTCTGCTTCCACACAATATTGTGATGACCACTAACTTGATAGGATCATCAATATGCAGATAAATCCATGGAGGAGAAGGCTACCAAAGAAGACTAGTGCTGAGGGCTACATAGAAGTTCCAAAATCAATGGCAGCCCTCACAAAATGGCAACTCAAGAAGGAACAATAGCAGGGTGTTGCCCTCATGTCCCCTATGGAAAACAGGATGAGGGACTAGCAAAGATCTCCATAAGCTCTTATGAATGTTGTGGGCCATCTCCCAAAATTCTAGAATCAAAAAGCTGGAAGAGATTCCCAAAGCTCTCCACTCCAACCTCTTTCCACTACATAGGAAGACACAACCAAAGCTCTCTCAAAAGACAGCCATCCAGTCTCTGCTTAAAACCTTCCAGAGAAGGTGAATCCAGAAGGTGAACCCACCAGACTCCCAGGCAACATCATCCCCTGCCAAACAGCTCTTCTGTCAGGAAGCTCCTTCCAACGTTTAGGTGGAATCTCTTCCTGCTGTTTGAATCCATTGCTGTTTGAATCCATCCATGTCCTAGTATGTGGAGTAGAAGAAAAGTAGCTTGCTCCTTCTTCAACAGGACCTCCCTTCTAATATTTGAACATGGCTCTCATGTCCTCTTCTCTCCACCTCCTTTTCTCAAGGCTAAACAGGCTCGGTTCCTTCAACCGTTCCTCAAAGGGATTATTCATGGTTCCCAGGTCTTTCCTCCGGCCAGGTTGGGCATTTTCCCAGGCTCTGAGTAAGAGCAGATGGTCTTGTGAAAAATTACGTCTCAGGATATATTTCATTTCATATTGCTCTGGCTTGTGGTTTTAGTAGCATTGCTATTTCACATTGTCAATACTTTTTTCAAGTTTTAAATATCATTAGTTAAAACCCATTTACAACCTTTATTTAAATTAAATCTACTTAATCTACCTTTAGAGAAATTAAATCCCATTTTGGCTTAATCAAGCTATTTAAAAGAAATTTATTATGTTTGCCTTATGAGTTTTCTAGAATTTATGAGAGGGAAGGAAAGGGATTACTTTCAAGAAAGGGAAATTAAGTTTAAATGTTTTTTAAAGCAAGGTTTTAGATGGAGGGGGAGGGGATCCTCTTATACATGCCAAACCTCAGAAGCACCTTTAGGTCGACTTGGATAAAACAAAATTAAAATATATTGTCGAAGGCTTTCATGGCTGGAATCACTAGGTTCTTGTGGGTTTTTTCGGGCTATAGAGCCATGTTCTAGAGGCATTTCTCCTGACATTTCGCCTGCATCTATGGCAAGCATCCTCAGAGGTTGTGAGGTCTGTTGGAAGTAGGAAAAATGGGTTTATATATCTGTGGAATGGCTGGGGTGGGGCAAGGAGCTCTTCCCTGCTGCAGTTAGGTGTGAATGTTTAGCTGATCACCTTCATTAGCATTTGAAGGCCTGCCTGAGCCTGGGAAAATCTGTTGCTGGGAGGTGTTAATCTGTGCCTGGTTTTTTCCTCTCTGTTGTTTAGCTGTTATAATTTTAGAGTTTTTTAATACTGGTAAAATTAAAATAAAATAGGTTTTTCTTCTTTCTGAAAAAAAAGGGAAATAATGTTTTGTTTCTTACACTACTGAAGCGGGACTACCAACCCTCAAGAATAAATTAGTTACTGTTGTTGTTGTTTATTCGTTCAGCCACTTCCGACTCTTCGTGACCTTGTGGACCAGACCAGGCCAGAGCTCCCTGTCGGCCTTGGCCACCCGTAGCTCCTTCAAGGTCAAGCCTGTCACTTCAAGGATGCCATCTCTCCACCTTGCCCTTGGTCGGCCCCTCTTCCTTTTTCCTTCCTTTTTCCCCAGCATCATTGTCTTCTCTAAGCTTTCCTTTCTTCTCATGATGTGGCCAAAGGACTTCATCTTGGCCTCTACTATCCTTCCTTCCCTCCCCTTTTTGGTATGGGGGATATAGGTGGATTTTTTCCAATCTAATGGCCATTCTTGTGTTTTTCATATTTTTTGGCAAATGGCATGCATCACTCTTGTATCTACTATAAATAAACATGTTAGCAAATCCATAGCCAGGTCCGCCACTACAATTGCATCTTCCGCCACTACAACTGCATCTGCTCAGAACCACAAGGCAAGGATGCTAACCTCATGGAAAGTTACAGTACCCAATTTTGAAGGAAACCAACCAGGATGATTTGTATCCAGGACTATTCTATTACAGAACAGACTCAAGATAGGAAATGGCAGAACCCCACCATTCTAGGAGTCTTCCTGGCAGGCTTTTCCTTGCCTACAGGCAGTCTCCAAATCTCAAAGAGGTACCTCCCCTTTTGGAGGACAGGCAACACAGATGAGGAGATGGACACATTATGGGGCTCTTCTTTGATTTATCGCATCTCCTTTCTAGTTGTGAAGCGGCATTGCACTACATAGGCTTGTCTTAAGTTGAAGCTGACTTGAAAACACATAACAACAACAGAAATACAGTATGATAAAGAGCTCAGGAAAAATATGAATACAGTCAATTTAAACCAGTTGAAACGATTTTGAAAATGTTAAGGATGAAGACAAATCCAACAGTTTAAATATGTATATAGCAATCTAACAAGTGCCAGGGGTCCAGAACGCCTTCCTCAATATTTTCATCCCAGAGGAGCCCTTGAAATAATTTCCGGGTCTTGGGAAACTCCTTCATGAAAATTTCTATATCTACAGCTCATGGTACATTGGCAGAATCAGTAAATCACAGAAGTGATAATCCAATTATAATTTAAGTCCTCTTTTGAGTAGAGAATGATGGATCTTTTCATTTTGGCCACCTTACAAATTTAAATAGTGAAGAGCAGAGACATCACACTGGCAACCAAGATCCGCATAGTCAAAGCAATGGTATTCCCCATAGTCACCTATGGATGTGAGAGCTGGGCCATAAGGAAGGCTGAGCGAAGGAAGATAGACACTTTTGAACTGTGGTGTTGGAAGGTATTTCTGAGAGTGCCTCGGACCACGAGAAGATCCAATCAGTCCATACTTCAAGAAATAAAGCCCAACTGCTCATTGGAGGGAAGGATATTAGAGGCAAAGATGAAGTCCTTTGGCCACATCATGAGAAGAGAGGAAAGCTTGGAGAAGACAATGATGCTGGAGAAAATGGAAGGAAAAAAGAAGAGGGGCTGACCAAGGGCAAGATGGATGGATGGTATCCTTGAAGGGACTGGCTTGACTTTGTAGGAGCTACGGGTGGCCATGGTCAACAGAGAGCTCTGGTCTGTGCTGGTCCATGTCACCAAGAGTCGGAAGCAACTGAACGAATAAACAACAGAGACTCAACCTGCTTCTTCTGCTATATAAAAGTCTGTTCTGAGAACATGTCACTCCATGCATCTAACAAAACAGACTGAAGTCTACAAATGCTTATTCTGTCGATTTCTTTCTCTCATTCAATATATGGTGTACCTCTCCTACAGCTTTCTTGGCAAAACTGATTCAGAGGAAATTTCTCACTGCCTTCCTTTGGGCAGCTGAGAAAGTAGGATTTGCTCAAGGTCACCCACTAGATGTTCAGGGCTATGGAGGGATTTGAACACTCAGCTCCAAGATTTCTAGACCATTGTGAAAGCCACTATATAATGCTGGCTCAGTCCCTTCTGATATGGGGTAACGTATAGATTATATAACAAAAACATTGGATCGAGCAGAATCCATTCCTTATTCTGGAGCATGGCCATACAGCCTGGAAAACTCACAGCAACCCATTCCTTATTGATTTCTTTCCACCTGTGGCACCTTTTGCAACGATCAGGGCATTGATGGAAGAGACAATGATGTCGGAAATCTTTTGAGGTGATAGAGTTAAGTCAGCAGGCCCTTTGAGGCAATGACACGACTCTCGTTTCGTGAAGAGTGTTCCGTTTCCCATCCTTCCGTCCAAAGTGGAGATTAAAATTGACAAGCTAGGCAGCCAAGGTAAATGAATGTGTCTAGCGGGCCCAGGACGGCTGAAATGAAATTACAGGGCTCCAAAAACACCCCTGGGGAAGGGGATGTTTATGTCTGATTACATATGCCAAGCACATCATCCTTTCATTTCGTCCCTTGGAGGGGCGGAATCCGACTCCAAACAGATCTGCCTAAGCACCCAACTCTGTGAGAGAGACTACAGAGTCTTCTCCTCAGGCCTGGATGAGGAAGTCCCTTGGATGTCTGTCTGTCTTTCCTTCTCTCACACACAAAGGGATTCTTTTCATCTCCACGCTCCATGCCGAAAAGCAAACATCGCATGTTTCAGTTCCTGCTGAGAATTATCCATTGTATTGCTGCACATCCCCCATTTCCCAGCCTTTTATATTTGCGTGAGATGACTGGGAAATATAGACATAACAACAGAATAACTGTATTTATATATACGTGACTTTCTTGGGAAAAGCGGGGCTTTCAGTCTTCTTGAAGTGGGATCCAGGTTCTTTAACAAAGTGGGATGAGATAGCCCCACAATAAGGTCCCCCATGACCTTCTGGCAAACAAGCTAGTCTAATGTGGGCGAGGCAAAACTACGGTGAGGTGGATCTGTAATTGGTTAAGTGAACAAACCCAGAGGGTGATTCCCCCCAATGCTTCCTCTTCATCCTGGAAAGAAGGAATGAGTGGAGTGCCATCAGCAGGTTTCCATCCTGGGCCCGGTCCTGTTCAGGATCTTCATAAATCTCTCTGTGTTATTGTCTATATGTTGAGTTATATTAATTGTATTGTTTTATTTGTTTATTGCTTGTTTTTATTGATGTGTTGTTGGGCTTGGCCTCCTGTAAGCCGCTCCGAGACACCTTGGGGAGATGGTGGCGAGGAATAAATGAATTATTATTATTATTATTATTATTATTATTATTATTATTATTATTATTTTTACTTCTTAGATGAAGGGTTTGAAGGCATGAGCATCAAGTTTGTAGACGGGACCAAATTGGGAGGGAGAGACAATACTCCAGAAGACAGGAGCAGAATTCAAAACAATCTTAACAGATTAGAGAGGTGATTGGCCAAAACTAACACAATGAAATTCAACAGGGACAAATGCAAGATACTCCACTTAGGCAGAAAAAACGAAATGCAAAAATACAGAATAAGGGATGCCTGGATTGACAGCAATACATGTGACAAAGATCTTGGCATTCTCGTGGACAGGAAGGTTACCATGAACCAACAATGTCATGCTGCAGTAAACAAAAGCCAAGGGGATTTTGGAATCAATTGAAAGGAGTCTAGTGTCTAGATCCAGGAAAGTCATGCTCCTCCTCTATTCTGCCTTGGTCAAACCACACCTGGAATCACACTGTGTCCAATTCTGGGCACCACAACTGAAGGGAGATGTTGACTTTAAGCTGGAAATTGTCCAGAGGAGGGCGACTCAAAGGAGCAAGGGTCTGGAGAACAAGCCCTATGAGGAGCAACTTAAAGAGCTGGGCATGTTCACCCTGCAGAAGAGAAGACTGACAGGAGACATGAGGAGGGCCAGGGATCAAGATGGGAGGGGAAGTCATAGAGAGGAGGGAGCAAGCTTGTTTTCTGCTGCCCTGGAGACTACAACGCAATGGAACAAGGGCTTCAAACTACAAGAATGGAGAATCCACCTGAACATGAGGAAGAACTTCCTCACTGTGAGAGCTGTTCAGCAGTGGAACTCTCTGCCCCGGAGTGTGGTGGAGCCTCCTTCTTTGGAGGCTTTTAATGCTGGTTGGCCAACTGTCAGAGAAGCTTTGAATGTGATTTTCCTGCTTCTTGGCAGAATGGATGGCCCACGAGGTCTCTTCCAACTCTAGGATTCTATGAGATGGAAAGGACAACCTGTCTATAGTCCCAGGAAAGGACAACCTGTCTATAGTCCCAGTCCCAATATTCCTCTCCATTCATCAGCTGCATCTTGCAAGTTTTATGGAATGCACAAAGATGTGTTTAGCGTTATGTTAAGTTACATTTTAGGAATGTGACTACTCTGGTATATGAAGAAGCCTGTCCTCATTGGGTAATTCCTCTTCACTTGGCTTTTCTTTACAAGATTCTCCTCTGGCCCTCCAGGTGTTTTGGACTTCAACTCCCACAATTCCTAACAGCCTTTCGGCCAAAGCTTGCCCATGTCTGTTTATGGGGGTTCTATATGGTTTGGGGAGGGGGCAAACATTACCCTAAAGACAAGCTATTGGAGGTCTTTGT
Source organism: Anolis sagrei ordinatus (assembly GCF_025583915.1). Classification (NCBI taxonomy): domain Eukaryota; kingdom Metazoa; phylum Chordata; class Lepidosauria; order Squamata; family Anolidae; genus Anolis; species Anolis sagrei. The sequence continues at coordinate 247,095,969 of NW_026847438.1, forward strand.
GGGGCTGGTGGGGGCTTTGCAGACCTCACAAGGACCACATACAGGGTCCACTGTGCCCGTCCCTTCTGTAGTATTGTCTCCTTCTCATTCCTTGGCCAGCCCTTTTTTGGAGCGAGGAAGACAGGCAACGCTAAATGCCGGGGACGTTGACAACCTGCATCTCTTCCTACCTGACTGCTTCCTTTGCGAAGGCAGGAGACAGCTATTAATGAGAAAGGAGAGCAAATATTGACAGTTTGTTCCACCCAGGCCCCCATGCAAACAGCTGGGTGCAATTCCAGTGACAAGATTATAGTGCGGAGGCGATTTCGGCAGCCGGGCGGCCTTCTGTTTGAAATGCAAGTTTTATAACCTCCGAAACGAGCTTGGAATAATCATTGCCGGAGTCCATGGGAGGCCTTCCGCATGGGGATATCGGCAGAGATACTCCTGAGAACCAAGCACCTGGCTCTATAGGTAGCTGCCTGCTTGTCATTTGCTTTGCTCAGTTTCTCCCAAGACATTAAGGGGGAAATTAGGGGTTTTTTCCAGACATCCCATGCATCACGGATTCAGAGTTCCAGAAACTATACTTGCTTAATAAAACCGTCTCCCCATCTATATATAGGAGCCCCCGGTGGCACAGCGGGTTAAACCCCTGTGCCGGCAGGACTGAAGACTGACAGGTCGCAGGTTCGAATCCGGGGAGAGGCGGATGAGCTCCCTCTATCAGCTCCAGCTCTTCATGCGGGGACATGAGAGAAGCCTCCCACAAGGATGATAAAAACATCAAATCATCCGGGTGTCCCCTGGGCATCGTCCTTGCAGACGGCCAATTCTCTCACACCAGAAGCGACTTGCAGTTTCTCAAGTCGCTCCTGACACGACAAAAAAAAATCTATATGTATATAAATGCTCTGTTCGTTTGTGGAATTAACATAACTCAAAAACCACTGAACGAATTGACACCAAATTTGGACACAAGACATCTAACAACCCAATGTATGTCCTTCACTCATAAAAATTCATTTTGTCAATTGGGAGTTGTAGTTGCTCGGATGTATAGTTCACCTACAATCAAAGAGCACTCTGAACTCCACCAACGATGGAATTGAACGAAACTTGGCACACAGTTCTCCCATGACCAACAGAAAATACTGGAAGGGTTTGGTGGGCATTGACCTTGAGTTTGGGAGTTGTAGTTCACCTTCATCCAGAGAGCACTGTGGACTCAAACCATGATGGATCTGGACCAAACTTGGCATGAATACTCAATATGCCCAGATGTGAACACTGGTGGAGTTTGGGGAAAATAGAATCTTGACATTTGGGAGTTGTAGTTGCTGAGATTTATAGTTCACCAACAATCACAGAGCATTCTGAATCCCACCAACGACAGAAATTGGGCAAACTTCCCACACAGAACCCCCCATGACCAACAGAAAATACTTAAGTCCATCCAGTCCAACTCCCTTCACCAGGCCAAGAAAACGTAATCAAAGCCCTCCTAACAAAGAGCCATCCAGCCATAAATATAGAAAGATATATATGATTCACACACACACACAGATATAGTATCATAGATTTGAAAGGACAATTATATGTTACCTGTTCCAAAGTAGGCAAACCAGACACTCTCTACATCAACACTGACAAAGAAACAGCAAGAAATACTGTTTACTCATAAAGCATTACATATATCAGAAACCAACACTTTCTCATTACTTTATTTTCCAGATCACCAGACTGGGCCACAGCAACGCGTGGCAGGGGACGGCTAGTATATATATAAATGTTCTGTTCGTTTGTGGGATTAACATAACTCAAAAACCACTGGACGGATTGACACCGAATTTGAACACAAGACACCTATCAGGCCAACGAGTGACCATCACTCATAAAAACACTGAAAAACACAGCGGAAGGAACTTTAAAAGCCAAAAAAGCGCTAAAAAACGCTACAGTGCATGTGCAAAAATGACTCCTCCTGGCAAACAGAACACACAATAGCATATCCACACTCTCTTCCGGATTACAGCTCCCAGCATCCCCTAGACCAGGCCCTTTAGGATGATCCAAATGCACAGCTTTCAAGATGCAAGATTTCTTCTCCTTGGATTTCTTTGAGAGCATCCCAATCCCTGCATATTTCCAATTTCCTATTCCTGGACAGCAACTCCCAGCAATCTCCAGATAGATAGATTAGATAGAGATAGGTAGGTAGGTAGGTCGATCAGGAGGACTGCTGGGAGTTGCAGTCCAAGAATAGGTAGAGAAGGAAGGAAGGGAAGGAAGGGGAAGAAAGAGATAGGTAGGTAGGTAGGTAGGTAGGTAGGTAGGTAGGTAGGTAGATCAGGAGGACTACTGGGAGTTACAGTCCAAGAATAGGTAGAGAAAAAAGAAAGGGGAGAAAGAATAAGGGAAAGGAAGGGGGGAGGAAGGGAAGAGAAAGAGGAGGAAGGAAGGAGAGAAAGAGAGGGAAGGAAGGAAAAAGAGAAAGGGGGAGAGAAGAGGGAAGGTTGGCCGTGACGGGTACAGCTAGTAGGTCTCTAAAAATCCCCCAAAGGGCATGTCTAAAAATGTCTAAGTTTTTCATGCTCTCCTCCCACACTGGATTGGACTATCACTCCCAAAACTCCTGTTGGGTGAATGGGCTTCTTAACAAAATTAATGTACATTAATCGCTCACTACTTTGTGGTTCACTTTTCACGGACTCACTGTTTCACGGTTTTTAAATAAATATTAATATAAAATATTTACATTACATTATTTACACGGTGGTGGACAGCAAGAGGCTCTGCATGGTGGCTAACGGCCTCAGAAAGGGAGGCTGGTGTGTGGGCCAGGCCTGAGGCACGGCGGAGAAAGCCTGCTGGTCACGAAGTGTGGCCTACTGTGCTACCACGTTCTTTTCGTCATGACTTGAGATCCTATGAATGGGAGAATGCCACGATCCCTGGCCATCAACTGACCAGTTCAGTTGGGCAATTGTGGCTTCCATGACTGAGCCAATCCACCTGCCATGTGGTTGTCATCTTTGCCTTGTGCCTTCCATTTTACTATTTATTTATTTTACCCTATTTATACCCTTCTTTTCTCTAACCCAAGGGGGACTCAAGGCAGTCTATATATGGTTGTAAACATTACCACTTTACAACTCACTTTAATGATATGGAAAACGGGCAACTCACCTGTAGTGGAGGCGTTGCCCATCGCTGCTGTAATCCCGGTATATCTCGTATTCTTTCTCAAAAACTCCAGGTGGTGAGGAACTGCAAAGGAATGGCAAAAGCGAAAAACATGAGAAGGTCAAAGAAAAGCAGGTTGGGTCTTCTCATGTGCAAGTCCTTGTTTCTAATATATCTGAGCCCTCTTTTCCTTCAAACGAAGCACCCAAGGTGGCTCACCGTTCTGACATAATCAAAATTAACATTTACAAACTGTAAGATGAGATTAAAAACTACATGAACAAATTAAACATTGAGAGCACCAGCTGTCGATGGGTGTGGTGTTAGTTATAATGTGGTGGAGCATACATTTCTACCAGCAATGTTCTGTGGCAAATCTACTGAGTCTCTAGATCAGTTGCGCAACAAGAAGTGTGGCAGCACCAAAGTGAAGCTTCATGGCCAAGTTGCACTAGATACCTACTTCCACCAATGTGAAAAACTATTGACCCAGGTGTAAGATGAGACTGCACAGAAAACACACACAGAGATATAATATCATAGATTTGAAAGGAACTCCTGAAGAAGGACAATTATTTGTTACATGTTCCAGAGCAGGCAAACCAGACAATCTCCACATCAACATTGACAAAGAAACAGCAAGAAATACTGTTTGCCTATAAGCAAAAAGAAATTAATACATTAGAAACCAACACTTTCTCATTACTTTATGTTTCAGATCACCAGACTGGGCCACAGCAACGCGTGGCAGGGGACGGCTAGTCTATGTAAATAAAAATGTAATGTTTGTTTGTGGGATTAACATAACTCAAAAAACACTGGACGAATTGACACCAAATTTGGACCCAATACACCTATAAGGTCAATGAGCGACCATCACTCATAAAAACACTGAGAAACACAGCAGAAGAGACTTAAAAGGCCAAAAAATAAAAAATACATTACAACGCATGCGCAAAACCACATGTATACACATATACACATATATACACACACAAAACACATATACACAGACTGGGCCACAGCAACGCGTGGCAGGGGATGGATAATATTAAAATAAATATAGCGTCCCTACTTTGCGGATTTTCACTTTTCACGGGTGGTCCTGGAATGTAACACCCGCAATAAGTGAGGGAACGCTGTATATATATAGAGGTAAAGGTTTCCCCTGACATTAAGCCCAGTTGTGGCTGACTCTGGGCATTGGTGCTCATCTCCATTTCTAAGTCGAAGAGCCAGCATTGTCCGCAGACCCCTCCAAGGTCATGTGGCCAGCATGACTGCATGGAACACCGTTACCTTCGCGCCAAAGCGGAACTTATTGATCTGCTCACATTTGAATGGTTTCAAACTGCTAGGTTGGCAGATAGATAGATAGATAGATAGATAGATAGATAGATAGATAGATAGATAGATATGCTTTTCTGAATTGGTTTTGCTCTTTTATTATGTTTCCTTTATTTCTGTTTTTTTTTTTTTTAAAAAAAAACAAAACAGTTTTAAAACCTTTCATGGCTGGAATTACTAGGTTCTTGTGGGTTTTTTCGGGCTATAGGGCCATGTTCTAGAGGCATTTCTCCTGACGTTTCGCCTGCATCTATGGCAAGCATCCTCAGAGGTAGTGAGGTCTGTTGGAACTAGGACAATGGGTTTATATATCTGTGGAATGGCTGGGGTGGGGCAAAGAGCTCTTCTCTGCTGGAGCTAGGTGTGAATGTTTCAACTGACCACCTTCATTAGCATTTGAAGGCCTGGCTGAGCCTGGGAAAATCTTTTGTTGAGCTATGCCTGGTTGCTTTCCCCTCTGCTGTTTTGCTGTTGTAATTTTTGTAACCCTAACCCTAACCCTAACCCTAACCCTAAAATTACAACAGCAAAACAGCAGAGAGGAAACAACCAGGCACATCTTAACACCTCTCAACAAAAGATTTTCCCAGGCTCAGCCAGGCCTTCAAATGCTAATGAAGGTGGTCAGTTGAAACATTCACACCTAGCTCCAGCAGAGAAGAGCTCTTTGCCCCACCCCAGCCATTCCACAGATATATAAACCCATTGTCCTAATTCCAACAGATCTCACTACCTCTGAGGATGCTTGCCATAGATGCAGGCGAAACGTCAGGAGAAATGCCTCTAGAACATGGCCCTATAGCCTGTTAAAACCCACAAGACCTAGTTTTAAAACCTATAGACTGAGCATTCTTTATACAGAATTCCAAAACACTCCAAAATAGTCTTCAGGGATGGTTGCGATTGTGACACTTTTGCTTTCTGAAGTTGCAATACACACACACAAACTTTCTTTTGTGCCCCAAATTACAGGCATTCCAAGACCCAATGAATCCCAAACTCCAAACACTTCTAGTCCCAAACATTTCAAGTTAAGGTAGGCTCAATTTGGATTCTGGACAGATCTGCTTTGTAAACCTCTGTTTCTGAACAGATCTGCTTTGTAAATCTCTGAAGCATCTGCTGCCATCTGCATCTTGCTTCCAAGGACTCACAATCTGCAGACCGTCCAGAAGGCTGAAGGCCCCCATTCAAGCCCCCGCCTCTGGAAACTGGATTAAGCTAAACAAAAGCTTTCTGTCTCCGGCAAGTTTCCAATAACAGGGATTAGAGGCAAAACAGGGTCTGCAGCTGGGGGTGGATTCAGCATTGCAGAGTATTGTTCGGGCCAGGGTCCCCGAAAAAGACAAATGCATGTAATTGGATTCTTATTTAGCAAAACTCAGTACCCATCAAATCTGCAATCACGTGTCCAGGAAGCCTTGCTACACAATTAAATTGTATTATATTGTACTGTATTTGTACGTCCAAACATTTAGGGCACTGGAAATCATAAGAAAATTCAGGTGTTTTGAGTCCCTTTTGGGGAGGTAAACCAGGGTATAAATAAATGCAACAACAACAACAACACCAGTGGTGATCGGCACACTGGGTACAGTGCCTAAAGACCTTGGTCTGCACTTAAACACAATTGGCGCTGACAAAATTACCATCTGCCAGCTGCAAAAGACCACCCTATTGGGATCTGCACTCGTTATTTGCCGATACATCACACAGTCCTAGACACTTGAGAAGTGTCTGACGTGTGATCCAATACAAAAGCCAGCATAGTGATCTTGTTTGCAGTGCACTAATCTTGTTGCTTTTCAAACAACAACAACAACAATAGCTTTACATCCAATGAGGAAGGGAATCCAGCTGTTTTGTTGAAAGTCAAACAGTCTGAGAAGTTAGCAAAAAAAGTAGGCCTGGAATATTTATTTATTATTTATGTACAGCATTTATATTCTGCTCTTCTCACCCCCTCAGGGGACTCAGGGCGGATTACAATGCACATATACATGGCAAACATTCAATGCCATTTAGACATGCAACATATATAGACAGACACAGAGGCAATTTAACATTCCAGCTTTTTTCCAGCTTCATGAGGGCATTCTCAGTTTCGACCACAGGGGGAGCTGCCGTTTCACTGTCTACTTGTGACACCGAGCCCTTAATGGAATACTTCCTCATTCTTCTGCATGCTGTTGGAAGGTTTTGTGGTGTCGTAAATTAGTTAAATTAGCCTCCCCACATAAAGTGGTATCTAATTGCGTACTTGACAGATGCAACTGTCTTTCGGGCTGCATAGGTTGACAACAAGCTGGACTATTAATGGTTGGGAGCTTACTCCGACACGGGCTGACTTCAAACTTATGACCTCTTGGTTAGTAGTGATTTAATGAAACTGGCTACTAGATGCTACTAGGAAAATGGGTTTATATATCTGTGGAATGACCTCTCAACAAAAGATTGCCCCAGGCACTAACAAGCCACACCAAACAACTGCCAGGCCATCAAATGCTAATCAAGGTGGTCAGTTGAAACATTCCCACCTAGCTCCAACAGACAAGAGTTCTTTGTCCCACCCTGGTCATTCCACAGATATATAAACCCATTTTCCTAGTTCCAACTGACCTCACTACCTCTGAGGATGCTTGCCATAGATGCAGGTGAAACGTCAGGAGAGAATGCCTCTAGGACGTGGCCATATAGCCCGAAAAACCCTACAACAACCCACCAATTCTTTATGTTATGGATTCCAGAATCCCTCAAAGCAAGTGGAAGTAGAATCAGGACCCTATAGGACAAACATTTCCAATCCTTAGAGCTGGATTATGAAGTCTCCCTGGACTTTCCTCTGCACTGGACAAAGGGTCTCCAGAATCATAAAGAATGAGAAACACATTGTGTACCAGACCTATTGCTCATCCTTATAGCAATGAGGCCTGCATGTGCAAAGCTCCTCCAATCCCAGGAGACAGTCCTTCTCTAGCATGAAATGTCAGGCTACAGTAAAACTGTCTAGCAAAACCTACTAGACATAAATCAACCCATTCAATACCTCAAGACAGTTGTTAATGCTTGGCCATTGATGCTCATGAGGATTCTATAATGTATATGTCTGGTGTGTGACGCCATGCTCAGCATTGCAACTGAACTTGAGGCCAAGATGAAGTTGGGCACGCGGATCTACAGAGGAAGATGCTAAATGCTATTTACAAATGATGTTCATAAAGGAATAGTACCAGAAGTGTTTTGGATGTTTTTCCCCCCAGAATTTAGAGTATCCAATGCATTATCTTGAAAATCTAGGTCTAAACATGAATTTTATTTATATTTCATATACACCTTATGCACACAGCATGAAGATAAGTTTATATAATATTGGGTTGTTGTGTGTTTTCCGGGCTGTATGGCCATGTTCCAGAAGCATTCTCTCCTGACATTTCGCCTGCACCTCTGGCAGGCTTCCTCAGAGGTTGTGAGGTCTGTTGGAAACTAGGGAAATGGGAAATGGGAAAAACTTCCTAGTTTCCAACAGACCTCACAACCTCTGAGGATGCCTGCCATAGATGCAGGCGAAATGTCAGGAGAGAATGCTTCTGGAATATTTATGTATTTATTTATAAATCCCAGCAACTACAACTCCCAAGGGACAAAATCAACCCCCCCCCCCCACCCAACCCTGCTAATATTCAAATTTGGGTGAATTTGGTCCAGTGTATGAAAATACATTCTGAATATCAGATATCTACATTAAGATTTATTGTCGAAGGCTTTCATGGCTGGAATCACTGGGTTGTTGTAGGTTTTTCAGGCTATATAGCCATGTTCTAGAAGCATGCTCTCCTGACATTTCGCCTGCATCCATGGCAGGCATCCTCACAGGTTGTGAAGTCTGTTGGAAACTAGGAAAATTGGGTTTATATATCTATGGAAAGTCCTGGGTGGGAAACAGAACTCTTGTCTGTTGCATCTATGCATTGTCTTGTCTGCTGCATCTATGGCAAGCATCCTCAGAGGGTGTGAAGTCATCTATGGCAAGCATCCTCAGAGGTTGTGAACTCACAACCTCTGAGAATGCTTGCCATAGATGCAGGCAAAAAGTCAGGAAAGAATGCTTCTAGAACATGGCCATACAGCCCGAAAAACTTACAACCCATTTACATTAAGATTCACAACAGTTGCAAAATTACAGTTGTGAAAGAGCAACAAAAATAATTTTATGATTGGGTGTCACCACAACATGAGGAACTGTTTTAAGGAGTCACAGCATTAGGAAGGTTGAGAACCACTGCGCTATTATCTCCAAGTTGAGCACTGTCCACCTTTTGGGAGAAGACTGAGGCAAAAAAGATGTTGAGGATTTCTGACCTTTCACTGTCTCCTGTTAGCATTTTTGGTTGGGGGACACCACAACATGAYYAACTGTATTAAGGGGTCYCYGCATRAGGAAGGRTGAGAACCACTGCTCTATTATCTCCAAGTTGAGCACTGTCCACCTTTTGGGAGAAGACTGAGGCAAAGAAGGTGTTGAGGATATCTGCCTTTTCTCTGTCTCCGGTTATCATTTTTGGAAGGGGGACACCACAAGATGAGGAACTGTATTAAGGGGTCATAGCATTAGGAAGTTTGAGAACCATTGCTCTATTACAGGCATCCTCAAACTGCGGCCCTCCAGCTGTTTGGGCCTTCAACTCCCAGAATTCCTGACGACTGAACAGACTGGCTAGGGCTTCTGGGAGTTGGAGGCCCAAACTGCTGGAGGGCCGCAGTTTGAGGATGTCTGCTCTATTATCTCCAAGTTGAGCACTGTCCACCTTTTGGAAGAAGACTGAGGCAAAGAAAGTGTTGAGGATATCTGCCTTTTCTCTGTCTCCGGTTAGCATTTTTGGTTGGGGGACACCACAACATGAGGAACTGTATTGAGGGGTCACAGCATTAGGAAGGTTGAGAACCACTGCTCTATTATCTCCAAGTTGAGCACTGTCCACCTTTTGGGAGAAGACCGAGGCAAAGAAGGTGTTGAGGATATCTGCCTTTTCTCTGTCTCCGGTTAGCATTTTTGGTTGGGGGACACCACAACATGAGGAACTGTATTAAGGGGTCGCGGCATTAGGAACGTTGAGAACCACCGCCTTCGTGAAAATCCTTCATCCTTACCAGACAGGAACAGAGCATTTGGCTTCTCTGCCCTGTTTCTTTCTCCCTTTATTGAAATTTAAATCAGAAGTTTTTCAAAGCGAGGTTCTCGCCTTTTCTTTTTGACTTTTTATTGCTCTGTAAAGAGGAATGCAATTTTAAAAATCAAGAATAAAACTCCAGGTGGTGAGGAACTAACAAAAGAGCTAAAGAATGTCAAGGGGAAAAAATAAGGCTGTTAAAGGAGAAGCAGGTAAAAAGTAGCCTGGGTCTTCTCATGTTTCTTTCAAGTGTGTGAAATATATGCCCCGATGGAGCGTAGCTATTGCAAGAGTTTAATATTTTGTGTTCCTTTAGACGTTTTCACAGGCTTTTTAAAACAGACCGCCATTCATCCACAACCTCAAGAACTGAACAGGCTTTTGAAACCAATCTTTATAAATTATTTGCCTGTTTCCAAGCACAAACCCAAGGGCCGGCTCTGGCGCAGGACTCCGCACAAGAGAATCTAAAATTATTCTTGCTTGAAACTAATTCACAGGCCTTACTCTCCAGCAAGATTCCATCAAGATTTTTGTTTCACAAAAGGGGAAAGAACTCTACAGATCTCCAATTCCAAAATAATCTGACACGCGCGTCTCCAGCCAAGCAACTCCAAATTGATTTCTATGGATACAAGTTCAGAAGAGCTCTCAAGATGGTGACAGCCCTGCTGAGATTTCAAAATACAATATTCTGAAGTCCTGGCATGAGAAAGCAAAAGTATGATCCAGCCACAATTCAAAACTTACATTGCATTAATCTCAGTAAGGGTGTCCTAATATTGCTTCCATAGCAACTGACAAGTAGAAAGGCCAACATGGATCAGAACCAAAGAACTATCTACTACAACAATACCACCCACCACATCAACATGGGAAACTGGCCTAAGTCTCTATTATTTGGGCCAATCCACTGTCAAAGCTCTCTGTGTTGGAAACTACTGTTGCATCCCAACTATTTATTTATTTATTGTGTCTCACACACACAAAGTTTGCAGACTTGGCATTCTACTAAATGTCCTTTGACCAGTAACTGGCCATTTGGAGTGCCTCTGGTGTTACTATAAGGGGGACCTCAATTGTGTTGGGTGTTGGCCTATGACAATGGTATGAATTGTATTTATTTATTTATCGTGTCTGGAGCAAACCAAACAGTTGTATTACATTAAAAACAAACAAACAAACAAAACACAAAGTTTGCAAGCTTGGTAGTCGATTAAATGCCCTTTGACCAGTATTTGGTCACTTGGAGTGCCTCTGGGGTTGCTGCAAGAAGGTCCTCCATTGTGCATGTGGCAGGGCTCAGGTTGCATTGTAATCAGTGGTCAGTGGTTTGCTCTTCTCCACATTCGCATGTCATGGATTCCTCATTGTAGATCAATTTCTTAATGTTGGATCTGCATCTCGTGGTGCCAGAGCACAGTCTGTTCAGCGCCTTCCAAGTCGCCCAGTTTTCTGTGTGCCCAGGGGGGAGCCTCTCATTTGGTACCAGCCATTGATTCAAGTTCTGGGTTTTAGCCTGCCACTTTTGGACTTTTGATTGCCGAGGTGTTCCAGTGAGTGTCTCTTTGGATCTTAGAAAACTATTTCTTGATTTAAGTCATTGGCATGCTGGCTGATATCCAAACAGGAAGTAGGCTGGGGGTGTCACTGCCTTGGTCCTTTCACTATTGGTTGCTATTCCCTGGCGAATGTCAGGTGGTGCAATACCGGCTAAACAGTGTCATTTCTCCAGTAGTGTAGGGCGCAGACACCCCATGATAATGCGGCATGTCTCATTAAGAGCCACATCCACTGTTTGAGCGTGGTGAGATGTGTTCCACACTGGGCATGCATACTCAGCAGCAGAGTAGCATAGCGCAAGGACAGGTGTCTTCACTGTGTCTGGTTGTGATCTCCAGGTTGTGCCAGTCAGCTTTCGTATGATATTGTTTCTAACGCCCACTTTTTGCTTGATATTCAGGCAGTGCTTCTTTGTAGGTCTTGTACCCCAACGAAGAATATATCCTTTTACCTGTGAAAAATATTTCCTTGTATTATCCTGATTCTCCCACTAAGAGGATGCTCCTGAAATGTGATTCTGTGTGGATCTCAAACAATGAATGGGAGACGCAAGTTGCTGTTGTTGCTCTCTGTCTTCAAGTCAACCCCAATTTATGGTAATCCTATCATAGGATGTCCTTAGCAAGACTTATTGAGAGGTGGTTTGCCACTGGCTTCCTCTCGGGCTGAGACAGTGTGACTTGCCAAAGATCTCCTTGTGACCAAGAGGGGATTTGAAGCCTGCCTTTCCATAGTGGAGCCCCCAGTGGCACAGTGGTTAAAGCACTGAGCTGCTGAACTTGCTGACCGAAAGGTCACAGGTTCGAATCCAGGGAGCGGCATGAGCTTCTGCCCCAGCTTCTGCCAAACTAGCAGTTTGAAAACATAGAAATGTAAGTAAATCAATAGGTACTACTCCAGCGGGAAAGTAACGGTGTTCCATGCAGTCATGCCAGCCACAAGACCTTGGTGATGTCTACGGACAACGCCGGCTCTTCAGTTTAGAAATGGAGATGAGCACCAACCCCCGGAGTCGGACATAACTGGACTTAATGTCAGGGGAAAACCTTTACCTTTACCGTTCCAGAGTTCTAGTCCAACAGTGAAATCACTACACTAGCTCCATTCCTATCCTAACCATAGGATAGCTTTTATCCTACGGTTCAACCAGAGTGATTGATAATTGGCAAATAGAGGGTGAGAATGTGAAGGTAGTGGCAGACTTTCTACGTCTAGGTGGGAAGATTACTGCAGACACAGACTGGAGCCAGGAAATCAGAAGACATTTACTTTTTGGAAGAAGAGCATTGACCAATCATGATAAAACAGTGAAGAGTAGAGACATCACACTGGCAACAAAGATCTGCATAGTTAAAGCAATGGTATTCCCCGTAGTCACCAATGGATGGGAGAGCTGGACCATAAGGAAAGCTGAGTGAAGGAAGAGAGACGCTTTTGAACTATGGTGCTGGAGGAAAATGTGGAGAGTGCCTTGGACTGTGAGAAGATCCAACCAGTCCATCCTCCAAGAAAGGAAGGCTGACTACTCACTGGAAGGAAGGGTAGTAGAGGCAAAGATGAAGTCCTTTGACCACATCATGAGAAGACAAGAAAACTTGGAGAAGAGAATGAAACTGGGGGAAATGGAAGGAAAGGGGAAGAGGGGCTAACCATGGGCAAGGTGGACGTTTTCCTTGAAGTGATTGGCTTGACCTTGAAGGAAAATGTGGAGAGTGCCTTGGACTGTGAGAAGATCCAACCAGTCCATCCTCCAGGAAACAATTCCCAACTGCTCACTGGAGGGAAGGATATTAGAGGCAAAGATTAAATACTTTGGCCACATCATGAGAAGAGAGAAAAGCTTGGAGAAGAGAAGGATGCTGAGGAAAAAAAGAAGAGGCGCCAACCAAGGGCAAGATGGAGGGATGTTATCCTTGAAGTGACTGGCTTGGCCTTAAAGGAGCTGGGGGTGGCGACTGCCAACAGGGAGCTCTGGCGTGGACTGGTCCAGAAGGTCACAAAGAGTTGGAAGCGACTGAACGAATAAACAGCTAGGTTTCTCAGAAGTGGTTTGCTGCTGCTTTCCTCTTAAGCTGAGAGTATAGTCCTCCCATGGTCAACCAAGAGGCTTCAAGGATCTGTCAAGTGTGACGCAGCAACTAAAAAAGACAATGCAATTCTAGGCTGCATCAAGGGAAGTATAGTGTCTCTTTTGTGGGAAGTCATAGTCCTACTCTAATCTGCATTAGTCAGACCTCCCCTGGAATAGCCATGAGTCCACTTCTGAGCATCACAATTCAAGAGGGGTATGGACAAAGTGGAAGGGTCCAGAGAAAGGCAACCAAAATGGCCAAAGGTCTAGAAAGCATGGATCATTTCAAACTCCAGGATTGAAGGATTCTATGAACCCTGGTTTCGTCGAGTCCTAACCCTACACTCAAACCCCTGCACTTGGCTGGGTCTACAGAAGGAAGATGTTCTACAAACATCTTCCTGCTTTTAAAGTGAGATTTCAAAACTTCTCGACCGATTTGTCAGCCAGTACATTGTGTCTTGAAATCTCTTTCTCTCTTCCCCCAGAGACGCTGCTGAGACGCCGCCTCGTCCCCCGTCTCCTGGCAAACCTGCCTGTCATCTTGACTGCCGAGCTGTGACAGGCCTGGCGCTTCTGGAGCAAACACGCTAAAGAGATTTGGACAGGGAAGGATGGAAAGCAAGAGCCTGAAAAGCACAAAACCTCGCTGTGACAGGAACCTGCATGAACACAAAGCGATCGTGCAGGCGGAGAGGCGTTCATCGTGCCAGCAAAAAGCAACGGCATGTCATGTAAGGAAAAAACAGCCGGCATCTCATAAGATGGACCTCTTGAAGTTCTGTTGTTCTTTAATGGTTGGCATTTCAGATTGCACAGCGGACTGGGTTGTGTTTGGTGAGTGATTATCTTGCCCCAGGTGTTTTCCTAGCCCCCCCAAAACTCACTGGTTTTGATAGGATAAATGCCTGCCATGCCAAAAGTGCAAAATCCAACATAATCAGATCCAAAGGCTGCTGCTTCAGAGAGGCTTTAGCTCGGATTTGACAGAAATTCATAGAATATTCTCATCTGTAATAACCGGGCACCAACACAAGATCCTGTCCTGTTTTGCCCCAGAAACAACCTTACATGAAGGGTTAAAAAAAGCTTTACTTCAGCAAAATTTATGTATTTATCGTGTCAGGAGCAAACCAAACAGTTGTATTGCATTTTTAACAAACAAACAAATAAACAAACAAACCACAAAGTTTACAAGTTTGGTAGTTGATTAAATGTCCTTTGACCAGTAGCTGGTCAAAGCAAAACAACTAAACAAACAAACAAAGCAAGTAAAATAACCAACAGATCTTTTCAGGACCAACCATGACAATAATCTCAATCAAAATTGAAGGCATGTCAACTGCCAAAGAACTTCAGCAGAATGATAATAATGCAATAAACAACAGCAAAGGAACAGAAAAAGAAAAATCCCAAAAGCAAATCAAAAGTCTTACATCAGACATGATACCAGAGTCTTTGGCAAAAAGTATTTCCAAGACACTTTGCAGACGCTAGAGCTGCAAGCAAGGAAACCGGAACACAGATGCACTAAGTAGAATGGTTACTGTCAGCATTGACCACTGCTGATTTATATCCCTCAGCTCCCAGCACAGGTGTTCCCAGGGCGAGGTCCGATTGCTCAGCATCCTTATAGCAATTCTAGCTAACCTTCTTCTTTATTCCTTCGCCCTTGGGCATTCCTGAAACATAGGAATTATAAGTTGCTTACCTGTAACTGTAGTTTCCTGAGTAGTCACCTGTGAATTCGTACATTTGGTATTTACACGCATGCGTGGAACAGCTTTCGGAACCTTCTAGAAAGTAAACTAACAATTTAGACCCCAGCTAGGCCCGCCCACCCTCCCCCGAGTACAAATAGCCCGTGGGCGGGGCTAGCCAGCAGTTCTCTTTTCCGCGCTCTTGTGGCAGCTTGAGAACCTTCTTTCTCCGTGCGAGCTTTCTCTGCTTATCTTAGATTATTGGACTTTGATCAGGACTGTTTGACTAAGAGTTTTGGATTGTGATTTGGACCCCGTTTGCCGGCGATTGACCCGATCTGCTCGACTTTGATCTTGAGGCTAAGCTATGGCGACTACCTCATTCAAACGTTGCTCCGGTTGCCCTAATTTGTATCCGAATACGGATGGGCATTCTCTGTGCTTAGCCTGCCTGGGAGAAGGGCATCTCACCCAGGCCTGTCCGATTTGCATGGCTTTCACGCCACAGACTAGAAAAAGCCGCGAGCTTAGGCTCAAAGCGGCTTTGTACGAGAGGGCCCTCCTTCCGCCCACGCCATCGGCGCAACAGGCACCCACGGTGCTAAATACCTTGCCGTTCCTGGAGAAGGCTGGAAATCTGGCCAAAAAGAAGGCAAAGAGGCCTAAGGATAAAGCCTCCCAAGATGGCCGCGGCACGTCGATCGGAAAAAAAGCGGCCTCAAAAAGGGCGGGAAGCGCTCCCTCTCCCTCGACCGCCCCAGCTCCGCCCCCTGTAATGGCGGAGCAGCGAGATCAACCGGAACGGTTTTCGCAAACACCTACCTTGTGTCTCGAGCCGCTGGAGGTGACTCCGATCAGGACCCCCTCCTCGGGGCCGCAGAGCTTGCCTCCAGAGACCCTGTTGACTCCAGCCATGCCGGTCCTGTCCTCCCCCGGGCCCGAGGGAGGACAAGAGGCGGGGCCGAGGCAGGAAGGACCTCCCTCTGCGGCTCCGCCCATAACACCGCCCATGGAGCCTGTTCCCTCCGGAAGCAGCGCTTTCGGAGGGCTTTTCAACGGTCCTCCCACTCTCCCAGCTGATGTGGGCCTAGCTTTAGCCTCCCCGAGGCCGGCGACCTCCGAGCTCCCCCGGGCCCGGGAAGAGGAGCCAGCTGATTACTCGGCAACCATGCCGAGCTCCATCGGGCCTTCGGTGACGGCTGAGCTTCACGAGCGGCATCGGGAGGGCCGGGGCTCTCGCCGCCCCAGTAAGCGCCCCAGGCGCTCAAGGTCTCCATCGCGGAGGAGCAGAGGCTCCCGGCGTCGCCGGTACCGAGCCTCACCGAGAAGCAGCAGGCGTCCCAGATCGTCCTCCTCCTCCTCCTCTTCAACCTCATCCTCCTCCTCCTCCTCCTCATCGCCCCCAGCGAGGCGCCGGAGACGCTCCCATCGGTCCCGGAGGGGGCAGGAGCCTGGAGTTCCGGCCCCGCAGGGCTTCTGGCAGATGGCCCCGTCGGGCCAGCTCATCTTTGTACCGGCCCCGGTGCCGTTTTCGGTGGCAGCAGCCCCTTCGGCCCCTTCCGTACTGAGCTCGGGGCGAGGAACTGGCCTCCAGGTGGCACCGTCGCCCGCGAGGCTCCAACCTCCACAGGCCTCTCCAGCGGGCCTGCTCCTAGCCGGGTTGGGTGCGGCTGCCCCGGCGACTGATGGACGGCCCATCGCGGACCCCCAACCGCCAGCTTCCAACGCTCCGCTGGGAGCTAGGACTGTTGCTGATTTATCTGCTTGTATCTCCCCTGCCACAGTGGCCCCAGCCACCTCGGGCCTAGCCCGCGCGGCGGAACTGGACATCACCTTGGCTACCCCACTGCGAGCTGCACCTTTGGAGGTGCCAGGGGCTGCTCCCCAAGGGGATAACGAGCCTCATGAGAGTGACTCTGGCTCAGAACCACCTGATGTGACTCAAAACTTGGGGGGTGAGGATGCTTCTGTTATTCTTCCTGCTGATTTCAATAAGTTTGCGGCTCTGGTAGAAAGAATGATAAGGGCTCTGGAGATTCCTGCCCCCAAACCCCCTCAACACGTTGAGGATCCGATGTTTCCATCGGATGAACAAAATGTGGTCTCCTCTTCTGCCCTCCCTGTGTTGCCTTATCTCTTGAAATTAGCCAAGATCGTAGACATGGCCCCTTTAGCGGTCCCTGCCGTTCCGAGGCGCTTGGATTCATTGTACAAGATTGACATGTCTACGGCCAAATGGGCACTGACGCCTCCTAAAGCCAACACTGTGGTGGCCGAAGTCACCAAATCCAAACGATCTAAGACCTCGGTGACAACCCCTCCAGACAGGGAGGGCAGAAAGCTGGACACGATGGGGAAAAAGGCCTATTTTATAGCTAGTTTATTTACGCGCATGGCTCATTATGCTACGTATATGAGCGGTTACCAATCGTTCTTGTGGAACCGGATGCTGCAGCATATTGAGACCATGCCACCAGAAGAGCAACGCCTTCCCAGGGCGCTGCAGGGAGAGGCCCTTGTATTATCTAAATTACAGAAAGACTTCGCCAAACATATGGCAGAGACAGCGGGCAACCTGTTTGCCGTTGCTACTTCCATGCGAAGGCATGCTTGGTTGCGCGCTTCTAACCTCTCGGAAGAGGGGAAGGCCTTAGCTGAAGACCTCCCCTTTCACGAGGAGGGCCTGTTTAACCCCAACACAGATGACAATTTGAAGCAGAAGCAGGACGCTCGGCAGTCAGCTTTTAAGTTTGGGTATACGTGGCAGCCGTACAACCAATCCAGGGCCAAATGGCAGCAGTCTCCCACTCAGTATCGTAAGCCCTTCAATAATTCCTCTACAGGACCCTTCAGGAATAGGTTCTCGGGGACCTCCAGATATCAGGGAGCCCGCCGAACCCCATATTTTCAAAGGGCTAGGTCTCAACCCTTCCAGGGGAAACCTAAGCTCCCCGGCGCCTCCAAGAAGCGCCTTTGACGCTCCCGTCGAGAGCTTGGAGACAGGTCTCCCGTTAGAAGAGTCCTGTCACCTGGATCCCTTTCTAAGCGGTTCCACCACATCAAATCCTGAGGTCCCTGTTGGGCCAGTTCCTTTGTTTACAGACAGACTTGCCCCTTTTTACCATGCATGGGCACGCATCACAACAGATGCCTGGGTGCTGTCGATTGTTTCTGATGGTTATGTTATCGAGTTCCGTGATATCCCTAGAGTGGGTCAGTTGAGAGACACTACTGTTTCCCCTCAGCTTATGGAAGAAGTGGGTATGCTGTTACAGAAGGGGGCTATCTCGTTAGTGGACCCTTCGTCGGTTCCATTTTGTTTTTTCTCGAGGTACTTTCTAGTTATCAAACGTGGTGGTGGAATGCGCCCTATCCTGGACTTGAGAAATTTAAATAAACACATCAGACCAAAGAAATTTCGGATGGTGACTCTTGCTTCCATAACCCCTCTCCTGTCCAGGGGGGTTTGGTTTGCGACCGTTGACCTTAGAGATGCGTACTTCCACATCTCTATTGCCCCACGCCATCGGAGATTCCTCTCCTTTAGAGTGAATGGCCAAACATATTGTTTTAATGTTTTACCTTTTGGCCTCTCGGCGGCCCCAAGGGTTTTTACAAAGTGCATGGCGGTGGTGGCCGCCCACCTCAGAACGATGGGCGTTGTAGTCTACCCGTATATTGACGACTGGCTGATAGTGGCAAGGTCCTGTTACGTGCTTCAACATCACGTTTCTATGGTTTTGTCTCTTCTCCAGTCGCTGGGCCTTGTACTCAATCGGGAGAA
>NW_026847438.1:247114869-247188772 GCF_025583915.1 Anolis sagrei ordinatus
TACTTCCTCAGAAGAAGAGGAGTACACAACAGATCCGGCCAGGCATTCCTTCTAGCCAAGGCAACCTCATTGGCTCATGGACTCATAATATCCTAGAGCAGAAGGAATCCCATATGACATTGCATCCAACCTGAAAGATCTGAGTAAGACTGTTCATGGTAGGCCAACTGAGAGGTCACCTATTTATGGGGTTGCCATAAGTCAAAGTTGACTTGAAGGCAGCAACAACTTTATTACGACTTGCTACCATGTTCAGCATGTGGGCCTGGTATCTGTGGACCACAGGAAGGCTGAGAAAGGATGCAACCCAGCTGTCCTCCTTAAGACAGGGATGACGCCTTCCCTATCCTCAGCACCACCACCTTAATCATCATTATATTCCTGCTAAAACCAAAAGAGCTCAACATTCAAAACCTACAAAAGTTGAAACATGCAAATTATCAAAAAAGTAAAAAAAAAACCTGTTAAGATGATAAAATGGTTTAAAAGAAAACAACAAATTAAAAATCCAAGACTTTGTGCAAAGCCCATTCTCCTTGACAAATCAGTCTTCCAAGTCCAACAGTATTTACCTGTCGAAAGAAAGCAAGCAAAGATAATGCCAATCTTCAGGAAGTGAGTACCAGAGAGAAGGACCTCCTCAGAAGTTGTCACAAGATGGGCAGGTTCATATGACAGAATATGATGCTCCACATAACTGGACCTTAACTGCATGTCTTTCCTGATTCTTATCAGGTCTGTCCTCAGGCCCACCTTTAGCTCCCTACTTTCCGTCGGTCCTGTCTGTTGCACTCCAGAACAGGAATAACCATCTGACTTTAAAACACCACACGTTGAGTAGGAAAACAATCCTTTTTTTATTGAAGATAAGTAAAGACAGCAAGGTAAAAATATGCTTTAAGAAAACAGGTAAGTCCAATAAGGTAGGAAGGTAAGCAGGAACAAAGTATTCCAAGGCAGGGTTCAGCAAAGTTCAGACTTTTGTAATAAAATCCAAAGAACCAGGAAAACATTAATCCACAGCATGAGTATATAATCCCAAGAGACAAAGAGTCAAACCATGAACAAGAAATCCTTAAAATGAACCTTCCAAGCAAGGCTTCCATAGAACAAAAGCTAGGACTCAGCAGGTTTCTGAAACGATGCTTCATCTGACTATTTTTTCCCTGGTGAGAACTTTATATCCCAACACCCAGAAACTGATTTCATTTTCCTTGACTGCCTCTCGCCCTTATCTCTCAAAGCCTAGTAGAACGGTGAAGGTCTTGGCTGAGCTGTTTTAGCTAAATTCCAGCCATCTGACTATGTACTTATTATCTATCTGCTCATTATTTTCTCCAGGTGTCAAGTTGTTTTCAAACCCCAAATCTTGATAACTCTCTGGGTCAGGGAGTAAACTATCATCCCTATACCCTGTAGGAACATTCTCATAGGAAATTATACTTTGAACCGGTGTCCAAGTGTCATTCTCTGCATTAATATCATTGACAAAACCATCTCCATCTTGACCCTCAGTGACATCATTTCCCACACCAGAAGCACCTTGATCCTGAAACACAAACACAGGCTGAACTCCAACACTCTCTCTGGACTGATAAAAGTGGTCTTTCAACCTTCACCCACTAAATGCTCTCCCTTTGGGTCTCAAGGAAAATAAAATCTATTTGTTCTGCCTCCTTTCCGCATGTCCATAAATCAGGGTGGTCCAAGGACAACCTGCCACTTGAGCCTGCAACAAAACAGGCTCTGCTTTTTCATCCATGACTCTGAACTGCTGCATGGGGATAATTAGCACCAATTAGGAAGAAACCATTTTCGACAGAAAGGGGGAATTTAGGGCGACTTGCCAGAAGAGGTCCGGCAGGAGAGAAGCAGTCCTCTTTGTCCTTGGAAGTAGGAAGTAGGTTTTCGAAGTAACTCGAAAACACTGTTCCCCTAGGCCAGGGGTGAGCACCGTACCCTGAGATGGACAAACGGAGGGACAACATGCTTTAGAAAGGAGAAATCTTTGACTAACTTCAAGCAAGACCGGAACTTGTTTATCACCTTTCTGCAGCAATGATAGGGGTAAATTTCAAGTATTTATGAATTAGAGGAAAGTAATTAAAATAGGAAATGTGATTATACAGTATTCTCTAAGGGGACTATGGTAATAAGGGTAAAAAAATCAACATACGAGTATGAGATTTGTCGAATAATTTCAATAGTTGTGTGTTTAGAACGTGTACAGTGTTCCCTCGCTATTTCGCGGTTTGCTTATTGCGAACATGCTGTTTTGTGGTTTTTTCCTCCCCCTCAAGAGCCGCGGGGAGGGGAGGGGAGGGGAGGGGGAGGAAGAAGAGGAGGGGAGGGGGAGCCAGGTGCTGGGCCTTACCCTGGGGCTTGTCTCCGGATTCATCGGTGCCAGCGGCCTCCTCCTCCTCGCCGCTTCTGCTGCTCCACGCTCCTCCATCGGAAGCCTATGCCAAGCCCGGCAGCGCCATCAATGGTGCCCAAGGGGCCTCCGAGACCAGGAGCAGCAGTGGTGGCAAGGAGGAGGAGACCACCGCCGAGTGGGAAGAGTGTCCGTACTTCACGGATTTTCACTTATTGTGGGTGGTCCTGGAACAGAACACCCACGATAAGTGAGGGAACACTATATATCCGCCCTGAGTCCCCTTGGAGAGATAGGGCGGAATACAAATATAGTCTTATTACAGTAGAGTCTCACTTATCCAACATTCTGTATTATCCAACACAGTCCGCCTCCTGCCTAGATCCACAGCTGTTTCAATACATTGCAATGTTTTCGTACTAAATTTGTAAATTCATTAAGTACTACATAATGTTACCAAGTTTTGAACAGCTTTTTCTGTCGATTTGTTGTAAAACATGAAGTTTTGGTGCTTAATTTGTAAAATCATAACACAATTTGACATTTAACAGGCTTTTCCTTAATCCCTCCTTATTATCCAACATCCGCTTATCCAACATTCTGCTGGCCCGTTTATGTTGGATAAGCGAGACTCTACTGTGCTGGCACAGCTGTACCAGAAGCTCCCCCTTTATTTGCTTTGTATTAAGTGTTTGTTTGCAGCCCAAGGCTTGGGATTTTGCAGAAGGGTGGCTTCCTGTTAAAGTTTGCAGTTATAGGGCAGGCCACCTGTCCATCATCATTAGGTTCCTTAGTTCCGCCCCCTTTTGGGTTTTCAGAAGAGAAGAGAGTCATTTTAATCAGTCACACACAAGGAAGCTAGTCTATAGGACGCAGACAGCTCGTCCCGTAGGAAAGGCTTCATTCTTCAGAACCATCCGGGGATCATCCGGGGATCATCCAGGGAAATAGGAACAGAAGGAAAAGATCCCAAAGGCTCTGGCTAAGAGCTCACAGCCTCTCAGCCTCACAGCACCAGAGGGGGAAACAGCCCTGAAGTCCCCACAGGACAGCATTACAGAACCACTGAATTCCAGCTGAAGTATCTTCAAGCCTTGGCTGGTAGGTTTACTCGATGTCCAGACGCATTTGGGATCGGTAGTAAGACCTCATGCTGAGAAAGTACAATTAATCCAAGTCAGTGCCAGTCTCTTAAAGACTAGAATAAGAAAACCTTGAAGTGTTGTTTGAAGATTTGTTATTTGTTCCTTAATAAAGACTTTGTTGTACCATTAAAAACTGTAAAGACCATCACTTCAGGAAATCCCTAAGAACCTCTCTTTGAGGCACCCCGGCTTCCCACTGGGTTTAAAGTATACGTCCTATAGAATAAAGACAATTTGTTCAGACCCAGTGCGCGACAGAACATCTACTGTACTTATTATATTAATGTAGGTATGTCTTAAGTTTGTGTGTTAGTTTTTTATTTAGTTTTGCAAAATGAGGTAGTTTTGGGGTCGTATATTATAAAAATACAGGGCACCACTTGTTAAAAAAGAGGGCGGGGCACACTTTACCATCAGGTTTTTAATTGATGCTTGTCACCACTTTGTGCCTTCAAGTCATGTCCACCATATGGTGACTTTAAGGCAAACCTTTCCTTGGCAAAATTGGTTTGGAGGTGGCTTGCTTTTGCTGAAGGTCTCCCAGTGGCTCTCTGTGGCCACACTGGGATTTGGGCCCTCTGTGTTATACCTGCAGTTGCCTCAGGAAGGTGCCTCTCCCCTGCCTCTCTCGAGTTGCTGA
Source organism: Anolis sagrei ordinatus (assembly GCF_025583915.1). NCBI lineage: Eukaryota > Metazoa > Chordata > Lepidosauria > Squamata > Anolidae > Anolis > Anolis sagrei. The sequence continues at coordinate 247,119,029 of NW_026847438.1, forward strand.
TCTCCAAGATCTTTTGCTGGAAAGAGACTTGTCAACTGGCTTTCCAGACACAGCTTGGCAGCCTGCCCAGGAGCGCGAAAGGAGACCGACATGTTTGCATGAGCGGACTTTGCCTGGCGGGGATCTTGGGAAAGCAGAGAGACGGCATGTGATGTCAGCATCCGTTCCGCAGCAAAGTCTTCAAGCTTTGAAGCAGCGGGAGGGGGGAAAAAACCACAGCTTTCTTGCATGGCAGCACTTTCTCTCCCTCTCTCTCTCTCTCTTAGAAGCATACACAAGTCTGGCGGCTTTGCCCAGCGAAGCTGTCCGCAATATAAAGGCATCTGCTTCTAGATGCATGCTTTTGAGATACAGGCTCCCTCTTTGCAAATGTGGCTGCTTCTTACTGATGTTTCTTGAAGTTAATGTGGTATGTTTGACACCTTACTTGAACTGACAATTTTTACAAATGTGCCTAGATGAACTTCGGCCCTCCAAGTGTTTTGGACTTCAACTCCCACAATTCCTAACAGCCAGTGCAACAAGACAACCACAATCTGCAGCCCTGACCCTGAAATCCAAAGCAAACAGTGGACAAGCATTTCAGCTGAGAAGATGGCTGCTTCTCTGATTAGTCCCTGTTTGGTATCATCTCCTTCTGATATTCTGCACAAAAGGAAGAATCTCTGGATGTATAGATTTAAGACCCTAACACCAAATGGCCTCAGCCTAAAGATGATCCTATCATCCAACGAGAAATGCCAGAAACAAGGGTGTTTCTATGGACACTTCAGAGGCAGATCTTTAGCAACTGAATAAGGTGGAAACGGAACGACATTGGTCATTTTATATTATTTTGGGGCTGCTTGTTTATTGCTTCAATGTATATTGCTTCAATGTATAGGTATTCCCCATAGTCACCTACAGATGTGAAAGCTGGACCATAGGGAAGGCTGAGCAAAGGAAGATCGATGCTTTTGAACTGTGGTGCTGGAGGAAAGTGCTGAGAGTGCCTTGGACCACAAGAAGATCCAACCAGCCCATACTTCAAGAAATAAAACCCGACTGCTCATTGGAGAGAAGAATAGTAGAGGCCAAGATGAACTACTTTGGCCACATCATGAGAAGAAAGGAAAGCTTAGAGAAGACAATTATGCTAGGAAAAATGGAAGGAAAGAGGAAGAAGGGCAAGATGGATGGATGGCATCCTTGAAGTGACTGGATTGACCTTGAAGGAGCTGGGGGTGGTGACCACCGACAGGGAGCTCTGGCGTGGGCTGGTCCATGAAATCATGAAGAGTCGGAAATGACTGAACGAATGAACAACAACAATAGATATACATCCATGCATGTGTATGTACATACACATACACACCTCTTTATACAGGTGGCCTACATATTACCCTAAGAGCCCATTCCAGAATCCATCATGTAGTATGATTTTTATGTAATCTGGAACTCTATTTTTCTAACCTGAAGTGAACCATGCCTTGGGCTTCTGGCTGAATGAAGCACACCACAAAACTGCTCTGTAGGACCTGGAAAATGCCTAGAGAAGAGTTCTCGGTAAGCCTCCAGAGCAATTCTATGGTCAACCTTCAGAACTTCTGGTAGAACTTGACCACTGAATCAGCTTGAAGGCTGCAAGACAATATAGTGCCTCCCTAGGCATTGCTAGAAACTCTCTTAAACCAGCTTGTGTAATAAGCACCCCTGCTGTATTATAAAAATGGTCTACAACCGTGTTTCTCAACCTTCCTAATGCTGCGACCCCCCATGTTGTGGCGACCCCCAACCATAAAATTATTTTCATTGCTACTTCATAAATGTAATTTTCCTCCTGTTATGAATCATAAGGTAAATATCTGATAGGGAGGATGTATTTTCATTTACTGGACCAAATTTGGCACACATACCTAATACGCCCACTTCTGAATACTGGTGGGGTTGGGGATTTTGTCATTTGGGAGTTGTGGTTGCTGGGATTTATAGTTCACCTACAATCAAAGAGCATTCTGAACTCCACCAACGATGGAATTGAACCAAACTTGGCACACAGAACTCCCAAGGCCAACAGAAAATACTGGAAGGGCTTGGTGGGCATTGACCTTGGGTTTTAGAGTTGTAGTTCACCTACATCCAGCGAGCACTGTGGCCACAAACAATGATGGATCGGGACCAAACTTGGCACAGATACTAAATATGCCCAAATGTGAACACTGGTGGAGTTTGGGGGAAATCAACATTGGCATTTTGGGAGCTGTAGTTTCTCAGATTTATATTTCACCTACAATCAAAGAGCATTCTGAACCCCACCAATGATAGAATTGGACCAAACATCCCACACAGAACCCTCATGACCAACAATGGTCTTTGGCAATCCATCTGACACCCCCTCGTGCCAGGGGTCCCGACCCCCAGGGGTCCCAACCCCCAGGTTTGGTCTACAAATTTGAATATCCTGATACTCCAACACCTAAGAGTGCTTAAGAGAATTGCTGATACTCAATCTGCCTGTTTGGACAATACTGTTGGTCCTAAGTTGGGAATTCAGGTAACCCAAAAGTGACCAGGAGACATTCAGACAGTTCCACGTGAGCTGAAAACAGCGAAGAGTCATCAATGAAGAGTAGAGAGATAGGGGTGAGGAACCATGCCTCTTTCAAGCAGCAGGAGGAATATAATCAGCTCCGGCTGCATGCTGTGCTGGGATTTCTTCCCTTTGATGTGGAATTGCTTCCCCCATAGAAGGACAGCACACTTAAAAGACACCCCGACCCCTCCATCAGCCCTTGGTTCATTGTGGCCACTCTGATTTCTTGCAACCACTGAAGCTTCAGGGAGCAGATGATCAAAACAGGGGGCAGGGGTCACCCCCTCCTCAAAAAAAAAATCACAATGCAGTCCTTCATGGGCAGGAGAGAGCTAGAGCTGGAAGAAAAGCTCAGCATGAGACAAAGGTTTCCCACCGTGGTGCAAATTTACCATCCCTTGCTCTTGGAGGAAACCTACAGCATCACTTTTAAGCCTGATATATTCTTAAGGGGGGATCCACAACCGACATCCTCAGATGTTGAATGAAAAGTAATGCCTTCACCTTCGTTACTTGGGTTTGTATGGGAATATTTTAATAAATCAAACACAGAAATAATCATTAGAATGTGTTCTTCCACTACCACTATTTACTTTTCCACATAATCACCAGACAATTGGATACACTTCTGCCAACAATGAACAAGTTTTCTGAAGCCGTCACGGAAGAAGTCGACACTCTGTTTCCGCAACCAGCATCTCACAGTTCTCTCAACGTCTTCATCAGAAGCATGACGATGTCCCCACAGATCTTCTTTCATTATCGGGAAGAGATGGATGTCAGACGGTGCAAAATCTGGATTCTATGGAGGATGTCATACGGTGGTGAGATCCAGTCTCTGAAGTTTCAGGTCTGTGTGCTTTCATTTCAGGCGTCAGCATCCTGGGTACTCATCGTGCACTTTGGACAATAAGGTTACTGCAGACTCTGATCGAGAAGGGTCAGGGGAAAAGTTAAGTTCTCATGAGAAAGTTCCTGTCACAGCAAGGGAAGAAAGTTTACTCCCTTCTCCAGGCTCGAGTTTGCAAGATAGTTTCACACCTGCTGCAGTTAATGAGGAGATAGATAAGACCAGTCACCATCTGGAAATCAGCCAGGACCGTCGAGAGGCCCAATGTTTACGCAGGTCAGAAAGAATTCGGCAATTAAGGCCAAAAACTAGGAGGAGTAGGAACCAGTTTTTGTGACTTAAACTGAGCTCTTAGAGAATTTTCTTTAGACCAGGCATCGTTTGGAATTAAGCTCAAGTCTCCTGGATATTCCTGTTTCATGTGGCCTTGTCTCTAAGGATTCATGGCTTTTCAAGTGGATTAGCAGTGGCTAGTCTGTTCATGGTTTTATTCTAAGAGCTTTTTGGTTATTCATTGCATTTGGATCATTTCTGCAAGCTTTGGGACATTGATATTATTCCTTTATTTGGACACTGCTTATATTGCTGCTTTATTTGGCTTTTTTGCTTTTGGGCTTCTTTATAATCATCTCTTTTTATTGGCTGCAGTTAATCTTCAAATAAAAAGGACTCTTCCTTTTACTTTTACTTACCAAGATATAGGCCATGTATTGTGTATCGCTGAAAAAAAGCCAAGTTTTCATCTCTTGCACCTCAGTGGTGGCCATTAGGCTCAGTGTAACTATCAATTTTACCTATATTGCCTTAAGCATGCTGTTGTAAAGGTTTACATGGTAAAATCTGAAACATCCACAGTGAGAAAGAATGGGTGCACTAAATAGTGACCGCTCTCCATTAACAGGTAACGTGAGAGTCGTTCTGGCCATTAACCGGAACATGCGCAATGTCCCTTTTGCTGCCTGGTTCCTAACACGAATCAGGGTCATCCGAGGCCTGTTTCATTAATTGACCATGTGAAACTCTGATGGAGGGAAAGTTCCTTGCCAGAGGCATGGGCAAGCACCAAGTCAACACATTAACACTCATTAGCATCCATTAAGGTTAGAGGCCTCCGCCCCAGAGATGCATGCAGACCACCCTCTCCTGCCTGATCGGCACTTTTGCACAAAACATCAAAGGGCCCAAAAGCAAAATTGACTCTCATTATCTCTATCCCTTGGTCCCTCTTTGGATTCTAAAGAAAAGACCTTTCCAGAGCCAAGATTTTAAGAAGTCCTTTCCAGTAAATGGAGGGCTCTTCTTCCCATCTCTGTCAGCCTTGCCTTCCTCCACTTCCGCATGTTTTTTCAAATCCAGGTGTATTATTTCCATCCCCTGCTAGTAAAGGGTTTCTGCCTCCCCTTGCTCCTCAACACAGACCATTAAACACAGGAAAAGACACATTTTCTGGGCAGTCCGTCAACCAACACTGAATTCTGAAGACACCACAAATCAACAAATAGAGAAGCGATTGACTCCTAGAGCAATTCAACCGTGAAGTTAAAATGGCACAACTAAAGTGATGAAACTTTGGAGAGATCATGAGGTGCCGCCAGTGCTGGGAAATGTAGATGGCAAGAGGAAAACAAGAATGCCACACCTGGAATATTGTGTCCAATTCTGGGCACCACAATTCAAGAGAGATATTGAAGAGCTGGAATGTGTCCAGAGGAGGGTGACTCAAAGGATCAAGAGTCTGGAGAACAAGCCCTATGAGGAGTGGCTTAAAGAGCTAAACATGTTTAGCCTCAAGAAGAGAAGGCTGAGAAGAGACATGATGAGGGCCATGGATCAATATGTGAGAAGAAGTCACAGGGAGGAGGGAGCGAACTTGTTTTCTTTTGCCCTGGAGAGTAAGACGCAATAGAGTAATGGCTTCAAACTACAAGAAAGGAGATTCCATCTGAACATTAGGAAGAACTTCCTGACTGTGAGAGCTGTTCAGCAGTGGAACTCTCTGCCCCGGTGTGTGGTAGAGGCTCCTTCTTTGGAAGCTTTTAAACAGAGGCTGGATGGCCATCTGTCGGTGGTGCTTTGAATGCAATTTTCTTGCTTCTTGGTAGAATGGGGTTGGACTGGATGACCCACCAGGTCTCTTCCAACTCTAGGATTCTATGATTCAAGTAAAGGATGCTAAGACCTGAGTAGGGTGCTGCCAGATAGTGCTCTTGGAAATATCTCATTCACAGAGTTACCATCAGTTGAAGTCAACTTGGCAGCACATAACAACAACTGAGTTGGCCTGCGCTTGCAACTAAAATAGCAGCACAAACCGAAGCAAAATCAGAAAAGACTATCATTGGAGAAGAAGTGGGAAAGGGCTTTGGCTTGGCAGGAAAAAGGAAGCCAAGCATCTGCTAAAGAAGAAGCACTATCATGTGCTACTGCTGCATGAGAGAGAAAACCAAATTAGGAACATGGAAGACATGGTTCAGGATATTTTAAATTCTTTATTGCTCATACGTTCAGTTGCTTCCGACTCTTGGTGACCTCAGAGCTTAAGTTAGGGAGAGGTCAAGGAAACGGTTTATGAAGAAAGTTGCCTGTCCCTTGTGGACAAGATTTAAGCAAGCCACCAGTTGGTTCAAAGACTTGAAGTATTTGTTTGATTTATTGAAGATTTAAGCAACAATAAAAACTTAGTTGAACTCTCTAAGTCTTTAAAAGAACTTTGTGTGGGGAAATCCGTAAGGCCTCTCAGCCAAGGCACCCCCGGCGTCCCATTGAGCATTCAGAAAACACGTCCTGTCTACAGACTCTTTCACAGGCCCAGAGCGTGACAGCACAAATATCCTTCAACTCCTTGGTGTCTTCCAAAATGGCAGAATGGGGTTGGCCTGGGTGGCCCTTGGGGTCTTTTCCAACGACTTGATGTTCAGGAAACATCAATGCAAAACCCTCGCAACCACCTTGCCTGGTGTAAGTCTATTTGGCAGCAGAGGACTTGCCTGCCTCCAACTGGCTAAGTCACAGCTTCCCGCCCCCTCGTTGCTCTCTTTCCTCCAGAGAGCCAAGACCTTTTCATTTACCTTGGTTTGATTTATTAACAGGCTGTTGCAGAAAGTCTTTTAACTGGAGCATGCTGCGGATTTTTGTCATCATAATGGCGTTTTAACTGTTTTTAAGTTGTTGCAAATTACGGTTTGAATATCAATATTTAATTGGTTCTTTTGAGTTTTATTTTAACTGCATTTGGTTTTAATTTATATTGGAAGCTGCCACAGGTCCCAAAATGGGAGGAAGGAGAGATATGAATTCAAGGAAAGAAACACAAGGCAAACCATAGAGATTTCCAAGCCCATTCCTCGCTGGGGCTGAGAGGATGCCTGTGTCGTCTTTCATCAAGCACCGCAAAACGATCAAGACATTTTAATTCCGTTTTTCGCTTTCCCCTTTCTTTTAACTTCATTCTATCAGAAACAATCCCAAGCTGGTTCCCTGCAGATATGCTGGCTAGACATGGAAAGAGTTATAGTGCTATCTAATGGGATGATTAGTCCACCTCTTTTGGATTCCTCCTCTGGCACCTTACTCATTACATGCCACTCCAAATACCTTATAATTCCATTTTACCTTTTATGTCGGTGTCAACTGACATTTTATTGCATTGCTTCGTGTTATATTCTTTTGTATCTGCAACAGCCTATGGCGATGGCCAATTACAATAAATATTTGGATGGGAATCCAACGCTAAATGATTCTGCCATAAATGACTTCCTCCCACCCCACAAAAGAAACACAATTTGGGAATTGAAGAAATGCCAAGGGAGCTTGTGTATCTCGGGAGTAAAATGAAAGCTAAATCCAGGAAACGTATTACAAATGAACATCTATTTTACACTGTACAGTTACTGTATATACTTGAGTATAAGCCTAATTTTTCAGCCCTTTTCTGGGGCTGAAAAAATTACCCTCGGCTTATACTCGAGTCAAAGTTAGTTATTTTTTTACTCTATTATTATTATTATTATTATTATTATTATTACATTTATTATTTTACTTTATTATTATTATATTTATTGTTTTACTCTATTACTACTGCTATTATTACATTTTCATTATTTCACTCAATCATTATTATTTTTATTACATTTTTTATTTTACTCTCTTATTATTGGAAGAATACGTAAGCACTAAGCTGAGGAGCCTTCTAATCAAGGTGAAAGAAGAAAGGGCAAAATCTGGGTTGCAGTTAGACACCCAAAAAACCAAGATTATGGCAACAAGAATGATTGACAACTGGGAAAAAGAGGGAGAAAACGTGGAGGCAGTGACAGACTTTGTATTTCTAGGTGCAAAGATTACTGCAGACGCAGACTGCAGCCAGGAAATCAGGAGATGCTTCCTTCTTGGGAGGAGAGCAAGGACCCATCTCGACAAAATAGTGAAGGGTAGAAACATCACACTGGCAACAAAGATCCGCATACTTAAAGCAATGTCAACTATGGATGTGAGAGCTGGACCATAAGGAGGGCTGAGCAAAGGAAGAGAGACGCTTTGGAACTGTGGTGCTGGAGGAAAGTTCTGAGAGTGCCTTGGACCCCAAGAAGATCCAACCAGTCCATCCTCCAGGAAATAAAGCCCGGCTGCTCATTGGAGGGAAGGATAGTAGAGGCCAAGATGAAGTACTTTGGCCACATCATGAGAAGAAAGGAAAGCTTAGAGAAGGATGCTAGGGAAAATGGAAGGAAAAAGGAAGAGGGGCCGACCAAGGGAAAATGGATGGATGGTATCATTGAAGTAACTGGCATAACTGTGAAGGAGCTGGGGGTGGCCACGGTCCACAGGGAGGTCTGGCGTGGGCTGTTCCATGAGGTCGTGAAGAGTCGGAAGCAACTGAATGAATAAACAAAATAGGGTACTATTATAACCACCATAGTGGCATTCTACATAACTTTGAATGTAGAAATTTATAATATTGTAATGTAATACAATATAATACTAGTAATAATAATTCAATATTATAATTATAATTATATATTTACATTACATGTAATATTACTAATAATATTACAATATAATGATATAGTGTAATATAGTAATATATACTGATATTGTACTATGCTAATAATATAATATATTGTATGAAAATATATATTGTAAGCCGCTCTGAGTCCCCTTCGGGGTGAGAAGGGCGGCATATAAATGCCGCAAATAAATAAAATAAATAAATTTGAGATTTGTAGTTTGATGGAGCATTGGATGTCTTTGTTACAGAACACTGCAGTTCACTTCCCTAATTTATAACCCCTTTTGTATTGTCGGTGGCTTTCATGGCCGGAATCAATGAGTAGTTGTAGGTTTTTCGGGCTGTATGGCCACGTTCTAGAAGCATTCTCTCCTGACATTTCGCCTGCATCCATGGCAGGCATCCTCAGAGTCTGTTGGAAACTAGGAAAATCCGTGGAAAGTCCTGGGTGAGAAACAGAACTCTTGTCTGTTGCAATTATAACCCCTTTCCTCAATAATAATAATAATAATTATTATTATTATTATTATTATTTATTTATTTATACCCCTCCACCAACACCCAGAGTCAGACACGACTAGACTTAACGTCAAGGGGAAACCTTTACCTTTACTATTTGGAGAGCCCTGTTCCAGAGCTCTATGTGGATCACATCCTTGTAGTAGTTCATGTCCCTAAAGTATATAGGTATATATAAAGTATATATAGAGAGAGATCCAACTGTGAACTAGAAAAGTCATAGGTACCACCCACACTACAATTCCCAGGGTCATGTCAAGTGGCACCAAACTGAAGTGGGACCACAGTGCTCTAGTTTTGCAGTATGACAAGTGAACGAAGTGTGACCAGCCTTCCATATTTGGATCAGGAAACTACAGAGTCTGTGCAAGTACCTTTTGAGGGACTACAACTCCCACAATACCTCAACCCTAGACATAACACTCCTTCTCCCATAGATCTCCACTGGAAGCTGCCTCTCATTTCACTCGACTGCGGATCCATTCTGGGTTGCAGTCTGAACGTTAAAGGAACTTATAGAATCTGTTGAACTGATTTTGGGATCAGGTTCTGTACCTTAAAGAGATCCTTAAGGTTTGGACTAAACCCCAGAGTGGATCTGCTACCCCAATGCAATGGGATCCTTCGACAGGACCACTGTTGCAAGGAAGAAACATTTCAGAACAATTGCAAAGAGAAATGAAGGATAATTCCAAAAAAAATTTACCTAGATTCTAAATGCATTTTAAAAAATATTCACAAACAGTAGCAGACATAAGATGTGTGTGTGTGTGTGTGTGGGGGGGTGTATTACAGGGCAAAACCAGCCACTTTTTTGACTACACAGGCCCAGTAATTTCCCGCGGGTTTAATTTGCCTCCAACCAGGCCTCAGAGAGATGCTGACCTTAGTTCTGAACTTGGCGAAGGAGCAATTAGAAGAGAGATTTCCGCTTAACTGGCGAAGCAGAACTCGGCTTCAGGAAGGAGAAGAACCCGGGAAAAATCCTCAATGGTCAGAACCCCTGGGCAAAGGGCAAGCACGGATTTCTCCTCAAACCCAACTCAGTGGCCACAACTTCCCAGGACTTCCAAATTAGATGCATTCTGGCATTCTGATCATTAAAGTGGAATGTGCCCAGGCATTCAACAGGAAAGCTCACATGCACCAATAACTACATACCTCACCCCTTATTCGAAATGCCTGGGACTAAAAGCATTTTGACTGATTTTTTTTTTGTTATCCTTAATTTGCAAATATATATGTACATCATGAGATATCTTGGAGCCCAAGCCTAAGTATGAAATTCATTGATGCATATACCTATATATTGAGTTATATGGGACCAGCTTTTCCCCAAAACTAGGACTCAAAGTGGCTTACAAAACTTAAAACAAAACATACATAAAATACAATCTATATAAATAAGAATGTAATGTTCGTTTGTGGGATTAACATAACTCAAAAACCACTGGATGAATCGACTCCAACTCCAAATTTGGACACAATGCACCTCTCAGGCCAACGAGTGACCATCACCCATAAAAACACTGAAAAAACATAGCAGAAGAGACTTAAAAAGCAAAAAAAAAAAATACAATGCAAGCACGCATATACACAAATATATACACACACATACACACACACAAAACATACACAGACTGGGCCATAGCAACACGTGGCAGGGGACGGCTAGTAACATAATAAAAGCATACAAGCTTACTGATAAAATATTGTATTGACTTTATTTCTAATCTCCGTTCCACCTATAAAGGTAAAGGTTTTCCCCTGACGTTAAGTGTCCGACTCTGGGTGTTGGTGTTTATCTCCATTTCTAAGCCAAAGAGCTGGCATTATCCGTAGACATCTCCAAGGTCATATGGCCAGCATGACTTCATGGAGTGCCATTACTTTGCTGCCTGAGTGGTACCTATTGATCTACTCACATTTGTATGTTTTCAAACTGCTAGGTTGGCAGAAGCTGGAGCTGTCACGGGGAGCTCACCCTGTCCCATGGATTCCCGCCAGAGTGGCACCTATTGATCTACCTCTCAACCTGGGGATTGGGACCCCTGAGGGGAGTCACAAGTGGGTGTCAGAGGGGTCGCTAAAGACCATCAGAAAACACAGTATTTTCTGTTGGTCATGGGGCTTCTGTGATGGAAGTTTGGCCCAATTCTTTTGTTGGTGGGGTTCAGAATGCTGTCTTATTGTAGGTGAACTATAAATCCCACCAGTACACGTATCTTGGAAGACTATCCTACTCGTCCAACGAGGGATTGCCTAAATAAGTAAGTAAAGCTATATGCTTGTGAAACGTGGACTGTCTACAGACATCACAAACAACTCCTGGAACGATTCCATCAGCTCTGCCTCTGGAAAATCCTGCAAATCTCTTGAGAAGACAAGCATGATGGAAGAAGCAAAGACCACCAGCATTGAAGCGATGGTCCTCTGCCATCAACTCCGTTGCTCTACTCCGAACTCAAGAATGGAAAACGGAATGTAGGAGGACAGGAAAAGAGATTGAAAGATAGGCTCAAAGCCAACCTTAAAAACTCTGGCATAGACACTGAGAGAGAACTGGGAAGCCCTGGCCCTTGAGTGCTGCAGCTGGAGGTCAGCTGTGACCAGCAGTGCTGTAGAATTTGAAGAGTGTGAAAGAGAGAAATGTACCAAGAGGAAAGTGCATCAAGTCAACCCCAACCACGACCACCTTCCACCTTGAAACCAATGCCCTCGCTGTAGGAGAACATGCAGATCAAGGATAGGGCTCCACAATCACCTACGTACCCACCGATTTTGGAAGACTATCCTACTCGGACAATGAGGGGTTGCCTAAGGAAGTACCTTTAGTTGGGTCAAAAGAAAGTTCCACCTCCCAAAAAGGATATATCTTTGCATTCAAATAGGCTCATATAAGAATGTATGGGCCTTTGGGGAGCCAGGGCACGCATGCTTTCTCCACCATGTTTCTTCTGCTGCTTCCCAATTACGGTGGGCTGGCTTGATGCCTCTGCTACTTTCAGGCTTTCCAAAAAATGCCTTGGCAGAGCCAGATATATTCTCTGCCAACCCTACAATTGTGCCCCTTCACCTGCCCGGTGAGATCGGCACTGCTGTTGCCCCGGGCTCAAAATGAGCTCCTTCCAACGTAATTAAAGGGAACGCTTCCAACAGCACCGACCCCCCTCCCATGGAAAACCACCTGTTGCCCCTCCCAGCTGATCTTTAATTACTACTGACACCGATCTGCTAATTGCTATTATTAATTATATTAATGACTGCTGTTTCCAGCCTCGAGTGGATTGTGCCGCTAAGGAGCTGAACTCTTCCTGAAATGAGCCATAAGACGCACGGCTTCCGGTCTTCCTCGACTGGGAAAAAGGACTAGGAAATGAGCGGGGTCGCCGGAAGACGACAGGAGGGTTGAAAGCACAAGATCTGATACACAAGATCTGGCCTTGGTCCTTTCCAAACGCTGCAGGGTAGGACTTCCAGAAAATGGGAAAGGTTCCTTTGGGGACTGCAACTCCTATTGGGGGATAATGCCTGGCTCGAGAGCAGTATGTGTGAAAAAGATCTTGGAGTCGTCGTGGACAACAAGTTAAACATGAGCCAACAATGTGATGTGGCGGCAAAAAAAGCCAATGGGATTTTGGCCTGCATCAAGAGGAGCATAGTGTCTAGATCTAGGGAAGTCATGCCCCCCATGCTCTATTCTGACTTGGTTAGACCACACCTGGAATATTGTGTCCAATTCTGGGCACCACAATTCAAGAGAGATATTGACAAGCTGGAATGTGTCCAGAGGAGGGCAACTAAAATGATCAAGGGTCTGGAGAACAAGCCCTATGAGGAGCGGCTTAAGGAGCTGAGCATGTTTAGCCCTAAGAAGAGAAGGATGAGAGGAGATATGATAGCCATGTATAAATATGTGAGAAGAAGCCACAGGAAGGAGGGAGCAAGCTTGTTTTCTGCTTCCTTGGAGACTAGGACGCAATGGAACAATGGCTTCAAACTACAAGAGAGGAGATTCCATCTGAACTTGAGGAAGAACTTCCTGACTGTGAGAGTTGTTCGGCAGTGGAACTCTCTGCCCCGGAGTGTGGTGGAGGCTCCTTCTTTGAAAGCTTTTAAACAGAGCCTGGATGACCATCTGTCAGGGGTGCTTTGAATGCAATATTCCTGCTTCTTGGGAGGGGGTTGGACTGGATGGCCCATGAGTTCTCTTCCAACTCTTTGATTCTATGATTCACCTGACATCTGCCGTGAAGTAGCAGCCAATAGTGAAAGGACCAAGGCAGTGACATCTCCAGCCCATCCCTTGTTTGAGTATCAGCCAACACGTGAATGACTTAAATCATGAAATAGTTTTCTAAGATTTACAGAGGCACTCGCTGAAACACCCCAGCAAGTGAGAGTCCAAATGTGGCAGGCTCAAACCCAGAACCTCAACCAATGGCTGATACCAAACGAGAGACTCCCCCCTGGGCACACAGAAGACTGGGCGACTTGGAAGGCACTGAACACACTGCGCTCTGGCACCACGAACTAGGGGTGCATATATATGTCATCAATAAATAAACTCCCAGAAATTCCAGCCAGTCTACCAGCTCTCTACCAGAAATCTCTACCAGAAATTCCAGCCAGTCTACCAGCCAGTCTACCAGAATTGAAGGCCAAAACTTCTGGGGACCCACACATAAACCACATAATTATGTCTACTAGCTCAATACAGGATCTCCAGATAGAGCATCCGCCTCTTACTTCCCCGGAGCCTGAGAGAGTGCAACTTGACCAAGATCACCCCAGAGGCTTCCCCTTCTGTGCAAGGATTTGTGCTAAAGTTTACTTACTTGTTTAAATACTTTTTATATTGCCCTATATTAGATGCCCCAGGGTCTTGCGTATAAAATGTTTTCTCTTGGTATAAATAACCATAACCATATGGTATAAATAACCATAGAGCTTCATCTATGCTGATGATCGTGCCATCACTGCTCAAGCAGGGAGTTTTGAGATGGTTGAATAGAAGCTCTCCGAAGCTCTAGGTGCTCTTACTGCCTATTACAGGGAAAACCAGCTGATCCCTAACCCATCTAAAACACAGACATGTGCCTTTCACCTTAAGAACAGACAAGCATCCCGAGCTCTGAGGATTATTACCTGGGAAGGAATCCCACTGGAGCATTGCAGCACCCAAATACATGGGAGTCACTTTGGACCGTGCTCTGACCTACAAGAAGCGCTGCCTGAACATCAAGCACAACGTGGGCGCTAGAAACAACATCATATGAAAGTTGACTGGCACAACCTGGGGATCACAACCAGACACAGTGAAGACATCTGCCCTTGCGCTATGCTACTCTGCTGCTGAGTATGCATGCCCAGTGTGGAACACATCTCACCACACTAAAACAGTGGATGTGCCTCTTAATGAGACATGCCGCATTATCACGGGGTGTCTGCGCCCTACACCACTGGAGAAATTACACTGTCTAGCCAGTATTGCACCACCTGACATCCGCTGGGAAGTAGCAGCCAATAGTGAAAGGACCAAGGCAGAGACATCTCCAGCCCATCCCTTGTTTGAGTATCAGCCAAAACGTCAATGACTTAAATCAAGAAATAGTTTTCTAAGATCTACAGAGACACTCGCTGAAACACCCCAGCAAGCGAGAGTCCAAAAGTGGCAGGCTCAAACCCAGAACCTCAATCAATGGCTGATACCAAATGAGAGACTCCCCCCTGGGCACACAGAAAACTGGGCGACTTGGAAGGCGCTGAACAGACTGCGCTCTGGCACCACGAGATGCAGAGCCAACCTTAAGAAATGGGGCTACAAAGTGGAATCCACGACATGCGAGTGTGGAGAAGAGCAAACCACTGACCACCTGCTGCAATGCAACCTGAGCCCTGCCACATGCACAATGGAGGACCTTCTTGCGGCAACACCAGAGGCACTCCAAGTGGCCAGATACTGGTCAAAGGACATTTAATCAACTACTAAGCTTGCAAATTCTGTGTTTTGTCTGTCTGTTTGTTTGTTTTTGTTACAGATAAAGCAAAAGGCTTTTCAACATTTGCTTATATCTGGATCCTGTGGTGCATTTTTAAAATATAAAACTACATAAAATATGTTCTTGTGGGTTTTTTCGGGCTATAGGCCCATGTTCTAGAGGCATTTCTCTGACGTTTCGCCTGCATCTATGGCAAGCATCCTCAGATGTAGTGAGGTCTGTTTGAATTAGGAAAATGGGTTTATATATCTGTGGAATGACTGGGGTGGGGCACAGAGCTCTTCCCTGCTGCAGCTAGGTGTGAATGTTTCAGCTGATCACCTTCATTAGCATTTGAAGGCCTGCCTGAGCCTGGGAAAATCTCTTGCTGGGAGGTGTTAATCTGTGCCTGGTTGTTTCCTCTCTGTTGTTTAGCTGTTGTAATTTTAGAGTTTTTTAATACTGGTAGCCAGATTTTGTTCATTTTCATGGTCTCTTCCTTTCTGTTGAAATTGTCCACATGCTTGTGGATTTCAATGGCTTCTCTGTGTAGTCTGACATGGTGGTTGTTGGTGTGGTCCAGCATTTCTGTGTTCTCAAATAATATGCTGTGTCCAGGCTGGTTCATCAGGTGCTCTGCTATGGCTGACTTCTCCGGTTGAAGTAGTCTGCAGTGCCTTTCATGTTCCTTGATCGTGTCTGGGCGCTGCGTTTGGTGGTCCCTATGTAGACTTGTCCACAGCTGCATGGTATACGGTAGACTCCTGCAGAGGT
Source organism: Anolis sagrei ordinatus (assembly GCF_025583915.1). Taxonomy (NCBI): domain Eukaryota; kingdom Metazoa; phylum Chordata; class Lepidosauria; order Squamata; family Anolidae; genus Anolis; species Anolis sagrei. The sequence continues at coordinate 247,134,733 of NW_026847438.1, forward strand.
GAGAGGATCCCTCTTGTCCTTTGCTGAACGTAGCATTTGTTGGATTTTCTTGGTGGGTTTGTAGATTGTTTGTATGTTGTGTTTCCTCATCAGCTTCCCTATGCGGTCAGTGGTTCCCTTGATGTATGGCAGGAACACTTTTCCTCTGGGTGGATCTTCATCTTTACTCTCGTGGCTTGTTCTTGGTCTTGCAGCTCTTCTGATGTCTGAGGTGGAGTATCCATTGGCCTGGAGAGCCCAGTTGAGGTGGTTCAGTTCATCTTGGAGGAGGTGGGGTTCGCAGATTCTTTTTGCATGGTCTGCCAAGGCTTTAATGGTGCTTCTTTTTTGACTTGGGTGATGGTTGGAGTTTTTATGTAGATATCTATCTGTGTGTGTGGGTTTTCTGTAACGGTGTGACCCAATTGTTGATCTGGTTTGCGGATGACTAGGACATCTAGAAAAGGCAGTCTTCCTTCATTTTCTTTTTCCATGGTGAACTGGATGTTTGGGTGGATGCTGTTCAGATGGTCCAGGAACCTGTTGAGTTCTTCTTCTCCATGGCTCCAAATGGTGAAGGTGTCATCCACATCTCTGAACCATATCGTGGGCTTTTTGGTTGCTGTCTCCAGGGCTTGTTCTTCAAAGTGTTCCATGTAGAAGTTAGCTATGACCGGGCTGAGAGGGCTCCCCATAGCTACTCCATCTTTCTGTTCGTAGAATTCATTGTCCCACTGAAAGTAACTGGTGGTGAGGCAATGGTGAAACAGAGCCGTGATGTCTTCTGGGAACCTCTGGTTGATGAGTGCCATGGTGTCTGCTACCGGGACCATGGTAAATAGAGATACCACATCGAAGCTGATCAGTTTGTCGTTGGTTTTAGCTTGAGATTGCTGATTTTTTCTATGAAGTGGGCTGAGTCCTTGATGTAGTGTGTAGATGCAGGCGAAACGTCAGGAGAAATGCCTCTAGAACATGGCTCTATAGCCCGAAAAAACCCACAAGAACCTAGTGATTCCAGCCATGAAAGCCTTCGACAATACATTGAACAACAACAATACTTAGAGACCAAGTGCTTTGGAAAGGGGTAAGAAAAGACTGTGTTGCTGACTCCAAGAGGGAAAAAAATATGTTACCTTTCTGTTTCTTCTTTGACAGTGGCAAACTGGGAGGGCTGGCGGTTGGGCCGGCTCTGCTCCTGCCCCTTCTCCCCGCTGCCGCCGCCACCGCCACCACCACCACCTTCCAGCTCTTGCTCGAGGGAGGAGCTGGTGCTGCCTTCGCGGCTGACATTGCTGCTGCGCCCGGGGCTGTTCTCGGTGGAGGCTCGGGGCGACTCGGTGTTCTGCTTCAGGGTCTGGAGCTTGGCCAGCGGGATGATGTCGCAGTTCTGGGGCCGGTGCCACACCGTCCGCTGGGTGGTGGCATTGTAGTAGTAGAAGCGGGAGGTGTTGGGGTCAAAGAGCTCCCACCACTGGTTCTCGTTGGTGCGCTTGATGCGGACGCCTGGCGGAGGGTCCCAGACGCACTCCCCCGTGATGAGGTTGGCGTACATGCGCTCCCGCGTGCGAGGCTCGATGATTTCCACCCATTCTAGCCTGAAGAAAAAAGCATAGAGAGAAAGGATGAGGAAATGATATTTGCCACTGATGAACATGTATTTTTTCCAGGTGAGCATGGCTAAAAAGGTTTGGCTCCTCGTTCCGTTCAAAAAGAGGGGACCTTCATTGTCAGGGGGTCTATAAGGTCATAAAACTCCTGCTCTTTCAGAAGTGACTATTAGTTCCAGTTAAGGAACCAGGTATCCAAAACACAGGGCCCTTCCACACAACCCTATATCCCAGAATATCAAGGCAGAAAATCCCACATGATCTGAGTATGGACTCAGATAATCCAGTTGTGGGATTTCCTGGCTTGATATTCTGGGATATAGGGCTGTGTAGAAGGGCCCACAGTTGTAGGCAGAGACTTTTTTCTTTCCCAAATAAGCAGAAAATGTTTTCTTTCTCCTTTGTTGCTGCAGTAAATACAAATTATGCAAACTTTACAACTTCTTCCCCACTATTCACAGCAGCAATTCTCCCACACACTCTCCAAACCACCATCCATCCCTCAAAACTCTCATCAACCTTCATCAAACTTACTCAATATAACTACAACTGGGTTGTTGTAGGTTTTTTTGGGCTATATGGCCATGTTCTAGAGGCATTTCTCCTGACGTTTCGCCTGCATCTAACCAACATGGACACAACAAGAAAAGAGATTCCATCTGAACATAAGGAAGAACTTCCTGACTGTGAGAGCCGTTTAGCAGTGGAACTCTCTGCCCCAGAGTGTGGTGGAGGCTCCTTCTTTGGAAGCTTTTAAACAGAGGCTGGATGGCCATCTGTCAAGGGTACTTTGAAAGCAATATTGCTGCTTCTTGGCAGAATGGGGTTGGACTGGATGACCCATGAGGTCTCTTCCAACTCTTTTGATTCTATGATTCTATTATTTGAGAACACAGAAATGCTGGATCACCAACAACCACCATGTCAGACTACACAGAGAAGCCATTGAAATCCACGAGCATGTGGACAATTTCAACAAAAAGGAAGAACCCATGAAAATGAACACAAAAAAAAACTCTAAAATTACAACAGCACAACAACAGAGAGGAAACAAACAAGGACATCTAATCACCTCGCAACAAGTTTGCTCCAGGCACTGTCAGGCCATTATATGCTAATCAAGGTGGTCAGCTGAAACATTCACACCTAGCTCCAGCAGACAAGAGTCCTTTGTCCCACACTGGTCATTGCACAGATATATAAACCCTTTTCCCTAGTTCCAACAGACCTCACTACCTCTGAGGATGCTTGCCATAGATGCAGGCAAAATGTCAGGAGAGAATGCCTCTAGAACATGGCCATATAGCCCGAAAAAACCTACAACGCAGTGATTCCGGCCATGAGAGCCTTCGACAATACAAAAGCTACACCGTTTTTCCTCCAACACTGAGATCTAAGCCTGTCCCATATTTTCCAATTCAAGTGAAGGAGAACCTAGATTCACCAAGTAAGGGTTGGAGCTGGTACAACTTTACAAAAGGCACACGTAGAGTTAGCCTGTGTAATGACCAATTATGACTAGCCTACTTTGGATATTTCTTCCTGCTTTTCTCCATAAAGAAATGGAAACCGATGCCACAAAAAGGGCCTTTAACATAATCACCCCCCGAAGTTCAGGAAATCGCGGAAGACACATTTAAACTCAAGTGAACACAAACCACGCCTAACATTCGAAAGTGCATTATGCAAGTCAGAATGCCGCATCACTCCACTGCTAAACAGAAGCAAAAAATAAAAATATTTTTTCTAAAAGCAGGCTTCTTCCGGAGCAGCTGTTCTGCAGATGGGCAGCGAAGATGCAAAGGGCCCTTCAAAAGACTCAAATGAGAAGTGGGCGAGGAAAGGAGGAAGGATCCTGCCTTACGGTTCTGGCAACATCTGGTCACCAAAGTCCTGGAGACTAGAAAAGATCACAAGCAAATGTATTCTGGGGAAATATGGCCCTCTTATGTCCACCGCACATGCCTGCCCCATGTTTGGATCCTTGCTACTCCTTCTTTTCCGTCCTTCCCTTTCCCTTCTGTTCCTTCCCTTTGTGACTGTATTTTGAAAGAGTCAATTAAGACATTAAACACAGAGACAGGATGCAAATCCTTGACTTTTTCATCCTTGCATATGGAGACCATTCATTACGGCCATTCTCTCCTTGCCGCAGGAGAATATTGCCGTGAACACCCCACGGCAATATTCTTCCCACATTAGAACGCCCTGAAGTGTTGCGGAGGGATTATTCTGGGTAGGAAAAAGTGTTTTGTGTGGGAGAAATGTTTTTGTACACACATAAAAGGGATTCTTATTCGGAAAATAGTTTATTTGTGCAAGAAACCACTTTCTGCACAGAAAATTAATAGCTGTATAAAACCTCTGTATTTTTCCCCTATGCACAGCTGGCATAGACACTGAGCACTGGGAAGCCCTGGTCCTTGAGCGCTCCAGTTGGAGGTCAGCTGTGACCAGCAGTGCTGTAGAATTTGAAGAGGCATGAATGGAGGGCGAAAGAGAGAAACGTGCCAAGAGAAAGGCGCATCAAGCCAACCCCGACCGGGACCATCTTCTATTATTATTATTATTATTATTATTATTATTATTACTTTATTTGTACCCCGCTAGCATCTCTCGAAGGACTCGATGCGGCTTACATAGACCAAGGCCTCAAAACACAACACAACAATACAATACCTAAAGCAAATTAAAAACAGTTAAGCAGAATAAACATCAAACAATAAACAATACATCAAGACACTATAAAACTGGGCCGGGCCAGAGTAATGGGTACAAGATTAAAAGTGCTGATGTGGCAGGAGGTGTGTAGGATTATAAGTAAGTGCAGTGTGCGGTGTGCAGCAATCTTAGTTCTACTAAAGTGCTTCTAGGACTTGGTATTGGAGATTCCTAATCTGAGAAGGCACATCGGAACAGCCAGGTCTTCAAGTTCTTTCTGAAGACTGCCAGTGTAGGGGCCTGTCTAAGATCTTTTGGGAGGGCGTTCCAGAGTGGGGGGGCCACCACAGAAAAGGCCCTGTCTCGAGTCCCCACCAAGTGCGTTTGCGACGCAGGCGGGATCACGAGCAGGGCCTCTCCAGATGACCGAAGTGAATGCGTGGGTTCGTAGACAGAGATGCGGTCACGCAGGTAGGGTGGTCCCAAACCGTTCAGGGCTTTGTAGGTAAGCACCTGCACCTTAAATTGAGAAGATGCAGATCAAGAATAGGGCTGCACAGTCACCTAGGGACCCACCGCACACTGCGCACTGACCCTGGAGGACTATCTTACCCGGACAACAAGGGATCGCCTAAGTAAGTAAGTGCACAGCTGGTTAATTACCAGCAGCAATAGATCACACCAATTGAAAGGTTGGCAGTGAGCACCCGACCTTTGGCCCAGCTCACTGTCCACCTAAGCCAATAGTTCTCAACCTGTGGGTCCCCAGATGTTTTGGCCTACAACTCCCAGAAATCCCAGCCAGTTTACCAGATGTTAGAATTTTTGGAAGTTGAAGGCCAAAATATCTGTGGACCCACCAGTTGAGAACAACTGACCTATGCAGTTCAAAAAACAGCTGTGAACTGTGAGTAAAGAAAGTAAAGAAATTGGGTACCGCTTAAGCAGGGAAGTACTTTACAGCACCATAAAAAGGTCTCTTCGTGGAGATAGAGCAGAATATACATATATATATAGAGAGAGAGAGAGAGATAATTAATAATTATTTTTATTACTACTATTATTATTATTATTACTATTAGGTACCAGAAAATGCCAGCAATCAAAGAAAGGGGGAAATCTATTATCAAGGACTCTTTGCCATTGAGGATGAAGCAACAGCACCCCCCGTGGCTGGAATTGAGCACAACCTCCAGGACGCCAAAGTTGGGAAAAGTGCCGACATATAACTCTATCTGTTTTCTGTCCTGTCTGTTTAACGGCACTGAATGTTTGTGGTGTATGTGTTCTGTGATCCGCCCTGAGTCCCCTTCGGGGTGAGAAGGGTGGAATATAAATGCTGTAAATACATAATAATGTAGGAAAATTCCTTCACAACATTTGAGGACATCAAGTGAGCAAATTGCGCATATCTCCCATTGTTTTGTTATTATTCCATAAGGATTTCCAGGATGACAGAACCATGCGTTTCAAGCTGGGAGTTCATATAGTTGGCACTTTACATTAGAGGAATTTACTTTTTTGAGGATTTGTTTATTCACAAGTGTGAGTAAAGAATTCTCTCCAGGAATGTCTAGGTCCTCCGGTATGACCGCCACTAAAAACTGATCACAGATTCCTAGAGAGGTGTCCTCTCTGATAAATATTTGTGTCTTTTCACTTGTGCCCAAAAACTTAAAAATAAAAGCACAGTGTGGCAAATACCGGCACATTTACTATATCTGAGCTGGAAGGTAGCAGATCCTATAAACTGTATTATTTTCAAAGATGAGATCACTCATCATCCTGTGCAGTATCTTAATGGGGTTTGGTTCCAGGACTCTCTGCTGAACCCAAAACCCATGGATGCTCAAGTCCTATTATATATAATGACATACTAAAATAGTGCCCCTTACATAAAACACAGCAAACATTCAATGCCGGGACACAAATTCACATACAATACATAAACATTGAAAAAGCATTTATCAAAATATTAAAATACACCATTTAAAACTCTCCTAGTCATCCACATCAAATCTAATTGGCCTGGTCATCTTTCCTATTGCCACTTTACTGCCCTGTCCCGTAAGCTTGGTCCCACAGCCAAGTTTTTACCATCTTTCTAAAGGACAGGAGGGAGGGGGCCAACCTGATCTCACTAGGAAGGGAGTTTCATAGCTAGGGAGCAATCACCGAGAAGGCCCTGCCCATCGTCCCCACAAATTGTGCCTGTGGCAATGGCAGGACGGAAAGCAGGGCCTCCCCGAAGGATCTTAATCTCCGCAATGGTTCATAGGGGGAGATGCGTTCGGACAGGAAATTTGAGCCAGGGCCGTTTAGGGCTTTCTAGGCCAAAGCTAGCACTCTGAATTGTGCTCGGTAGCAAACTGGCAGCCAGTGGAGCTGGCGTAACATGCGAGTTGTATGCTCCCCGTATGCCGCCCCAGTTATTAACCTGGCTGCGTCTTGTTGGACTACTTGAAGCTTCCGAGCAGTCTTCAGCAGTCCGAGTAGAGTGCGTTGCAGTAGTCTATCCTAGAGTGTGGACCACCGTGGTCAAGTCTGACTTCCCAAGGTATGGGTGCAGCTGGCGCACAAGTTTTAATTGTGTGAATACTCCCCTGGCCATCACTGCAACCTGGGATTCCAGGCTCAGGGATGAATCCAGGAGAACTCCCAAGCTGCGAATTATATATATGAAATATATAGATGAAATATATAGATGAAATATATAGATGAATCCATAACTCACAAGCTACAAATTATATATAGATGGTTGCATGTTACCATAATTTTGCAGAATCCAGCCTCCCCAACCATCACTATCACAGCTGAGCTAAGAAAACTGCACGAAAAAAATAATAATTTACCTTTGGCAAGTTGGCACAGATGTCTATGCTACTGACATTTTACTCATAATTATTCATGCATTATTAATATAGCCTAGCTCTTTGAAAAATCAAGGGAGAGATCTGGTGAAGGAGGAGTTTTGCAAAGAAAGGCTGAACTGGGAAAACAGATGGAGGGATGCAGAGCAAGGCGAAAAGTATCTCCGTGCTCCTTCTCTCCTTCCATGAAACGCTGCATTTTGCAATGTGTAACAGTGCCACCCTGGCGGGCAGATTCGGAGAGTTGTAAACTTAAAAAGGAGTATTTCTAACCTAGAGACAGACTGTGCTAAAGCCCATTTGGCAGGGAACCTGGGCTCAGAGGAACTCGGCGAAGGAGAACAGGTAAACTTAGGATTCCCACTGGACCCAGCTAGTATTTGCACCAAGCTCCGATACTGTGGTCTCCAAAGATGACATGAGCCTGCAAGGCCTCCTGGACCCAACAACGTCAAATTTCGCCTCCAGCCCAGACTGACTAATCTGTTCTTAAAGGCCCCTGCCAACAGCAGCGAGACCCATCCTTGGTCCTTCTATCCTCTTCCAGGTCCTTCACTCCTCTTCTCTCCAGTTCTGGCTTTGCAAAAGCATACTCTCCTACATGCACTGGGGGATGGCAAATCAGAGAAGGATCCTTAACAAAGGGACCAAAGGCAATAGGAAACAACAATCACGATGCTCCAGCTCCAACCAGACAGTAGTCACACTGGCACAGCAGGATCGGCTGGCCTTGGTCAGATCTGACTTTGGCATCTGATTGAAACAAGCTGTAGGTAAGAAAAGGTTGCAACTATTTTTTTTTTGATAAAAGGTTTGGGCCACTAGTCCCCATCACTGGCAACTCACAAGCATTTCTGCTTAAGTGGGATTCCAAAGTACAGTATGACACACACACCCCATCCCATATCTGTAGCATGTTCCTGGCCAGGCCATGGTTACCTAAAGATGTATTTATTTATCGTGTCATCAGCAACCATTGTATTACAATTCTAACAGAGCAAAACAAACACAGAGATTAAAAAGAAAAAAAGAAAAAACCACACAGATTTTGCAAATTTGGTATTTGGTTAAATGTCCTTTGACCAGTATCTGGCCACTTGGAGTGCCTCTGGTGTTGCCGCAAGAAGGTCCTCCATTGTGCATGTGGCAGGGCTCAGGTGCATTGCAGCAGGTGGTCAGTGGTTTGTTCTTCTCCGCACTCGCATGCCATGGATTCCACCCTGTAGCCCCATTTCTTAAGATTGGCTCTGCATCTCATGGTGCCAGAGCGCAGTCTGTTCAGCGCCTTCCAAGTCGCCCAGTCTTCTGTGTGCCCAGGGGGGAGTCTCTCATCTGGTATCACCCATGGATTGAGGTGCTGGGTTTGGGCCTGCCACTTTTGGACTCTCGCTTGCTGGGGTGTTCCAGCGAGTGTCTCTGTAGATCTAAGAAAACTATGTCTTGATTTAAGTCGTTGATGTGCTGGCTGATACCCAAACAAGGGATGAGCTGGAGATGTCTCTGCCTTGTCCTTTCACTATTAGCTGCTACTTCCCGGCAGATGTCAGGTGGTGCAATGCCGGCTAAACAGTGTAATTTCTCCAGTGGTGTAGGGCGCAGACACCGTGATAATGTGGCATGTCTCATTAAGAGCCACATCTACTGTTTTAGTGTGGTGAGATGTGTTCCACACTGAGCATGCATACTCAGCAGCAGAGTAGCATAGCGCAAGGGCAGATGTCTTCACTGTGTCTGGTTGTGATCCCCAGGTTGTGCCAGTCAGCTTTCGTATGATGTTGTTTCTAGCGCCCACTTTTTGTTTGATGTTCAGGCAGTGCTTCTTGTAGGTCAGAGCACGGTCCAAAGTGACTCCCAGGTATTTGGGTGCGCTGCAATGCTCCAGTGGGATTCCTTCCCAGGTAATCCTCAGAGCTCGGGATGCTTGTCTGTTCTTAAGGTGAAAGGCACATGTCTGTGTTTTAGATGGGTTAGGGATCAGCTGGTTTTCCCTGTAATAGGCAGTAAGAGCACCTAGAGCTTCGGAGAGCTTCTGTTCAACCATCTCAAAGCTCCCTGCTTGAGCAGTAATGGCACGATCATCAGCATAGATGAAACTCTCTGTCCCTTCTGGCAGTGGCTGGTCATTTGTGTAAATGTTGAACATGAGGCAGGCCGTTCTTCTGTTTCCGCCATCTGCTTCTCTGGCCCTGGAACTCAACAAAGAAGCTCCTGTTTTGTAGCAGGTTTCCTATGAGGCGGGTGAGGTGGTCGTCCTTTGTGATATTATACATTTTTCTCAGAAGGAGGCGGTGATTTACAGTATCATAAGCCGCTGACAGGTCTATGAAGACAGCTCCTGAGATCTGCCGCCTTTCGAAGCCATCTTCTATGTGCTGAGTCGAAGCCATCTTCTATGTGCAGCTTTTGCCTTTCCTGAAGCCAGCTTGCTGTGGGATCAGACAGGGGTCTATATTTTCCATAATTCTATGCAAAATAAGTCTCTCCAGAACTTTGTAGAGGTGGCACAACAGGGAGATTGGTCTGTAGCTTTTTGGGTCATTACGATCTTTGCCTGGCTTCAAGAGGGCGATGACTCTTGCTTTCCTCCAGATTTTGGGGATCTGACAGGATGCAGTGCAGTTGTTCATCAGCTCCAGCAGCCAGCGCCTTGCTTTTGGACCAAAGTTCTTGATTTGTTCCATCCGTAGATTATCCAGGCCAGCTGCTTTGCCATTTTTACATTTGTTGAGAGCCATGTCCAATTCAGTAGATGTAAAGGGTTCATGGAGGTTGTTGTTCTCAATCTCTGGTTGTCTGGCTATTGGTTTCTTTCCTACTTTGGTGGCAAGGTTGGGTTTCCCATTCTTCAAGAGTTGGTGTGCTATCTGATCTGCCTTTATGTTGGCATGGGTATTAGTTTGTGAGGGATCGTTGCTCAGCCATCTCAGCAGCCTCCACGCCTTCTGGCTGCTCCTGCCCATGTCGACCTCTGTGATCAACTTGATCCACTGTTCTTTCTTGGCTTCAGAGATGGAGGACACAATGCTCTGCGCTGCCTGAAGAGTCTGCTCACTAAATGGGTCTTCGTTGTGGAGCCTGTAATAGTTTTCCAACAAGGCAGCTGTTTCAGGAGTAATGCCCTGGAGGTAGTGGGTTCTGCAGCCTCTCGGTATAGAGGCCCGTGAGCAGGTTTTCACTATTTCAATAAAATGTTCGTATTCCTCAGGGATTGGTGCGACCGATGTGATCATGTCGTCTAACATGTCTGAGAATTTAGTCCAATCTGCCTTTCTGAAGTTGTATCTTCGTTTAAATCGAACTTCCTGAGGCCTTATTGTTGGGAACAGTTGGCATATTATTGGTCGGTGCTGTGTGTTTGGGATTGGTGGTCCCACTGATTTGGTGCATTGCTGTATGATGCTGTCGCTCACAAATAAGAGGTCTGGGTTATAACCTCGGTGCCATCTCCCGCTGTTGTAGGATGGTGGGAGTTTGCTATCATGGATGAGTGATAGTTTGTGCAGTTCAGACCAGGACAGGACAGCCTCTCCATTTCTGTCCTCTTGGGCATAGCCCCATACATGGCTATGGCTGTTGAAGTCACCAATTACTACCGCCCTTTGGTGCCTGTCAAAGTTCTCGGGGAGGAGAAGCAGAACTCTTCATTTGGGGGCTTGTACACAGAGGTGATGGTGATGTTATTAAGCTCTACTGTTATAACCTCGATATTGTTTTCTTCAGTGTTGTGGGCACTGCTGACTTGGAGGCCTGGTTTGACAAAGACAGCGCTTCCATACTGCGCATGTGGTCTTTCTGCTACTAAGACCATTCCTGGAACTTTGGGTCGTTTCTGTTGTTCATCCCTGTGTGTTTCTTGGACACACAGCACATCGCATTTCTTATCTCGGCACAGTTCATACAGCAGTTGCTCTTTGGCAGCTGACATGCCTTCGATATTGATTGAGATTATTGTCATGGTTAAGACATGGTTAAGACATTGATTGAGATTATTGTCATATCTACACCTAAAGATGTAGATATGACTGAACATCTTTAAGATACCTGTTGTCAGGTGTTGCACTCCAGGGCAGGAAACACCTCTGTACTTAACCACCACACTCCAGTCCAAGTGAAATCAACAAAGCAGTTTACTGAAAGTTATATAAAAAGCACTTCAGCAAAATAGTAAAAACTTCAAAGTCCATATGATTGATATAGTTTACAAGTTTCAAGGTACAAGAGTAAACAAGAATCCCAAAGTAACAGGACATCCAGCACAGGAATACAAGGAACAACAAGAGTTCAGAACAGAATATAATCCAAGAACATTCCTTCAAACTTGGAAACATGAAACATGAACAAGGCATGGAACTAGAATTCCCTTGAGTAGGACTTGATAAGAGCTGTTGCCCCAATTACTAATGTTGACCAGACTCGCTAATAAAGACATGAAGTCATGCCTCCTCCCATGCATTTCTGCTAAGGGTTTCTTCTGTAAGAGGTGCTGTGACCTCCGGAAGTTTTGCCGAGCAGCCCAAAGTTTGTGAAAACTAAGTCTCCTATCAACCAACTAATTATCTTGCAACTCATTATTTTCTGCACTTGGGATTTCAGCCTCTGAACTCTTTTCCCTAGAGAACAGTTCCTCTATACCATTTCGGCATCTTTGTGGAATGTGACTTTCACCAACAGTTGGAAGCACAGACTGCTCATTTTCAGGACTTAAAATCTCATGATGGCTCGCAGGCCCAGAATCCCCAAGACCTACGCAAACATTAACATGAGTATCAGGCACAATTATCAGGCACAATCATAGGTTGAACTACAATATCAGGAAACTTAACTGAGGATATAGGGTACATATTTATGGGTTTGTGCTGTACACAATTGTTGGGGGAAAGAGGTCTCAATTGGAGGGCCATACTTCAGCACCACAAACACACACGCCATCATTTTGACACTTGTTTGCCTTGAAATGGCCCTAGTCCTTTGGGAAGTCACATTTTTGGCTGTCCAACGAAGGTGTTGGAGTTCAGCCTGTGATTGTGTTTCAGGATCAGGGTGCTTTGGGTGTGGGGAATGATGTAAATGAGGTTCAAGATGGCAATAGTTTGGTCAGTGATATTGATGCAGAGAATGACAGAGACACCTGTTCAAAGTGTAGTTTCCCATGAGAATGTTCCTACAGGGTATAGGGATAATGGTTTACTCCCTGAATTGCTCCCAGAGAGTTCTCAGGATTTGGGGCTTGAAAACAACTCGGTACCTGCAGAAACTAATGAGCATATAGATAAGCGGGCGGAAATTAGTCAAAACAGACAGGCCGAGCAATGCCTTCGGCATTCTGCCAGGCTTCAACAGAAAAGGATAAGGGCCGCTCAAGGAAAGCGAAATCAGTTTCTGACTGCTTGGAAAGGCTTAAAAGTTCCAAGCATGGAAAATACAGTCAGATGAAGCATTGTTTAGAATCATGTTAAGTTGTTGTCTTAGAGAAGCCTTGTTTTGAAGATTCATGCTTAAGGATTTCTTGTTTCCTGGTTTAGTTTTTTGTATCTTGTGATTATCTGCTCATGCCTTGGATCAATGTTTCCTGGTTCCCTGTATTTTGTTAGAGAATTGTGGACTTTGTTTTGGGGCATTGCTGAACTCTACCTTGGACTAATTTGTTCCTGTTTATCTTTTTACCTAATTGGATTTACCTATTCCTTTAAGTGTTTTTTTTACTTTGCTGTTTTTGCTTATCTTCAATAAAAGGATTGTTTTTCTATTCAACATGTGTTGTTTTAAAGTCAGAGGGTTATTCCTGTCCTGGAGTGCAACAGAAGGCTACATGACCAAACTTTCTTCAATCATGGTCTACACTAGGCTTTCACAACCTGTGACCCTCCAGGTATTAGGACTTCAGTTCCCAGAATTCCTGACCATGAGACATGTGTGCTAGGGTTTCTGGAGGGACACAGATCTGAAAAATAAACAACTTCAGAGTGAATCTATTTTCATAACGAGGTAACTAGCCACTCTTTCAAATCACAAAGGGCTGGTCTTAATCTCATCTTTGCATTAACTTTCCAAGATTATAATTCATGATTTCTGAAAAGGAAATGACTTTCTAAGCCATACATGAATCTGTCTGGACATAAGGTCAGTTTCTGGAGAAATCTAACCCCTTGAGATCTTCATCCATCCCCATGGCTCTTGCTATCCAATGTATTTACTTCAAACTGGAGACAGCAAGGACTTAATTTGAGGATTTATACATGCAAAGTTTGGATTCCACTCACTGGACCATCAATCCTCCACCGCTGTGAGCTTCTTGGAGAAAGGGCCTTATTTTTTAATGTCTGTAAAGCATTGCTAGGACAATATTTGTGGTAACAGGACAGACATTTATAAAAACTTGGTCACTCAGTGTAAACAGAAACCATTCAAAGGGGGGCAAAATGAGCTTGACATAAAATGGTCAGCCAGAGGAGATCTTTGCTAGACAGAGCAATGTTCAGAATTCATTTAAAAGATGCTTCCTTATATTTCTCCTCAACTTCAAAAAAGCAGATGTTTGGGACAGACAAAAACAAAACAGTCAAAACATTTCAAAGCTAAATTTACATCTTTGTCTCGTTAAAAAACCTGCCGTTGTGGAGAACATTCTTAGAAACTATTTTTATGATGTGGCCTATTTTGCCCTGCTAAAGGCCTTTTGTGATCCCCAAATATGCTTATTTAATATGCTCAGAAGCAGCCTCACAACAAACCACCAGACCACTTGCTGTTTAATATCAGGTGACTGAGCGCATTTGTTCTTAAGCGTTCTCATTTGTTCCAAATTCACCAAGCTGTCGCTGGCACATCTGACCACAACTCATTTTTCTGTCAAACAAAGATAATGTGTTACGGACTCAAACGTTTCCCATCGTCACCCAGAATATGAGAACAAAATTTATGACAAGAACTCCTGCAGATTGTAAAACCATGTGTCTAGAGGAAATGATGCTTTTAACATATGGTGTCCCTACGCGCGCGCCTCATTTGCGGCTGTAATCTAATCCTGGCTTTTGCATTTACCTGCAGTGATGACTAGGACGAAGGCTTGCAATAGCCTAATTGGTTAAAACAATAGATTTTTCACTCACTTGGCTGGTGTGACGTTGTAGAGCACAAGGCGCATCAGTTACGCATTATAAAGAATGGCATTAATTATTCATTGTTATTAATAGTGACCATAAAGTGAATTACCTCCCAATACGTTGAGGGTAGTCAAACTGATCTGCCAGCTTTTTGTGCTAGTTGTACAGGGTGGAGACAAAAGGACACAACCTTCTCTTCCTGATCTACATGGCTGGGTCAATCCTTGTCTCTCTGAGCTTGGTGTCCATAAAATCCCCCCTGACCTTTGTTGTTGTTATATGCCCTCAGGTCATTTCTGACTTAAGGAAATACCAAAAGCTGCCATGATACTGAATCAGTGAACAAATACCGTACTTCATTGCATAACAACTGCATAATAGTTGCAGCCCCCTTTTGGGGATGCCGAAATGATATTATCTGTTTTCCTCGCATAATAGTCTCACCCGAAGTTGATGGGTGTGACTACTATGCAAAGGGGCAGCCTTCCATAACTTGGAGAGGACAATCGATTGGGCACCCGTGCACCTGTCAGCAAGAACTGCAGGTCCATTGTATTGTCGAAGGCTTTCATGGCCAGAATCACTGGGTTGTTGTAGGTTTTTTCAGGCTGTATGGCCATGGTCTAGAGGCATTCTCTCCTGACATTTCGCCTGCATCTATGGCAAGCATCCTCAGAGGTAGTGAGCTCTGTTGAAACTAGGAAAAAGGGTTTATATATCTGTGGAATGACCAGGGTGAGACAAAGGAGTCTTGTCTGCTGGAGCTAGGTGTGAATGTTTCAACTGACCACATTGATTCACATACAATGGGCTGACTGAGCCTGGAGCAAACTTTTGTTGAGAGGTAATTAGATGTTCCTGCCTGCTTCCTCTCTGCAGTCTTCAGAGGCAACCCCACGTAGAGAGCGTTGCAGTAGTCTAGACAGGATGTAACCAGAGCGTGGACCACCGTGGCTAAGTCAGACTTCCCAAGGTACAGGCGCAGCTGGCGCACAAGTTTTAATTGTGCAAAAGCTGCCCTGACCACCGCCGAGACCTGGGGCTCCAGGCTCAGTGATGAGTCCGGGATCACTCCTAAACTGCGAACTGGCGCCTTCAGGGTGAGTGTAACCCTCGTCAAGCACAGGCTGTAACCCTATGCCCTGTTCGGCCTTTCGACTGACCAGGAGTACCTCTGTCTTGTCTGGATTTAGTTTCAATCTGTTGTCCCTTATCCAGTCCA
This sequence comes from Anolis sagrei ordinatus, assembly GCF_025583915.1. Taxonomy (NCBI): domain Eukaryota; kingdom Metazoa; phylum Chordata; class Lepidosauria; order Squamata; family Anolidae; genus Anolis; species Anolis sagrei. The sequence goes on from NW_026847438.1 coordinate 247,150,178, forward strand.
TTACAGCGGCCAAGCACCGGTTCAGGACCTGAACAGCGTCCTTAGTAGCATGCTAATGTTCGATCCAAGATCTCAGATCACCACACTCATTTGTGTCTTGACATTCAGTGGTTGGTGCCAGGAGCAGGAGCTGATCCTGGTGATAAGCCTTAGCCAAATATTTGGGGCTCTTTGCAAATGTCACTAGCTGGAGGAGCACCACAGCACGAAATTTCACACAACCCACTGAAAAACGGCTCCAATCCCATCTCCCTACAGCACCAATAATTCAAAGGATAACCTAATAATCAGCCAACCAAGCACCAAGTTCACTTCTACTGATTGGTTAAGGGACAGGCTGGGTTCCACGTCCCCTTTAAGATGCTTCCCATTCATGCAGTTCATGCTCTGAGAGCATATTGGCTGCTGCAACTGTCACGTAAGCGGGCAGAAATAGGTGGCATCTGTGACAATACGAGGTTGCCATGTTGCTATGGCTCTTTCGCACACTTCTCCCCCGCTCCCATCATCTGGGAGCAGCAGCAAGCAAATAAACAGGTGTGCCTTTGCAAAGACACCACTCCCTTCTCTGCACAAGCAGAAAGCTTCCTCCACCTGCAAACAGCTTTGTTATTATTAACTCGCAAGGAAAAACAACCAGTCAACAGCCAAGGTTCCTTTGCTCTGGCTGCTTGGTTTAGCGCAGCCTTCTGCGACAGATTGCCCTCCAGATGCAATCGACTACAACTCCCATCGTCCCACAGGAATGCGGATTCAGCTGAACCGGTTGTGACAGGCAGGAATTTTTGTCTCTGCAAAACAGCCAAAGCCTTAGAAACAAGCAGCCAGCTTCAAGGGGAGTGGGAGGGAAGGAGGGAAGGAGGGAGGGAGGGGGGAAATGTGTCAAAAGATCTCCAGAGCCATGAAACCAAGTAAGGACAAAACTGCGCTCTCGGAGAACAAGGCCACCCTCGTCTGAATCGGGGAGGGAAAAACGGAGCCGGGAGATGGAGGAATGAATCACCCTTTGAGAGCATTAGCCGCTTTGGCTTTGCGATTTCAATCAAGTGTTGAGAGGAACAGGAGAGGAAGAAGATGAAAGCCTTCCACCCGAGTGGGGTCCCCCCACTGCCTCCTTTGTCCTTTTATCGATTATGGGAAGCCTGCTGAGCTGATTAGCTTTGATGATGATGAAAAATAAAAAGCAGGGAAAGCAGGAGGCAGGCGGGAGAGCGGGTGCGCGTGTTCCCTCAGGGAGATTTTGCTCGGATTTTTGCTCAGAGAAAAACGTTCTGAAAAATGTCATTTGTGGCACCTAAAGAAAAAGGGAGACCCATCCGCTTTCTTTAAACCAGTTGTCAGGGTGAAATAAATAACAGATCCAAGCAGGAGGCAATCAGAGCATCTCCAGACGTCCTTTAAGTCGTGTTTCAATTACAGTAATCCCTCGCTACTTCGCAGATTCGCTGTTTCGCGGTTTTCCCCGGATTCGCTGTTTCGCGGAGGCTGTGTGCAGACCGGACCTGAGGGGCGGCGGTGAAGGCCTGCGCTACCACGACCCCGGAAGTGACGACTCCGGCTCTGTTTACCACTCCAAACGTATTCTCCCCTATGAACCATCAAGATTATTAAGATCGTCTGGAGAGGCCCTGCTCTCGGTCCCACCGGCCTCGCAAGCGCGTCTGGTGGGGACAAGGGACAGGGCCTTCTCAGTGGTGGCCCCTCGACTCTGGAACTCTCTCCCACTGGAGATCAGAACCGCCCCGTCTATCCTGACATTTAGGAAACAGGTGAAGACTTGGTTATGGAGACAGCCATTCGACGAGTGAGCCAACACCCTGAGAAATGGATGGAGGAGGATGAGCAACGATTTTAGTGTGACGACTGACCATTATAGTTATTGATTGCAACTGCTGTTTTAATGTTTTACTGTAATATGTATTATGATGTTTTATTGATTGTATGTGATACCGGTCTGAGTCCCTCAAGAGAGGTGAGAAGGCCGGTATACAAAACTTTAAAATAATTAAATAATTGGGTGGACTCGCAGCAGAGGCAGATAAGGAAGTGTGAGGGCTAGACTGCGCTTTCTAAAAGTTGCTGCTCAACTAAAGTGGCTGAAAGATTTTGTTTATAAGGTAAAGGAAAAGGGTTATCTATATAAATAAAAATGTAATGTTCGTTTGTGGGATTAACATAACTCAAAAACCACTGAAAGAATTGCCACTAAATTTGGCCACAAGACACCTACTAACCCAAGGAGTGACCATCACTCAAAAAATTGATTTTGTCATTTGGGGGTTGTAGTTGCTGGGATTTATAGTTTACGTACAATCACAGAGCATTCTGAACTCTACCAAGGATGGAGTTGAACCAAACATGGTACACAGGACTCCCATGACCAACAGAAAACTCTAGAAGGGTTTGGTGGGCATTGCCCTTGAGTTTTGGAGTTGTAGTTCACCTACATCCAGAGAGCACTTTGGACACAATGATGGATCTGGACCAAACTTGGCACAAATATTCTATATCCCCTAATATGAACACAGGTGGAGTTTGGGGGAAATAGACCTTGACATTTGGGAGTTGTAGTTACTGGGATTTATAGTTCACCTACAATCAAAGAGCATTCTGAACCCCACCAACGACAGAATTGGGTCAAACTTCCCACACAGAACCTCCATACTTAAGGCCATCCAGTCCGACTCCCTTCTTCACCAGGGCAAGAAAACATAATCAAAGCCCTCCTGACAAAGAGCCATCCAGCCATAAATATAGATATATATGATTCACACAGAGAGAGATATAGTATCATAGAAAGGGGACCCCTAAAGAAGGACAATGATATGTTGCATGTTCCAGAGTAGGCAAACCAGACAATATCTACATCAACACTGACAAAGAAATAGCAAGAAATACTATTTACCCACAAGCATAAAGAAATTACATCTATTAGAAACCAACACTTTCTCATTATTTATTTTCCAGATCACCAGACTGGGCAACAGCAACATATGGCAGAGGATGGCTAGTGTAGTGTATAAATATGTGGGGAGGGTTATAAAGACTTAAAATTGTGTATAACCACTAAAATAATGTATAAATATTAAAATCAATATAGCGTTCCTACTTCGCCGACTTTCACTTTTCGATGGTGGTCCTGGAACATAACATTCAAGATAAGTGAAGGAACACTGTACTCTTCCTTCTCTCGTCATTGGCTTAGACTGGAAATTTAGTATGAAGGCACCCATGGCTTCTGGCAACAGCGATGCAAGCTAAGCCACATTCTGTGCCCCAGAAACCACTACCTCCTTTCAACCAGACAAGTGCAAACAAACCACTATCTTCTCCCAAATTTCAGCAGAACATCTCAGGAAAGCTGGCTAAGAAAGATGAAAAACAATGACACTTTGAGTCATAGTCATCCTATTTCCCATCTCTATATGTATGGTTGCCCTCTCCATGGATTGTCACCTTGTCATTCCAATGAACCAGTGGGCATAACCACTGGGGTTATGCACTCCCAGGAGGGGCCACAGGGGAGGTTCTACACCAAGCACAATCCGAAGTCCTGAAGACCTCAACAGCGGATCAGGCGGAGGATAACATGGTACATGTTACAACAGCGGATCAGACGGAGGATAACATGGTACACGTGAAGGCAGAAGAAGGCTGCAACAGACTGAGAAGCCACTCTTGTCTGGTTGACCATGCCACTGGTTAGGACCTCATTCTGTGAAGACTGTCTGTTGATCGGCTGTGCTCCGACCTCCACACATTATAAAAGCTCAACAGACAGGCGTCTTCCAAGAAAAATAAATCTACACTTGGAGGACCATCAACCTCGGGATATGAGGGATCACCTAAGTAAGTAAAGTATGAATAGTTGTGATAGCTGGACAATGAAGAAAGTAGATAGGAAGAAAATTAACTCATGTGAACGTGGTACTGGAGAAGACTGCTATTTGATTCTAGGCAGCATCAATCATAGAATCACAGAGTTGGAGGAGACCTCATGGGCCATCCAGTCCAACCCCATTCTGCCAAGAAGCAGGAATATTGCATTCAAAGCACCCCTGACAGATGGCCATCCAGCCTCTGTTTAAAAGCCTCCAAAGAAGGAGCCTCCACCATACTCCGTGGCAGAGAGTTCCATTGCTGAACAGCTCTCACAGTCAGGAAGTTCTTCCTAATGTTCTGATGGAATCTCCTTTCTTGTAGTTTGAATAGGACTGAGAATTCTGTTTTTCCTTGAATTTCTTGTCGAATCACAGCCATACAGCCAATGAGAGGTCTTGGATGCTCAGGTCTTGGATGCTCAGCAATGCCTTCATGACTGTGGATACCTTGATGGGGTCAACCCAACTTGTGAAGTGCACTTTGTTGGGTCTCATCATGCTTTCCAACAAGGTGCGTAATTTCAGGTTGCGTCCACATGCAACATCCTCAGATGAAACATTTTGGCTCCTAAGGATAGTTTAGGCTTAATTTGTTCTAAATCTCATTTATCTCACTTTTTGGTGGTCCATGGTAAAAAATTTCCTCCAGCCCATTTGAGTTTAGTTTATTCTCTTCCAGTTGGTGTCCCTCCGAGTATGGCTTTCGCAGCCATATGGAGAAATATGAAATGGGTTCTGGGCCCTCCTTCCCTGGTGCCCCTCATCCTCTTTCAAGTATCCTTTAGCCCTTTCCCAGCTTCTAGTACATGTTTTTCAAGCTCTTCCAAAAGAATAGTCATAGCAATTGAATCCTATTATAGTTGTCATGGTTCCATCCTACAGAATTCTCAGATTTCTGGCTTGGTGCAGTTTAGTTAGAACTCTACTCCCCTCGCTAAACTGGAGCTCACAAGATTCCATTAAACAAAGCCATGCCATCTCCAATCTAAACGCTTTTTGCCCAATTCTACATTTTTTAGACAAGAAGCCCCTGTCAGCATCGTAAATGGAAGAAGGTCTTCGTCCTATGAATCAGGAGAATATAGAGCTAGGGAAGGTATGATGATAGAAGTGGATTATTTTCCCAATGAAAAAGAACTCTCTTCTTTTTGCAGATTATGGCTAAAAATTACTGGGAAGAAGTCAGAAATCTTCCCCATTTCAGATGAAACTATTTGTTCACACACATCACTACTTCTTTCTCTGACTGATGGCCAATTTGCAAGGTCTCTGGTAGAAAGAGAGCCTGATCTTCTCACCAGGAGATCCTTCCTACTAGTTTCCAAAGACACAACTTTGTTTGGAGACTACAAATGTCTGTCTCCGTAGATCTGATCTGAACATCCTAAGTTTTCTCAGCTGCATCACAACCCATCTGTCACATTTGGAGAAACCTTTGCCATTGTGTGGTCTCTGTCAAAAGCAGGAACTATCTCCAATGCTCTTCAGCTCTGGAAAAGTGTTAACAGCCCATTTGTATTCACCTTGGGGGAATACACTCTAAACACCTTTGCAGAAGCATAGGAGAAGCTTGGCCTGTCATTGAACATTGAGAAAACCAAAGTGCTCTTCCAGCAGTCACCAGCCAATCCCTCTCCAATGCCAGAAATACAGCTTAGAAAATGTGGACCATTTCCTCTCCTTTGGCAGCCACCTCTCCACAAAAGTCAACATTAACATTGAAATACAACACTGACTGAGCTCTGCGAGTGCAGCATTCTTCCGAATGAAGCAGAGTGTTTGAGGACCGGGACATTTGTAGGAGACCAAGGTGCTTGTTTATAAAGCTATTGTCCTCCCAACCCTGCTATACGCCTGCGAAACATGTACTGTCTACAGACGTCACATGCAACTCCTAGAACAATTCCATCAGTGCTGCCTCTGCAAATCTCTTGGGAAGACAGACGGACAAATGTCAGAGTGCTGGAAGAAGCAAAGACCACCAGCATTGAAGCGATGGTCCTCCGTCATCAACTCCGCTGGACCTGCCATGTTGTCCGAAAACCCGATCACTGTCTCCCAAAGCAGTTACTGTACTCCAAACTCAATGGAATGTTGGAGAACAGGAAAAGAGATTTAAAGATGGGCTTAAAACCAACCTTAAAAACTCTGCCATAGACACTGAGAACTGGGAAGCCCTGGCCCTTGAGTGCTCCAGCTGGAGGTCAGCTGTGACCAGCAGTGCTGTACAATTTGAAGAGGCACGTACAGAGGGTGAAAGAGAGAAATGTGCCAAGAGGAAGGCGCGTCAACCCAACCCTGACCAGGACCACCTTCCACCTGGAAACCAATGTCCTCACTGAAGGAGAACATGTGGATCAAGAATAGGGCTCCCCAGCCAACTATGGACCCACCGCCAGGACACCACCCTTGGAGGATAATCTTACTCAGACAACGAGGGATCGCCTGAGTATGTAAGTAAGTAAGTAAGTAAGGGTTTGACATATTTCACAAAGGCTAAAACCCAACTTCTAGAGATGTGTCCAAACCCAGATGGTCATGTCTGGAAGATCCACCACAAGGATGTAAAAACCCATGAAGATGTCCCATCATGAACAGGTTGTCTTTGCTCCCTGAAAAGTAATTTAAAAACCCCTCCATAAGACTGTTATTTTGAGAATAATCTACTGCACTCTTTGTTCTCTCCAACCAAAGGGAATATTTATCATGGAAGTTGTTGAAGAGAGATGAAGGACTAGAAAAAGAACAGGGAAAAAAAGAGGTTTCTTCCCAAGGATAATTTTTCAAGGGAGTCAACTAAAAGACTAAGGAAACAATGCGGGAGAAAACACTGGAGAATTCTCTTCTGAAACAACTGAAATCCTTTTAAGACAAGATTTTAGGTTCCAATGTCAGGAGCTGCACAGAAAGAAGACGTGTGTGTGGAGACCAATATTTCCTATGCATACTGTGAGCGTATACAACACGCAGACATAAGATGGGTGCTACCCATTTCATGAGAAGAGCCTGAGGGATTTCTTCTGATGTTTCCTCCCTCAATAAAAAAAAAATTCAGTATCGTCAACGCTGAGTGAAATTTTATGACCAAATATGCTGCTGACCTAGTTCTGAAGAGGGTGACCGGGAGAAACTACGTTGCTCAGAATAAAACCCTATATTTTTAACTTCTCATGAGGCAAAAATGAACATAGACGGGTTTGGGCGACATAATTGTCACAGTTTGTGGCTCTGCCTTTAGTATAAGACGCAGCCCGTATTCCTGCCGTGCACAATTAAGCTTTTAAACTTCACAATTTATAAATATGTTGAATAGCTCAAGTTTACATGTTCTGTGACAAATGAAGCATTATATGTTGCTACAGCAACGCAGCATGTAGGCTTGAGGAAGAAATAAGAATTTCATATATTTTAATGTTCCTAAAAAATTTTTGATGGCCAAACTAGTTCCCTTCTTTCACTATTTCTAAATGTCTGGAAATGTTGCATCCCTAAGTAGTTTCCCTTTCACAGGTTGAAAGTTCACTTGCAATACCTGTAGTTCCTCTTGCTTGAACATCTGGGTGAATAGAGGGTTCAATGACTTAAATCAAGAAATAGTTTTCTAAGATCTACAGAGGCACTCGCTGGAACACTTCAGCAAGCAAGAGTCCAAAAGTGGCAGGCTCAAACCCAGAACCTCAATCAATGGCTGATACTAAATGAGAGACTTCCCCCTGGGCACACAGAAGACTGGGCGCTCAACAGACTGCGCTCTGGAACCACGAGATGCAGAGCCACCCTCAAGAAATGGGGCTACAAAGTGGAATCCACAACATGTGAGTGTGGAGAAGAGCAAACTACAGACCACCTGCTGCAATGCAACCCAAGCCCTGCTACCTGCACAATGGAGGACCTTCTTATAGTAACACCAGAGGCACTCCAAGTGGTCAGCTACTGGTCAAAGGACATTTAATCAACTACCAAGCTTGCAAACTTTGTGTTTTGTTTGTTTGTTTGTTGTTAAAAATGCAATACAACTGTCTGATTGCTCCTGACATGATAAATATAAATACCTGTAGCTATGGACCAGTGTTTCTGAACCTGGGGGTTAAGACCCCTGGGAGGGAGTTGCGAGGGCATTTCAGAGGGGTTGCCAAAGACAATCAGATAACATATACAGGGTTAGTCAAAATGAATAGGCCAATAAGAAAATTAATTTTAGACGAATGTATGTTTACTGTAACCAAACCACAGCTACGTAGCGACAGATAAACTATCAAAGTTTTTTTTGAGCAACACACATGTACGTTAATGCCGCTAGGCGTCGCTAGGGGTCGCTGTTTTCAAAATGGCGGAATCAAGCAAAGAGAAGGCGTTTTGTGTGATGACATTTGCTAAAACAATGTCAGTAATTACGGTCCAGCGAGAATTTCAAGGGTTAGGGTTAGGGTTAGGGTTAGGGTTAGGGTTAGGGTTAGGGTTAGGGTTAGGGTTAGGGTTAGGGATAGGGTTAGGGCTAGGGTTAGGGTTAGGGTTAGGGTTAGGGTTAGGGTAGGGTTAGGGTTAGGGTTAGGGTTAGGGTTAGGGTTAGGGTTAGGGATAGGGTTAGGGTTAGGGTTAGGGTTAGGGTTAGGGTTAGGGTTAGGGTTAGGGTTAGGGTTAGTGTTAGGACCTCAACGAACACCTTCCCAGACGTTGCTGCATTCGATGCCATTACGTCGGATGTGCTGCAACGGATGTGGAATGAACTGGACTATCGCTTGGACATCTGCCGTGTCACACGGGGCGCCCATATCGAACATCTCTGAAGGTGAGACAAAACTTTGATAGTTTATCTGTCGCTACGTAGCTGTGGTTTGGTTACAGTAAACATACATTCGTCTAAAATTAATTTTCTTATTGGCCTATTCATTTTGACTAACCCTGTATTTTTGGTGGGCTTAGGAATCCTTTTGGCAGAGAAGGCTGAAGATATCTCCAACTGTCCTTCTCTTTCTTTTTGGAAAAGGATGACGAATCTTCCCTCCAAAAGCTCTCCTCTGCTGTGATTGTCTGAAGGTGAACTATAAATCCCAGCAACTACAACTCCCAAATGTCAAGGTCTGTTTTCCACAAATTCCACCAGTGTTATTATTTTATTTCAGCTATTTGTACTTCTGCCGGGAAGTAGCAGCCAATAGTGAAAGGACCAAGGCAGAGACATCGCCAGCTCACACCGTTTGGGTATCAGCCAGCATGTCAACAACTTAAATCAAGAAATAGTTTTCTAAGATCTACAGAGACACTCGCTGGAACACCTCAGCAAGCGAGAATCCAAAAGTGGCAGGCTCAAACCCAGAACCTCAATCAATGGCTGATATCAAATGAGAGACTCCCTCCTGGGCACACAGAAGACTGGGCGACTTGGAAGGCGTTGAACAGACTGTGCTCTGGCACCACGAGATGCAGAGCCAACCTGGCGGTGAGTACATAGGTGGCTGTGAAGCCCTAGTCTTGATCCGCATGTTCTCCTGTAGGTTTCCAGGTGGAAGGCAGTCCTAGACAGGGCTGGCTTGACACGCCTTCATCTTGGCATGTTTCTTCCTTTCACCCTCCATTCGTGCTTCTTCAAATTCTGCACCACTGCTGGTCACAGCTGACCTCCAGTTTGAGCGCTCAAGGACTAGGGCTTCCCAGTTCTCAGAGTCTATGCCACAGTTTTTAAGGTTGCCATTAAGCCCATCTTTAAATCTCTTTTCATGTCCACCAACATTACGTTTCCCATTCTTGAGTTCGGAGTATAGTAATTGTTTGGGAGACGGTGATCGGGCATTCGGATGGAATCCTGGAATGATTCCAACAGTGTTTACTCCGAAAAATCCTCCAAATCTCTTGGGAAGAAAGGCAGACAAATCTCAACGTGATGAAAAAAGCAAAGACCACCAACACTGAAGCCATGCTCATCTGCCATCCACTCCGCTGGACTGACCACATTGTCTACTACACTACAGACTAGGAGTCAAGGGAGTCATGGATTCAAACTACAAGAACGGAGATTCCATCTAAACATCAAGAGGAACATCCTGAAGTTAAGAACTGTTTTGCAGTGTAACATGCCACCTGGGAGTCCGGTAGCATTTTCTTCTCCGGAGGTTTTTAAGCAGAGGCTAGATGGTCATCTGTCAGGAATACATCAATTGTGTAGATGTTCTCAGGGCCTTTATTGATCTATGATTCTCTGTGCTTCTGTCCCTGAATCTGAGAAACACAGATGCTCTCTACGCCTGAACTTCAAAATGAAAAGGAGGATCCAGTTAAAAAATATTCCATTAGGATATTCAGCAACAATATTCTTTTTAAGAGTCTCATGATGAGCATTCTTCATACCTCACCATCTGATGCCCTCGGCACAAAATACAGAAAGGCAAATTCTGCCCATTCTCCGCCTCTTAGCCAAGTCTCTGCCATTTGAAACACTGTTCAGGAAAAGAAAGGAAGAGCACGTGTCTTGTATACACCTGTGCATTTTGGGCTCCATGAGCTGAAAAGGGAGCCCCTAATTCATGGGTCAGGCTATCCATCCATCCGCAGGCTGCAGCCATTCCAAGGGAACGTGATCTGCTCCCACTTCTTCCGCATAAACCTCTCAAGGAAGATTGGCTCAATAATACAATGGAGGAAACATGAGTGCCAACAATGCCTTGTTGCTGTAGAAACGGCAGTGCGGGAGAACCAGATCTCAGAAGGCTCTTGGCTTTGCAGTTCCTCCAGACTCACTTTCCTTATTACAGTTGCCAAAAGCCAATGTCACAAACGCACATGGCACCGTCTTGATTCAGCTGGCCACTCCCAGGAAACAACTGGTTTGGTAATCATGCCCTATCTCATGAAACCTTTTAACCACACTATTCAATGTCGTTGCCACAAAAATCACACCGCAGCAGTGAGGTAGAAAAACATAAGCATTCCAAGGATCATTTATGGTCATCTGAATTGACTTCCAAGTTCCTGAATGGTCTCATCCACTTGCTTTATTCCTCAATCGTCTTATCAAAGGACAACTGATGTCGCAACTCAGGATAGATTCACCTTGCTCAGAACAACACCACACTAAGGCTGTAGGTTTTGTAGTTTATTGAAGAAAAAACGAAATCGTAAACATAGAAATAAAGTTGTAAAAGTTCAATAGCCAAAACAGAGTTTCAAATGCAAAGGCAGAGTTTCCAAGGTCCAAAGGCAAATAACATGAAGTACAATCGACAAGCATGGGTCAAACAAGAATCCAGGCAGCATGACAAAGTCCCCAGAAGCCAAGATCAAAACCGAAGTCCCAAAGAGCCAAACACTTTCCCCAAAAGCCGAGGCAATTCCAGAGAAGTTAACAGGGTGTAAGCAAAGTTGCACTGACAAAGGGTTGACTTCAATCAGATCGTTAAACATGCTCTCCGAGCATGAAAGCATTACATTGACCTCGAACTTCCCGTTTGTTAGCAAGCCGAGCACTTCGGCATACCCTTAATTGCAAGCGATCCTCCCTAATCAAATCCCCATCACCTTCAAGGACTAATAACTCATCATCCTGGGACTGGCCAGCCTGGGAATCGACAGGCACTAAGCTCACAGATGGGGCGGGTGACTCCTCCACCTGCAGCTGTGAAGTTTCACTCAAATCATGACTATCTTCTAAAACAACATTTCTTTCTGTGGGAAACAGAAACGCCGTCTTCAGTGTCAACACTGTCTGCATCAACAACAGAGACATGTTCAGAAACCTGTAACCCATCATCCTCCTCGTCCTGAGGAAACCCAGGCTCAGGCTCAGAGGAAACCCAGGCTCAGGCTCAGACTGAACCACAACAACTGAGTCGGTTGAGGGCTGGAGGTTTAGCACAGCTGGTCAATCACCAGCAACCATAAGATCTGTCAACTGAAAGGTTGCAAGTTCGAAGCCTGGGTCAGTGTGAGCTGATGACTGTCAGCCCAGCTCACTGTTTACCAAATCAGTCAAAAACAGCTTTAGCTGTAATTAGATAAATTAGGTACCGCTAAAAGTGGGGGAGGTGTTTTATGATGTCATAAAGAAAGAAGATCAGAAAATGCTAGGCGAGCAAAAGGAAGGAGGACATCCTGACGGCTCTTCGTCATAGAGGATGGAGCGACAGCTGTTGTTCTGGAGACAATGGAGCAAGAGATTTCAAACTCAAGAAAAAAGAGATTTCACCTAAACATTAGGATGAACTTCCTGACAGTCAGAGATGTTTGGCAATGGAATATGCTGTCTTGGAGTCTGGCGGAGTCTCCTTCTCTAGAGGTTTTGAAACAGAGCCTAATGATGGTGAGTCTTGGGTGATACTGCTTACTCCTTGCTTGGAAAGAAACCAGCCACACATCTCTGGATAAAGAAGATGTTCAACTCACTGACACCACTTACTTATGCAGACACAGGCCATACATGGAAAGTAAACCCTTCCAGGAGGTCAAGATACCTTTGAAAATCCCTGCTTTACAAAATAGAACCGGCTTTTAAAAATAGATCACACCCAAAATTGGTGTGTTACCAAAGGCACTCCCGCCTTGGCCACACGAGAAAACTGCATTTATCTCACAGCTGCCGTGAACCAAACACAGCCTTTCTGAGAACATAAAATGACTTTATTGCAGCTTAGCAATTCTTAGGAGACACCCCACTTACGTTTCAAATCAACACACAAAAAGGCAAGATTTACTGACTAGGATTTCACTGGGGAGAAAACTCAACTATTTTTGTGGGGAAGATGGAAAGCTCCTTGCTCAAGGACGGGGATCCCAAATTATAGGGATGTAAACGTGCAAGAAAATGACCCCTCACCAGCAGGCATGCTTTCAGGAGGTTTTCAGAAGGGAAAGAAGAAAGTCTCAAATATTTGGGAAGCCTCAGATTCTCCAGACCTACTACATAATTAATGGAATCCAGCTCTCTGCCAGTCCCCAGCAAGTTGAGAAACACCAAATCAGCCTGTGTGTTCTTCTCTTGGTAGGTTTACTTCCAAGGCTAATTTAGACAATCTTGAAATTCTGTCAAGATTCAAACTGCAAGAAAATGTTGGGAAGAACTTAACTGCAAGAGCTTTTGAACAGTGAAATTCACTTTGTCATAGCAACTCTCCACTTTGAGGGTCTTTCATTAGATTTGAATGGACATCTTTCAGGGTGTCAGCCATAGCATAAACCCACCTGGACATAGCATATTATTTGAGAACACAGAAATGCTGGACCACTCTAACAACCACCATCTCAGGCTACACAGAGAAGCCATTGAAATCCACAAGCATGTGGATAATTCCAACAGAAAAGGGGAAACCATAAAAATGAACAAAATCTGGCTACCAGTATTTAAAAAACTCTAAAATGATAACAGTAAGTAAGAACAACACTCAAACACAGGGGAATTCCAGACAAGAAACAATCAGGAACAGCTAACCACATCCCAACAAAGGATTCCCCCAGGTAGTAACAAGTCACACTGTTGGGAATCAGCCTGTGTTTGTGTTCCGGGATCATGATGCTTCTGATGATGTGGGCAATGCTGAGGGAAAGGATGGTGCCGAGGCTGAGGTGCAAGATGCAGATGGTTTGGTCAATGATTTTCATGCAGACAATGACAGAGAGGCCCCAGTGCAAAGGGCAGTTTCTCATGAGAATATTCCTGCTGGGCTTAAGGATAATGGTTTACTCCCTCTTTCTGAGAGCTCTCAAGATTTGGGTTTGGAAAACAATCTGCCACCTGGAAATTTTAATGAGCAGCCAGAAAGGGAGTTGAAAAACAGGCGGCTGGAGTTTAGCCAGGACCGACAACAAACTCAAGGTTTACGTCGCTCCGAAAGGTTTCGTCAGATAAGAGCCAAGGGTGGGGGGAAACGAAACCAGTTTCTGGGGTTTGGGATATAAGGTTTGCTTCAAGGGGAAACCTGTTAGATCAGGCATTGTTTGGAAATCAAGTTCATGTGTCATGGAAATCCTGTTTAAGGCGTCTTGTTCTTGTGGATGCTTCTAGCCTTTTGGTGTTGACTAGCAGCATTTGGATTGTCTTTGAATCCTGTTGATTCCTATTGGATATATACTGCTTTGGATTGCTTTTATATCTTTTGTTGACATTGCTTTGAGTTGCTGCATTTTACTGACCTTTTGCTTTTTTGGAACTTTCCTAATTTCTTACAAGCATTTCTTTCTACTGGCTATTTTGTTAAGCTTCAATACAAAAGGATTTATTTCTTCACTCAACGTGTGGTGTTTTTTAAAATCAGAGGGCTTTTTCCTGTTCTGGAGTGCAACACGCACCTAAAAGTTGCCAGGCCATCAAATGCTAATCAAGGTGGCCAATTGAAACATTCACACCTAGCTCCAACAGACAAGAGTTCTTTCTCCCATCTTGGACTTTCCACAGATATATAAACCCAATTTTCCTAGTTTCCAACGGACCTCACAACCTTTGAGGATGCATGCCATAGATGCAGGCGAAACTTCAGGAGAGAATGCTTCTAGAACATGGCCATACAGCCCGAAAAGTCTACAGCAACTCAGTTTCAGGGGTGTATTAGGTTTGGGGAGTGGAATAGAAGACCCTTGTGGCCCTTCCCAAACCTAAAGATGTTTACATGAAATCCTGGAGCTGTACACTATGCCAGATTCTCCAGAGAAACCTCCTTCAAAGTTTGATTATTCATTTTGGGAACAGGTTGATTGTTTCAGCTTGTTAAAAAAAACCCCATTTTTTCAAAATAATACCTGTATTTCTAGGTACATTGATTGGGGGGGGGGGGGGCTTTTGACAGCCCATATGGCCCAGGCAAGATTACACAGGCAACACATTGGACCCTGGAACCAAAGCAGTTACCCAATTCTTAAACTCAAGACTTACAAATGTCTTTGGTTTAAGGATTATTGAGATTTTGATGCAAACCGCAGCCTGTCTCCATGCTCGCCCAGCAGCCCAGTCCCGACAACCTTCTCCTGACTTTATGAGACGGTCCGTCAAATCCCCTCACTCTCAAACGAGCGCTGCATGTGCGCACACAGGCGTGCATGGAATTAGCACATGTAGTAAGGAACAGCTGGCCGCAATCAGGAGAAGAAACATCTCTCTGATGGTTTCAAACGACAGAAAAAGCAGATGTCCAACACAGTGCAGAGCTTAGAAAGCTGGACATATTGACTGGAAATGAGGAGTGGAGGTTCTGTGAAGTGTAGTCAGAACAAGTAACTTTTTTTCCAAGTTTTGGTTACAAATTACACAGTTCTGGTATGCATGACTTCTTTGGTACAGTGTCCTCTTATGCATAGAATAGAATCATAGAATCCTAGAGTTGGAAGAGACCTCATGGGCCATCCAGTCCACCCCCATTCTGCCAAGAAGCAGGATAGTTGCATTCAAATCACCCCTGACAGATGGCCATCCAGCCTCTGTTTAAAAGCTTCCAAAGAAGGAGCCTCCACCACACTCCAGGGCAGAGAGTTCCACTGCTGAACGGCTCTCACAGTCAGGAAGTTCTTCCTCATGTTCAGATGGGATCTCCTTTCTTGTAGTTTGAAGCCACTGCTCCATTGCATCCTAGTCTCCAGGGCAGCAGAAAGGAAGCTTGCTCCCTCCTCCCTGTGGTTTCCTCTCACATATTTATACATGGCTATCATATCTCCTCTCAGCCTTCTCTTCTGAAGGTTAAACATATCCAGCTCTTTAAGCCGCTCCTCATAGGGCTTGTTCTCCAGACCCTTGATCATTTGAGTCGCCCTCCTCTGGACACATTCCAGCTTGTTAATATCTCTCTTCAATTGTGGTGCCCAGAATTGGACACAATATTCCAGGTGTGGTCTAACCAAGACAGAATAGAACATGGGGAGCATGACTTCCCTGGATCTAGACACTAGACTCCTATTGATGCAGGCCAAAATCCTATTTGCTTTTTTTGCCGCCACATTGCATTTTTGGCTCATGTTTAACTTGTTGTCCACAAGGACTCCAAGATCTTTTTCACATGTACTGCTCTTGAGCCAGGCATCCCCCATTCTGTATTCACAATGCACAAGACCAAAACATTTTGGAACATTTGTATTTCCACATAAGGACATCATGAGATATCTTGGAATTGGGACCCAAGTCTCATCACAAAACCTAGCTATGTTTTCATGCACATCTTATATTCATAATCTGAAAGTAATTTCATTCAATATTTTCAGTAACTTTGTGCATGAAATCAAATTTACACACACTGAACCATTACAACGTAATCTCAGCCAGCTTTATGGATAATTAAAGTTTCGGAGTAGTTTGGATTTTGGCATTCTGGAAAAGGGGTGTCTCAACCAATTGCCTGTTTTGTCCATGACTCTAGGAACTCTCCAGTCAGGATACAAAAGAATATTGATGGATACTGCCACAAAACAGGAATTGCTTCTGGCCTTTTAATAAGTATTTTTTCCTAAAATTTTCTAGACAAAGCAGATGTCTGCACAGGCCAGTGCTACCTTCTTGATTCTTTGGTTTTTCTGGCATGAGGTTCCTTTGCAGAGACCCGTTCTGCCAAAAGTGGAGGCCAGCATCCAAACACTCATCCTCAGAGGAAACTTCTCACTGACCCTGACATCTGGGGGCGGGAATGGGCTCGTCTTGCGGCTCTGAATTATTGCTAATTAGTTTACAAGGCCTGGATGCAACAAGAGGATTAAGCAGACATCTGCAGAAAAATTGCTAGAAGATGTTGGAAGAAGCACTTGGCTGGGAACGTGGAAGAGTAAATAAAAGGGAGATGACAGGGTCAGATGGAGAAGACTGAGAGCGGTTCCCACCTACTAATTAAACTCTATCCCTTTCCAAACCACTCAGGCCAAAGGTATCCTCTGAAGTCTATTTCAAAAATGTTGGCAAGAATCAGACCCTTGATTTGCTCGTTGTACATCCATGATACCCTCAGATATTGTGTCCATGAAAGCAAGAGGGTGCTTTTGAGGTTATAGAGGTGCCCATGACACCTGATGCTCCTCAACTTTGCAAGACCATTTCAGCACCATTCCTTCACAAAAAGGTGAGAGGACGTTTCACCACAAAACGAAGCAACATCAACAGTCTCCTGAAGTAACAAGTACAAGGTTTTTTGTTGTGTCAGGAGCAACTTGAGAGACTGCAAGTTGCTTCTGGTGTGAGAGAATTGGCCATCTGCAAGGACATTCCCCAGGGGACGCCCAGATGTTTTGATGATTTATCATCCTTGTGGGAGGCTACTCTCATGTCCCCACATGAGGAGCTGGAGCTGACAGAGGGAGCTCATCCGCGTTCTCCCTGGATTCGAACCTGCGACCTGTCAGTCTTCAGTCCTGCCGGCACAGGGGTTTAACCCACTGCACCACCGGGGGCTCCTGAGAAATGGGAAGCCCTGGCCCTTGAGTGCTCCAGCTGGAGGTCAGCTGTGACCAGCAGTGCTGTAGAATTTGAAGAGGCACGAATGGAGGGCGAAAGAAACGTGCCAAGAGGAAGGCACGTCAAGCCAACTCCAACCAAGGCTGCCTTCCACCTGGAAACCAATGCCCTCACTGAGGGAGAAGATGCAGATCAAGAATAGGGCTCCACAGTCACCTACGGACCCACCAGAATACTGATCCTGGAAGACTATCCTACTCGGCCAATGAGGGATCGCCTAAGTAAGGTGAAATCCAGGAAATGCCTTCAAATACAGGCAGTCCCCAAGTTACAAACAAGATAGAGATTTGGATTTTGAACATTGTGGTTTATCATGGAAATAAGGATTGACGATAAAGCTTCAGTGGAGACCCTCTTTCCCCATGAAAATAGCTCTTCCAGAGTAAATTTCCCTTCCAAGGGTAGATTTCTCTCACATTTTGTTGTCTCATCCTCATTTGTAACTCTGAGCCATTTGTAAGTCAGAAGTTTGTAATTCGGGGATTGCCTGTAATATCAATTTATCTAGTCCCAAAGACTTCTTTTTGAAAAAGTATTTGGATTTCTTGAAGTGCAAAGGGGAAGGCAGAAAATTAGAAAAGCGGTGGCTACTTCAGATAAGAACATGGGCTAACCATATACATTTTTTTGTCGTGTCCGGAGTGACTCCTGGTGTGAGAGAATTGGCTGTCTGCAAGGATGTTGCCCAGGGGACACCTAGATGATTTGATGTTTTTATCATCCTTGTGGGAGGCTTCTCTCATGTCCCCGCATGAGGAGCTGGAGATGATAGAGGGAGCTCATCCGCCTCTCCCCGGATTTGAACCTGCGACCTGTCAGTCTTCAGTCCTGCCAGCACAGGGGTTTAACCCACTGCACCACTGGGGACTCCACCATATACATTAATATAAGCCAACTCTATATCCAAAAACACACCTTGAGCTCCTACATGGAAGAAGAGATGGCAGCCTAACCTTAAGCTCAGGCAGTTATGTGGCAGTTGTGCAATACCACTTATGTGTGAATCACAGTGCTGCACAATTAAATATGCACATGTGGAATCTGCCTCCAAGACACCGGTGCACAACTGTATGCAACACACATTGCTCCCTAGTGCATAATTATGTACTAATATACAACAGCCCTGCCTGCAAAACCCCCATTCTAGACCCCAAAAATGAATACTTCTGTTGTGCAATAATGCATAAATTCAACAGGCAGACATAAATCAAGATGAGCCTATATATGTCACAGTCAAGATGGCAGCCACAATGCCTTGAAGTCTATAAAATACGTGTTCATGCACAGCTAAGGCAGTAAGACCACTGAAGGAAAAGATGGTAAATGTTTATCTTTCCAACCTTGGGAGTATATAATACCAAAGATTTCACAGACAGGGTGAAAGGACCTGTCACAAATGAGAAAGGCTCGTTCAGTAAGGCAGTTTGAAGAAAGACACGGGGAACACAGCCCTCAATCCAAAAAGCCCATTCAGCTGAATACAAATACACATTGCCATCGTGTCCACAGCAGAGGTCCCTTGAAAGTCACAGCCCACCAACAGCTTTCCAGCATTTCTCCCCACTTGTGCCTTTGATTGTCTTGTTTCACTCCTCAGGAACAAGCCTGGGAATGAATGCAAAGTCTGCCAGGTGAAGTGAGCCCTCTCTCACCCAGAGAGAGAAGCTTAAAGCCATCAACACCATTACAGACAGAGACAGGACAAGGGAGCCAAGCAGCTCCCAGTCAATTGCTTCCAGACCCTTCACTGGCGAACATAACTGGCCAGCTGAATTTGGAAGAGGATCACAAGAGCCAGAGCATCTCCCTCCTATTATGGTGTCAGGCCCTGCGTGAAATCGTCAGAAGCATCAAACGCTCCAACCGTGGCATGGCTACGCCTGCCCGACTTGCCCCCTTTTTAGGATTTTAGCTCTTGCAAAAAACTCATTTGCACCTCAAAGCCTCCACTGTCAAAACTGAAGGTGCACATCGCAGCAAGACACCACAACAACAACAACAACAAAACAGGTGGCAATAGAGCAAAGCTGATGTAAGTCCAGTAGAGAAGACATGTGCAAATTGGGGGGAGGGGGGAGAGATTACACATGCAGAAAGTTAAGCTTAATAAATAACATACAATATTACATCTCAAATAGAATAAGGTTGATTTAAAACAATAATTGATTGTATTGTCGAAGGCTTTCATGGCCGGAATCACTGGGTTGTTGTAGGTTTTTTCGGGCTATGTGGCCATGTTCTAGAGGCATTTTCTCCTGAGCTTTCACCTGCATCTATGGCAAGCATCCTCAGAGGTAGTGAGGTCTGTTGGAACTAGGAAAAGTCCACAGATATATAAACCCTTTTTCCTAGTTCCAACAGACCTCACTACCTCTGAGGATGCTTGCCATAGATGCAGGCGAAATGTCAGGAGAAAATGCCTCTAGAACATGGCCATATAGCCCGAAAAAAACCCTACAAAAACCCAATAATTGATTGATAATAGATATTATATATCCATATGTAAGGTTTTGGTGGACTTCAATTCAGTTTGTCTGGTGCATGGAAAGAGTACAATATTACAGTTCAGGTATCCATGTACAAGTCAACCTCATGCCCTGGAGTGTGGTGGAGGCTCCTTCTTTGGAGGCTTTTAAACAGAGGCTGGATGGCCATCTGTCAGGGGTGCTTTGAATGCAATATTCCTGCTTCTTGGCAGAATGGGGTTGTACTGGATGGCCCATGAGGTCTCTTCCAACTCTATGATTTTATGATTCTATATTACATGTCTATACATAAGTTTTAGATGGATTTTAATATAGTTCATCCGATGCATGGATGGAGTACAATATTACAGCTCAGGTATCATTTCTGCTACCTCAGCAGACACCTCTCCACAAAAGTCAACATTGACAATTAAATACAACACTGCTTGAGCTCTGCGAGTGCAGCATTCTTCCGAACAAAGAAGAGTGTTTGAGGATTTCAATACAGTTCTTCCGATGCACGGATGGAGTACAATATTACAGCTCAGGTACCATTTCCGCTCCCACGGCAGCCACCTCTCCACAAAAGTCAACATTGACACTTAAATACAACACTGCCTAAGCTCTGCGAGTGCAGCATTTATGCTGAATAAAGCAGAGAGTGTTTGAGGACCAGGACATCCATAAAGATACCAAGGTGCTTGTCGATAAAGCCACTGTCCTCCCAACCCTGCTATACACCTGCAAAATGTAGACCGTCTACAGACGTCACACTCAACTCATGAAACAATTCCATCAACGTTAGCTCCAGAAAATCCTGCAAATCTCTTGGGAAGACAGGCAGACAAATGACAGCGTGCTGGAAAAAGCAAAGACCACCAGCATTGAAGTGATGGTCCTCTGCCATCAATTCCGCTGGACTGCCATGTTGTGCGAATGCCCCGACCATCGTCTCCCAAAGGAGTTGCTCTATTCCAAATTCAAGAATGGGAAACGGAATGTTGGGGGCAGGAAAAGAGATTTAAAGATGGGCTCAAAGCCAACCTTAAAAACTCTGGCATAGACACTGAGAACAGGGAAGTCTGATCCCTGAGCACTCTAACTGGAGGTCAGCTGTGACCAGCAGTGCTGTAAAATTTGAAGAGGCATGAACAGAGGGCGAAAGAGAGAAACATGTCTGGCTCTCTTTCACTGGCCATGTTTAAGCAGAAGTTGTCACTTCACAATCTGTGGATTTTCCGTGTAGGCAGAAGGTTGGACTAAAGAGCCCTTGAGCTCCTTTCCAAATCAATAATTCAATTTTTCAGTTCATTATTTCAGCTCAACCATCTTCAGGATAACTGCAAAAGTTGAGTCATAAACTCACATTTCAATTTATTGACAAGGAGGCGGAGTGACAGAAACTCAACTAAGGCCAAAGAGAGAAAGAAATTTAAACGTAATTCATTAGCTTGATCACACCAGCACTCAACGTGAGAGCTTCATGGATTTTGGAACCCCGCACTTTTTAGAAGCTCATCAGGAATTATTAAATGAATTCTGTAAGTGGACAAACTATCTAAAAAGTGGGTTGTTGTAGGTTTTTCAGGTTGTACGGCCATGCTCCAGAAGCATTCTCTTCTGACGTTTTGCCTGCATCTATGGCAAGCATCTTCAGAGGTTGTGAGGTTTGTTGGAAACTGGAAGGTTGTGTTTATATATCTGTGGAAGGTCCAGGGTGGGAGAAAGATCTCTTGCCTGTTAGGTGTGAATGTTTCAATTGGCCACCTTGATTAGCATTTGATGGCCTGACGATTTTTAGGTGTGGCTTGTTACTGCCTGGGAAATTTCCTTGTTGAGAGGTGACCAGGTATTCCTGATTGTTTCCTGGATGGAGTTTCCCTGTGTTTGAGTTTTGTTTTTTTATTTACTGTTATAATTTTAGAATTTTTTTTAGTACTGGTAGCCAGATTTTGTTCATTTTCTTGGTTTCCTCCTTTCTGTTGAATTGTCCACATGCTTGTGGATTTCAATGGCTTCTCTGTGTAGCCTGACATGGTGGTTGTTAGAGTGGTCCAGCAATTTTGTGTTCTCCAATAATATGCTGTGTCCAGGTTGGTTCCTCAGGTGCTCTGCTATGGCTGACTTCTCTGGTTGAAATAGTGTGCCATGCCTTTCATGTACCTTGATTTGTGTTTGGGCCTTGATGCGTTTGGTGGTCCCTCTGTAGACTTCTTGTCCACAGCTGCATGGGATACGGTAGACTCCTGCAGAAGAGAGAGGATCCCTCTTGTCCTTTGCTGAACGTAGCATTTGTTGGATTTTCTTGGTGGGTCTGTAGATAGTTTGTATGTTGTGTTTCCTCATCAGCTTCCCAATGCGGTCAGTGGTTCCCTTGATGTATGGCAAGAACACTTTTCCTCTGGGTGGGTCTTTGTCTTGACTCTCCTGGCTTGTTCTCGGTCTTGCAGCTCTTCTGATGTCTGAGATGGAGTCTCCATTGGCCTGTAAAACCCAGTTTAGGTGGTTCAGTTCATCATGGAGGAGGTGGGGTTCACAGATTCTTTTTGCACAGTCTGTCAGGGCTTTAATGGTGCTTCTTTTTTTACTTGAGTGATGGTTGGATTTTTTATGTAAGTATCTATCTCTGTGTGTAGAGGCTCCCGGTGGTGCAGTAGGTTAAAGAACAGAGCTGCTGAACTTGTTGACCGAAAGGTTGCAGATTCAAATCCGGGGAGTGGCATGAGCACCTGGTGTTAGCCCCAGCTTCTGCCAATCTAGCAGTTCGAAAACATGCAAATGTGAGTAGATCAAAAGATACCGCTCCTCCATGCAGTCATGCCGGCCACATTACCTATGAGGTGTCTACGGACAACGCCGGCTCTTCGGCTTAGAAATGGAGATGAGCACCACACCCCAGAGTCGGACACGACTGGACTTAATGTCAGGGGGAAACCCTAAATTGTGTGACCCAATTTTTGATCTGATTTGCGGATGACTACAAAAGAGTTCTTTTCCCCACTCTGTACCATCCACAGATATATAAACCCAACTTTCCAGTTTTCAACAAACCTCACAACCTCTGAGGATGCTTGCCACAGATGTAGGCAAAACGTCAGGAGAGAGTGCTTCCGGAACATGGCCATACAATCCAAAAAACCTACAGTAACCCAGTTATTCTGGTCATGAAAGCCTTCAACAATATATCTAAAAAGTGAAGGAACCAACAGCTCGCTAGCCCTTTAAGTATGTGTGTGCATAGAAAACGCTGCAGAGTACATTCTCCATCTGCACAGGAGCAATTGACTTGGATACGCATGCCAGATTCCTCTGCAGTGCACAGAAGTTACATGGCAGATGAGGAAGCTCCTTGCCAAGGACAGGCTTTGAACGTGGCTTCTCTAAGCCGGCATCGCATTGACATTTGCCGTTTCTTTTGCCACCCCAGCAGTATCCTTTAACCTTCAACTCTGGGAGCAGCTCGTTCCAGGGTTTTGTATGAAAAAGCACACTTAAAAGGACAGTTTCAGCGAGAAGAGGAAGGAGCCGATCCGATTTCCTGCCCCTTATCAGGCGTCCTTCATTCCGGCCGCCTCCTGGATAGGCTTCCCAACGCCAAATCCAAATCCTCCTCCGTCTCAGCCTTATCTCCTTCACACTCAAAGGAGCACCAGCAAGCCCATCACACGCCGAAAAAGGAGCCAGGAAGGAGAACCCCACAGTGACCATTTCCAAGGACAGCCGCTCAGCTTGGACCGGGGCGGATGAGAAGGTTTCATGGCAAGGCACGTGCCTCCTCTCAGTCCAAATCCGAGACTAGCGACAGCAAGCATCTGATCCATCTCTCCGTTTGTCCCCGAAAGAAACCAAGCTGGGGGGAGGCTCACTTCAAGCAGCTTCTTCTTAATCTGCCTCCAAATGCCCAAGATTTTAAGTAGCTTCGTTTATCCCTGCCAAGCTGCCCAGACATCTTGTTTGTGGTTCGGAAAGGGAGAACATTGCCATCCTCTCTAAAACAAAAGGGTTTCGCTTGAGTAGAAAGAGGGGAGAGGAAGGACCCTCTTTGTTCCCCCCTCTCTCTCCCTTTTCAAATCAACTCCTCTGCCAAATTAATTAGACGAGTTCTGGGCGAGGCAGCAAGTCCTCTTCTTCCCGGTTAATTTAATGCGGCGAAACACACTGGCAACGTTTTAAATAGACTTTTTCAAAGACCCGAACTGTCAGGACTGCCTCCGGTTTTGCACATGCTTGGATGCAGCTGCACGCCCGGGATCTCAAACAGGTGTCTCCAAGGCAAAAAAATGTGACTGCTGAGATTCTCATCCACAGTAAGAGCAGGAAGATCAGCCGGGGTGAGCAAAAGCAAGTTCTCCAAATTGGAGGCAGCTGCAATTCTGGGCCTTTTCCCATGATTTCCTTTCATAGCAAAAACCGACACAGTCGTACCGCAAGTTTAGCAAATGTAGTTGCACATAACCTGCAATAAACGAAAGCGTCTACACTAGGCATGGGCAAACTTCAGCCCTTCAGGTGTTTTGGACTTCAACTCCCATAACTAGCTGTTAGAAATTGTGGGAGTTGAAGTCCAAAACACCTGGAAGCTTGCCGATGCCTTGTCTACACCCTTAAGATCCTTTCACAGCACAAGGAACACACCACAAGATGCAGCTGTGCTCCTGAACTACACATTTTACCCGGTCCATCCCAGCACCAATGCTGCAAATCCCCATGGCTAAACAATGGTGCATATGCACAAACAAAGCAAATGAAAACCAGATCATCAGGATTATGTAGTGCAAAAGAAACTGGTCTACAATGGTGGAAAGCATCTGCCATCCCCATAGCTGTGTGAATAGTCCCAGGAATTTGCTAACTGGAAGATTTAATTGCTTCCGCATCCTCACAACCACTCTTCCAACCTTGAACTGCAAGTCTAATGCACAAACTACCCTTTATACTCAGGTATAAATCTAGAAATGTGGCCGTAGTGGCACAATGGGTTACACCCTTGAGCCAGCTGAACTGCTGACCTGAAGGTCGGTGGTTCAAATCTGTGAGACAGGATAAGCTTCCGTCTGTCAGCCCCAGCTTCCCATGCGGGGACATGAGGGAAGCCTCCCACGAGATGGTAACACATCCGGCATCACCTGGGCAACGTCTCTTCAGATGGCCAATTATCTCACACCATAAGCGGCTTGCAGTTTCTCAAATCGCTTCTGACACAATACTAAAAAGTCTAAAAATGAGGCTTGTGCATTCCTGGTAAACCGCGATCTGTTTCGGTGTCGCGGATTTTGGTGGGAGCCCTGACCCGTTTTTCGGAAGCCTCCTGAATTTGGGAGGGGAGATATTTGTTTTCACTCTGGAGTGCCAAAAGTTTAGTTTCTATCCAGCCCATAATTGAGGGGGGAGGCTTCCCAGGCTCCCCTTCCCGTGATTTTGGGCATTTAAGCTGTTTCTGCTCTAGAGGAGAAGCACTGCAGGAAGGAAGGCAGGCATGCTTTAAGGAGGCTTCTTACCTGTTTCTACTCTAGAGAAGACATGCTGCAGGCAGGCGTGCACGCTTTAAGGAAGCTGCTTACCTATTTCTATTCTAGAGGTGAGGTGCTGCAGGTAGGTGTGCGCACTTTAAGGAGTCTTCTTACTTGTTTCTACTCTAGAGGTGAGGTGCTACAGGCAGGCATGCATACTTTAAAGAGGCTTCTTACTTGTTTCTACTCTAGAGGAGAGGTGCTGCTGGCAGGTGTGTGCACTTTAAGGAGGTTTCTTGTTTCTACTCTAGAGGAGAGGTGCTGCAGGTAGGCGCATACACTTTAAGGAGTCTTCTTGCCTGTTTCTACTCTAGAGGTGAGGCGCTGCAGGAAGGCACGTGCATTTTAAGGAGTCTTCTTACCTGTTTCTACTCTAGAGGAGAGGTGTTGCACACAGGCATGTGTGCTTTAAGGGGCTTCTTACCTATTTCTACTCTAGAGGTGAGGCGCTGCAGGCAGGT
Organism: Anolis sagrei ordinatus; assembly: GCF_025583915.1. Taxonomy (NCBI): domain Eukaryota; kingdom Metazoa; phylum Chordata; class Lepidosauria; order Squamata; family Anolidae; genus Anolis; species Anolis sagrei. The sequence continues at coordinate 247,175,903 of NW_026847438.1, forward strand.
GTGTGCACTTTCTCTCCCAGGCTTGCACCATGCCACATACTCTTTCCAAGGCATTTTAAGGAGTCTTCTTACCTGTTTCTACTCTAGAGGAGAGGTGTTGCAGGCAGGCACGAATGCTTTAAGGGGGATTCTTACCTATTTCTACTCTAGAGATGAGGTGCTGCAGGCAGGTGCTGCAGGCCTGCACCATGCCACATACACTTTCCAAGGCATTTTAAGGAGTTGTCCTCACTTCCAAGTAAGAAAGATCAATGACCTCCTGGAGCTATTCTTCCTGGGTTTCCTTAAAAAATCCCTCTTTTTTCCTGGTGCGCTTCAATCGCCTTTCTGCTTTGGGTTTAATGCTTCTTTACAGCTGTTTCTACTCTAGAGGAGAGGTAACTGGTAGTAGTTTTCAGGAAATGATGGTTTTCTTTCTGTTTGCTGGGATTAATAAAAAAAATTAAATTGGAATGTCAAATAGGGGAGGAGAAACTGAAATCAGCTGCCAGGCGGTCCCGTTACGGAGAGGAATCCGTAAGGGCTGGTCCCTTGCCGTTTTGTGCACCCAAACAAACTGAAGAAGCTGGATTGGCTGATGGAAATGGCTAAGAATGGATCTGTGCACAATTCTACTAGAAAAGTTTGGATCCCTGGGAGGTAAAATGGAGGCAGGGGAGATCTGAGATAATGCCCCTCTGTGGGGAATAACTTTCAATGTACAAATAAGTCTACAAGTCACATCAAAAACCTTAGTCTTGGCCTCAAAACCTGCCCTTGACTTACATGGTTGACTTATATATACAGTAACTGAAGAGAAACAACCCTTCTTAGACCAGCTGTTAAATCATGATGCTGATGGTAAGGATTCTAGAAGGAATGCTGGCTAACAGGGGGTCTTGTTTTTTAGTAAAATGCTGCTGGGTTTTCCAGAAATAATGCTTTATGTGTGATTACAAATTTCACAATTCCACACCCAACATGTCCTTGGGAATTGCAATCCAAAATAGTAACTTTTCCAAAGAAAATCCATTCTTGATGCCTATCCCCTGCAGAAATTTTAAAAATCCTTACGTGTGTGAATTTGGAATTATATTTGCTCTCTTGCTGGCACCAGAGGAGCTGACCGGGAAGCTTTCCAGAAGGGCTGGATGCTATTTTCTATTCAGGTAATCGCTCCTTAAACACAGGTAAGAAGTGCTAATTATGCTTCCCGATCTCCGTTAGCTTCAAAGACAGGAAGATGGAGTTTCGATCGCCGCCAGCCCACATTGCAGCCAAGGCAGCCTCCCGGTTGACCTGCGCCACCTCTCCTTGGCAGCACCGAAGGGCCAACGACACCGAGTCGGCAGCTATCAATCTGCGAGAGGCGCTTGAGCGGGATGTTCTGAACTCAGAGCCCTGTGCCAATCTCCTCGGAAGAAGCCGTGACCCAGAAAATCCGCACGAGCAGAAATGACGAGACAAGCCATGCCCAGATACAAACAAACAAGTTGCTTTAACAAGAAAGGAGGGGAGGCGAGGCCGATACGGGTTGCCAGATCTTGTTGTTTTCAAAGGCAAGGCTTCCGTAAGGGCCGCACAATCGGACAAATGAGGTGTCCAAACTGTGCCAATAAACAGTTCCACGACTGTGCGAGCATACAAGAAAAGGAACGTGCCTGCAGTTTCCTCCAAAACAGATATACAACATAGACAGAAGGTTAAGCTTATTGGAATCACAGAATCAGAGGAGACCACAAGGGCCAGCCAGTCCAATTGCTTTCTGCTGTTAAGGAAGACACAATCCAAGCCCTCCTGACAGATGGCCATCCAGCCTCTGTTCAAAAACCTCCAGAGAAGGAGTCTCCACTGGACTCTGAAGCAGCAGCATATTCTACGAGGGTTGAATGAAAAGTAATGCCTCCAACTTCATAACTCCTCAACAGATGGCAGTACTGATATGCAGCAGGTACTGGCTTGTTCAGTAGACTCTCCTCTACAGTTCCATTTTGGCAGGAAGCCTTAGCATTGAATGGTTGTGTTGTTAAAGTGTGAAGTATGGAACCCTGCACAGACGGTCGGTCAATGCGACTTAAGCAATGTGCAGTCATTGAATTCTTGACAGCAGAAGGTGTCACCTCAACATCTTTAAACTTACTCACCCAACGACGCACAGTATGCACATCAACACAATCACCATAAACAGCTTGCATTCTCTGATTAATCTCCTTTGGCCAGTCCGCACCCTTGTGACAATAAACTGAATTTTGCTTTTGGTTGTTGACTTTGATGCTTGTCTAATATTGCTATAATGCTGTTGTGTGTATGTGTGTGTCTTTGTGTGAGTGTATATATATATAATATACATATATATATAGTTATTATGTATTTTAATGTGTCATATTTTAATTGTTTTGATCAGACTTGATCCATGTAAGCCACCCGAGTCCCTTTGGGGAGATGGATACAAAAATAAAGTTGTTATCATTATTATTATTATTATTTCTGTATCAGGAGCAACTTGAGAAACTGCAAATTACTTCTGGTGTGAGAGAATTGGCCATCTGCAAGGCCATTGTCCAGGGTACACCCGGATATTTTCATGTTTTTTACCATCCTGTAGGACAGTGGTTCTCAACCTTCCTGATGCCGCGACCCCTTAGTACAGTTCCACATGTTGTGGTGACCCCCAACCATAACATTATTTTCCTTGCCACTTCATAACTGTCATTTTGCCACTGTTATGAATCGTAATGTAAATATCTGATATGCAGGATGGATTTTCATTCACTGGACCAAGTTTGGCCCAAATACGCGATACGCCCAAATTTGAATACTGGTGGGGTTGGGGGGATTGATTTTGTCATTTGGGAGTTGTTGCTGCTAGGATTTATAGTTCACCTACAATCAAAGAGTATTCTGAAGTTCACCAACGATGGAATTGAACCAAACTTGGCACACAGAACTCCCATGACCAAGAGGAAATACTGGGAGGGTATGGTGGACGTTGACCTTGAATTTTTGGAGTTGTAGTTCACCTACATCCAGAGAGCACTGTGGATTCAAACAATGATGAATCTGGACTAAACTTGGCACAAATACTCAATATCCCCAAATGTGAACACTGGTGGAGTTTGGGGAAAATAGACCTCAGCATTTGGGAGTTGTAGTTGCTGGGATTTATAGTTCACCCACAATGAAATAGCATTCTTAACCTCACCAACAATAGAATTGGACCCAACTTCCCACACAGAACCCCCATGACCAACATAAAATACTATGTTTTGTGATGGTCTTTGGCGACCCCTCTGACACCCCCTCGCGACCCCCACAGGGGTCCCGACCCCCAGGTTGAGAAACACTGCTGTAGGAGGCTTCTCTCATGTCCTCACGTGGGGAGCTGGAGCTGACAGGGGGAGCTCAACCCAATCTCCCCGGATTCAAACCACTGACCTGTTGATCAGCAGTCCTGCCAACATAATGGTTTACCCATTGTGCAATCAGGGGCTCCTGATCTTTATACTCCTATTGACACAACCTAGGATCACACTGTCTTTTTTAGCTGCCGCATCACACAAAGGGCTATCACTAGGGACCTCATCACACTACAGAATGAATCCACTTTAAATCTGGCTGCTGCTTCCTGCAGAATTCTGGGGTTTGTAGTTTGGGGAGGAGCCTTTGACAGCCTCACTAAACTACAAATCCCGAGATTCTGCAGGAGGCAGAATCCAGATTTAAAGTGGATTCATTCTCTAGTGTGGTGATATATTAGGAGTCCGTCTCTATTGTGGAATTAGAGCAAACTGACACCACTTTACCTGCCATGGGTCAATGCTAGGGACTCCTGGGAGTTGTAGTTTGGGGAGACACAGGTAATAATTGCCAGAGAAGACTAAAACAGACTAAAGGCTAAAGTTATAGTAATACTGCAGTTCTCATGATTTAATAGCATTGAGGCATGGCAGTTAAAGTGGAATAAAATTTTACACTAATTTTACAGAGTAGATATGCCCTAGAAGTCCAGGACTCACGTCTAGGTACTATCCCTGATTTTCTTTTAGATGTTTTTTGGTGGAAAGCAGCAGGAATGGTTTTTAATTGCCGTGTTCTCCTATCTAGTCATCTAGAAGTGACTCTCAACTCAAAGAAAGCTATATATTAAGCAACTAGGTTGAGAGACAGTTTGGGGGATGCGATTTAAGTGCTGGACTAGGACTTCTGGAGAAATCTGGGTTGTTGTAGGTTTTTCAGGCTATACGGCCATGTTCTAGAAGCATTCTCTCCTGACGTTTTGCCGGAATCTATGGCAGGCATCCTCAGAGGTTGTGAGGTATGAGGATGCTTGCCATAGATGCAGGTAAAACATCAGGAGAGAATGCTTCTAGAACATGGCCATATAGCCTGAAAAACCTACAACAACCCAATGATTCTGGCCATGAAAGCCTTCAACAATCCCTTGGAAATCCTCGGGTGACATTTGGAAGAAACTATCTTAAACACAGAGGAAGGCAATGGCAAACCGTTATGCCTTGATATTCTGGGTTATATGGCTGTGTGGAAGGGCTCTAAGAAGAAGAAGGCACATATTACAACCTAAACACCAGACCAAGGGCTGTCAAATGGAGCTATCAAATGTTGTTGTATGCCTTCAAGTTGTTTCCGACTTATGCTGATTCTAAAGTAAATCTATCATAGGGTTTTCTGGGGTTGAGAGTCTGACTTGCCCTGAATCAGTGGTATTTCCTGGCTGAGCGAGGATTTGAACACTAGTTTGCAGAGTTGTTGTCACGTTGCCAGGACTCTGCCTTATTCAGAGGCAGAGATGAACCAAACAAAAACTCAGTTTGTATAAAACAATTTAATTTACTTTCTGGCTGGGGTGTTGGAGGTTTTTTCGGGCTATATGGCCATGGTCTAGAGGCATTCTCTCCTGACGTTTCGCCTGCATCTATGGCAAGCATCCTCAGTGGTCAGTTGAAACATTCACACCTAGCTCCAGTAGACAAGAGTCCTTTGTCCCACCCTGGTCATTCCACAGATATATAAACCCCTTTTCCTAGTTCCAACAGACCTCACTACCTCTGAGGATGCTTGCCATAGATGCAGGCGAAACATCAGGAGAGAATGCCTCTAGACCATGGCCATATAGCCCGAAAATACCTACAACAACCCAGTGATTTCGGCCATGAAAGCCTTCAACAATACTTTCTGGCTGTTTTAATAGTCCAAAATATAACACAAAAAGATAGCAATCAGCCACAGAATAAGCAAAAATAGCCAACACTGTTGCAGGTTCAAGAGAACTCCATATTCAAAGGTCCAGTCCAGTGGTCAAATGCCAAGAATTCAATAAACAGAGTCCAGGGATCAAGATTCTACTGTAGTCAACAGCCAGTCCAAAATTCAAGGTTCCTGGATTCTAAGAGTTCAGGATATAGAAAATCCAGAGACCTGGGGGAAAACCAGCAGTATCCACAACCAAAATATGACACTTTTCTCCCAAAGATAGTCCCAAGGCTAGCTCACTATATACAGAAAGACCCAGCTGCAACCCATCTCTTGCATACCTCCAACCTTAATTGCTTTCACCCATGAACTCTTACTTACAGATTACTCGACCCTTTAGAACTAAGACTTACATTAACCCTTCCATCCCCAACTGCTAGGCCTGCCACCACCAACCACCATCAACTGCAGAACATGATACATGACAGTTGTCGTCGAATACTGCACTATGCTGGCTATCAAAACCACTCCAAAATGAAGAAGGACTTGTAAGCCTTCCAAAAAGAAGCTCAGTTTCGGACATACTTCTAGAGGAAGAGCACCCCCCTTTTTCCATACACATGTTTGATCCCAAAGGTGTATTTTATTTTGATTCCTATCCCATAGGCCTAGGGTGGTTAACAACACTTACATAACAAACCCAGTGAGATCACCACCCATTACAAAACAGTCCTCATCTGTTGTCATCTGCCAGAGGAAGTCCGCAGCTGATCTTCCTTGACCTGTGCCCAACCAGCCAGCGGGACTCCCCATAAACAGGCATTTGCCCGGCAGACAGCTGCCGCCAGAATGTGCCAGACAAGACTTTCGCTGTTTGGGGTCAGATGCCATTCATTCATCTGCGCCAATTGTCCCGGAGCTTTTGCAAACAGGAATTAAGGGCCTCGTCGTCATTTGTGGATTGTGACTTCCACCCCACAACGAAGGGGAAGGCTGGAATTAACACTGGCAGGAATTAAATGCATAATGATTACGAGCAGGGTCAACGTCACGAGGGTGCAATCCTCTGCCCTGTTTACCCAGAAGTAACTTCAACTGAAGTCTGGGGAGTAAATCCTGAGTAGCAATGCAGAGGGCCAAACTACTCCAGAAAAAATGAGTGCAAAATTACAACAGTACAACAACAGAGAGGAAACAAACAAGGACATCTAATTACCTCTCAACAAAAGTTTGCTCTAGGCACTGTCAGGCCATTATATGCTAATCAAGGTGGTCAGTTGAAACATTCACACCTAGCTCCAGCAGACAAGATTCTTTTGTCTCACCTTGGTCATTCCACAGATATATAAACCCTTTTTCCTAGTTCCAACAGACCTCACTACCTCTGAGGATGCTTGCCATAGATGCAGGCGAAACGTCAGGAGAGAATGCCTCTAGACCATGGCCATATAGCCTGAAAAAACCTACAACAACCCAATGAGTGCATTGACACTGTAGAATTAATACAGTTTGATGCCATTTACTGTCATGGATCTATTAAGTTAACGAGAAAGTTCTAGTTTTCCAAGGTCTTTAGCTTTCCCTGCCAAAGACTCACCAAATCACAACTCCCAGGATCTCATAGCATTGTGCAATGGAAGTTAAAGTGGTGTCAAAGCACACTAAGTCTACAATGTAAATGCACCTTAAGATATGAGGTAACAGATTCAAACTACAGGAAAACGGATTCCACCTAAATATTTGGGGAAACTTACTGACAGTAAGAGGCTGAGCTGTCTGGCAATGAAATCCACAGCTGACTCTGACTCCAGTGGAATTTCTTTCTTTGTGGAGGTTTTCAAACAGAAGCTACTTTGATTCTGTGTTCTTGCCTGGCAGAAGCAAACACACACACACACACACACACATATGGTGCAGGAAAAGTCCAATACGGTGGATCAGAGAGGGTCAAATCCACCACAATGAGATCCCCTTTTGTAAAGAGTTGCAACATAGGGCAACGTGTTGTGTTCTGGTCCTGATGCTCAAGTGCAGCATAGGCACTCAATGAAACAAGGTATTCAAAGGGTTGTTGTGAGTTTTCTGGGCTGTTTGGAAATGTTCTAGAGGCATTCTCTCCTGACGTTTCACCTGCATCTATGGCAGGCATCCTCAGAGGTTGTGAGGTCTCTTGGAAATTAGGAAAATGGGGTTTATATATCTGTGGAATAATGCCTATGGGGGGAAAAGAACTCTTGTCTGTTGGAGGTAGGTGTGATGGTTTCAATTGGCCACCTTGATTAGCATTTGATGGCCTAGAACAGTGGTTCTCAACTGGGATCCCCAGATGTTTTTGGCCTACAACTCCCAAAAATCCCAGCCAGTTTACCAGCTATTAGGATTTCTGGGATTTGAAGGCCAAAAGCATCTGGGGACCCCAGGTTGAGAACCACTGGAGCAGTTTCAAGGTGTGGCTTCTTGGCACTGTAGACTACTTCAGCCAGAGAAGTCAGCTACAGCAGAGCACCTGATGAACCAACCTGGACACAGCATATTATTTGAGAACACAGAAATGCTGGACCACTCTCACAACCACCATGTCAGGCTACACAATGAAGCCATTGAAATCCACAAGCAGGTGGACAGTTTCCACAGAAAGGAGGAAACCATGAAAATGAACAAAATCTGACTACCATCATTTAAAAAAACTCCAAAATCGTAACAGTAAATAAAGAACAACACTCTGAAAACAGGGGACTTTCAGACAAGGAACAATCAGGGCCAGCCAATCACCTCCCAACGAAGGATTCCCCCAGGCAATAAAAAGCCACACCTTGAAACTGCAGGCTATTAAAACCTACCATAGATGTGGGTGAAACATCAGGAGAGAATGCTTCTGGGACATGGCCATACAGCCCAGAAAACTCACAACAATCCAGTGATTCTGGAAATGAAAGCCTTCGACAATATAAGTTATTCAAGTTGCAAATATGTGGAAACAGTGGGTTTTTTGCTCTTTCAAAAACACACCACTGAAAGTTCAGTCTTTGCCTGAAAGCTCTGAAAGAAAAAAAAAGTGGCTATAAAAACTATGTGAATTTTGTAACTGTCACAACAAACCTTTGTTTGCATTCTGGTGTCAGGGCCTAAGCACATAACGCACCCTTAATTCTGACGCTCAGAAGCAGATCTCAACAACCACTATCCTCTCCCTGGACCAAATTCCTCTGTCACTCTTTAACTGTGGCTAAGGATATATTAGCATCCGCTTCAACCACAGTGATGGATCCAAAACTCTGCATTAGAGCAGAATACAGCTTTGGGGACAAAAGTGAGGGCGTTGCTCCCCGATACAAAATCCGCCTCTGCCCCCATAAAATGTTCCTTCAGTCTTCAAATGTCTAGAATTGCAGAAATTACCAGCATCAGCTGGGGATTTACAAATAGAATTGAGGCATTCAGTGAAGAAGGGCAGGCAAAGTTACCAAGGCAATGCGAACATAGCAAAGAAAGGAGTTCTGGAAGTGAACAGTTCTGAATGTCTCACTCTCTGCAACACTACAAATTGGAAGACGGTAGGAAAAAATTCATTTTGGACACACGGAATGGCTCTGCTCAGGAGGAAGGAGGAGGAGATGGACCGGGCTGTGGAGCAGCTAGCTAGTAGCCAGCTGTATTAAATCACTACTGACCAAGAGTAGTGAGTTCGAAGCCTGGGCTGGAGTAAGCTCCTGACCATTAATAGTCTAGCTTGCTGTTGACCTATGCAGCCCGAAAGACAGTTGCATCTGTCAAGTAGGAAATTTAGGTACCGCTTTATGTAGGAAGGCTAATTTATCTAATTTATGATGCCATAAAACCTTCCAGCAGCATGCAGAAGAATGAGGAAGTACCCCATCAAAGAACCTGGTGTCACAAGTGGATGGTGAAGTGGCAGCTCCCCCTGTGGCCAGAACTGAGCATACCATCATGAAGCTGGAAAAGTTGGAATGTTAAATTGCCTCTGTGTCTGTCTATATATGTTTGCCATGTATATGTGCATTGTAATCCACCCTGAGTCAACTGTGGGATGAAAAGGGCTTATTGTTGCACCTTTCATAGGTAGTCAACTTCTCACCTCCCAACACCCCCATTGCTTCGGCACTATAAGAGGGTTTCGTGAAACCAGTTGGTCTTGTTGCAATGGTGTAGTAACAGTGAAGCCACGGACCATATTTTAGTTCTTGCAGACTACTGGTGGCCCATGGATCACAGGCTGGGAACAATTGCTCTAACAGGCGACACGCTAGTGTCAATTGGTGGTACAGGCAGCCTCTGGGTTTGCCAAGAACAAAACATCACAAGATGTTTTGGACCTGCATTGTCATAGAATGACTGCTGGAAGGGCCTGCACAACAAATATATTACCCAACGGATGGCTATCTAACCTCTGTTTGAAGACATCCAAGAAAGAGTGCATCACCCTCTGAAGCACTTTGTTCCACTGGTGGACAGTTCATGCAGCTAAAAAGTTCTTCTAATGTTTGGGTTTCCTGCAGCCAGGAAATCAGGAGACGCTTACTTCTTGGGAGGAGAGCAATGACAAATCTTGATAAAATAGTGAAGAGGAGAAACATCATACTGGCAACAAAGACCCACATAGTCAAAGCAATGGTATTCCCTGTAGTCGCCTATGGATGTGCGAGCTGGACCAGAAGGAAGGCTGAGAGAAGGAAGAGAGATGCTTTTGAGCTGTGGTGCTGGAGGAAAGTTCTGAGAGTGCCTTGGACTGCGAGAAGATCCAGCCAGTCCATACTTCAAGAAATAAAGCCTGATTGCTCATTGGAGGGAAGAATAGTAGAGGTCAAGATGAAGTACTTTGACCACCTCATGAGAAGATAGGAAAGCTTAGAGAAGACAATGATGCTGGGGAAAATGGAAGGAAAAAGGAAGAGGGGCTGACCAAGGGCAAGATGGATGGATGGCATCCTTGAAGTGACTGGGTTGACCTTGAAGGAGCTGGGGGTGGTGACGACCGACAGGGAGCTCTGCCATGGACAGGTCCATGAAGTCACGAAGAGTCGGAAACGACTGAACGAATGAACAACAACAATGTTTGGGTGGAATCTCTTTTTCTTGTAAATCAAATCGATAGGTTCTCATTAGAGTCTCGGGCGCAAGCTTTAACATGTCATCCCTTCAGATATTTAAATACAGCAATTATATCACCTCTCAATCTTCTCTTTGCAAAGCTATTGTGAGCAATAAAGCTTGGCTACAAATTCACAAAGTTCCTTATGAGATAAAGGAGCTCTTGTTCTTCTCTCTCTGCCTTTTGGAGCGGCTTGTTTGTTACGGGAGCCTGGGTGACCCTGTGAGCCATCTTGATTGGCCAAAATAAGACATTAGTGTAATATACAGTTGTTTGATGGTCAAAGCCATTATCTTGGTGATCTTTATCACGAAGATTATTAATAGGGAGCCCTACTGTAGCAAATTGTGAAGCCAACGGGAAAGGAAGGACTTGGCCAACTTTACCCAAAATGAATGCCATAGTTAAGGCTTGCTGCCAAGGGAAGGCTTGCTGCCAGAAAAGTGTGCATGAGCCCACAGCCCTCTCCTTGTCATAATCAAGCATCAGAGCTGCTGGAAACACAATGGGGACCAAGAAGACCTTTTTGAGATGCTGGCATGAGTCCTACTGCCAATCTCAATCTGAACAGACCTAGCAAATCAATGGAATTGACCTGAGTGTTGACTTTTCTGCAATTGATAGAGACTAACAGTACCTGGGCCATTATTTCCTCATTCTCTGTGTCAATATGAGACAGAATGATCAAAGGTTTGGAATTCATGCTCTCTGAGAAGCAACTTAGGGAGATGGGGGTCACATTAGGGGGAAAGGATATCACATTGAGGAGGTGACAAGTTTGTTTTCTGATGTGAAGACAATAGAGCAATGTATTGTCGATGGCTTTCATGGCCAGAATGACTGGGTTGTTGTAGGTTTTTTCGGGCTATATGGCCATGGTCTAGAGGCATTCTCTCCTGACATTTCGCCTGCATCTATGGCAAGCATCCTCAGAGGTAGTGAGGTCTGTTGGAACTAGGAAAAAGGGTTTACATATCTGTGGAATGACCAAGGTGAGACAAAGGACTCTTGTCTGTTGGAGCTAGGTGTGAATGTTTCACCTTGATTAGCATATAATGGCCTGACAGTGCCTAGAGCAAACTTTTGTTGAGAGGTGATTAGATGTCCTTGTTTGTTTCCTCTCTGTTGGACACAGCATTTTATTTGAGAACACAGAAATGCTGGACCACTCTCACAACCACCATGTCAAGACTACACAGAGAAGCCATTGAAATACACAAGCATGTGGACAATTTCAACAGAAAGTAGGAAACCATGAAANGCCCAAACTTCCCATGCAGAACCCCCATGACCAACAGAAAATACTGTGTTTTCTGATGGTCTTTGGTGACCCATCTGCCACCCCCTCGCGACCCCCCTAGGGGTCCTGACCCCCAGGTTGAGAACCACTGCTCTAGAACATGGCCTTATACCAATATAATGGTATAGTGCAATATATTTATTTATTATTTATTTACGACATTTATATGCTGCCCTTCTCACCCGGAAGGGGACTCAGAGCGGCTTACAAGGTATTTTTTGCACTTGTTCATTCGTTCAGTCGTCTCCGACTCTTCGTGACCTCATGGACCAGCCCACGCCAGAGCTCCCTGTCAGCCGTTACCACCCCCAGCTCCCTCAAGGTCAGTCCAGTCACTTCAAGGATGCCATCCATCCATCTTGCCCTTGGTCGGCCCCTCTTCCTTTTGCCTTCCACTTTCCCCAGCATAATTGTCTTCTCTAGGCTTTCCTGTCTCCTCATGATGTGGCCAAAGTACTTCAACTTTGTCTCTAGTATCTTTCCCTCCAGTGAGCAGTCGGGCTTTCTTTCCTGGAGGATGGACTGGTTGGATCTTCTCGCAGTCCAAGGCACTCTTAGCACTTTTATATATACCTACAATATATTATTAACATAGTACAATATCCATTTTAAATATTGCTATATTGCACTATATCAATTATACTGTAATATTATTAGTAATATTACATGTAATATAAATATATAATTATATCATTACAATATTATAAATATTAAATAAATAAATAAATAAATAATGCAAAATGACAACAGAAAACACTAGAAGGGTTTGGTGGGCATTGACCTTGAGTTTGGGGGTTGTAGTTTGCCTACACTCAGAGAGCACTGTGGATTCAAACAATGATGGATCTGGATCAAACTTGGCACGAATATTCAATATGCCCAAATGCGATCACTGGTGGTGTTTGGGGGAAATAGACCTTGATATTTGGGTGTTGTAGTTGCTGGGATTTATAGCTTACCTACAATCAAAAGCATTCTGATCCCCATCCATGATGGAATAGAACCAGACTTGGCACACAGGACTCCAATGACCAACAGAAAATACTGAAAGTGTTTGATGGGCATTGACCTTGAGTTTGGGAGTTGTAGTTCACCTCCATCCAAAAAGCACAAGGATGAATCTGGACCAATCCTGGCAAGGATACTCAGTATGCCCAAATGTGAACACTGATGGAGTTTGAGGGAAATAGACCTTTATATTTGGGAGTTGTAGTTGCTGGGATTTATAGTTCACCTACAATCAAAGAGAATTCTGAACCCCATGAACGAT